>CM025789.1:43158678-44358678 GCA_014635995.1 Sarcophaga peregrina
TGGGTATACGATGTTATTACTTATTTTCCCAAGAAAATGATCATGCAAGTGTACATCCTAAGGACTAAACGTGATATGAATTTTTTATCTCAAGAAATCGATCACGCAGGTGTACATCCAAAACTATCACACAGGTGTACATACCTTTTCTATTTCTCCAACATTAAATCACATAAAAAATAAAAAAAAGAACAATCACACAACCAAACTATCCTTTCTTATCAGTTTAAAACGATCACACAGGTGTTCATCCCTTTTCAAAATCTTCGACAATACCTACCTACTCACTTTCAATCAAAGGTTGGCAAACCTCACACATTAAAAATGTTACACGCACTCATTCTGTCCAATCATTCGTTTGCAAAGTAATACAAATACAATGAACATGCACAATCATGTTTCTATTTGGGAATACGATGTTATTATTTATTTTCTCAAGAAAACGATTACGCAGGTGTTCATCCTGTACACAAAAACAAGAAACAAAAAAAAAAAATCAGAGGGATAAAAACGTGACAAGAATTTATTACTTCAAGAAATCGATCATGTATGATCATGTTCATCCCTTTTAACTAGATTAAAATTAAAAACCCTTCTAACTTAAAAACACAACAACAACAACACCTACACCTATATTTCTATTTCTTCGCAATTATAAAATAACAAAAAAAAAATAAAAACATAATCACACAACCAACCTACCCTTTCTTATCAGTTTAAAACGATCGCATAGGTGTTCATCCTAAGGACTAAACGTAATATGAATTTCTTATCAGTTTAAAATTGAAGATCTTTCTAACACAAAAACACAACAAGAACAACACATACAACTATTCTATTTTTTCAACAATACCTACCTATCTACGTACTCACTTTCAATCAAAAGATGGTCAACCACACACAAAAATGTTACACATACTCATTCTGTCCGTCCAATGAACCCAAAAGCAATACAAATAAAAACAACTACACAATCAACTAACCCCTAAAACGATCATGCAGTGTACATTCCTTTCCTATTTCTTCAGCATTAAATCTTACAAAAAAAAAAAAAAAATAATAAGAATAAACAAAAGCATAACATTGTATAAATCGACAACATGAGTTTACGGTACCCTATATCACAAGGAAAAGTGCACGCACTCATTCTGTCCGTCCAACGATTTCAAAACAAAACAAAGCAATACAAGTAAAAACGACCACACAACCACCTACTAATATGCAGGTGAACATCTTGTATAAAAAAAAAACTGTCACATATATTACATGTTACAAACCTATCAACAAACTCATATGACCGGCTGTAGCGTAGGCATGCTCCCAAATTTGTATGGAGCAAGTGGTCCAGAAGGTACATAAACATACTACTTTTAAGTAATATTATAACCTTTATTATTATTCTTTGCTGTTCGTTAGCTTTAAGCCTCTCAAATACGGACATACACTGAACCAAACAAATGTCTCGGCTGGCCTCAATGTACCTCATTTGATTGGAAAAATGTTCGTACACTTTTCCGAGTATATGGTGTCGTACCTAGACAATGGCATTACGAATGGCCTCTTCAAATGCTCAGTTGTCTCTGGTTTGTCGGTAAACCAATTAATAAACGGCGCCTCATAGAATAGTTCTATAGTATCATGGCTTTTTAAAGCCAATAAACATCACTTTTTCGGTTAATTTAATAGACATCAAACGTTTGACGTTTGTGGCAAGTTGCAACATCCGGTTGAAACAAAACACATTCACATCAATACCGTGAAGAGTGGACTGAAAATAATCGGATATATCGGAAATATCGGTGCATCAATTAACCATAACGGTTGGTTATATTATCCTCATTTTCAATGAAATATCAGCCAATAATTCTTTCGATTCCAAAGTCGCAACAATAAGCAGTCATAATGGGTATATCGAGGTCACCGTCGTCTAGTAGGTAATGTGCTGGGTTATTAGACGTAAAAGCCAGGGTTCGAAAAAATAAAATACAAAAAAGAGTATTTTTTCGGCGATTTCTTCTCAGCAGATTTCTGGCAAAAACTCTGAGAGTAAATAAAATTGCCATGAAAAGTTTCTCAAACAAAAAATCTCTCATTCGGAGTCGACTTTAAACTGTAGGTCTCGCCATATAAAATTAACGCACGCAGCATAAGTAGTGTGAAAAACTGCGGGCTTCTTGGGGACGATTGCTGTAGACTGTCTAATGGTGAAGTTATTGCACTTTCCACCTTTCCTAAAAACCTGCATAATGCACTACATTAGTAGGGGCTATCCCCTGAGTTTAGGTTTTATTCAAAAAAAAAAAAAAAACAATGAAACCAGTGTCATCAACTTTAGGAACAAACTGTCATATACCGGGCACTGTTGGTTTAGTAGACCTAATAGTCTATCTACTAGACTAAAGCCATTTTCGCTCTCCACAATTAAATTGATTGACACCCTTGAGCAACCCTTTAAAGCTTTGTTTTGAAATAATACACGATATAAGCTGTGAATCGCTCTATATACATAATTAATTTGTATTATTTACTTTGATTTTTATTTTATCACGGGATTTTTTACCTGGAATAGTACAATATGTAGGGAGGAGGTGGAAAGGAGGGTCGTATAATTATTTTGCGAAATGTTGTATTTATGTGGTTAATTACAATGATTGAACATTAATTTATTTATTGAAATTATTATTATTATGTATGCCTACTACTATTTACTTTATGTTACTCTGTTTGTTAATATTAATAATAATTATACATTATTTATTTTAATTACATACAATATTCTCTTTGATTATTTAAATTACATGTTTAACATTTGTTTTTTCCTTTCGCTCGTTTAAAAACTTTTAATGATTATGTCAACAGAAATTCAGCAAAAGTCAATTGGAAAACATGTTTACGTACATACATTATAAAAATGTATTTACATAACATATCACACAGGGTGGCTGATACATTATGCAACAAAGTTAAGCGCTATATTTTTTTAATTTTTTTTTTTTAAATTTATTGTTCAAAAGTAATAAATGTTGGAAATAACATCAGATTTTAGAATCAGTTTAGATTTGGGCGAATTGGTCACCTTTGGTACGAATTATGGCCTTCAAACGGCCGACAAAGCCATCACAGGCTGCACGAAAGTGGCTCTGCGGTATTTTGGTCCATTTCCGGCGAAGCGCCATGTTGAGATGATCGACACTTTTGTATTTTTTAGTGAGAACCTTACTCTCCAAAATGCCCCCGGCGCAAAAGTCCAACGGATTAAGTTCGGGAGATTTTGGTGGCTATTGTGCGGTAGAAAGCGAGGAACTTCCTTTTTAAGCCATTCTTGGTCGACGCATGCTGAGTGCGGTGGTGCTGAGACCTGTTAGAATGTCCATGGTCTGTGGCCGAAACGTTTGTCTGCCCAGGGCTTTAATACTATCTTTAAAACATTTTCCTGATAATATTCGGCATTTATTTTGACCCCACGGTCGATGAATACGAGCGGGGAGTAGCATGGTAACGAACAATGGTACGAGAAACAAAAGATTTATTCACATTTAAATGCTGGAGGGCTCTAACATTAGCCACCTGTGGTTTTCCAGCCAAATATAAAGCAATCACACTATCACGCTTGAATTCCATCTCGAATAACTTTTTTTCTGAATGCAATAGATCAAAATGCTTTTGAAAGCTTGTTAATAATAAAATGAACTGTCACTGGAATAAAACTGTCAGCTGTCAGACAAGCGGTTTACAAATGATAATAACATGGAGTTGGTTGCATTACATATCAGCCACCCTGTACATGCCTGCCTATATTTACAGATTTTATGTAAATACTAGTATATGTATGTACGTACACAGTATGTAGGTTTGTTTGTAATTTGAATATTGAAAAAAAAACTTTAATTAAAAAAGTTTAATATTCTGTTTATTTTTTTTTTTTAATTTATTTTTCCTTTTTTTCTTTTAGTTCACCAATACAATTTGCTTTTTGTTGTTGTATCTTTAATAATATATCGTAAATCAAAGATTTTAAGATAATGACAAGTAAAGTAATTAAATTCAGAAATATGTTAAATATTAATGAAATTCATATCATTTTAGAATTGTAGAAAAACTTTTTTCTAAAGAAGTTAAAGAAAGTTAAATTAGTTGATTTTGTAATTGTAAATTACAGTATTCCCTCGATTAACGTCATCTCGATTTACGTTGTTTCAATTAACGTCGTCAAAAATTTTCTTGCCTTCAACTTCGATTTGTGTCGTCATTAGATTTACGTCGCCTCTGTTGTTTATAAAAAAAAACAGTAGGTAGAGTGCTGGCTTATTAGACGTAAAGGCAGGGTTCGAGCCCCAGGCCAGGCATCAAAATAAAATATTAAAAGTATTTCTTTGGCGATTTCTTCTCAGCAGATTTCTGGCAAAAATTCTAAGAATAAATAAAACGCCATGGAAAGTGCATTTAATAGTATGAGTTCTTTGAAATTCGATTTACGTCGTTTCGATTTACGTCGCCTTTTTCTACGACGTGAATCAAGGGAATACTTTACCACTTGACGGTTGTCATCTATTATTTACTATCAAATCATATGAAAATCTTTAAGCCAAATAGTGCAATTCAATAAAGCCGTGCATAAATAAAAACAAAATTAATTCTTAAAGTCCTACAGAAATAGACAGGTTTTAAAGGAAACAAATCTAAAATTTCAGAAGGCATTAGCATAAGTAGTTTATTATCCATTGGGCCTTAAAAACAAAAAAAAAAAAATAATACTGAAAATTAGCAAAAATGAAAGAAACTTAGTAGTTGCCGTAGTTTAGTAGGTAGTGTATTGGCTTATTAGACGTCATCCCGGGTCAGATATCTCAAACAAAGCGATCAGCATTTTTCTATGAAAAACTTGGAGAAAAAATTAAAATAAAAATAAAAATGTTGCTTAAAAAAAATCTGTCCGTCATAGTTGACTTTAACTGTAGGTCCCGCCACTCATGTATAAAATTAACACATAGAACTTGTAACTAGTATGAGAAACCAGATCGTAAACTTGACTAAAGGGTCTTAATGTATATACAAGCACACGGCCATAAATATGCAGCAGATGATATTAAATTTTTAGAGATTATTTCATGTAGAGGCCCTCTCTCTATTGGACATATCGTTGACGGTTTATTTATGACTTCCAGTTTTTGCATATTTAAGGAGTGCGCACAAAAAAAATGGGCCTACTTTTAAGCTTATAACTTTTATCATAATTGCAAAAAAACTGAATATCGTTACATTGTTTTTGTTAGTCATCTATTTCAAAATCCACGTGCTAAATGTCATTGCAATAGCAAAAATAGTTTTTGAAAATGGGCATCCAACAAGAATGTCGTAAAAAAATAATTGAAATTTTCAATGAAAAACCACGGCGCTTACAAAAATCGACTGCTTGGTTCGCAGGTGTTAACCATAAAACAGTTTCTAATGAAAGAATAAAACAATATAAGGAGTCTTTGAGTATTGAGAGAAAGCGTGGAAGTGGAAGAACAAAAGGGTTTGCCGTCCAAAACAAAGCAAGCAAAATAATACGTATTTTTCTAAAACATCCTAAAATGTCTGGAAGAAAAGTGGCTCAAAAAGTTGAATGCTCTGAGCTCTTTTTATGTACAAAAGAATTCAAATATTATTTACTTGAATTAAAATATAAAACAAAAAAAAAATCCACCACTTAGTTTTATTTCTATAACGAAAAGTGTAAGTCCAGTTTTTTTTTGTGCGCACTCCTTATTAGCATTTCGTCTGGAATTTTAGTAAAAATACCTGCAATGTTATCTTCCAAGGCTAGAACTGTAGCTGATTTCTACCTGTAGAACATAGATTTCGCTTATACCCACAAAAAAAACCTAACGGGTTGTAATACCTTAATCTTGATAGTCAATAGATAGGCTTATGTAACTTGAATAAGGGTTTAGTAGTATTCGCCGTGTACAGAGTTATTTGAAGCTAAAGAAAACGAAATTTTCAATTTACGGAAAAAAAACTGTCACGTTTTGAATTTGATCGTTCTTTAGGACCTCTCGTGGCCTGTCTTCACAACAAATTTCGTAAGTCTGTTAAAACATAAGTGCATACATACATAGATAGTCATTACACCATTCAGTGTGAATTAAAACCTAGCTTCTCACACCACTTATGTTGTACGTGTTATGAGTGGGGGGACTGGAGAGTCAAGGTTAGACCTAGCTAGCCTATCAGATCAAGCTATTCACAGAATTTATGGTGTGTGTGTGCTAATTTTATACATGAGTGTTGGGACCTACAGTTTAAAGTGGACTCCAAACAACATATTTTTTTGGCAAACTTTTTCATGGCAATTTCATTTACTCTCTTAGTTTTTACAAGAAATCTGTTGAAACAAAGCACGTATTTTAATATTAAACTTTCATGATTTCTTCGTACAGTACAAAAAGTGAAAAAAAAAATTACCCGTCATGAGCTCCCATAAAGAACTATCCAAGAAATACAAATTAAACTAGCATCAGTAGTACATTTGATTGTAGAGCACCTTGTGATCGTTTTCGTCATTCCACTAACTACCGACATATTTAATTATTGTGGGTTTTTATTGTGGTTTTTGTTCGAAACGGTTATTCACATTTTAATTAAATTATCAACTAATAATATTTGCGTACATATGTATGTAGTGTTGGTTTGTTTAAATTAAATTATTTACACAATCCAATTGTTTAGCTTAATCACAACAATTAACAATCAAATTTATATGTATGAATCCATGTATACAAAATGCACGCAGTGTCGATTAAAACTAAATGAGGAAGTTTTACCTTTATAAATACATATCAGAGGTTAGCAATGAATCGTTTTTTCGCTCCTCATAAGCACTCATGCAATTTTAAGTATTAGTGAATCAACAGAATTGAATTTCAACTACTCTGATTCATTCGTACTCGCTACAACATTGATTTATAAGTAGAAGTACAACGTTGACATCAAACTCACAACATTCAAAATATGTTTGATTTGTACGCCTACTCATTCTGATTCATAAATTTAGAAAAATACTTATAATACTTATAAGTAATTCAAGTGACTCGAATCATTCATCAAAATTTACAGCCTTTGTTATTGTTGCATATACAAACAAAGAAGAAAGGAACGACAAAGACAACAAGCAAAGCATTCAGACAATCTTCTTGTGAGTATAGTAGTGTTCGTACGCGAATCATACTTATTTTGTGCTTCGTGTAAATGTTAAGTAGAGACGAGTCATGCGTATTGTTAAGTATGAATTCGACGAGTACTTTCTACTTTGAGTATGAGTAGTATGAGTATGATATCAAAATAAGTATGAATGCGTATAAGTATGTGAAATTATAAGTGAGACTCGAACCTACTCATCGTTTTGAATACTCGTTGTTGATCTCTGCTACAGGTCAGTTGCTTCTTAAATGGATTATTTGGAACCCGCATAACTCTCAATTGCATTCAAGTACTTTGAGCTCTAGCTTACCTTAAATAAGTCAATTATCTCTGATACATATGTGTATTGTTACTTGAGTAAAACGAAACGAAGAAAAGATTAAAAAAAAGATGATCGCAAAAGAAGATCACTATCCAACAATAAAAGTTTATAAAATGATCGCGAAGTTACCAGACATAAAATAAAGGAGTATAAATAGAGTAAAAAACGATGCCAGTCCATCCTAACAAGTTAGTCGGTGATGAGACTTGAGTTTGTGTTTATTAAACAGGAGTTGCATTATTATGAAGTTGTGGTTGCTTAGTGGGTAGTACATACATACATAGTTTCTCAAACCGCATATGTTGTGTGTGTGTTAGTTTTATATATAAGTGGCGGGACCTACAGTTTAAAGTCGACTCCGAACATCAGATTTTTTTTGAGAAACTTTTCATGGCAGTTTTTTTTTTTACTCTGAGAGTTTTTGGCAGAAATCTGCTGATGAAATACTTTTCGTATTTTGTTTTGATGTCTGGCTTGGCTCGAACTCTGGCTTTAGGTCTAATAAGCCAACACACTAGCTACTAGACAACACCGACTTATTAGACATAAGGCCAAGATTCAAACCCTAGATCTGGCATTCTCAGTAAAACAGGTAAACAAAATTTCTTCCCATAGCATAGTTCTGACTTATGTCACTCAAGTGTGAATAAAATTGTCATGAAAGGATTCTTAAAAATCTGTCGTTCGAAGTCGAAATTAAACTGTAAGTCCTGCCACTCATAAGTGGTTTGAGAAGCGACGTTTTAATCCTGAGTGAAAGGTTTTAATGACCAATTTTTTAAGCTCTTATTAGTAGAGAATTTTGATTTCTTATTAAATAGAATTCCGTTCTTTGTTCTGTTAGTTTTGCCCATCACTGTACTTATTGCATTATGCGTGAATAAGTTTTTAGTTTCTAATTTTAACAAATTAATTGCAAATATTTAGTTTTTCTTCTATTTTTGTTCATTCGCTACTAATTTTATTAAAAAAAAGCAATTTTATTCATTCATGAAAACATCTCTAATACTAATACATACATACTACTACATACGTATATAAATATGTAATAAAATTACAATAACAATTAATAATGTCTTAATAATATGTAGAATATTTAGTGTTTATGAACAATTCAATTCATATTACCTACAATATTATACGGTAATTACATAATACGTTTTTTTAATACGTACATAATATATGTATGTATGTATATACTGTATAAATATATTAGTTAATATATATGGAAGTATGTATATAAAGGGGATTATACTTGGTAAAATTGTCCTTAAGCTAATACTCATCATTTTAATTATCTTTATGGCTGATAATCAATTTCTATGGCTCTGACCCAATTAAATTAACGAATAATACAATTAATTATGAAATTTAAGAGAAATTCTATTAAAATTCTATTCTTTCGTTAAAGAAGAAGTTTTGTCTTAAACGTACTCACAGTGGTAGTTTGGTTGTAAAATTTCGTTTTCTTAAAAATTACTTTCATTTGTTTGATTAGGAAAAATCCACAATTTTTTTTAATAAAATATAATAATTGTCTCAATTCATTGGAGTTATGTAAACAGAAAATATAAGAATTAATAATTCATAGGCAATCAAGCAGCAAAAAAATTTGAAAACCAATTGAAGCAAGGTCTTCGCAGATGCATATAGGATAACCATTTAGAGCTGATTTTATTAAAATTCAGGCCTTTCTTACACATTCTTCATATCCTGCCAGCCAACTCTGTTTCTTAAGTTGACCGCATTAATAGATGGTAGAATTATCTCGATTTAGTTGTTCGAACATAGAGAAGACCGTCTTCTACACCAACATCCATCCCGTCTCTCCGGAGCATACGTACACTGGATGTTAATTCGCTGCATAACATCTAACTGGAGTGAAAATCTCGATTTTTCTATTGAATACTCTCAAAGCTCATGTATCGATAGTTAGTTGTGTCCATTATTCTGCACCAAAGAGAATTGCGGATGAGATAAGCGGCTTATACAGGGTGGCTGATATGTATTGCAACCAACTTCAGGTTGTTATCATATCATCATGTTATCATCTGGCAGTTGACAGTTTTATTCCAGTGACAGTTCATTTTATTATTTACGAGCTTACAAAAGCATTTTGATCTATTGCATTCAGAAAAAAAGTTATTCGTAATGAAATTCAAGCTTGATAGAGTGATTGCTATATATTTGGCTAGAAAACCACAAGAGGCTATCGTTAGAGCCCTCCAGCATTTAAATGTGAATAAGTCTTTAGTTTCTCGTACCATTGCTCGTTACCGTGATACTGGCAATGTTGCATCGCGTCCAAAAACTTATTAGACGTAAAGCCATGGTTCGAGTCCCAGGCCAGACATCAAAATAAAACACAAAAAGTATATCTTCGGCTATTTCCTCTCAGCAGATTGCTGGCAAAAACTCTGAGAGTAAATAGAATTGCCATGAAAAGTTTCTCAAAAATCTGTCGTTCGTACTCGGCTTTAAACTGTTGGTCCCACCACTTACGTATAAAATTAACATACACAATAAAAGTAGTGTGAGAAACTAGGTCAATTATCCTGACTGAAGGGTTGTAATGACCAATTATGAATGTATGTGTGTGTTATTTTTCAAATGAAAAATTGTTCATTGGAATTGAATAGGCGGTGGGCGATAAGCTTAACTAATTTTAATGAAATTCAATTTTGTACTTAAAATAATCCTCATAGCTTTACTCTTTACATTTTTTAGACTAAATTGTATAAAGCCATACCACTGTGTGACTTAGTAATTATACAACAGATTAAGCGATAGATAAATAACACTTTAAAATTAATCTAAAAGTTCTACGATAATTCTGCAGCACGACTTACTTATTAAAGTGTAAATATTTTTACCTTTCAATGAAAAAGTACTTCAACCATTTTAGTTAGATTGAATCATAATAAATAATTCACTTTTGTACATAGATTTTGTTTCATGTAAATGGCATACATATATGTACATACATATGTTTTGATTTTCCTAATACATCTGACATAAGATTGTCATGCTTCATAAAGTTTAGTAAATAACATGTATTGTGTGAGAATATATTAAGAAATTAAATATTCTCATAAACAAAACAGATTTTCTACTCTCAACTACATAACAATGAATAGAAAGGAAGTACTCTGCTTCCGTAAATTACAAAAGCCTATATTGTATGAATATATTTGCACAGTGTACGTAGATTTTCAGTAAATTTTCATTATAAATTAATGAATTATTTAATAGTAACCAACGAATACGGACTATAGTTATAGTATGATAGACAGGATTTTGAAAATTTGTTAGCACAATATTGTATCGGGTGTTTCTTGACAGTAACACAAATCAGAATAAAATAAAAAAAAAGTATTGTTTGATAGAAATTTGTGATATGAATTCGGGCAAATGGCTGTTACGGCTGGTGGGTATTTTCCAATTGTCTGTAGTTTAACGCTGTTGAGAAATCGACGCCTTCGTTCTTTAGCATTCTAAGTCGAAAAAGTGTGTTTTGAGTTATGAACTTTCAAAGTTTTGATGCGTCATATGACTATGTATGTATTCTAAGTAGATTTTTCCCTATAACTTCGGAACGGATCGGCGCTTCTAAAACCAAATTTTGACAGTATTTAAGTTAGAGAAAAGTCGCCGCGGTCTAGTAGGTAGTGTGTTGGCTTATTAGACGAAATGCCCGAGTTCGAATCCCAGGTCAGACATCAAAACGAAAATATGAAAATACTTTTTCGGCGGCTTCCTTTCAGTAGATTTCTGGCAAAAACTCTGAGAGTAAAAATTACCATGAAAGCTTCTCAAAAAATCTGTCGTTTTTAGTCGACTTTACACTGTAGATCACGTCAATCATGTATAAAATTAACTCATCCAACATAAGTGATGTGAAAAGCTTGGATATTGTACAATAGGTCAATTCGACCACCGGGTACTGTACTTGTCAGAATTGTCAAGTACACGTCCTCTAACCTAACCTAACCTAACCTAAGTTAGAGAGTGTAGAATTTAAAACTGCAAGAACATTAAAAGCGTCGAAAAAGAACAAAGAGGCGTCGAAATATCGGTGCACAACTACAACTGGTGGCCATGAAATACGAAAATTATTTCCCCGGTGACATTCTCTCAGCAGATTTTAGCTAAAAGCTCTGAGAGTAAATCTGTCGTTCAAAGTCGACTTTTAATAGTAGGTCCTTCCTCTCATGTATAAAAATTGGGATTCTAGGTTGAAGGATTCTAATGACCAATTATGCATGGCTGTAAAGATGTTTGGATAAAAGCTTGTGATAACTTCAAATCGACAATCATCCTTATCTAGACTTATTGGGGAACAAAATTTTAAATTAAATTCAATATCAATGTCAGATTGTCTTTCAGTCCTTTCTTTGGATTGATGGAACATCAATGGTTAGTTGGGCTAAATTTATGCACAAGTTGAATCTAGAAAGGTTTTAACACAATAAGTTTGACATGTGAAACCTTACTAAATAAAAACTAACTTAAATCTCTTGCCAAATATAGCAGTTTCCTCAACTCAAAGTTATGACCCTCTAAAGAAACACCCATTATAACAAAAGGTTCATAGATTTCTTTTAAGAACTTCTATTGAAATTTATACAATAGAGCACGTAATACACATACATACATACAAAATGTTTACTCATACTCATTAAATTAATTGGATACAGCAAAATATGGTAATCTAAGTAAAATTTGGCATTAACTAAAGCTAAACCAGAGGAGACCAATCTAAAGTAATCCATACAGGGACTACTGAACTTTGACGATTGATAACGGCCATATTGTTGAACCAATATTTGTTTTTCTTTTTCTTTTGCTAAATCAACATATACGGTTATACCATTCAGCAATAGGCGTAAATATAAAAATTATTTTATTAAAATTTTTTTTAGAATTTTTTTTTTATTGAAAAATCATTTGCAGCATTTCTGGATGAATGTGTACGTAAACAAACAAAATTGTCGAATATAAGACACTAGCTATCCATGCGAGGTCCAAAACCATCCAATACATACCGAAAAAGTCACGGTTTCATATACATATATACATTGCCAGGTTCTATCGAATACCAATTATATTATTTTTTCGATTTACATCGTAGAATGTTCCAGATGAAGGCGACGTAAATCGAAACGACGTAAATCGAATTTCAAATAACTCATACTATCAGATGTATTTATTTATGTACATTTAAAAAAACTAAAATAATTAAATTTGTTTCCGTGTATTGAATTTTTATTAAAGAGGAAATTCCCCTGATTTTGTTTATAAACAACAGAGGCAACGTAAATCGAATAACAACGCAAATCGAAATTGAAGGGAACAAAATTTTTGGCGACGTTATTCGAAACAACGTAAATCGAGACGACGCAAATCGAGGGAATACTGTATAATCGAAAATTTACCGACAATTTTAACAGATTATGAATCAATGTTGAACGTAAAAATTTAAAATCGTTATCATAAAAATTAAAAAAAATCATCCTCTCCTTTTCAGCAAAGGAAGATATAAAAATTCTGAATATATTTTAAGAATATCTTGAACAAAGATTTGGGAGTTGAGTTTTCTTATATTTTAAAACTCTCACATAAACGTATGAATGGTTTGCTTTACTTTCACAAATGAGAATACAGTGGAGTGCGAAAGTGGCGATCTAATGCGTATCATGCTTTGATAACTGTAGCTAAGTTCTTAACCAAATTGAATTTAAATTAAAACCATATGCTTCCACGTACTTCTATCACTCATACTCATACGAAATTATAACTCTTGTTTATAATTTCGTTTCTTGTGAAACAAAAAAAAAAAACAAAACAAAAAAGAGCAATTTATTAATTAAAAAATCAGTAAATAATTTAACAAAGTAATGAGAAAACTGCCGAACAACAATAACAGATATGTCAAGACTGCTGAAGTCGCCGTAGTCTAGCAAGCAATGTGTTGGCGTACAGACCAGAGATTAGCTATGAATCGTTTTTCCGCTACTCATAAGCTCTCATGCAATTTTGAGTATGAGTGAATCAACGGAATTGAAATTCAACATCACTGATTCATTCGTACTCGCAACAAAATTGATTTATAAGTACAGGTTACAATGAGTATGAGTACAACGTTGACATCAAACTCACAACATACGAAATATGTTTGATTCATACACCCACTCATTTTGATTTATAAATTTAGAAAAATACTTATAATACTTA
The DNA here is from genome assembly GCA_014635995.1 of Sarcophaga peregrina. Taxonomy (NCBI): domain Eukaryota; kingdom Metazoa; phylum Arthropoda; class Insecta; order Diptera; family Sarcophagidae; genus Sarcophaga; species Sarcophaga peregrina. The sequence goes on from CM025789.1 coordinate 43,172,420, forward strand.
TAGGTCGTGGTCTAGTAGGTAGTGAGCTGGCTTATTAAACGTAAAGCCAGGGTTCGAGTCCCAGCAGATTTCTGGCAAAAATTCTTGAGAGTAAAAATAAAATTGCGTTGAAAAGTTTCTTAAAAATCTGTATTTCGAGTGGCTCGAATCATTTTTAAAATTTACAGCCTTTGTTGTTGTTGCATATACAAACAAAGAATAAAGGAAAGACAAAGACAACAAGCAAAGGATACACACAATCTTCTTGTGAGTATAGTAGTGTTCGTATGCGAATCATACTAATTTTGTGCTTCATGTAAATGTGAAGTAGAGACGAGTCGAAGTCAATAACATTATGGGTATTGTTAAGTATAAATACGAGTATGAGCATGAGTAGTATGAGTATCACATTAAAATAAGTATGAATGCGTATAAGTATCAGAAATTATAAGTACGATTTAAATCTACTCATCGTTTAGAATACTTGTTGCTGATTTCTGGTACAGAAGTCTCGAACAAGACGAAATATGAAAACAATGTTTCTTCGGAGACTTCCTCTCAGCAGATTTCTGGCGAAAACTCTGAGAGTAAAGAAAATAGCCATGATGAGCTTTTCTTAATTATATTGTTCGTTGTCGATTTTAAACTGTAAGGCTCCGCCACTTATCTATGCATAAAATTAACACACACAACATAATTGGTGTGAGAAACTAGGTTGTAATCCTGACAAAAGATTTATATGGCTATTACAATATTATAATAATGGCCATAACCTAGGTTATTATTACGACCTAGCTTCTCACACCACTTATGTTGTGTGCGTTAATTTTATACATAAGTGGCGGGACCTACACAGTTTAAAGTCGACTCGGAACGACAGATTTTTGAGAAGCTTTTCATGGCAATTTTTACTCTCAGAGTCTTTGCCAGAAATCTGCTGAGAGGAAGTCGCCGAAGAAATATTTTTCGTTTTGATGTCTGACCTGGGATACGAACCCGGGCCTTTCGTCTAATAAGCCAACACACTACCCACTAGACCACTGCGACTTCAATTATGTTAAAATATCTGAAGTTATATTAAAAATGGAATAATAAATACAACAAAGAAAAAAATACGAATATTTCAATACATCTTAACACTTCTATTCTCCACTGTATGTGTAAGTATAATATTCATAATATGAGTGTTAAAGTTAAAACTATTATCCTAGTTGTCATATATGTATGTGTGTATGTAACACACACATATACTATGTGTTAATACATAAACACATTTTAATATTCTGTTTATCTTGTAAATAAGTATGTGTGTATGTGTGCCTTATATCCGGAGGTATAGATATGTAATCAAACAATTATACAATCTGTATTATGTACGATTATTATGCATAACATATGTTTAAGAGTTGTGGGCGGCTGCTTGAAAAATGAATGTAGAAAAACAAAATACATACATACTTACATATATAAAGACAAATACAAATTCATTTATGAAATTGTCTTAATTTTTTTTTCTTCTATTTTGTTTAGTTTATTTGGTTTGTTTCATTTCGTTTCTGAGTATGGCAGCATAATTTATTTAATTGTTTGTCAAACTTCAAGTTATTTTATGTTAAAACATATTTGACAAAATCTAATAAATGTTTATGGCTGTACTAATATAAGAATTTTAACAAATGACTAGGGCGTTATATGCACATTTATTTACGATCTATTACTGCAGCTAAAATATTTAGAGCATTTCATTTAAAATACAAATACAAACACAAATAAAAATAGTCTTTTTTTTTTTGTTATGGTTTCTATAATTTTTATTAGAAAATATTTGTTATTTTTAACATTTTTATAGCAAAAATAAATTTCATTAGAGTGTCATTTTTTTATTCTTTATGATTTTACGATTTAGGCGATACAAATATTTTGACAGTAAAATGAATAACAACAATATTTTTCTTGTTTTGTTTTTTGTTTTTGTTTTCGTTTTTTTTGGATCAGAAAATAATTTTATTGCTCTCAGCTAATACCAAAAACATTAAAATTATTATGAAAATAAATTAATTGCAGATTAAATTTCAACTTTTATTGCCTTTGTGTAGACAACATCTTAATTCGTATGGCTGTAACAAAATTTTAATATTTTCATCTGTCTTGTTGCATTAGTTTCAACTTTTTTAGCTGCATGCCGTTCCGCCAACGTATGTATAAGCAACCAAGTAGCGCTTCAACACAAGCACATAATATATCATGGCGTTCACAATGGAAAGAGTATACTCATCAGTAATATGGACTCTGTCAATTTGAACAGAAATTCTTTAAGATGTATTGGTTAATGGCTAAAAACTGATGGCTCTGCATTTCATATGGAAAAATTTTGTAGAAACAAGCAAAAAACCTCATGTGTTAGTACAACTCCACATGATTCTCATATAAAGATTTCAAATTAACATTTGTCGGACTAGAAATTATGCATTTTTGACTTACAACTTTCTAAACTAACGATGTTACATTTGTCTACAGAAGCGGGTAACTTTTGCTTCAACACACTGATACGTCAATAATAATTTCTATTTAATGTTATGAAATAAACTCCTATTGTCACTTCAATATGAAATTGCAAATACAATAAATACGAAATGAAAATGAAAACCTTTTTCAAGTGCAACGTCTTTAGCCAATCTATAGGATCTTGAACAAAACCGATTTGTTTTCATTTCTCATTGCTTCCAAATTAAAAACTTTTCTTTTGGTTTGCATACATACATGGGATGGTAGGGTGTCAACATGTACTTATGCCATTACAGGGTGGCTGATATATAATGATATATAACAAAGTAAAACGCTATATTTTTTGAAATTTTTTTTTTTAATTTTATTGTTCCAAAGCAAAAAATGTTGGAAATACATCAAATTTTAGAATCGGTTTAGATTTGTTCGAATTGGCCACCTTTGGTACGAATTATGGCCGACAAAGCCATCACAGGCTGCACGAAAGTAGCTCTGCGGTATTTTGGTCCATTCCCTGGGAAGCGCCGTCTTGAGATGCTCGACTGTTTGGTATTTTTTAGTGAGACACTTACTTTTGGTGGTCATTGTGCGGTAGAAATGAGCCATTAAGACATTCTTGGTTGACACGTGCTGAGTGTAGTGGTGCTGAGTCCTGTTGGAATGTCCATGGTCTGCTATAGAAAAGTTTGTCTATAAGAAATTTTCCCGATAACATTCGGCATTTATTTTGACTCTACCGTCGACGAATACGAGCGGGGGGCGACCATCAGCCGTTACGGCGGCCCCCATCATTACTTACCACCGGCGGAACTTGAGTTCTGGTGGTCAATCGCATGTGTAGATTTTCAGCTGACCTCTTTGGCAAGTAAACCCGATCATTTTTGTTCACAAACTGCTCAATTTGAAATGGCTTCTCATCGGAGAGAACCAAATTCGGTAACTTGCCACTTTCATGCAAGCGAAATAACTCTTTGGCTCCTTCCAGTTTAACTTTTTTTTTGTACTGGTAAGCTCTTCCATTTTTTGGAAATTCAATGGCTTTAATCCAAGCATATTTGCATCCGTTCTCGCACTATGTTCAGCTTATGAACAATTTTTCTACCATTGCGGCGTGGATTTCGATCAAATATGGTCTTCACTTACCGTTTTTTTTTTCGTCCACTTTTTGGACGCGATGCAACACTGCCAGTATCACAGTAAGGAGCAATGGTAGGAGAAATAAAAGATTTATTCACATTTAAATGCTGGAGGGCTCTAACGATAGCCACCTGTGGTTGTGCTCGGCTAATCCTATTTGATTATCCACTTTTGTGAAGTTTTTCCACCAAAACTAATGATTCATGTACTGTAACTTACTGTTGCAGGGATAATACGATTATCATCTGTCGTATCCTAAATACAGAAACTTTTGTAAAAGAATAATGTGTTGTTTTATTGGATATATTGGCTCTGTCTTTAATTTAAAGATGTTCGTTAAGTAAAATGTCTGTCCTCGCCTCCCACTTACAGATAAAATTGTTACACAGAACATGCATATGTTTTATGTGAAGCTAAGTCGTAGTAGTTACTTAATTTTTTTAATGACCAATTAACTGTAGAGTCTAGACGGTTACTCTTCTATTTTGTACATTAAGGCTACTCTTCGTTGAATCGACGAACGCTTTTACCCTAATTGGTTACTGTTCGTCGAATCGACGAAGCTCATTTACACTTTATCATGTAATTCTTTTACGTATGGCAAAATTTCATTCCTTTTATAAACAATATTGATTGATAACGAAAACTTGTAGTGATTAAACGTACCCGAGGTACCCATTTTTTTAATCCTAGATGGTCATTTTTGTACAGTAAGGTTACTCCTCTTCGAATAGACGAATTCTTTTTTCGTTATTATCAAATAACGTTGTTGCGAAACATAAAAGAGTTCGATTCGACGAAGAGTAACCGTTCAGGGTTAAGGATGTGCATTTCCCAGAGCAATGAAGAGTATATTGTTCCAAATTTCTATTCTTTCAATCATAATTCCAATGTATATTGCTATCACCGTGATCTTAAATCGCAATATTTTAACTTCCCCGTTTTTTTTTTACTAGGATCTCATATTTTTTTTTTTTCGGTTTGCAATATTTTACATAAAATCCCATTAAAAAAAATTGCAATAGTTTTCCTAATTTAAGCAATTTATTTTTTGTTGAATTTAAATTCATGAAATTTACGTTGTACATACATATTGGATTTGATTCATTCTTATCGCTTTATTACCAAAAATAATACATATTTTATTTTGGCAGCCGCATAAAATATTTTGTGGTATTCTAATCATCGATTGTTAGGGATAAAATAAAAATAATTTCTTTATTTATTTAAAAAAAAAAAAATTGAAAAAAAAAGTAAAGAGATACAGAAAAACATAAAAACACTGCAATAAATAAAAAAAAATGTTTTTTTTAAAAACAATGCAATGTTTATGGCATTTATAGCAGCTAAAATAATAATAATTTTGTTGTTTTCATTTTCTATTTTTTTTAATAATTTTTTTCTTTCTTTCTTATTTCTTCTTTTTTTAGGAGTTTTTTTTATAAATGCAATAACAACAGCAACAGCGCAAAAATATACTAGAAATGAAAGGAAAACAGCAACAGAAATATTGATAGACTCAGGATGCAGTTTTGAATTGTTTTACTAAATTGGATGAGCATTGGATGATGGGAGTAAAAACGAAATGAAAACAAGAAACTAAAGTAACGAAAAAAATTCAAACGAAACGAAAAAACAAAACGTAAAATTAACAAAACACCGGAAATCCAAAATCAAATTGCATTGAAAACTAAGGATACATACGTATGAAGAAAAATAAATAAATAAATACGTTCGTACATACATATACATACATACAACTGTATGGTACAATAAACAAATAACAACAATAATAAAAACAAAATAAAAAAAATATTTTGCGCTAAAATAACCAAAGGCAAACAAATAGTATCTGGCCAAAGAGCTGAAGAGAACAAGAACAGAGAGAGAGAGAGGGAAATGAAAATATTATAAAAATTTTAGATAAACACAACTACACCAGAAGTTTAAGTATTATGCCATACATATCTCTGTGTAAGTGTGAGTGTGTGTAAGGACATGCAGCCAGTTAGCAAGCTAGTTAGCCAACCGAGTAGAAATAATAACAGAAACAACAGAATACAGCAGCAGCAGCACCAGCAATAATAATGCAGTAAACGAAACGAAAATACGATAAAAAAAATCTACACTCTCACACACATACACATTTATACGATATACGAAATAACGTTATGAATAGATAAATTTGTGAAATTTCTGTTGTTGTTTCACTGAATTTTCTACGAGTGCCTATGTATGGCTACATAAAAGAAAACATACGGAAATACATATCAATAACCACTGTTACATACATATCCAGGCATATCAGTTTGTATACTGAAATATATATAAACATAGAAGAATAACGGCATATATAACAAATACTAAACAGAGGAAACAATACATTTCAAGTGGAGTAAATTTGTTGAATTTTTGAAACCTCCAAAGGAATAATATACGTATGTACGTACATCATATCACATGTTATTGTTATTGTGTGTAGCGAAACAAAATATTTCGTATTTTATTTAAAGGAAGTACTACACACATACACAAAGCGAGATGATGTGTTGAAAACATAAAGGATTTTAGCTGGAATTCAAAATCTATGTTAAATAAACCCGACAAAAAATTCAAAATAAAAAAACAAATAAAATAAAAATAAAAAAAGAAAACGAAAACCAAATAAAATTTTAAAATACATTAGAGAATAGCTGCTTGAATACGAAAAATTGCAATTACAACAGCAACAACAAAATAAAGAAAACTGAAAACGAATTTATAAACCAGAAAGTCTCTCAGCAACATAAAAAAAAAACCAACAACCAGAAGCAGCAGCAGCAGCAGTAGTTGCAACAAATGCCACAACAGTGTTAACAACGATGACAACATATAATATACTCGTATGAACAAAATTTATGAATATAATGTAATATTGCATCAGTAAAGCTTTACTTTAATTTTTTTTTATGGTTGTTTAAACTGTTGAAAAATTTTTATGGAAACTTTTCGTCTACATATTTTCGTGTATTATTATTATATTTTATTTAAATTGTATATAATAACTGTAATTAATATGCAAACAATTATATGCTAAGTATACTTATGTACATACATGTTCATTTATGTATACGGGTAATGTAAAGCTAAACATAATTATTATAAAACAAATACTACAACAATACTGGCAAACAATAATCAAATTAAAAATGATTCCTGTGGTTGTTATATCGTCCTCTTCCTCTGGTTATACAGCAACAACAACAACACTCACGGCAACATCAACAACAACTGTGTCAGCTAGACAAGACACAATAATAAATAGAAATACTACAGCAATAGCACCAACAAGAACAACAGACTTAACATGTACAATAAAATGTACAAAATCTTCCACATATTGTCACCAGCTGACACACCAGCGCCGCCATCAGCATCGTCATTATCGAAGTCGATACCACCACCACCACCATCACCATCACCACCATCATCACCATCACCACCAACAGCACCAGCAGCATTCTCATCACAACCAGCAACAACAACAACAACATGAACAACATCAGCTACCCGCAACAGATACCCCAAATAAGCAACAAGAACAGCAGCAGCATGAATATTGTTATCAATATCGAGGACATGAACAACAACAACAACAACAGCTACCAGAACAAGAAAAACAAAAACAACAACAACAACAGCAACATCTTTATCGACAACAAATAATAAGCAACTATCATCAGCATCAACGACCGAGTTGTATATGGCATAAGCCCACTCACAATATTGTTACCTATTATCTATGGTGGCTATTTGGCATTTGTTTAATCTTCTTTACAAATGGTGGACGTAATTTAAATATCGGAAATCTCATTACCAAATCATCATCATCGTCATCATCATCGTCATCGCCATCATCTTGGACAACATCAGTCTCATCAATATTGGCTTATGCCTCCTATTTAGAACCGGATGAACTCATACACGAATTAGACCGACCTGGTAAGTTGACTCCTTCCTATGTACATATACATTGTATTGTATATAAACATCTGTATATACATAAATACATACATAGTTTTATGTAATGTTTATAAATTATATAGGACAAACTGCAAGAATTTAATATTCAGTTGACGTCTTGTAACAATTGTTGGATTTTTATTTTGGTTTTTTTATTCAATCCTTGTCGTCAAAAGTGTTTAATGATGGCATTTCGCATTTTGGTACTAGAAAATATTTTTCAATGTCTGCTTAAAGTTCGAATCTAAAATCTATTTAATAAATAAACATTTTAAAGACGTTTAATATGTTTCGTTTAGGTGGTAAACAAACTGAATTTAAAATTTAATAAATATTTATCAACCATACTTACAGCATAGAAAGGATTTGTACGGCAATAACACGTTGCAATAGTGAAAATAAGGAGTGCGCACAAAAAAAAACTGGATTTACACTTTTCGTTATAGACATAAAAATAAGTGGTGGATTTTTTTCGTTTTATATTTCAATTAAAGTAAATAATATTTGAATTCATTTTGTATATAAAATTTTTTTCTGACAAAGATCTCAGACCATCCAACTTTTTGGGCCACTTTTGTTCCAGACATGTTAGGGTATTTTAGAAAAATACGTATTATTTTACCTGCTTTGTTTTTGTCGGCAAATCCTTTTTTTCTTCCACTTCCACGCTTTTTCTGAATACTCAATGTTTCCTTGTCTTGTTTTATTCTTACCTTAGAAATTGTTTTTTTGGTTAGCACCTGCGAACCTAGCAATCGTTTTTTGTAAGCGGCACGGTTTTTCATTGAAAATTTCAATTATTTTTTACGACATTCTTGTTGGGTGCCCGTCCATTTTCAAAAAAACTAATTTTCCAATTGCAATGACATTTAGCACGTTGATTTTGAAACAGATGACTAACAAAAAAGAATGGAACGGTATTCATTTTTTTTCAATTATGATAGAAGTTATAAGCTTAAAAGTAGGCCCATTTTTTCTTTTTTGGTGCGCACTCCTTACAACCGTGTCGCTTCATAATCTAAATTTGTTTTATATTTCTTGAATCCCTAAAAGTTATTTTATTTAAAATTACGCTTGACTTAGTTTTATTAAATCACTATTGCTAACGTAAATAATTACTGTGGAACAGCTGACAACTGAACCTGATTTTTATCGAAAAAGGCCTATTTTTGGATGAATACAAAATTATTGAATTTCGGACGATACCAATCCATATGAAATCCAAAAACGTCTAATGTATTAAGAGAAAGATACAGTTTGTTATATATTTGTTTCAGGTGGAGTCATCGTTCCACAATTTTTCTGAGAACGGCTTGGCCAGTCTATTATTGTCAACGGCGAGCACTTTAGGTCGATAAATACCGACTTCTTTTAGTATGAATTGGATGATCTATATACCAACAGGGAGTCGCTTCGTAACACAAAGCTTATACCACGTAGGATTTTCTGCATGAATGATGCGAGAACGTTGTCCTTCAGGGTGTTCGAATAAGCCACAAGCCAAAGCGGTCCTCAAAGCCGACATAAGCTTTACTTATAAGATTGATCATTACAGCTCTACAGTTAGGATTATGGATATAACACTTATGTTGTGTGTGTTGATTTTATACATGTGTGGCGTCAACTGTATGACACGTCGACTTCGAAAAACAGATTATTTTGAGTAACTTTTAATGGCAATTTTATTTATTCTCAGAGTTTTTGCCAGAAATCTGCTGAGAGGCAGTCACCAAAGAAATATTTTTGCTTATACATATCATTTTATTAGGGATGTATAACCGGGGATTTAAATTAACAACAACAACTAAGGCAACATAAACTTTGCTATCCGGTAAGTTAGTCAGGTTTAGCGCCGGATTCATTGAAAGTAGAAAGTTTCGAACTCGCTCTACCCAGAGAAGTCTTGGCGGCCATTTGACCCATGTTATGTGATTTTTATTATTTAAACATAAAGATAGAAAGCATTTAAAATACAGACGCTATACTAATTACATCTTGTAACAGTCTGTTTGACATTGAAAATGCTCTCATTATAACCATTATATCTGATCAACGCCTCATTCTGGAATCTACTTTCAGTAATTAGTGCGATTGAAAGAAACAATTCAATGAAAATAATCAGAATTGATGTAGTCGCCGTAGTCTGGTAGGTATTGCGTTGTGTTCTTAGATGTGAAACAAAATGTTAAACAAATAATTCTATCTCTCAGCAGATTTCTGGCAAAAACTCTGAGAATAAATAAAATTGCCATGAAAAAGTTTTTAAAATCCGCGGTTCGTTGACGACTTTAAGTTGGAGGTTTCGCCACTCATGTTTAAATTATCATACACGCAACATAAGTGGTGTGAGAAGCTAGGTCGCAAACCTGACTAAAGGGTCGTCGTAATGGCCAATTATTTGTGCCATATTTGGTTAAATTTGTAATCAAAGGTTCTCCAAGACCAATATGTACACTAATACCTCGGTTTGCGTCCGTTATACGGCCGGAAGAAACGCGACACAAACCGAAACGATGCAAAACGAAGCATGATTTTCCATACATTTGTATTGACTTTCATTTAATTGGTTCCGAGATTCATAATTTTAGCTGAAAAAATAAATTTTTCAATAAAATATATTCAATTTACTAACGACCTATGTATGTATTTACATTAGATTTCAACGGGATATCCCCTTTTTCCTGTTTTTGATTTGTACAAACATTTTCGTATTAACGCACTTCGAAATATGCTACGCAAACTGAAACAAAAACGAGGCAACTTCGAAATCACAGAAATTTTAATAAGACGCAACTTCGAAGCAGACGCAGAACGAGGTGACGCAAACCGTGGTATTAGTGTATAGTTAAGTACTATTTAGTTCAATGGCTATGTGAGAATAGATGTCAAATATTTATAATGAACCCAAATTATTTAACCACGTATTAAAGCAAGTAAGTGAGCATGTAAAATTAGAGAATAAATCCAATAGCCATGTTGGCCACCCCGATGTGATGTGAGAAGCTAGGTCATAGTCCAGACTAAAGGATATAAAACTATGGATAAAAACAATCTGTAGCGACGGATGTATTTAAAATTGCAAAATCAGTTGCAGAGTATTAAGATTGAATTGAAATCATAAATTAGTTGTAAGAAGACTTCACGTCTTCTAATATCTTGAATTAAAATTTTTTGAAGGATATACCCATTGACTGTTATAAGATTTGGTAAAAGAGTGGATTTAATATTTATTTTAGCTACTTTTGAAGAGAAATACGTCAGTTGCATAAATAAATGCAATTTGTTGTTAATTTTGCAAAAAAAGCTTGTGAAAATGGCTCTTCCGCTCTACGGAGGATATATGAAAAAATATTTTAAAGCATTCGGGCTTCAAAAAATAGTAAAAATAACCAACAATCTGAAATGTCTACCATGGCATTTGAGCACACATGAACACAGTTTCCATACATATGTCTGGTTAAAAATGTTTAAACTTGGAAATGGCATAATGCTTTGCCAACATGTTGCCGAATTGTTGTGTAAGCTTCTCTTCAACAAAAAGATGTGAAATGTTTGGCATTTTGAAAATGCAAATCAACTTCCAATGGAAAATAAAAAAATCAATGCAGGTTTTTTGCATCTTTATAAAATTTCTTCTCCTATTTTTTATTTTTGATCTTTTTTTCGCTTACAGTATCTGTTACTATCATAGGACTTTAGGTGTTCATATTTTATTATTTTTCTTGTTTTTTTTTTTTTTTGATTTTGGCTGATAACTTTTCACTTTCGGCAGTTTTTGCACTTCAACTCTGTAACAAACTAGAAGTGTAGAGTGGTTTATGACCACCCATGACGTTATCTGCATGCAACTTGAAAATTCTAAAGCATCTAAAAAAAAAACTGAAACTAAAATATGCGCAATGATTTGCATGATTTGGCGGTTTAGGACTTCAAACAAATTTGAAAACATATGTGTGGTCCGGTACGAAAAATAAAACATGGTATACGTAGCCAAGTGGTGCTATTTCATTTAAAATGACTTAAAAATATTGGCTTTTTAATTTCTGTAAATTTTTTTTTCTTTTCATTTCTTTACAACTCTTATAAACGTATTTAGTCATCATTGTTTTCCTTTCTTTCTTTTGTTTTTTTTTCTGTTTTTTGATGCAAAAAATATTAAAAAAGCAATTCAGCAACCAGAAAAAAGAAAAATTTAAAGAAAAAAAATATTGCTTATGTTGCTTTGGTTTTAAACCAGCGATAAACAAAGCAACTTTTCAAAATGTCTTATACCCGCAGCAATATTTTGTAAGAATTACGTTTTTTTTTTTTCTGTAACTTTTTCCTTTTGCCCTCCTCAATCTTTTTTTCTTGCGGAATTTATTTTTCCTACTTCTACTCTGGCTGTTGCTGTTGGTTTTTTTCATTTTTCCTTTATTTTTGTTGGCGTTTTTTTTTCCTTCTTAAGTTTTGTAACATTTTTCCCATCACTTTATTTAAATGAAAATAAAAGAAAAACATGCAAACAACAACAGCAACAAAAACAACACGATTAGTATTGTAACAACAATGAAAATCCTGTAAATACAGACATTATTTTTCCTTACGTTTTCCTATTTTTTTTCTTTTATTTTCTGAAAAATTTCTCGTTTTGTTGTTGCTGTAGTTGCTGTTGTAGTAGTTGTTTATGGTTTTGGTTATTAATATTGTGTATGTTGATGAAACAACAACAACAACAACAACACCAACAAGAACAACATGAGACTCGACAACAATAAGAAAATCGCAACAACAAAGCTTAACACATGTCCCCCCAAGGATATGTCAGTACTTTTTATTAATATTTTTTCCTTTCCTTTCCTTTATTTTTTTTTGTATTTTTTTAATTTTAATTTTTGTTGTTATTTATTTTCCCTCTGTATTTAATTTTTCTTGTTCTTCTCAAAAACAAAACAAAAACAAAAAGTTCCATTTGCTGTTATTTTAACTTAAATACTGTATGTATTGTTTTTGTTTAACAACAACAACAACAACAATATATTTTAAGCAATTGTTTTAAACTCAAGTTTTGTTTCAATTTTCCTAGTGGTCTCAGGAATGGCTTCAAAGTTTTCGTTTTTAATTTAAAAAATAATTTTTTTTTGTTTTTATGTAAATATTTTGTTGTGTTTTGTTTTGTTTTACTTTGGGAAAAAATTAATGAATTCCATTATTTTTTTTCTGTTTTTAAATTTTGATTTAATGATTTCATATGACGCTGATGATTATCATATTTTCTATCCATACAGACATACAGTTTGTATCCCTACTTTACCCTACTTACCTACATTCCCTCCGTTCATCCTATATCCTCTATATCCTTCCCTCTCCAAGGACATTGTACAATGGGTCAATTTCGACCTTCGAGTACTGTACTTGTCTTAAGCGACAAGTACACATCCTCTAACCTAACCTAACCCAAAATTCTCTAAGCCATCATGCCAGCTTGTTGTGCGCCACCTTACTTTCTTCTTGTAGTGCGTAACTTCGTTAACTTCTTCTAGTCCATTCCTCTGAAAGGAGTTATGGATGGTACAGTATAATCCGCAAAATATTGGGATCTGGAGCTTACAATAGCTGTGAAATGACACAAAAAGTTCTCCATCGTCCTTTATTTATCATTTCTCCCCATGCTAATATGGTTGAAATGTTCTACCCTTATTTCATTTTAATATACTCATGATTTTAATCCTGACTGAAGGTTTGTAATGGCCAATTATGTATGTACATATGTAAGACCCCGCTTAATCCATTAACGGCGAATGGATAGAAAAATACCCAAAAAAAAAGTTTTTTTTAAAAATTCTATTTTGACCCAACTAAATGAGAGCCCAAACTTTTCTTTAAGAACGAATAAAGAAGACATACAAATGTTTAAAAAAATTAGTAGGGCTTGATATTCACATATTTTGGATGACAGAAAAAAGGTCAAAGATCACAAATTTTTCAAAATCAAAATTTTGTAAAAAGAACTCCTGTGGAATATGTATGGATCACATGCTCAGAAAAACCTTTAGATGCCATGTAATATAATATATCTTCTACCCGATAAAAATACTTCCACTTAAATTTTTCTACTTACCTAAGCTACAGGTGGGATTAAATGGCATGGGTATAAAAATACCCACTTAGGCATTGGTATGAAATATTTTTTATAAAACTTTTAAAAATGAATTTCAAATAGAAATTTCAAATCATTTATTTTTCTCTATTCTTTTATAATTTTGATTGTTCCGGCATGAAATTGTGCAAAAGAATCCTTTGGATGCACATTCAAACTGTATTTTGCACAACCGTACTGTATTTTTCCCACCACATTACGAACAGCGGTTGCGTTTTTCAATTTTATCAATCATGTGATCAAATTTGTCAGTGTGCTGCGCATTTGTGACAACTTTTCCATCTCGGCGTCCATTTTCAAGATTTTTACCAACGCTTCAACAACTCTAACCCGAAAATCGAGTCGGCTCATAGGTGGCAAAGCTTCACATTAACTGCACAAGCAGTGTAGTTTCCATGCGTTTACTATAGCTGCGTCAATAGCGTTAGTGAGTAATGCCCAATACCACTTTTTTCCTTGGACTCGCATACGATAATTGTTAATGTTACATTATATTGACTTGGATCTAAAATATTCTCTAATAGTCCTAATACCACATTTTCTCTAAGGCCGTATTCAGCCTTATTTTTAGCAGAAACGGCAGCATATGGGATAAAAGAATAACAATATCCTGTCATAGAAGCCAACACCCAGTATTTGTAGCCAAATGGCGACCATAATATGCGATCATCTGTTCATCCACAGAAAGACTATGGGAAAATATGCCAAATTGCATGAATTTTTTATTTAATGCATGGTTCAATGGAGAAATTTTGGCAGATTTATCATTTTTGTCAAGATTATTATTGTCACAAACGTATTATTTTCATTAAAACTCTCAAAAGTAGCTTAAGTAAGTTGTTTAGCTGTCGTATAATAAAGAGAAAAAAATTTTATTTTAGTACACACTTATGCCGAAGTGGGTAGAAAAATACCCATGCCCTACAGAGGCCCCCACGACACTTAAAAAAATATTCATATCAATAATAAATAAATATTGCAAATACTATTTGTGCCAAATTTCACCGAAATCGGACCACAGATTCTGGGGTCAGGCGTTAATGAGTTAATGCCGTTTCAGCATTACGCGGTAGTATTGGGATTCTCCTAAGTCCCACACTGATTTGATACTTGTTGTATTTGTGTATAAATGACACGGCCATGCACCAACCAAAAGCGGTGCACAATATAGCGACAGTGTATACTATGGATCTTTTATTACGTGTTAAGATGTCTCGTTAAAATGTTGTTTCGTTTAGAGCTGAAACTTATTGAAACGCTTAACGCGGGGTCTCACTGTACAAGAATATAATTACAAATTACATTTAATTATTTATAAGCTGTGTATGATCGAAGTAGTGTAACAGATCAGAGACTCTGGTGGCAATCATACCCACGATCATCACGCTAATAGTTGAGCACACTACTCACTATACAATCTGGGCACATAGTTGCAACAAAATTACTTTCTTTTTCATTTTAATCATTCTAACAACCAACATTATTATTTTATTGATTTATATTTTTCTACATGAAATGAAAACTTATTAATATGACAGCCCCCATTAATAAATTTCATAATATGTTTACTATTAAATTATTCATATTTCAAAAGCCTTAAATATACTTTATAAGCGGTTATAAGACCATATCCGATCACTGTTTAAATATGTAAATTTAATTTAATGTTTTTAAATAAATAAATAAATTTTGGATTACACGCTGGCTGATATATAATGCAACAAAGTAAAGCGAAATATTTTTTTAATTTTATTGTTCAAAAGCAAAAAATATTGGAAATAACATCAAATTTAAAAATCAGTTTCAGATTTGTTCGAATTGGCAACCTTTGGTACGAATTATGGCTTTCAAACGGACTGTACAAAATCATCACAGGCTGCACAAAAGTGGACTCGAGCAGTTATTTTGGTCCATTCCCGGCGAAGCGCCCGTCTTCAGATGATCGACACTTTGGTATGTTTTAGTAAGAACCTTACTCTCCAAAATGCACCAGGCGCAAAAGTCCAATGGTACGAGAAACAAAAGATTTATTCACATTTAAATGCTGGAGGGCTCTAACGATTGCCACCTGTGGTTTTCCAGCCAAATATAAAGCAATCACACTATCACGCTTGTATTCCATCACGAATAACTTTTTTTCTGAATGCAATAGATCAAAATGCTTTTGTAAGCTTGTTAATAATAAAATGAACTGCAACTGGAATAAATCTGTCAGCTGTCAGGCGAGCGGTGTACAAATGATAACAACATAAAATTGGTCGCAATACATATCAGCCACCCTGTATTATTAGAAATATTGTATATACGGATATAATGAAATGCTATCAGTTACGTTTTGTTTTATTTGTATAATTTAAATGTGAGCTACGAAATATTTAAAATATTTCACAAACATATTTCAACAGTCAGTTGTTGTAAATACTTTTACTACTAAACTCAGTCACAAAATTCAATTATTGCGGCATAAAATTGAAAAATTTTTCTGTGAAAGCAAAATATTGAAAATATTTTTTAAATACGAACGCAATATTGATAACTGATAAATTGAAGGAATTTAAAATTCATGAAAAATTTTGTATAATTAATGAAATGTTTCAAAACCAAAAAAAAAAAAAAAATTATGTTCATTAAAAGGTATTAAAAATAATTTTAATTATAATCCATTTTCATGGACTATGTGCAAAAGCCTAAAATAAAATTACGGACTTAAATATTATAAAATTCATAATCTGCTTAAATATCAGACTGTAACACATTTTGTCTTACAAATATAATACGAAATGAAAATGAATCTTATTTTTGTGTCTTAGTATTTGTTGTTATAGAAATATTTAACGTACTCCTTATTATAAACATTTTAAGAGCAACAATATCAATTCCATAAGCAAATAAATTCATTTACGTAAGTTGAAATAAAACAACACATTTAAGGATAATGTACTCCTTCTCCTCTCTCTCTCTCTCCCTCACACCATAAAATATTATGGTCAAATATTATGAGAAATTCATATGTTTTAATATTTTCTCGACAGAAGAAATTTCCTTTCGTAGACAGCATAAGATAGTTTATTAATTAAGATGAGTTTAAAGAAATTTATTAAAAAGCATATAGTATCGACTTCGTAATATTTTCGCTTAGGAAACTAAAACGATTTTTTTTCTTTCTTACTAACTTCTACTACCATCGAAGCATAGCTGCCAGAAAAATTAAGCATCAAATCGTCAAATATTTGAGAAAAAATCGTCATAATCGTCAAAAACATTCATTGAAATCGTAAAAAAATCGTCAGAAAAAATAAATAAATAAATTGAAAGGTTTTTCAAAATAAAAACATGTAAAGTCCATGTTAGGCAGCAATAATAGTGCATCATCTACAGTAGCGAGCACAAAAAATGCAACACTGTGCCATATGATCTTTAATAAGATCTGTTTAAAAATAACGGTAACTAATTTATCTATTTTTTTTCGCTGTTAATTCTTTCAATTATAAGTTTTCAAAGTAACCACAGTTTAGTCCAAATTCTGCTTTAAAAAGTTAAATATTTTTGAATTAGTGAAAAAAGTGCAAATTTTTAGCGAGCAAAAAAAAATGCAATCATAATAAAAAAATAGTTAAAGTAAGTTATTTATTTAATTATAATTGAAAATTTCTTAAATAAGTTATACAACATGTGTTTTGTAATAGAAGCAGCTCTCAGCTGACAGCAAAACTGCAATCATTAAAGCCTTAGAAGATGGAAAATCCATGCGTAAATTTGGACACCTCTTTGATGTAAATCAATCAATCGTATGTCGGATTAAATCTCGATTTTCCTTGAGAAATACTGTGGAAAGGAAACCAGGTAGTGGTAATCCTCGAAAAACTACCTCTCGCAAAGACCGCCAGATGACTGCACTGGTTAAAAAAGATCCACGAAAGACCGCAGTGGACGTTGCTAATTTCGCAAATGAGCAAATGGGAGTCTCTATAGGCGATCACACTGTTCGCCGTAGGTTGAAAGAGGCTAATTTGCATGCGAGACGACCCGCAAAGAAACCTCTCATCAGTGCAATCAATAAAAAGAAGCGCCTGGAATTTGCAAAACGTTACACGGATTGGTCAAATGAACAATGGGCTAAAGTCTTGTGGAGCGATGAAAGCAAATTTAATTTGTTTGGCTCCGATGGGATAAATTTTGTTCGAAGACCGCCTGGACAGAGATATTCTCCAAGATATCAACTTCCAACCGTAAAACATGGCAGTGGATCAATAATGGTGTGGGGTAAGGAACGATATGTTTAAAAAAAATTAATTGATTTTACGTCACGTATTTACAGGTGCGTTTTCCCGTGATGGGGTAGGTCCCTTAACTCAAATCGAAGGAAAAATGGACGCCAAGGAAGTACTGTGAAATCCTTGGAGAACACATGCTTCCTCATCTGCGGGAAAAAATGCCTCCTGGTAGCATATTTCAACAGGATAATGATCCAAAGCACTCAAGTCGCTTAGCTCGAAACTTTTTAAGCGACAATGATAGTCAATGTTTTGGATTGGCCATCACAGTCTCCCGATCTAAACTCCATAGAAAATCTATGGGAGCTATTAGATCGGGCAAGTTAAGAGGAAACATCCGTCAAATAAGAGGCAATTAGAAGAAATTTTGAAAAGTAAATGGGAGAAAATATCCATTAACACATTAATAGCTTTAGTCGACTCTATGCTTTCCAGGTTACAAGAAGTCATAAAAAATAAGGGCTACGCCACTAAATATTAATTTTAAGATTTTTTTTTTTGTAAGCAATTACTATTTAATTTAAATAAACACATTAAAATTTATGCTGTTGCATTTTTATTGCTCCCATGAAATTCGCACTCTTTTTAATAAATGACAAAATAATGTATCATTAATTAAAAATATTTACATAAGTTATTGATAATAGGTATCTATAACTGTAGGGATTAATAACCCAAAGAAATATTTTGAACTGGTCACCATTTTTTTTAAATTATCGCACTTACAGATAATTTTACCCAACGATGCATTTTTTGTGCTCGCTACTGTATCTACCTATGTGTGGTGTAAATATTAGGGAGTCAGAGAATCTTGAGTTTATGGTCATGAAAATTCAATGTGATGCTCGTTAGAACTAATACCTTTTTTAGTGCCTTGGTTTCTAAAGCGTTGCAATAAATAAATTAATCTTCTTACAAATTACACCATTTATAACCGACCGAATATGAAATACAACTCTCATGCATGGGTTGGCCCTTAAGGTCTATTTTGAGCCTTCTCGACGGTGTACAGGTAAGGTAGATCGTTAATCATGATAGTGTTCCAATTTCATTGATACATTGGATATTGCTCGAGCGAAATATGGGGAGTTGTTTATAAAAATCATGTATTCCTACGAAACAATCGTCTTTCTCGACCAGCACATCCGTATGTGGTCGATTGGCTAGTGTATCGCACGCTGGATTACAGATAAAGATTGATTGTTAGATGGACTATTCGTATGTAGAACTGCTTTCCTGCAGAGCTTTCCTGTTACTTATGGTATAAAAATATTCAAACCTTGTCTCCATAAACACTGCTCCCTCTTTCCTCATACCTATAAATTAGTTCCAAAAACAATGCCAACCCCTTAGTGTTGACCGTATAAAAAAAGAAAATAATTTATCTGCAACGGCATATGATAATTTATTATCAACTACGATGTTATTCACGATTTGAATTTATTAGCTTCTAAAGGGATTAAAACGTTATAAAATACAGAAAAATCATCACAGGTATTCGAAAATAACTTAAAAATATAATACTCTACACCTTTTTATACAAAGCTTAAGAAAGCCTTTAATGTACTAAAGTAAAGAAAATCATGTAAATTTTTAATTGCTAAAAATCGCCAAAGTAAGGGCTTAAATCGTCAAAATAATATTTTTGTAGCTGAAAATCGTCAAAATGACGATAAATCGTCAAATCTGGCAGCAATGCCTCGAAGCTATAAAAAAATCAATTTTTTTTTCTTCGCCGTAGCCTAGTAGGTTGTGTTAGATGTGAGATTGTAGTTCAAAATCTACTCAAGACAAATCGATTAAAAAGAAATAAAAATGAATGAAAAAAATTCTCAAACTGCAGGTCCCGTCGCTTATGTAATAAAATTAGTACACACAACGTGGGTGATAGTAGAAGCTAGGTTGTAATCCTGACTAGAAGGTTGTAAGGAACAATTAAGTAACCTCTATAGATATACAGAAACTTTTCAACCAAACAAGTCGCTTTCACTAACAAAAGCATTTAGGTTTGCTTTATAATTTCTTTATACTTACTTTCTGTACCAGCTTTTGATAACTAAACTCTAGGAGAAGGAAGATACATATGAAGTATTTAGCTTAGGTTAATGGGTAGTTTGCTATTCACAGGCAAGTTCACTTGGTGACCCATATGGTTTATTTTGTTACCCAGTGTAAGATAAACTTCCTTGTCAGGATCTGTTTGTGGTGGTTAAAAATTGCCCCGGGCTTCGGACGAAAGCTTAATGACTTAGTGGTTAGATATCATGTCCAAACAGAATGTTTGAAAAGCTAAAATAATTTGCCATACTTTAAAGAACAGATTTTCTCTTTATAACTCAAAATCAGTTGCCTAGAACTTTCAATTTGTTACATACATAATTGGTCATTTCAACCCTTCAGTCAGGATTATTGACCCAGTTTCTTAAGCTACTTATGTTGTTTGTGTTAATTTCAAACATAAGTGGCGGGACCTACAGTTTAAAGTCGACTCCGAACGGCTGATTTTTGAGAAACTCTTCATGGCAATTTTATTTACTCTCAGAGTTTTTACCCGAAATCTGCTGAGAAGAAATCGCCGCAAAATATTTTCTTTTTATGTCGATGTCTGATCTGGGATTTGAAGCCTAGCTTTACGTCTAACAAGCCAGCACGCTACCTACTAGACCACGGCAACTTCAATATTGTTATAGGGATTTACAAAAATAATGAATTCGGCATTTAAAGCAGAGTGACTGTTATTAACACAATATTGTGTAGAAAGGACAACTAATAAAATTCCAAAAATTAAGAAATTTAAGAAATTGTAACAAAAAAATATGTTTTTGAATTGGCTTTTCACTTTCCACTTAAGCAACCACATAGTAACTTGGAGTTTTTACCACAAAAATCAATTCAGTGAGTGTTATACTATATGCCATGAAGTACTACAACTACTCCTGCAATTACTTCTATTTATTTGTTCTTTTAGGTTCTAACTTCGTCTTCTGAAAACTTCTAATATTATATAATCTTAATTTAAATAGAAAATGAAAAGTGTAAGAAACCAACTTTAAAACTCAACTCAAGTAATAAGTGCACGACACAAAACGCAAATATGCACCATGAAAGTTGTGATATGAAAAGAAACTCAAACAGCCATTATTACTAGAGGCAAGTAATTCTTACTCGTACATACATGCCTTGTGTTATAACTGCAATGTGAAATCTAGTAGATGTAATACTATTCGTAAGATGCGTTGCGACGAAAGTCGAGTTTGTCGAAAAAAGTTTTTTGTTTAAGTTTTCCTCTTATGCATTTTGTATACAAATAAATACAAGCAGAAACTTAATTTCTTTCTTTTTTTCCTTTTCGTTGGGAATTTTTGCTTAAAGTCAAGCAAATGCGTTGGAGTTTTTTTTTTGTATATATACGATGAGCATAATATAAACGAGAAAACTTGAAAATTGTAAGAAAACGAAATACAGTCAACCCTCCTATAACGCGGTGAGTGGATACCGCGTTGTATGGAAACCGTGCTATAAGAACTCGGATTTCCGGTTTAAATCAGGCTAATTTGTAGCGCGTTCTATGGAAACCGCTCTATAAGAAACACAGAATTAGTACAAATCACATCATTCGTACCGCATTATATGAAGACCAAGAAATACAAAAGGCAAGATAAATTATAAAAAATTTTTTTATTGAATTCAAGGCTTAAATTAAGGATTACTAAAAAAATGAATAAAAACGAAACTAAAATACTGATTTCCAACAAAATTAAGAAAGACTTGTAAAATAATGTAATTTTTTAATATTTATCCTCACTTGGTTCTTTTTCATTCACTGTTTTTTTAAATTGAAAATCCAACTGCTATTGTTTTGCACGGTACTGTATCTCGGCTAAGCTTTTGCGTCGAAAATATAACTTTTATTAAATCCCTCTTACAATATTTTGTTACAATTCATTCATAGGCTGTGCGGAAGAAACTTATGGGATGAAGTTGAACGCAAACCACGCGTTATAGGAGGGCTTTCGCAATTTCAGCCACGCGTTATATGGAGACTGCGTTCTGAGAGTACCGCGTTATAGGAGGATCGACTGTACATGCAAAGTTAAACAAATCAGCAGGAGAAAGTTTGTTTTTAACAATATTAAATGAAATCCTTTTTTTTTCCTCCTTTTCTTTTTCTTTGGTGTTTAAAAATTTTTAATGCACCCTTTAGCGTAAATAAGTGAAAGCAAAAAATTTTATTTTCAAAATATAATTCTATCGACAGCAAATCGCTAGGAGCCATGCAACAATAACTATTGGATGGCATGCAAAAACAATCAAAAAATGGTCAAATGCTTGCTGTGGCCAGTCGTAAGCATTGGGCAACAAATTAAAGTCGTATGCATGAAAAAACTCCCTCACATGAAAGTACTCTCGTAATGTGCCAAGAGAACTTAGTTCTTATGAAGTATGGTGTTGCTTTAGGTTTGAGACAGCAACGCCAAATGGAATGTCATCACATGAACAATATAGAACAGAAGCCAAAAAATCCGGGCCACCATACTAGAACTAAAACTTCAATTATCACACACAGCTTGAGACGCGACAGAAATAACAAAACATTTCGTTCATTACGTATATCGTTGTTTTCTTGTTTTTTCTTTTTTTTTCGTTCATTTGTTCTCGTGTTTTCTTTTTTTATTTTTGTTTGCAACACCTAGAAATATGCTACACTAAACCACACACACATGCATATGCGCACATAACTAAACAACACAAGCAAAGAAGCGTAAATCCCTGTACGTATAAGTACTGAAAAATAGTTCTGTTCGTATAACTTATACTTGTGCAAAGCCAACTGTTAAACACAAACAAAAAAGTATGTACGTATGTGTGTACAGATATATACCAGCAGTTATAAAACGTTTCTAGAAAATCACTTTGGAATGTCTGATGTTGTACAATGCCATCCATACAGGCTGTCACATGATTTTTTACTTCTTTGGAACAATTTGCGGTTATGTTTGCTTTAATTTCTTAAATATGACTCGTTCAACCGGCAGTTGTGTAAATGAATGTGTATTTGTCTGTAACTGTTTGCCAATTTGCGGTTGAAAGTATAATACTTTCACGTTTCTTGGTGGCTGTTTTTAAAAGTTAAACTCGAATCTCGATTATACTGTTAAGTAATACAATTTTTTTTTGTATTTAAAATTTTATACAATTTTTGAATTAAGTTTTCTTATGATACTGCAAATATTTGGTGCCACCAATACAATTTTTTTATTTGCTAAAAAGTAAAAGGGACAGACAATTGCTTACAATATTTACTTTAATAAAGTTTGACAATACCTGAAACTTTGTTTGCAACATACGTGGATGCAATCAAAAAGTTTTTAAACATGGATTTCACGTTTTTGTAGAAATTAATGATATATACTGCAATGATCAGTTAGGCCCTATTTCAGCAGCTATAGTAGACCCATCTGATATTTACAAATATCAGGCATTACTTTAACGTCACGTGACAAAACATAACACAAACGGTTTTTTATCACATCTCTTTTTGAAATGAAATTTACGTACCAATGCGAATGGTAATATAGAGGGACGTTAAATCTCATTTAAACGCATATGAAAACCTGCATGAACGACTTAAAAAGTTTTCATTTTTTGCCTAGGTTTTATCTTTTAATGAAAATTTTAAACCATACTTCCGTAGAAAAGTATATACACGTACAATGTCGGTCAAAACAAATTCAAAAAAAATTTAATCTATTATCTTGTCTACAATAGATTAAATTTTCTGATAAATTCCACGCGATTAATGACAATCTCTTACAGCTAAAGCGTAAATATATTTTCCAATTTAATTTGTTACTAAAAATAAAATAAAACAGTCTTGCAGAACAAAATAAACAGACTTTTGATTTGATTTTGACATCGTTATATTTGTTTACACTGGCAGCTTAAGAAAGCTCCACAAGAAAAAGTCTAGCAAAGACATATCGCACGATTTCGGTGGTTAACGCACATCATCTTCACATGAGGCAACCATGAATAAAGATTGCTCTTGCGAATATCCAATATAACTTGTGCTATGTTGCATGTAGCGCCGTCTTGTGAAAATCATCTAACTCAAGCCAAAATATAATGCACTTTGCTTGTTTTAACCGCCATTGTACATATATGTACGCTTCCAGGTTTTGCTACAAATGTATTCTTTTTTCTATTTCTTTTTTTGCAACAAAACAATTTGTGATTACAAGTTTTTGCAATGCCATATTATTTGTAAAAATTAGGGCTGCACAATTCAAACGACATTTATTCTGATCCTCTCTTCTCTCATCAGTCAGGATTAAGACCTAGTTTCTCATACACCTCCAATGTTGTGCTACAGCTTAAAGTCGACTCCGTACGGAAGATTTTGAAGAAACGTTTCATGGCTATTGCAATACGTTAACATCGAAAGAATAGTGTCAGTTGCTGTTTATCCATCTGTAAAGGTGTCATCCAACAATCTGGTGTAGGTAATACTCATACTTTCTTTTTTCGCAAGGTGTATTCTGTATAGAAGTTGCCGCAGTCTAGTAGGCAGGTGTGTTGGCTAATTAGATCCCAGATCAGGTATTGTGTTGCATCTCGATCTAAATTACATTTTTCCAAAAATAAATTTAACCTGAAAAATTTCTACAAAAATTTATCATTCAAAGTCGACTTTAAATCTAGTAGGTCCTGCCACTCCTGAATACCATCAGTTCATGTACAATCTTTTTGCTTTATTAATATGCAGACCTTATGAAAACATAATTATGTATGCGATGTTTGTCCCTGAAAGGTGTTTGGTCCGTAGACCAAATGATTTATAATATTTTGCTAAGATATGCATATGACTGGATATAACCGATATTCGTAGGCCTAGAAGTCAAAATTTTCCAAATATTGCTCTGGTAACCTAAGGAAATCGTCTCCTTTTTAAAATGACAAAACCAAAGTGAATGACAAGTTCTACTACTTCCAGAAAACTAAGTAAGAGTTTGAATCTGTTTTTATTTTTTTGTATGGATTCATCTTGTCTTCCAAGCGGTTATGTGAACTCCAAGCTAACTGTACTAAAATAACCTAACTTTCAAACAGGTCTTGAACCATCAAAATAATTTTTGTATAATCATCATCGTACTCAGCAAGGGATTAAAGAATCTTTATAATGAAATGGCATTTTGGCAACTTTGTGGAATAATAGGCGAAATTCGTGTTAAACTTCACCAGACATTATATTAATTTATAGCTTTCAAACTATTAACTTGTCCTAGTTCAAATTCGGAAACAGGGAGTCTTGTTGTCATTTGGTTTTCTACAAGTTTTGTTGCCATACTGAGCGAGATAACAGGTTTCGTATTTCAATAATCTACATACGATAACGCGTTTAAGTATATCAAAATAATAATTTTGAAAAACTTGCCTTTTTTTGTTTTTTATGCCGAGGAGTGGTAAATGCACCTAACTGTGCCATAGAGGATGTCGTCACGTCCTCCGTATGTGGAGCTCTCACCCACTAAACCCACCCTCGTTCCGTGGAATGTTGTGCCCACTCCGGTACTAAGTGGTTTTACATCGGAGTGGAGTCCTTTTGGCCCTTTGCCACCTTTATGCTCATATCCGCGTTCGGATTACGTATTGAAGGTTATTCCTTTCGTCCAGGACCCCGACTGGGATCTCGTTTGACACGTGAGCTAGTATCATCAATGTTCTGCAGCTTCCAGATCTGTCTCCTTCAGTCTCAGAATGCGCCCCACGTAATTTGCCACTGAGGCCCAATTCTCTCTACTCGCAATCATAACTCCGACAATGTTAGCAGCCGAGATCGTTCCAATCGTTGACGTCAGTATAGAGCGTTAGCTCTGCCAGCGTGCAGATTCGTAAACAGTGTGTTCCGCATCATCAATTACTTCCCATTCCTCGTAAAGACAGTAAGGCGAAGCGGTCTTGCCCATTCTGTGCAGATATTTCCTAAAATATCCGCAACCCGATAGCATCTGCGTAACGTAGAAAGCGTATTATGTAATAGACAATTAACTTCTAAAATTTTCTTAAACCATTACCCCGCTAATGTGCCTGCTTTAAGGCTTGTGCTAATAACCTCACATGAAACGACACGTACATTGTGCATGCAGAGACATGTTGTACACATTTGAGAACAAAAAAAAAGAAACAAAACAAGAAAAATTCTAACAGGAATTAAGGAGGAATTCAACGAGAGAAAATATATGGAAAATAATAACAAAAAAAAAAAATGAAAACATTTCTTGTCTTCAAAGTGAACACAACGCCACGATCAATTCCACTGACATTTACTTTAGAATGTTAGAAGGCACGAGAATACAAAAACAAAATGAAAAAAGGAAAATAATAACAGACCAACAATAACGGAATGCAAACACTCACTACAATATGTATGGCTGGAATACAACTTCATGCCCGTAAATACTTCTTTGAAATGAAAATTAATTGAATTTTGACATGGGAAAACATAAGCGAAACTGAAAAACCACACACACACACAAACACAAAACACAATATATTCTAGTTTACTTATTAAATAAAATAAATACGAATCCATACAATTTAAGAAAACGGATTTTTCTCATTTTCAAATGCTTTTTATCTTAAATACATTGAGAGTTAACTCTTACGTTACGTAAAATAGGATGCACAGTTTGACACAATTTTGATAAAAGAAAATTCATTTAAAAACATGTTTTTGGTTAAATGTTGATGAAATTTTGTTACAAACATATACGAGTATATACAAAACTTTGTTTACCAATGAAAGCTCCTCTAGAGATAGCAAAAACTCTAATATTAGAAATTTAGTCATTGGTAGAGGTACACATTATTAAATCACAAGAATTTAAAAATTTTTATGTTCTGCAAAGGGAATTCGAGACGGTCGATATTAATTTGCTCACAATAACGCGGTTTTCATACATTCATACTTAATTGGCCCTTACAATCCTTCAGTCAGAATTTAGATCGAGCTTCCTACACATATCTACCAGATTTCACGATTTATCGTCATTTTGACGATTTTGAGCTACAAAATAATCATTTTGACGACATGACGATTTATGCTCTTATTTTGACGATTTTTAGCAATTAAAAATTTACGTAATTTTCTTCACTTTAAAGGCTCCCTTAAGCTTAGTATAACAATGTGTAGAGTATTATATTTTTAAGTTATTTTCGAGTACCTGTGATGATTTTTCTTTATTTTATACCGTTTTAATCCCTTAAAAGCCAGAAAATTTCAACTCGTAAATAACATCGTAGTTGATAATAAATTACCATACGCCGTTGCAAACAATTTTAAAAATTCAATTATAGCTTCTAATATTACCATCGGAAGAACAAAGACAAATGCCATTATTCTCTTTTCTTTTTTTCATACAACCACCACTCAGGAATTGCTTTTAGAACTAGGAAAATATATTATAAAAATGAACAAAGAGGGAGCAGTGTTTATAGAGACTAAACTATGTTTGAATAAGTCCATAAGTCCATCTAACAAACGATTTTTATCTGTAATCCAGCGTGCAATACACTGACCAATCGATCACATATGGATGTGCTGGCCGAGAAGACGATTGTTTCGTAGGAAGACATGATTTTTATAAAGAACTCCCCTTATTTCGCTTGAGCAATATCCATTGTAGTAGCGATAGAACAGTGACACAAGCCACACTGCAATGAATCAATTGAGTTGAAACACTATCGTGATTAACAACCTAATGCAGCCTCACCTGTACACGGTTGAGAAGCCTCAAAATAGGGCCTACCCATACATAAGAGTTGTATTCCATTTTCCTTCGACTATTAATGGTGTAATTTGTAAGTAGATCAGATGACGTGAAGCATTTATTGCAACGTTTTAAGAAAGCAAGCGAGCATCACACTGAATTTTCATGCCCATAAAGCCAAGATCCTCTGCCTCCCTAATATTTACACCACACATAGGTATAGATTATGCAATATTATTGCTTCTTAACATTGGCTTTATATGTTTTTGTTTTTAAAACCTTTCAATTTATTTATTTAATTTTTCTGACGATTTTTTGACGATTTAATGAACGCCTTTGACGATTTTGACGAATTTTTCTTAAATATTTGAAGATTTGATGCTTCATTTATCTGGCAGCTATGTTCCTAGACCCCTTAAGTTGTGTGTGTTAATTTTATTCATAAGTGGCGGAACCCACAGTTTAATTTCAACTCCGAAAGTTAGATTTTTTTGAAACTCATTTCAAGACTATTTTATTTACTCTCATGGTTTCTTGCCATATATCTGTAGAGAGAAAGTCACCGAAGATGTATTATTTTACTGGAAGAATTTTCCCTGAGATTTGAACCGTGCTTTCACGTCTAAATAGGCCAACATACTACCTATTAGGCTACGGCGATCAGACTACGCGGGCTTTCGCAGACCACTAATTTTGTTTACTGAAGGTAAACGACCATACTGTGGATATCGACCTGTATTTACTGAATGGAATTTTATTTACTCTCAGAGTTTTTGCCTGAAATCTGCTGAGAAGAAATCGCCGAAAAAATACTATTTTATATTTTATTTTGATGTCTGGCCTGGGGCTCGAACCCTGGCCACCCTGCTTTACGTCTAATAGGCTAGCACACTACCTACTAGACCACGGCGACACGAGAAATTATCGGACTAACTAGTCACTCAAAGAATATCTTTGTTACATCGACTTTGCCTTTGTTGCTTTCCTTGTTATAGAGATCTTTATTACTTTTTTTCTCTTCTATTTAGAGTACAGGTTCAAAATGTTAAATCAGAGTTGGTTGTTAAGAAAGCAGAATCTCAATTTTGGTGCCCATTACCTAAAATTCATTGCGAACATATTCCAAACAGATCAAGAGCATCCAAATTAATGGCACGGAGTAAAACACACACATATATTAACCCACAAGTATGAAAGTCGTCGTAGTCTAGTTGGTAATGTATTAACTTATTAGTATTAAGACCAGACATCTCCATCAAATCGAAATATGAAAAATATATCCTCGCCGACTTCCTCCCAGCAGGTTTCATGCAATAACCCTAAGAGCGAATAAAAATTGTCGTGAATATTCTTAAAAAAAACTGCCGTTCGAAGTCATATACAGAATTAACATACACAACATTAGTGTTGTAAGAAACTAGATCGTATTCCTGACTGAGGGATTGTATTGGCCAAATTTATATGTGAAATCAGCATAGAATATACTCATTGCCTAAATTACTGTTCATATGTTAGATGGAAATTAATATGCTAAAGAGTTACGAAATATCATTATTTGCCTGCTTTAAATATCAATGGAGGAGAGTATAATTTTTTAAAATGCCAGATTTGAAGAATAGTGGCCACTTAAATTCGAAAACTAAAAATAAAACTAGTAGGCTTCTTTAGGATTGCAATATGAAGAAGATAAATCAGTACTACAGAAGTTATGGTCATGGGAAAATATCGCTACTATGCATATACGTACCAGAGATCAGCAATGAATCATTTTTCCGCTACTGATATGCACTCATGCAATTTTGAGTATGAGTAAATCAACAGAATTGAAATTCAACTACTCTGATTCATTCGCACTCCTTGCAATATTGATTTATAAGTATAAGCAGCAATGAGTATGAGTACAACGTTAACATCAAACTCACAACATTCGAAATATATTTGATTCATTCAGCTACTCATTCTGATTCATGAATTTAGAAAAATACTTAAAATACTTATAAGTCATTCATGCGCGAATCATTCATCAAATTTTACAGCCTTTGTTGTTGTTGCATATGCAAACAAAGAAGAAGGAAAATACAATCTTCTTGTGAGAATAGTAGTGTTCGTACGCGAATCATATTTATTTTGTGCTTCGTGTAAATGTTGAGTAGAGAGGAATCAAAGTTAATAACATTATGAGTATTAAGTATGAGTACGACGAGTAGTTCCAACTTTGAGTATGAGTATGATATCAAAATAAGTTTGAATGCTTATAAGTATCAGAGATTATAAGTATGACTCGAAACTACTCATCGATCTCTGATACGTACATACTTAATTGGTCATTACAACCTTTCAGTCAGGGTTACAACCTAGCTTGTCACGCACCTTATGTTGTGTATGTTAATTTAATCGATTAGTGACAAGATGACAGCTTATTGACATACTTTTCATGGTAATTTTATTTACTCTCAGAGTTTTTACCAGGAATCTGCTGAGCGGTAGTCCCCGAAGAAATATTTTTTCATATTACGTTTTGTTAGAAATATCTGACCTGGGGTAGGCTAGACGTGAGTCTACCAACACACTACTTAGTAGACTGCGGCGTCTGGTATGACAAATATACCATTTAATAATAGGATATTATATTACCTTTCAGAAGTTATCATCTAAATCTGCAAATCTGATCCAACGCAATTTTAATTTTTGTATTAAAAATTTAATTGAAATTAATTGCTAAAACAAGTAGAAGAACTAATGAGAATTTAATTTATTTATGAATTAATTTGTTGTTATTTTTTTTTTTGTACAATGTTTAAAAAAGAAATCAATAAATACACGCCACTATTGTTGATAAACAAACTATATAGATTGGTAAACAAAATGCAACGAGTACAAACAACAGGGGACGCCATTATTTGTGTACGTATGTATATGTTTCATTTCCTGAATTTGTTTCCTATGCATGTAACGGTTTTAAGAATACAAAAAAAAAAAATAAAAAATTTTCTTTAAAACTATGTAATGACAAGTTGTATCATGTATGTATTGCTGTATGTACTCGTATATATGAATGTCTGGACATGTATCGGGTAGTATGAGTACATTTTCCGAGAAAGTTCTTTATATCGTCTCTGCTCTTTCATTTCTTCACATGTCACAGAAAGTATTCTGGCTGGTGTTGATTTAGTTGTAGCGTGTGAATTGCAGTTTTGTTGTATTCACGTTTTTAATATCATGTTATTCCATGTTGCAATTGTTAATGTTCTCTTTGTACTACTTTGTTTCTGTATATGTGCACCATGTATCTTCTATTCTCTCTATATTTCGTATGTTTCCCCCTTTAAATCAGTGTTATTTTCCATTCGCTTTCTTTCTTTCGCAGTTGTCGTCCTTCTCTTTAGTACTGTTGTTGTTGTTGGTTTGTCAATCTTGACGATTCTAAGTTTTGATGCCATGCTGTTGCTACTGTACATTGATTGTACATTGTTTTTGTGTATGCAATTCGTGTTTGTTACTGTTGTTATTGCTGTCGTTGTTGTCGTTGTTGTTGCTTAGCGCATTTGTCAAAGTCAGCTTAACAAGCTTTTAAATCGTTTTATATGTGTTGTGTACTGTGCTGTGCTGTTCATGTATTTTGTATGTACTCGTACATGTACTACGTATTGTAATTCCGTGTATGTTTGGCGACAATAACGCGAAAGGCTTTATTGTATTTGAGCAACACAATGCGCTTAGGGAATATCGGTTTTCTGCTTTGATTTCTTCCTTGAAATGACATCAAGTGGTGACACTGGCATGTCGTTGGTATGTTTAAATCGTTGTAAATACTGTTTTATGTTAAACGCTATAAATACATTATTTTAAGGAAATTGTGGCAAACGACAACAGCATGATTTTATTCACAAACGAGGTCTTTTATTATTGTGGCCACTGAGTTATAGAATTAAAAACGAAATTAATTTTTAAACAGATAACCTGGTAAGGGGATTAGTGAACAAAATACAGATATATGTAGTGAAATTATTAGAGAATTAAGCAGACAGTCTGTCCAAAGCTGCCATCAATAGAATTTTAGCGAAAAAATGCTTTAGAAGACAGTCCGGATGATACTATACTTTTAGAATTTTTTTACACATAATATTGCGGCCTTCATTCAATGTCGTTCAGAGTTTAAACTGCGGCCCCGCCACTTTTATATGTAAAAAAGACACACACAATATCAGTGAAGTAAGATTCTAGGTCGTAATCCTGAACTGAATGGTTGTAATGAGCAATTATGTATGGATGTATGTATGTAACTGGTCCAATGAATAATATAATACTGATATAGACTGATGGGTCTTTTGGGATCCAGGGAACTTTATAGATTGTCCAGTTCAAAGGAATATAAGATAACCTAAATGTGTACTGATCTACCTTGAAGTCGCCATAGTCTAGTAGGTAGTGCATTGGCTTATTAGACATAAGGTCACGGTTCAAATCCCCAGGTCAGACATAAAAACGAAATATCAAGAAAATATTTCTTTAACTACTTTCTTTCAGTAGATTTCTGGCAAAAGCTCTAAAAGAAAATAAAATTGTGATTTATATTTTCACTTTTCCATTAAAAGATATGCCGTCCAACTTGGTATCACTTGCGCTGACTTCTGCAGGTGACGAAAACTATGAAATCAAGAAGTGACTTTCGTTCGGGGCGTGGATCAGTGGAAACCAGTTGTTAAGTGGAAAGACAAGATTAAATAGACTTTAACTTCGTGTGTATTCGATAGTAGATTGTGTTTAATGAGTCTACAGTATTCCCTCGATTTACGGCGTAGAATGTTCTGGAAAAAGGCGACATAAATCGAATTTCAAAGAACTTATACTATCAGATGCATTTATTTGTGTACATTTTACAAAAAATTAAAATAATTAAATTTTTATTCTCTGTATTGAATTTCTTTTAAAAGGGAAGATCCCCTGATTTTGTTTATAAACAACGTAAGGCGACGTAAATCGAATAACGACGCAAATCGAAGTTTAAGGGAACAAAATTTTTGACGACGTTAATCGAAACAACCTAAATCGAGACAAAGTAAATCGAGAGAATACTATAATTCTGATTGTGTAAGCTAAGTGGAACTTTATCGCCATGGGGGATAATCAGCCACCTTACATAATATAATCCTGTAAACTTATGTTTGTTTTTTCTACATCATTATTTTAATAAACATCCTTGAACACGGTAGATGAATGTGATTTTGAGAAATGTATTGTTGTATGTGTACCAAAACGTACCTTTTTGGGGATACTAAATACATAAGCTCCAAATTCCACGTCATTCAGCCTTCTTTTTTCTTATTTTTTTTTTTTTTGATTTGTGTGAGTTAACTACCATTTAAAATATCTCTGTTTTGTTGATAAAGCAATATATTTTGAAAATATTTACCAATATTTTATAATGTATTGATTTGTACACAAACCCATATGCTTGTCATATTTCCTAGAAATGTATTGAATTTAATATTTCTTTTAATTTTCCCTTGTCTTCCATTTTTCTGTTCTTTCTCACACTTGTTGTTTCAAGCGGACGTATGAATTTTTAAGATATTTTTGCTTGCTGTTGTTGTTCTCTGCCAGAGGTTTTGTTCTTCATCATATCTTGAACATCATCAGAAAACGGCTTTGATGGATTCAGTTACTCATGCAGTCACTGATGCCCAAGCCAGGCAAAAGATGAATGTGGCTGATGTAGAAGGGCAAGAAGAGAAAGGAAAAAAAATTAATTTCCTTTTTAACGAAAATTGCTTTTAGGTAAGAAAACATCAATCAATACAACAATACGATAAAGTCAGTTAAGCTTATCGTTTGTATTGAATATGCAATAAATAAATTTCATTCTATACGAGGGCATGTCAAAATTAGCAAGAGCCTAAGATATAGCTAAAGTTGGAGTTTGAGATACGTAAGCAATGGTGTTATTAGCCGTAGGCCTTAACTGAGCATATCTTGTTTTATTGCATGCAAGGTAGTTAATTGGTACCCCCTTAATACTTTCCCTTTTTTTTATTAACGCAAAGACGGGACGATATAAAATTATACACGATATAAAATTAATCAGTGGCTTCACTTCTTATTCTATTTCTTTTTTTTTCGTTCTTTTTAAAAATTCTAAAGCTTTTAGCCTAAAATTCTAACAAAACGGATGTTAATGTTTTCATTTTTTTTTTTTTTTTTTGTTTTCTTTTGTTTTTAATGAACGAAAACATTAATTTAAAATTTATTATTCATAAACACAAGCATTTTTATGCTTGAATACAGATTTTTTGGGAAAAAGGCCCTAGGTTAGAATAATTTTTTTTGTTTTTTTTTTAGAACAACAAGAATATAATTTTAAATGAATTTTTATTAAGTCAATTAAACGTATGGGAATAGCCAGCCACTAACCAACAAATAAAAAGTAATGAAAAAAGACAATCAAAAAATATTTAAAAATTTAATTTTCAACAATTATTTCAAAATATGATTATCAGCTCCAAACTATTAGAGATGCCAAACGGGAATTCCCGATTCCCGGAATTCCCGGGATTTTCGGGATTTAAAAACCCGAAACCCGGGATTTTCGGGATTTGAAAATCCCGTTTTCGTTCTATTTATTTTGTCATACTAATATTTTTTATGTACTTTTCTAATGTAGACTAACAAATATTAATATATTGTTATGTTTTTACATTTTAAAAACGTTAAAAATATGAGTTCGTAGATTGCAAATAAAATAAAAATAAATTTGTGTTTAATTTTAATAAATTCTTTATTATCTGCACAACTTTTGTGCCACTGTTCGAACTTATTCCACGTATACAACGATAATTTTCGCAATATGTGTTTGTTCGTGATAATTCTCTGCTTACAACCTTTTTGTAAGCAACAACACTTGTTAGTTATTCTTCGCTCACAACCTTTTTGTAAGCACAACACTAACAACTTTTTCCTTCGAACGAAACTTGCCTCCACACAAGTCTAACCGAATTATAGCTCGATCTCGTGACTTCACACAATCGATTGATTTATCACTTCAACCAACTTAACGTCCTTATACACGACTAGCTTAATTCAAACTCCGAATACAATGTGCCGTCTGCACACACGACTGATTCAACTAAAACTCTGAATTCTGAATCCTCCTTGCTCGCTTTGTCTTCCCTTTTATATCACTGGATCATTAGGATGATGACGGCCTGCGGGAACATTCTAAAAATGTAAACAACTTCTTTTCATTTTTGTTGTTTCTTTTTACATTCGTCCAGGCAGATTATTTGTTGTTGGTTTATTTGTCTATCCGCTATTTTATACTGCACGTTGTTGTTGCTTGTTTTCTTCTTTGCTTTCTTCATTTTGTTGTTGGTTATTTACGACTTTTATCCCTTATTCTTGTTTATTCATCGATCTTGTAAACAAGCGCTTTATTTTTGTTGCTATATTTTTTTACTCATTCATTGATCAAGTATATAGTGTTGTTTTTGGAGCTTTTGTTTATAATTTTAACAACACCATTTCCACTTTCGTAACAATATGTATTTGCTTTATATTTTACATTATATGTATGTAGATCTCCAAATGTGATTTATGAATTTTTAATTTTAATTGAAAATTAATTTTTGTTAATTCTAATGTACAATGATAAATATTGTTAATATTACATTATTTGTCTTTATTTTTTACATAATATTTATGTAGGTCCCCAAATATAATTTATGAAATTACTTATAAATAACTAATTTTTGTTAATAAAAGTGAAATATGTTATTTGTTTTAAGTATTTTTCACTTAAAAAACGTTTAAATAAACATTATATAAGAAAACAATCCGTTTTTGTGTTAAAAGTAAGAAATTTCAGGAATTTTTGTTCGGGATTCAGAATTCTCGAAAATCCCGGGATCCCGAAATAGGGATTCCGGGATTTTTTGAAAAATCCCGAATCCCGGAATTTTTAAAAACCATTCCCGATTGGCATCCCTAGTTGTTATGAATACATATTTCGTTATAAAATTGTTAAATTTTTTTATCAGCGTATGTTAAAAATTTGACATTTATGTTAATTTAATTGATTTGAATTTTAAATTAATTGCCATTAACGTACAATAGAAAAAAAATATCAAATTTCCTTTTAATAACTACAATTTATTAAAAATTTTTATTTATTTTTTTTTTTTATTTTTTAATTTAATGTATTTAATATCATGCCATTCATTCAGTTCAATAACTGGTAAATCACTGCATGAAACTGAAAGAGGTTTATACTTCATAGAGTTCTATGAATACTTTTCTGTTAATTTCTAATCATTTTGTTTTGATTGGACTTGATTTGTTTAAATAACCCTGTTTTATTATATAATTTATAGGAATGATCTTTCTTAAGTTGCTTTAAAGTATTGAAATTTAAATTGAAAACAAGTCGCTGAAAATATTCGTTGAACCAATTTTATATTTAAAATCTAAAAATCTCATCATTACAGTCATATTTATATTCATCTTTATATTGTTTTCGAAACTTTAAATATTTTTTTATAATATTTTGATATTAAGTTTTAATTCATTTATATAATCAAGTTGTTTAAGTAGTTTATTTCCAAATAATATGAGCTCAACACTTGCTATACGCAGATATGATAATGAGCTTTGAGCAAAGTAAGAGAATAAGTTCGTAAAATGAGCGCCCTGATAGTCTAGTGGGTAGTGTACTAGACTTTTAGCGTGAGGGTCGTGGGTTCGATTCCCACCAGAGGCTCTGGTCTGTGACACTACACCGGGCATATGGTCGAAGTTACTCTGCTCGTATATGATTATAATATAATTTGTAATTGTATTGTAATTCTTAAATAAATAAATAAATAAAGTTCGTTATGCCCAGCATATATATTGCTGGTATATAATGCAACAAAGTAAAGCGCCATATTTTTTAATTTTTTTTAAAATTTTTTTTAATGTTGGAAATGACATCAAATTTTAGAATAAGTTTAGATTTCTTTGAATTGGCCACCTTTGGTGCGAATTATGGTCTTCAAACGGCCTTCAAAACCATCACAGGCTACACGAAAGTGGGTCTAGGGTATTTTGGCCCATTTCCGGCGAAGCGCCGTCGTGAGATGATCGGCACTTTGGTATTTTTTAGTGAAAACCTTACTCTCCAAAATGCCCCAGGCGCAAAAGTCCAACAGATTGAGATCCGGAGATTTTGATGGCCATTGTGCAGTAGAAATGAAGCGAGGAACCTCTTTTTTAAGCCATTCTTGGTTGACGCGTGCTAAGTGCGGTGTCGTTGAGTCCTGTCCATGGGTCTGCGGCCGAAATTTTTGTCTGCCCAGGGCTTTAATACTGTCTTTAAGATAATATTCGGCATTTATTTAGAACGCACGGTCGATGAATATAGTGAGAAGCGACCATCGGCAGTTACGACAGCATACAACTTTATCATCAGCGGCTTTTGGGTTCAATGGGCCAACCGCAGGTGTAAATTTTCAGCTGACCTCTTTGGCAAGTAAACCCGATCATTTTGTTTGTTCACAAACTACTCAATTTGGAATGGCTTCTCTCTCTTCAGAGATAACCAAATTCGTTAACTGGCCACTTTCGCGCAAGCGAAGCAACTCCTTGGCTCTTTCCAGTCTAACTTTTTTGTCCATCGGTGGAACTTCAATCACATCACGTATGTTGTGCGCATTAAATTTATACATGAGTGGTGGGGCCTCCGAATGAGAGATTTTTGAGAAACTTTTCATACCTGAAGTTATAGTTCTTTTCGTTTTGATGTCTGATCTGGAGTTTCAACCCTACGTCTAATAAACCGAAACGCTAGCTACTAGACTGCGGCGACTTAATGTGTATTCACGTTAATATACAGGGTGGCTGATATATACTGCAAAAAGCGCTATATTTTTTAATTTTTTTTAATTTTATTGTTCAAAAGCAAACAGTTTTGGAAATAACATCAAATTTTAAGATTGACCATCGGCCGTTACGGCGGCCCACACCATTACCATCGGCGGCGCTTGAGTTCAAGTGGCCAATTGCAGGTGTAAATTTTCTGCTAAACTCTTTGGCAAGTAAACCCGATCATTTTATTTGTTTACAAACTGCTCAATTTGGAATGGCTTCTCATCAGAAAAAACCAGATGCGGTTGCTGGGCACTTTCGTGCAAGCGAAGTAACTCCTTGGATCTTTCCAGTCTAACTTTTAATTGTCCATCGGTGAAACTTCAATGGCTTTAGTCCAAGCTTATTTTTCAATATGTGTTGCATCCGTTCTTGCAATATGTTCAGCTCACGAGCAATTTTACTACCACTCCGGCGATCAAATCTGGCCTTCACTTTTCAGATCATTTCTGGTGTTGTTACTGTTTTTTTTCGTTCACTTTTTAGATGCGATGCAACACTGCCAGTATCACGGTAACAAGCAATGGTAAGAGGAACAAAAAATTTATTGACATTTAAATCCTGGAGGGCTCTAACGATAGCCATCTGTGGTTTTCCAGCCAAATACAAAGCAATCACACTATCACGCTTGAATTCCATTACAACTAACTTTTTTTCTGAATGCAATAGATCAAAATGCTTTTGTAAGCTTCTAAATAATAAAATCTGGAATAAATCTATCAGCTGTCAGACGAGCAGTTTACAAATGATAACAACCTGAAGTTAGTCGCAATACATATCAGCCACCCTGTATACGCATATAAAAGACAGAAGAATTCCTCTGAATATTGTTTCTCAAGGAATTATCAATTGATGACAGCATTTAAAAGTAAATGCAATTTACTAAAATTACAGGGTAATAATTTTCCTAATTGTAATTGGCCTGTGTTACTTACTATACTCAAAGTACTACTCTTAATTTAACCAAGAAACATGAGGGTATAGAAAGTTACAATCAAAAAAGAACATTTTTTTATTGCTTTATATGGTATAAAATAGACAAAAAAAAAAAATTATACGAAAAACACTTTATTAGGATTTATTATATTAAAATGCACAGGATCATATGTGTGCTTGTATTTTATGCATTACAAAGCCGTAGTATATCATCTTCATATCCCCACCTAAAGCTATACGAAAAATTTTATTTTCCCTTCTAGTAAATTTAACAATCCCTTCACACTCTTTACATGGCATAATACTGTAGTGTAGATTGTAGATTTACTCAAAAGAATTATGCATTGAAGCATTAAACTACTTCATTTACACTTGAATTTTCTTACAAAGTGAACTTTAACGACAGATGAATCAAATATTCTTGAAATTGTATAGGAAATGGAAGAAAAGTGCTTAGCAAATAAATGCAATGCAATGCAACTGCATTGGCATTCGTTACGTATTCATATAATTGAACGAAACCTAACTGCTGCCTGTTCTGACTGCCTGCCTGGTTGCCTTCTTATTACCATGGCCCATGCCCCATACAAAGTGTTTAGTATTCAACTTAATCAAACGAATTCTACATTTGCCATTAATGTCTACTTTATTACAATTGCTTTTAAATCACTCCCATCTCTATAAACTGCTGCCATAAAATATTGCATTTTTTCGTATTTCAATATTCCTTCGTTTTGTTTTTTTTTTTTTGTTTTTATGTGGGATCTGCTGTAAGTATGCAGTTTTGCGCATTGTATGCACCAAAAGCTGGCAAAGATGATGATGATGAAATGAAAGATGCTGGGATTTAATGCCATGCAACGTGAAACGTGATTTTATTACAGTTTTTTTCTATTTTTTTTCAATCTTTACTCCTTAAAATAAAAACGAAAGAAGAAACTTTAAGTACCAGGAACACTTATATTTTCTTACTTTCTTTCTTTTTTTAAGAAAAGTTCTACCGTTTTTCTTATATTTTCTATTTTCCCATGAAAGGAAACTTTCAATATTTTCCAATATCAAATGCCAACAAAACTGTAAGGTAAACACGTAAAGCTATACGGTAGATGAGATATTTTCTATTTTAAGTACCTTGTTAGCAGTAAAAAAAAATGTAACAAAAACTCCATAAAAGAAATTTTTCTTTATTGAAAAATTATTTTCTAAAACTTTCTTAAGATTCAAATTGTCAAGAAAGTTTTGTTTGTCCATTTTGAAAACAAAAAAGCTTTGAAGATTTAATTTTTATTAGGTCAAGTCAACTAAAAATTATTTGCAATTGAATAAGGGAAATCCAATTCTATTGTAAGATGTTCAAACTAAATTGAAGTGGAAAACAAACAAAAATAAAAAAATTTAAAAGCGGGAATTTTGTTTAACATTCAAGTTTTCAGTCAAATCAAAAACAAAACACTTCCGATAACAACGAAATAAACTTTGAATTTTCGCTATTACGTGGTGATTTCTTATACATTTTAACGTAATTTGGCGACGTCTGGAAGTCTAACAAAAGTAATTCGTCTTACCTATATACATACAAAATTAGTCATTACGACCATAGCTGCCAGATTTAAGGATCTATCGCCATTTTGACGATTTTGTGCTTCAAAAATATCATTATGACGACGATTTATGCTCTTATTTTGACGATTTTTGGAAATCAGAAATTTACATCATATCCCTTACTATAGTACATTAAAAGCCACTTTAAGCTTTGTATTTACCTTTGCAGTTATTACTATTGCCAAATTTTTCTATATTTTATGTCCTTAAAAGCCAAAAAACTACGATTTCTGCATGAAGGGACTTCCACATACGAATAGTTTGACTAAAAAACGAATTTTGTCTATAATGCATTGAGCGATCCACTGGTCAATCAACCTCATACATATGTATGTCCGCCAGAGTTGCGTAGGAATACATAATTTTAAGGGACAAGCCCCTTATTTCGCTTGAACAAAATCCGTTATAACTTCGATACAACAGTGAAAATAGATTGCATTTCAACGATGCTCCAATGAATCAATGGAGTTCGATACCCTACCTTTATTAACGGCCAACTTCATCATTTGTTCTAAGCGGTCCAGAAGTCTTAAAATAGTCGTTGAGGCACTGCCCTATGTATGGGAGTTGTATTCCAATTGATTTCGCTATTCCAATTGCGGTGTAAGTGGTAAGAAAATCAGATAAAGTGAAGCATTTCTTACACTCTCTTAAAAAACTAAAGCACTAAAAAATGTCTCAGTTCTAGTGAACATCACACTGAATTTTTGTGACGATTAGTTTGACGATTTCCAAGAACGTGTTTGACGATTTTGACGATTTTGACGATTACGTCAAATTACCCATCTTGGGAGTGTTAATTTTATACATTGACTTGATCTACAATATAAAATTGACTTCGGACAGCAGAGTTTTTGAGAAACTTTTCATGTCAAAATTTTTGATCTTATTTTCAACATTTTTTGCTTTTGAACAATAAAATTAAAAAATAAATTAAAAAACTATAAAGCTTTACTTTGTTGCATTATATATCAGCCACCCTGTATAACCATTCAATTAAAAATTGCGATTAAATTTTTCACACCACTTATGTATGTTGAGTGTGTAAATTTTTACACAATTGTAAATTTCAGAATTTTTACTAGAGTATTTACCATTTTTTCTGGGAGGAAGTTGCCATCTATCATGTCCACGGCCAACACATTACCTACTAGACTACGATGAATTCCAACATCAAACCAATTCATGATGACAACAATAATAATTTAGAACTTCCTTATAGAACAACACTTCAAAACCCATTGTGTTAATAATGTGATGTGTTCAGTTCTTCAATGCAAAAATCTTCATGTTCATTAAAAAATTTTATATCAAATTTTTATAAATTTAAATGAACCTATAGCTCTTAAACTAATATTTCTATTACTGCCAATAAAATTTTATTTTTCTGGACCATAATGTAATAATTTTAAAATTTATAGATTTTAATTTGAAAAACTAAAAAGGAAAACACGTAGAAAGGCATTTAAATGTGAAATCCAGTAAGAAAATCTTGTTTTCATTTCTATTTTTATTAATAATATTGCTTCTTCCTAATAGGATGATTTCATTTTATTACTGTCACCTTTATTTAAGATTCGTTTTTTCATCATTATCCTAAATGGACTCATTTACTGTTTATGTTTACTTGCATTAGATAGTTTTTCTGTTTTATTTTTTTTGTAGCAGTAATCGGTGCCTAAATGGAAATTCATACAAATCCTATAGCATTCTTAGGTTTAAATAATATTCATCTTACACCAGAGACTGGATTTTTAAGAAAAAAATATTTTTTTTTCTGGTATAATATTTAAGGATTATTAGTTTAAAATTAATTTACCATTGCCCAACCGGATTAGTCACCAGTGTAGAGAAGGCTCAAAGCCTTCTCTGTACACAGTCGTCTTAGTCTAGTATGTTGGCTTATTTAGACGTAAGGCCACGGTTCAAGCGCCAGATCAGCAAACAACATCTCCAACAAAACAAAATACGAAAATGCTTCTTTGGCGATTGGCTCTTAGCAGATTTCTAACAAAAACTCTGTGAGTGAATAAAAATTGACATGAAATGGTTTCTAAAGATTCGGTAGTTCAGTGTCGACTGACTTGGAACTGTATGCTCTTCGCTAATTTATGAAGTTAACACAGATCATAAGTGCAGTGAAAATCTAGGTTGTAATCCTGATTAAAAGAATGTAATGACTAGTTATGTAGGTATTCTTGAGTAGATAGAAAATGTAAATAGAGGGCTATACAATATCGCAGAGTATTCAGTTCGCTTTAATGGCAATGGCTATGGTTTGTCGTATACAACTGTCAGGAGCGTCACGCAACCTCTCGCCAACACTCTGCCTCTTTCTGCTGGACTTGGATTTAGAAGCAAGTAGCTGAGAAGCGTCATACCTTAGCCGCTGGATAATTAATAGCTTCTTCGGCTATATGTATAGAATACGTCGGTAATATGTGTTTACTGGCTCATGCCTAAGGACTTATGAAATTAAAATATTCTGCTATGCTTATATATACGCTTGTACAAATAGATCTAACCGCACTTCTCTCTCTCTCTCTCGTCGGGAAATTAAAGAGTTAAAGAAATATCGCTGTAAAATCAAAAATTCCAGCGAATATTCGATTCTTCTTTTATATATGGCTGCACATCTTGGAGCGTAACTGAAATAACCATCCACAAGTTGCATTTCTTTATAAACCGATGTCATCGTAGTTTTAGCCAAATTGCACACCGAATCTAGACCGTATGCAGCGCTGAAGCAGTATATCCATTGAAATTGACTTGGATATACTATATTTTACGACTTCCAGCATCGGAATTCGCTGTTAAAGTCCAAGACTGGAATCCTAAAGGATATAGCTCGGGCAACTCTTAAATACACTGCACAACAATATGAACTACAATTGCCGTGAACTACAGGGTGAAGTCGCCGTGGTCTAGTAGGTAGTGTGTTGGCTTATTAGACATAAAAGCCAGAGTTCGAGCCCCAAGCCAGACATCAAATTAAAATACAAAAAGTATTTCTTCGGCAATTTCTTCTCAGCACATTTCTGGCAGATACTCTGAGAGTAAATAAAATTGACATGAAAAGTTTGTCAAAAATCTGTCGTTCGGAGTCGACTTTAAACTATAGGTCCCGCCAGTTATGAATAAATTTAAGGCACACAACATAAGTAGTGTGAAATACTAGGTCAATAATCCAAACTTAAGGGTTGTAATAACCAATTATGTATGTATAATTGAATTTTTATAATTGTCTGCAATTTAATTGTCGGAAAATTATAATTTAAGCTGAGTTACGATGTTATTTATGAGTTGAAATTTTTCGGCTTTTAAGGGATTAAAACAATATAAAATACAAAAAAAAAAAATCATCACTTAAGAGGGTCTTCATGCATTAAAGTAAAGAAAATGATGTATATTTTTAATTGCAAAAATCGACAAAATCAGGGCACAAAATCGTCAAATCTGGCAGCTATGGTTGTGAGGAAGTCGCTGAAATAATTATTTTTTTTTATTCCGTTTTATTGGAAATGTCTGACCTGGGGCTTGAACTGAGGCCTCACGTCTAATAATAAGCCGTCACTCTACTTACTACACTAGAGTATGACGACATTCTAAACGGAATTTAGCTTTGAATAAAGAGGCTGATGTGTACAATTTCAATACGAAACCTATGTTAAAAAATCCCAGGAAAAATAAAAATAATAACAAAAAATTCAATCAATTTGTAGCATATTTAATAAAATCACTTAAATATTGTTTAGCTCGCAAAAATATCAAAAGAGAAGGCGAAAAGATCACACACTTTTTTCCAAATTATTTTTTCCATGTTGTTGGTGTTACTGCTGTTGTTATGTATTCGTCCTTGTTTGTCAATTTTTGTTTTATTTAATTTCCTTGTTATGCTGTGTTCTTTTTTTTTTTTGTCTGATTGTTTTTTGTTGTCTTCTTGCTAAATGTTCTTTACCAAATGTTTGCAGTTTTTATTGAGTTTATAGTTGCTGGATGGTTTTTTTTTTTGTTATGTTTATTGTTTTTCTATCTGTAATATCGAACAGTAATCGAGCAGAATGGTGTAAGGACAAGACACAACACAACTGTAGGAATATACAAGACAAGGGCCTATCATTTAAGTTTTTTTTTTGTTGTTTTTGTTTATTTTCTTATGATTTTTTAAGTGCTATTGTAGTTGTTGCTGTCCTGCTGTTGTTCATTTTTTGTTTTTTTTTATTTGTTTTTACTATTTTCTTTTGTTGATTCTCTCTATTTTGCTATTATCTTTAGAAAATTTGTTTTTTCTTTTCGTTAATTTTTTGCTTTGTTTCTTCTACGTTTCTTGCCTTGCCTGAAGTGTGCCAGAGTGTGTAAATACAATAACAGAAAAGA
Source organism: Sarcophaga peregrina (assembly GCA_014635995.1). NCBI lineage: Eukaryota > Metazoa > Arthropoda > Insecta > Diptera > Sarcophagidae > Sarcophaga > Sarcophaga peregrina. The sequence goes on from CM025789.1 coordinate 43,217,038, forward strand.
AAAACATGGAAATCCAAAAAGGAGAAGCTTTATATTGAAAATAAAATTGATAAAAACGAAAAGAATAAAAAATAAACAAAATAAAATAAAACAAAACAAAACAAAATGTTGAAAGCAATTTCCTTTCATTTCTTGCTTGTTGATACACGTTTTTTCCTTCGCCGTTTAACGAATGCAATATCCATGATATCCTTTTTAGTTTTAAATTATATTGTCTCCTCTAAATAAAACAGAAAAAAAAAAAAATGATTGCTTAGGGTGGTGGTTAATGGCATCTTATAGAATATCAAAGAAAAAAAAAAAAATCATTTTAATAAAAAATATAATTTTTGACAATTATCTTCAATGGAATATTCACGCAAAATTCTGTCTCCGGAACAATTTTTTCTATGCTCAGAATACTATATCATCCCCTACAATACATTACACCTCGTAGTATTCGTGTGCTTCTTGCGAAAACCTGCTTAATGCCCAACTTGTTATTGTGGCCGCGAAATTTTTGCTTTTTGCGATTCGACAAGTAGGACTAGATGGACTGTAGCGTATAACGCAATTCTTAGGTATGTCAACGGCATCGGAAGATATGATGGTACTTCTCAGTATTCAAAATCATTGTACGCTATTGAGCTAATGGAGTTACTTAAAATCAAATCATGAATTTTACTGCACAAGATTATCTATACGCAGGAACCATCTTATTTATTGAATCGTATTCAATTTGCACGACCAAAGAGAGGAAATCAGATTATTCAATTAAGATATTGAACTTTAATATCCGAGTAGCTGTGGAGTAGTTTTAGGAGTAGTTGTAGGACTAGTTGTAGGACTAGTTGTAGGACTAGTTGTTGAACTAGTTGTAGGCCTAGTTGTAGGATTATTTGCAGGACTTGTTGTTGGACTAGTTGTTGAACTAGTTGTTGGCCTAGTTGTAGGACTAGTTGCAGGACTTGTTGTTGGACTAGTTGTCGGACTAGTTGTAGGACCAGTTGTAGGACTAGTTGTAGGACTAGTTGTAGGACTAGTTGTAGGACTAGTTGTAGGACTAGTTGCAGGACTTGTTGTAGGACTAGTTGTAGGAGTAGTTGTAGGAGTAGTTGTACGAGTAGTTGTAAGAGTAGTTGTAGGAGTAGTTGTAGGAGTAGTTGTAGGAGTAGTTGTAGGACTAGTTGTAGGACTAGTTGTAGGACTAGTTGTAGGACTAGTTATTGAACTAGTTGTAGGCCTAGTTGTAGGACTAGTTGCAGGACTTGTTGTTGGACTAGTTGTTGGACTAGTTGTAGGACTAGTTGTAGGACTAGTTGTAGGACTAGTTGTAGAACTAGCTGTAGGACTAGTTGTAGGACTAGTTGCAGGACTTGTTGTAGGACTAGTTAGGGGAGTAGTTGTAGGAGTAGTTGTAGGACTAGTTGTAGGCCTAGTTGTAGGACTAGTTGCAGGACTTGTTGTTGGACTAGTTGTTGGACTAGTTGTAGGACTAGTTGTAGGACTAGTTGTAGGACTAGTTGTAGGACTAGTTGTAAAACTAGTTGTAGGACTAGTTGTAGGACTAGCTGTAGGACTAGTTGTAGGACTAGTTGCAGGACTTGTTGTAGGACTAGTTGTAGGAGTAGTTGTAGGAGTAGTTGTAAGAGTAGTTGTAGGAGTAGTTGTAGGAGTAGTTGTAGGACTAGTTGTAGGCCTAGTTGTAGGACTAGTTGCAGGACTTGTTGTAAGACTAGTTGTAGGAGTAGTTGTAGGAGTAGTTGTAGGACTAGTTGTAGGACTAGTTGCAGGACTTGTTGTAGGACTAGTTGTAGGAGTAGTTGTATGAGTAGTTGTAAGAGTAGTTGTAGGACTAGTTGTAGGTGTAGTTGTAGGAGTAGTTGTAGGAGTAGTTGTAGGAGTAGTTGTAGGACTAGTTGTAGAACTAGTTGAAGGACTAGTTGTAGGACTATTTGTAGAACTAGTTGTAGGACTAGTTGTAGGCCTAGTTGTAGGACTAGTTGTAGGACTAGTTGTAGAACTAGTTGTAAGACTAGTTGTAAGACTAGTTGTAGGACTAGTTGTAGGAGTAGTTGTACCAGTAGTTGTAAGAGTAGTTGTAGGAGTAGTTTTAGGAGTAGTTTTAGGAGTAGTTTCAGGAGTAGTTGTAGGAGTAGTTGTCAAGAGAAATCTGACATTCAGAGTCAACTTTAAACTGTAAGTTTCGCCACTCATATGTGTGAGTAACCAACACTGATTGTACATTTGTTATACAACTAAGTAATGACAACATGTCTCAACACATGAACTGCTGATGTCATAGTGAATATTATTGGGAGCGATAGTCAATTTGTGTACGTGCATGAAAATAAAAATAATTTGCAGAAAATCTGGTTCATCAAAAAAACGTCTCAAAACTAGATGGACACTTTCAAACTTTTTAAGCTGATCTTTGCGATGTTTGGCTTCGAAATATCCAACATCAGGAAGAGGCTAAGCTATCGTTTTACCTCACCTGAAAATTTTTAATCTAGTAAGTAGCGTGCTGGCTTATTAGACGTAAAGCCAGAGTTCGAGTCCCAGGGCAGACTTCAAAATAAAATACAAAAAAGTAGTTTTTCGACGAAGACTCTGCAGATTTCTGGCAAAAACTCTGAGAGTAAATAAAATTGCCATGAAAAGTTTCTCAAAAATCTATCGTTCGGAGTCGACTTTAAACTGTAGGTCCCGCCACTTATGTATAAAACTAACACACACAATATAAGTAGTATGAGAAACTAGGTCAATAAGCCTGACTGAAGGATTGTAATGACCAATTACGTATGTATGTATGTATGTCAGCTTTTAAGGAGAAATTATTATTATTACTACGACATCCCCTCATAAGATTTCTGTTAAAAACTATGAGAGTAAAATAAAATTGCCATTAGACCTTTCTCAAAAATCTGTTGGTCAATGATAATAGATCTTTTTATTCTGTCACTAAGTTAAATGTTCAATATTTCATTAATATTTGGGCAATTCACACGACTTTGTATCGTGTATGTTGTATTGAATACACTTGGCTGTTTGTGAACGCTCAGTGCTATGCTGTATTGTGTATATCGTATTCCAAATGTATTTTTTGGCATTCAAACAATTTGATAGCACGAAACCAATACAACTTTTGAAAACATATGAAAAAAGTGTGTATAAGTGTATCGGATTTTTACATGAAAATTATCAATAACAAGCATACACATACAAGGGCTTGTGTGAATTGCCCAATTGTTAGTTTAAACATTGTGATTAAGCTAATCAAAACTTAGTTTACATTCAAGCTAGCCTTGTCTTAACTTAATTGTAAGCTGAGTCTTGAAAACAAAAGCAACAGAATACCTATTTTGAAATTACATTTCAACAATTGCGGTTGAAAACTTTATTTGGACAATACTTCCCGTAACATAAGCTTTTATTTTCTGTTTTTTTCATTAAAATGGTTAGCTTTCAAGATCATTTGCGTCCCATTTCTTTTTTTTTTTTAATTTTCTTTATATATTTGTGCACTTCTTGGTAGTATTTTGAGTAGTTGTAGGAGTAGTTTTAGGAGTAGTTTTAGGAGTAGTTTCAGGAGTAGTTGTAGGAGTAGTTGTCAAGAGAAATCTGACATTCAGAGTCAACTTTAAACTGTAAGTTTCGCCACTCATATGTGTGAGTAACCAACACTGATTGTACATTTGTTATACAACTAAGTAATGACAACATGTCTCAACACATGAACTGCTGATGTCATAGTGAATATTATTGGGAGCGATAGTCAATTTGTGTACGTGCATGAAAATAAAAATAATTTGCAGAAAATCTGGTTCATCAAAAAAACGTCTCAAAACTAGATGGACACTTTCAAACTTTTTAAGCTGATCTTTGCGATGTTTGGCTTCGAAATATCCAACATCAGGAAGAGGCTAAGCTATCGTTTTACCTCACCTGAAAATTTTTAATCTAGTAAGTAGCGTGCTGGCTTATTAGACGTAAAGCCAGAGTTCGAGTCCCAGGTCAGACATCAAAATAAAATACAAAAAAAGTAGTTTTTCGACGAAGACTCTGCAGATTTCTGGCAAAAACTCTGAGAGTAAATAAAATTGCCATGAAAAGTTTCTCAAAAATCTATCGTTCGGAGTCGACTTTAAACTGTAGGTCCCGCCACTTATGTATAAAACTAACACACACAATATAAGTAGTATGAGAAACTACGTCAATAAGCCTGACTGAAGGATTGTAATGACCAATTACGTATGTATGTATGTATGTCAGCTTTTAAGGAGAAATTATTATTATTACTACGACATCCCCTCATAAGATTTCTGTTAAAAACTATGAGAGTAAATAAAATTGCCATTAGACCTTTCTCAAAAATCTGTTGGTCAATGATAATAGATCTTTTTATTCTGTCACTAAGTTAAATCTTTAATATTTCATTAATATTTGGGCAATTCACACGACTTTGTATCGTGTATGTTGTATTGAATACACTTGGCTGTTTGTGAACGCTCAGTGCTATGCTGTATTGTGTATATCGTATTCCAAATGTATTTTTTTGGCATTCAAACAATTTGATAGCACGAAACCAATACAACTTTTGAAAACATATGAAAAAAGTGTGTATAAGTGTATCGGATTTTTACATGAAAATTATCAATAACAAGCATACACATACAAGGGCTTGTGTGAATTGCCCAATTGTTAGTTTAAACATTGTGATTAAGCTAATCAAAACTTAGTTTACATTCAAGCTAGCCTTGTCTTAACTTAATTGTAAGCTGAGTCTTGAAAACAAAAGCAACAGAATACCTATTTTGAAATTACATTTCAACAATTGCGGTTGAAAACTTTATTTGGACAATACTTCCCGTAACATAAGCTTTTATTTTCTGTTTTTTTCCATTAAAATGGGTTAGCTTTCAAGATCATTTGCGTCCCATTTCTTTTTTTTTTTAATTTTCTTTATATATTTGTGCACTTCTTGGTAGTATTTTGAGTATTTGTAGGTTTTCAAAATTCATTTTTATTATGTTTCAGTTTTTCTTCTTGTTAAAATTTTTCATTTCATTTCCTTTTTCATAACTTCTTTCAAAGCGTGACCATTATTATTATTTTTATTTCTTATGACACTAACTGACTGACTTCGTGGCAACTGAAACAGTTGGAAAAGTCAACAACAAAAAAAGAAAAAAAAAAGAAGAGAGAAAGGAAGAAAATTTTATGAATGCGATAAAATTTCATTACATCAGTTTTCTTGTAGCCTTAAATATTTTTTTTAAACGATAACAAATAACCTATTTTACTAAATAAAGAAAGGCTACAGGAAAAAATATGTCTTGTTGTATTGGACATTTAATTTGCATATTTCAAAAATGTAATGAAGTTATTAATACATTTCGAACAATATATAAAATTGATGTCGTCAATAGACAGACTCTAATTTATTTCACTAGAAAAGATTAAGAAGCGTTCTATCTTTAAAAAATATCATCAAAAATTTTTGAAAGACTTAATGATGCCATTATGTGTGTCTTATAATATCATTCATGGCCTCATCAATGGATGGGTAGTGGACAAGGAACAGAAGCGCTGGGTTGTTTTGTCTCGAGATGTCGATGGCCTACTGTGGAGAGTAGGAGCACAGCTTGGTGCTGAGCTTGAATTAGGTCAGCTTAAAGTTGTTCGTCGGTTTTATCACTGCGAGATTAGGTCGCTGACGAGGATTTGGAACAGGTCCCAGCTGGACTATTGCAAGGCATGTTGCGATGAGGAGGAGTTGAAAACCATCGAACACCTACTCTGTAACTATCCAGCCCTTGGTAGATTGAGGACCCTTGGCAAGGCCTTCTTTGAGAGCATGAATTCTGTGTCTAGAGTCGACATCAATTCTCTCCACAGATTCATTAGTGGCTTAGGCTAGTTGAGAAGTGCTAGGACTTCATCGGTGTAGTTCCGCTCTCCCACCCTTTCTGTTGTGTTTGGTCTATGTGATTCCTCCGTTTCCCACTCCCCCCTTTCTCCTACATACCCTCCTTTCATCCTTTCCTTCCCTCCTGTATGACGTTGTACAATGGGTCAGTTCGACCTCCGGTTACTATACTTGTCATGTTGCCTTACTTAACCTAACCTAATTTCATTCATATGTTCGCTACTTGGGGTGGAATGAATGTCTTTGGCGCTCTAATCACTCTGAATTTTACCGATGGTATGGGTTATGTTTTCCTCTGTGGTTTATGGCATATTCATATACACCTTCGAGTTCAGAGAATCCTAAATGTACTTGCAGTTAAATTGGCCAGGCAGAATATTCAATCTGGCATGAAGGTCGTTCTAATGAAAGGCCTAATAATTATTGCCCTATAATGTTCGCCATTGACAGTAGTGGCCTGGTCAACGAATTTCTCAAAGGATCCACACCAAACAACGACTTTTTCGGAAGGTATTAAACACTGCCGTCGAAAACATTAAACGTCGTAGTCTAGCCTGGGATATAAGATGGGAGACCACCAATCAAATTCCAGGTTAGACATCTCCAGATATAAATAAACTAGCCGTGACAAGTGTCTCACAAATCTTTCATTCGATGTCGAGTTTTAACTATAGGTCCTAACTAGGGATGCCAAACGGGATCGATTTTTAAAAATACCTGGATTCAGGAATTTGTAACAAAGAAGCGTAAATTACATATGCAATTGTATTAGTTTTAAAAAAATTATTTGGATTCCAACAAAAAGATTATAACATCTAACATGTGATTTGATAGGCTTGAACGAATTTTGTTGCCAACATACGCTGCCGTGGTCCTGTAAATATTCACCTCTACCACCTCCTGATGTAAATAAATTCATTTCTTTGGACAGTTAATTATCTAAACTAGTTATCCTTTTAATTCGTTTTGTAGGGTTTTGCATTCTTCGATGCCATCAAATAATTTTTTATGACTGGAAGTAGGATTTTCCTCATCTAAGATGCTATTATCGAAGTCAAGTGATATAGAATTTTTTTTTCAGGACCTTTTGTGGGATCAAAATACATATGAATTCACAATCCCGAAAAATCCCGGTACAAGTTTATAAAAATTCCGGGACTCCCGGGATATCGGGATTCCAGATTTCCCGATTAGTATCCCTAGTTCCAGCACTTGTGCAAAAAATAACAAACATAAGTCTTGTGAGAAGCTAGGTAGCCTTCGTAACGTCGAGATTTTGTGGTTGAAACATGTCACATTGATTATGTATCTGATCGTCCCACGTATAGGTGTTTGGAACTGACCGTACAATTTGACTCTGTCAGATATTTACTTATGAAGTTTTCTTACGGTATCTATAATTACGATGTATGGCATGTAAAACTGTTTTTTAATGATTTTCTAAACAAAGGTGTTTAGATTTCGTTATTTTTTTTATCTCTTCTACCTTTTAGTTTTTCCATGTAATTTGGTCATAACCTTCTATCTTTGACCTAGTTTCAGTTTCTCATGTAGTTTGTATTCATGTAATCCTCTCTTAACTCTTAGTCTATGTTATGGACATCAGAAGCTTAAATTCAGCAACAAAAGTGTAATAATAATGGAATATAAAGTTTCAACTTTTCTATGGCAAATCCCTTCATTAAAATTTCATTCCAATAGACTTGTATGCATAATTAATTGAATTTTTAAAATTTTTTTTTATGATTGTATTTTAAAAATATTAAATTTGTTTATATTAATTCATTAGAAAGAATGTAAATGCAATTTCATTTTCTGATGAATTGATAAAAACAAAAAAAAAACGAGAGTCAAATCGTAAAGAATAAGCCCGGAATGGGGTTCATAAATATTAACAAGTTTAGAAAAGTTTGTTTTTTTTGTTTTGTTTTTATTTAAAACAATGTGAAATAAAAAACAAAACAAAATTATGAAAATTTTAAATTTAATGTGAAACAACAAAAACAAACCACACTAATAAATAATGATTTTTTTTTTTGGTTTTGTTTTCGTAAAAGAAATTTTGATAGAAAAAAAGACAAAACGTCCTTAAAACATAAAATTAAAAGTTATGACAGCTTTTCTTCTATTTTTGTATTATTTTTACCAAAGGTCCTGTTCGTCATCCTAATATTTAATTTTATTTTCAGTTTTTTTTTTTCATTGTTGTTGTTGTTGTTTTGGTCAAATAATTAGAATTTCAAATTGCTCATTTGTCATTTTCGAAATTAAAGGCTAAGGAAGCATTCCCATATATTCACACAAACATTGTCTTAACAGGACCTTTAAAATATAGAAACAGCGCAGCAATAAAAATATCATGGAAAAGTATAAAATTTAGGCTTTTGAAAGGGAAGAAAAAAATATGTTTCAACAGAACAAAAAAAGAAGAAACGAAATTAAAGTTGGGGGGAAAAAAAGAAGGAAAAAATAATAACACCCCTTAATTGAATTTCCTGTCCCCAAATTAAAAGAAATAAACAGAAACAAAATCACAATACGATTGTTTATTACTGAGGGTCTGTATAATTTTGTTTTATAGCCTTCCTTGTACACATTTTTTTCTTCTTCTTTTTTCTTTCTTCTTCTTGATGAGGATTCCTTTAAGAAGGAGGTTTGTTATTTTGACCTTTAATTTCATGTTTTAATAACCGACTATTTACCAGTAATTTTTATTTCTTTTTTTTTCTCTTATAACTTTACTTCAAAAGCCCCTCCTATGGGATTATTGCAGGCGGTGGTAAATATTTATGGGCCATTCAATACACGTAGCAGATTAGGCAAGGGTTTGCCTGGCCATCTTTATTGGATAGACAAGTTGAAAGAAAAAAATTCGTTCTTTTTTATTAAGATTTGTTACAAAGACATGTCATCAATCAAGCGTTCAACGAAGGTTTTGTTTTTTCTTTTGAAATTCGCACCAATATTTGTACATTTTTTTGTTTGTTTATTTTTTTACTAAGCAAAGGTTGCCAGCGAGTGCCATCATTACCCAAAACCTTTAATTTTTTCCAGTCTAGTAATAAAGCAAAAAAAAAAAACAAAAAAGCGAAAAGGGAAAAGCAGAAATAAATTTAAAGGAACATCTTTAAGCAACAAATTGTTGCTGCGATAATTTAGTTTGTACATCACAGTTACAAAAGGGAGGTACGAGTTAATCGAATTTGTTTTCTGTTATATCCTGCACACATCTTTTTGTTTTTTGTATATTTTTTCTGTTTTTTTTTTTTACTTTTTTTTGGGTCGAAAAAAAAAGGTCATTTTGAAGTTGTACGAAAATAACATTAAATTTAATTATTTGCAAAACATCTGGTGACCCTTCACTTGCTTCTATTTTATAAATGGCTTTTTTGTCCTTTGTTTTCTTTTACTGTGCAAAATTTCCTTTTCCTAAGAAATACACATAAAACACACAGTATGATGAGTTATTAATGGTTAAAATGTTTTCGGGGTCCCAGTTGATCCTTCTACTTATTCTCTTTGCGTAACATGCATTTTCTTTCATATTAACAAAAGAGGTATTAAAGAAAAAAAACATTCCATTCAACTTATTTTGATAATAGGCTTACAGAAATACAAAAATTGTTTTTTAATATCAACCCTTAAAACAGAAAAATAGGCTAAAACAACATTGATTGTATTCGAGTCACGCTTAGATAGAAGTCGACTTTAAACTGTAGGTCCCGCCACTTTGTATAAAATTAACACACACAACATAAGTAGTGTGAGAAACTGCAGGCTTCTTGGGGACGAATACTGTAGACTTTCTAATGGTGAAGGTATGGCACTTGCCATTTTATAGTCGCCTAACAGCAGCTCTTTTCCTTGCCGTTCGCATCTTCTCTCTTTCCACCTTTCCTAAAAACCTGCACAATGTACTGCATGAGTAGCGGCCATCCCCTGAGTGCTGGTTTTATAAAAAAAAAAGCAGGAGTGGAGATTTGTTAAGAGTCTTAAAACAGTTTTTATATAACTTCTGTACGATCGCATGCCTTTCAAAAGATTTAAATGAGAAAGAAAAATTGTTTTATAAATCAACAATTGGCATCAGATTACAATTACAATACTAATACACCAACAATTCTGCATCCTGCAAATGTCTGCCAATGATATTTTTGTTCTCACCAACTAAGAAACGGCATATGCGAAAAAGAGATCAGCAATAATTATTCAAAGCGATGAGTAAGTTCGAATCATACTTATAATTTCAGATACTTATACGCATTCATACTTATTTTGATATCAATCTCATACTACTCGTACTCAAAGTTGGAAGTCCTCATCGCATTCATACTTAACAATACGCATGATGTTATTGATTTGGACTTGTCTCATCTTAATATTTATACGAAGCATAAAATAAGTATGACTCGCGCACGAATCACAAAAAGATTATATATATGCTTTGCTTATTGTCTTTGTCTTTCCTGTCTTCTTTGTTTGTATATGCGACAACAACAAAGGCTGTAAATTTTGATAAATGATTCGAGCCACTCGAATTACTTATAAGTATTGTAAGTATTTTTTCTAAATTTATAAATCAGAATGAGTAGGCGTATAAATCAAATATATTTCGAATGTTGTGAGTTTGATGTCAACGTTGTACTCATACTCATTGCTACTTACACTCATAAATCAACGTTGTAGCGAGTACGAATGCATCAGAGTAATTGAACTTCAATTCTGTTGATTCACTCGTGCTCAAAATTGCATTAGTGTTTAAATAGTGGAAAAACGATTCATTGCTGATCTCTGATGTGAACCTTGCCTATAGAAGCCTATGAAAACACACAAAACTTCTGCTGATATCATTGTAATTCTCAAGAATTTAAAATCGCTAAATATATGGTGTGCGGAGAAAAGAACACAAAATTCTTATACCACTTATGTAATGTGTGTTTAATTTTATACATGAATGGCAGGACCTATAGTTTACAGTCGACTTCTAACGACAGATTCTTTTGATTTTCATGGCAATTTTTATTGACTCCCAGAGTTTATGCCAGATATCTGTAGAGAGGAGATCACCAAAGATGTACTATATGTTTCCATATATCATTTTGTTGGATGCCTTTGACCTGGTTTTTGAATAGAATACGTACTAGACCATGGCAACTTTTTCGTCTGTGCTACACGTAATTTAAAGAGCGACTGTTTAGATCGCTTAAATAAATGTCTTTCGTAGCTGTTTGACGCCTGCAAATCTTTCATTGATCTACTATAACAGGATGATAATTATTAGCTTTTAATAATAAGAAAAATAAAATTAATAGCGGAGTCATGAAGGTTCGCTTTCTAGAATATTCATCAAGCATTCATTTAGCATATAAAAGTCATGGAAAAGCAAATGACTGAGTTAGTGAAGTTCAGTCAGTCATGTTTAAAGATGCGGAACTTAACCGTGGTTAGAAGATCTGCGTTACAAAGACCTGTCGAATACTTGTCCAGTATTTGTTATTCTATATGCAAAGGGTATAATCAGCTAAATAACAAAGAAAAGCAATTGTTATTGTGTACATCAAGTTGGGAACAGTGACTCACAAAATTAAGCGAAATAAGAATTTTATATAAAATTAATCACAAATAAATTTTTTTATATTTCATTTGCAATCTACGAGCTCATATTTTGAACGTTTAAAACTATAAAATCGTAGCAATGTTAACAAAATACCTTTAAAGGGTACAAACAATAATTGCAATGGCTTGTTTAATTTCTAAGTACTTTTGTTACATCCTTATTTATCTAAGCATTTCTAAAACAAGAAAATCGTTTAAGTTCTAAACCACCACCAAGTCTGGTAAGGATATCAAGGATATTTTATAACCGCCACCAACATAACAAAGAAACAAAAAAAACAAAAAACGAAGTAAAAGAAAATGAACAATAAAACAAACTGCTTCCACAGTATTTACGTCTATGCAATTGTGTTTATGGTGAAAGTGTTAGTGTGTTCTACTAAATGACACCAACATAGATTATTTAATGGATAATAGAGCAATAACTTCAATTTAAAACTTCCGTGATTTTTACGCCCTCCCGTAGACATTTTGGCATAAAATGCAATTTAAAACATTTAATAGAAGTGTTACTGCCAACATGCATTAACCCAAAAAAAAAAAAAGAGAAGAAGAAGAAGAAAGAAGGAGAGAAGAAAAATAAAAGGACCACAATGACAAAAAAAGATATCAGCTAAAGCCACAACAACTACAATAAATCTATACTGTATACAGTAAACCCTCCTATAACGTGGTACTCTCAGAATGCAGTTTCCATATAACAAGAGGCTGAACTTGCAACAGCCCACCTATAACGTGGTACTCTTATAGCGCGGTTTGCGTTCAACTTCATACCATAAATTCCTTCCGCACAGCCTATGAATGAATAGTAACTAGATATTGTAAGTTTTCTTTTCGCTGTAAAAGCTCAGCCGAGATACAGTACCGTGCAAAATAATAGCAGTTGGATTTTTTATTTAAAAAAAACAATGAATGAAGATGAACAAAGAGGGTATATAATTAAAAAATGGCATTATTTTACAAGTCCTTCTTAATTTTGTTGGTAGCCAGTCTTTTAGTTTCGTTTTTATTTAATTTTTTTTATCAATCCTTATAGGAACTCCTGAATCCAATAAAAATAATTTATAATTTATCTTAATATTTGCATTTCTTGGTCTCTATATAACGCGGTACAAATGATATGATTTGCACTAATCCTGTGTTTCTTATAACGCGGTTTCCATAGAACGCGCTACGAAATAGACTGGTTTGTACCTAAAATCTGAGTTTTTATAGCGTGGTTTCCATAGAACGTGGTACGCACTCATCGCGTTATAGGAGGGTTGACTGTATCTTCTCAGTAATAAATTTTGATAATAAAGATGCTAGTGAGACTAAAAAATTTGATATAAGACTGCTCAAATAAGTTTCTTGATATATTATGTCAACATAATACTCCATCTTAAATTGTGGCAGTTGATGATCTAGTGACGTTTCCAGAACACGTCTATCTCGATGTTATCTCTCGTCATTCAAAGTATAATATGGTATAGAATCTTTGTGCGCTGTACAGTTCTCCCATTAGTTAGTTACTAATTCCGAATTTCTTAAAGCGCGGTTTCCATACAACGTGGTAGACGGATTAGTCAGGTTTGTATCTGAAATTATAGTTTCTTATGGCGCGGTTTCCATGATTAGCGGTACGCACTCACCGTGTTATAGGAGGGTTGACTGTGTATACGTATATGTATAGAGAGAAAGAGAAGGAAAAGAAACTTTATTTTCTTGTTATCAGAAAAGAACAATAACAGCAACAACGTCAATACCCAAACAACATTGCCACAGTGTAAAGAGTGTTGCAAATAAAAACAGGGCCAAAAATATCTATAAAAATGGCTTGAAAGCGTAAAAAAGTAAAATGAAAAAGAAAAAAATAATACAAAACCAGCATCACATCATGCCAAAGAGAGCGGTAATACGCCAAGTATAAGGAATACTAGGATCGAAGAAAATTTTTTTTTTTATTTTTTTAAAAATAAATCTTTTATTTTTTATTTTCTATATAAAATATTTATTTTACTTCCAAAAATTCTTTTATTTTTTTTTATTTTTATTTTTTTTTTAAATTGTATTAAACATTTATAATGGGCCTTTAACGATTGCAATATTTCTTGTATTTTCTTCCAGGCGTGTCTTTGGCTATGTCTGTTGTATTGTCGGTATTGTCCGGAAGACATATTTACTATGAAATAAAAAATACTTAAGTCCTGAAGTATCAAACAGGAAAAATAAAAATCTGAAGAGAAAAAAACGAATATATTTTATTCAGTATATCACCAAAATACTTAATAGACTTGGGTTTTTTTTTATTTTGTTTTTTTTCTCTACTACATTATTTTGGTTGATGGTTGGTTCTGGCAAAACTTGAAGTATTTTATGTGTGTGGACATAAACTGGCTAAGGCTATAAAATCACTGAATGGCATAACGAACTAAAAATCTGTTAGTAGAAGAAAAATATCCACTTTTTGTTCTTTTTCTTATTGTTTTATTTCCTTAAACGTAAGTTTATGATGCTGCGATAAAACTTATACGCCGTTGCGAAGGGGCACAGCAGAAACAATGAGCCAAAAAAAAAAATCCAAGTTAAGCAAGAGAAAAAAGGACAGTAACAACTCAACTTAATGACGGAATATAAAATATTAAATTTCTTTAAAATAGATTTATAAATTGCTGTAATACAACTCCCCTAAGAGGTCAACATAAGCTTTATGCGGCTCTTTAAAGCGTAAGGTGGGAGGGAGGGACGGTGGTATACCCTTACATTACATTTGGAAAAGTTTTCTTTGGCATTTGACTGGGTATATTAAAAGTATAAATTGCTCAAATCACTTTTTGTGGTTGGTTTTTTGTGTTTTTTTTAATTTATGAGTTATTTATTTATTATTTTTTTTAATGGCATCTCCAACTTCTTACTTCTTTTATTTTTGTTTTTCTACCCTCCTGCTGCCAAATCTCTGCTAAACAAATTGAATATTTCTAAGTGCGGGAACGTATTTTATTCACTTTTTTATGACTTTTTAAATTAATTACGTACATATATTTACAGGCTGAAAAAAATGAAAGAAAAAAAGAGAGAGAAAAAGGGAAAAAATAATTTTATATTTAAAAGCAAGTAATTGAAATGCCTTTGAATAATTTAAATTTAAGAATTTATTTAAAAGTTTTACAAAAAAATATCATAAATTGTTGAAGCCGCATAACTTATTAGAAATGAAGCCACGGTTCAAAATAAATATTTCTTTGGTGACCAATAAGCAGATTTCTTACAAAAAATTTCTTGACAAATTTCTCAAATCTATCGTTCGACATCGACGTTAAACTGTAGGTTTCACTACTCATGCAGAAAATAATCACACACAACGTAAATGGCTTGAGAAGCTAGGTTGTGATTCTAACTAAAGGATTGTTTTGACTTGAAACAAAATATTTTATATAAAAACGTATGATACTTACAACTTTGTTAAGATTTTCGAACTGTAGCTTCATTATGTATGATGTATGAAATGTTCAAAAGATCGTGGCCGATCTAGTTCTTTTTACAGCAATTTTTACTGACAATCAAGGGGACATAAAAGCGATAGAATCAGGATATTGTATAAGAGTCTTTGCCATTGAACGGCATTTTCTGTAAACTTACCGTGCATAATAATATTCTTAGAAACGAGGAAGTAGATGGGAATTTCATTGGTTTAATATGTTGGTTGTTGGTCCTGGTCCTTCAATCTGTTATCTAAAACTGGGTTCAACTAAGGCAACAGAATCTTATTTAAAATTGGTAGGTAAGGTAAGGTTAAATTTGAGGTCGTGTCCATATCATTGGGACAAGTACAATACTTAGAGCTTAAAATGGCCCATCGTAAAAACCAAGAGAGAATTTACATACATTCATACATAATGGATCCCTAAATCCTTTGAGCTGGAACAAGTTTCTTACATGAGAGACGGGACCATCAGTTTAAAGGCGACTTCGAGCGACAGATTATTTTCAGTAATTTCTTATGGCAAAATTTCTTATTTACTCTCATTTTGTACCTGAGCTTTTGAAACTTAAGCATGGATTAAAATTCCGAAGAGTGTGAGTACCGAATGAATATCGTCAATTCTAATTCGTTCTCATGTGAACTTGCCTCAATCTGTTAGGTGATGTGTTGGTATTTTAGACGTGAGAACGGACATCCCTAACAAAACAAAATAAATAAAACGAATTGCTTCAGCTACTTCCTCTTAGCAGAGTTCTGGTAAAAACTCTAAGAGTAAATAAAATGGTATTCAAAAATCTATCGTACTGAATCGACTTTAAACTGTATGTCCCGCTACTCATATAAAAAATCAAAACATACAACTTAAGTTGTATTGTAATTATATACGTATGTATATGTATGTAATGCCTTCTTTGTTGCGTAAGTACATTAAATCGCTTGCTATACCTTATAGCTGAATTACATACTTCCAAACACTTTAATCCATTAACGCCTGAGCCCAGAAACCGTGGTCCGATTTCGGTGAAATTTGGCACAAATAGTTTTTAAAGTATTTGTATTGAAATGAATATTTTTATTTTTTTTTAGGTGTCGTGGGGGCCTCTCTAGAACATGGGTATTTTTCTACCCAGTTCGGCATAAGTGTGTTCTAAAGTAAAAATTTTTTCTCTTTATTATAAGACGGCTAAACAACATAGTTAAGCTATTTATGAGAGTTTTATTGAAAATAACACGTTTGTGACAATAATAATCGTAACAAGAATGATAAATTCGCTAAAATTACTCCAGTGAACAATGCACGAAATAAAGAGTTCACTACAATTTGGAATATTTTCCCATAGTATTTCTAGTGAATGAACATATGATCGCATATTATGATCGCCATTCCCTAAAGATGTACATAAAGGGCAAGCCAAAACGATTTGGCTTCATATACTGCGTACTAGCTTCTATGACAGGCTATTGTAATTCTTTTATCGCATATACTGGCACTTCTGCTAATAATAATATTGCCTATGGCCTTGGAGTAAACGTGGTACAGCGATTATTAGAGAACATTTCAGATCCAAGTCAATAAAATGTTACATCCGACAAGCCATAATTTATTATAATCTCGCAAATGATATTTTGCAATAGGTACTGTTGGAGATAATCGTAGCAATCACGCATTGAGTGGAGTTGACTTATTCGATAACGGCGTATCGTATTCGAATAAGCGGAAAAATGTGGTATTGGCGATTACTCACTAATACTATTGACGTGGCTTTGGTAAACGCATGCAAACTATATTGCTTGTGCAGGGCATGTGTGGGTTTGCCACCTATGAGCCAGCTCGATTTTTGGGTTAGCATTGTTGAAGCGTTGAAAATCTATGCCGTGATGGAAAAGTTGTCATAAATACGCAGCAAATAGCAAAATGCACTGACAAATTTCACCAGATGGTTGATAAAGTTAGAAAACACGGCGGGGAAAATAGAGATGGTTGTACAAAATGCGGTTTGAATGTACATTCAAGAGATTGTTTTGTACAATTTCATGCTGAAACTCCCAAAAATATAGAAACAATAAAAAAAAATAAATTATTTGAAATTTCTATTTGAAATTAATTTTTAAAAGTTTATAATAATACCAAGGTATTTTTATATCCATGTCCTTTAATTGCACTCGTAGCTTAGGTAAGTAGACCAATTTTAGTGAAAGTATTTTTATCGGGTAGAGGATATATTATATTAGGTTTTTCTGATCATATTATACACCCATATTCCGCAAAAGTTCTTTCTACAAAATTTTGATTTTGAAAAATTCGGGATCTTTAACCTTTAAGCTGTCATCGAAAATATGTGTGCCTTACTAATTTTTTGGATATTTAATAATTTAATAATTTTTTGCGTATTTTTCTACCCATTCGGCGTTAATGGGTTAATTAAATAAAAAAAAGATCTTCATCTCAAAATTATGTAAGATTTCTATAAAATAAAAGTATATTTTAAGGTTTGTGAGAATTTATTTTTTGAATTGTATTCGTTACACATTGAAATCCTGCAATTTCTGAGAAATTTCGTGAATTTTTCTGTAAACAAATTTATGGCCTAAATTGTTCCTTTAGTTGTTTGAGTGATGCCAATCTATTTAAAATTTTTCAAGTAGAATTTTTTATTATAGAATTTTGTAGCATATAATGTTAGAGGATTTTATGAAAGGAAATGTATTTTCTTTTAAATTCAAACGTATGATTTATAATTTCGTTTAAAATCATCAAAAATATTTTTTTTTACCATTTTCTGTGCAGTAAACTTTTCATTTTTAATGGAACTTTGTTTGGAAAATTTACAACTTTACAATGTTTCCTCTATGCATTCGTTTTCGTTTTTCTATTTTTCCAACATTTTCAACAAATGTTGCAGTGAAACAATTTCAAACTGCAGTTGTTTACTTTTTTCCTCTGCTTAGTTTTACAATTTTTTTCTGTTTTTTTTTGTTTTGTGCTTAACTTTAGTGTCACTAACTAACAGCAACCAAAAGATCAACAGAACTACATACACAGCAATACAGCATACATGCAATGGCAACAACTTACTACTGCAATCGATATGACAAATGACTTTACTACGAGACATAGCAAAAGTCGGTTTTATCAAATATTTCTACATATTTTTGCTCACTTTTTTTTCCCCTGCTTTATTTCTTTCGATTCTCTTCTACTACTTTTTTGTTCATTACTTTACAATGCATGTATGAAATTCTAACAAATATCTACTATAATTCTATCTGAAATGCAACAAATACACACACATCCACACATCCATTCATACATAGGTATGCAAGTAGTGTCATATGAATATAAATCCAAGTACTTATGATTGTACTGTACCTTTGTTTGTGTATGTTCAGGAACCGGATATGGCTATAAGCGAGTATTCCCTTACATGATACAATGTTGAGTTGTTGTTATTTTTGTTGTTATTTTTTTCTTGCTTTCATTTTTTTTTTTTTTCAAAAACCCTTAGAGATTTTTAAAAGATTACGGTATTCTATTGTAAAATATTAAACTAACAATCTTGAATCCCCTATGACTAGTACATACTACACATGTACAGATATTTTTGCGTTTTTGTCATATTAATACAGAAAACTATCGGTCTCTGATTGAGATTATGTTGTAAGAAGAATTAAGTTAAAGGTACATTCTGGCTATAACCTACGATCTCAATATTCTTTCCTACAAAGGGTTCAATGACCCTTGCGTATTTAAGGTAGATTGCTAATTCAAAAATAATCTTGAAACCATTGATGTCATGGCCATTGTACATGGGTCATTCGACCATGGTTACGTACTGTCAGACCTACCTACTATTTATATAAAGTATAAGGCAGGCGATGTGATTAGTTATTTCAAGAATTGACAGAAGTCAAAAAGGTCATTTGACCCGTCCATGGTAGTTTGTGTTATTAAAAATTCCAAATTATACATTTTATTGGTTGAATAGTTCACGCATGATATTCTCATATGCCTACAAATTGCGTTAAACTGAGCTGTTCTATAAATATCGCAAAAGAAAATCTTAGAAGTAAAAATATTTTAGACGTTCAATGCAACACAGTTAACAAAATCCCTCGTAATGTAATATGCCTGCCTGATACCGTAGGATATCACAAATTGCGTATCCCGAAAAAAGTGAAATACTGACCACTTGAGGTGTCAATTATTATTATCAAATCATATGAAACCTTTAAACCAAATAGTGCAATTCTAAGCGTGCATAAATAAAACAAAATTAATTCTAAAGTCTATAAATAGACAGTTAGGGAACAAATTAAATTTCAGCGGGCTCATAAGTAGTTGTTATCCTTGCAAAATCTGTCACTTTGAATTGATTGTTCTGTAAGACTTTGTGGCCTGTCTTAAACAAATCGTAGTCTTAAACTAATGCATACATAATTTCATACCCTAGTTGAATAAAACCTAGCTTTCACACCACTTATGTGGTGTTATGAGTGCGGGACTGGAGAGTCAGGTACTAGCTAGCGATCAGCTATCACAGAATTTATGATGTTGTGTGCAATTAACAAGAGTGTTGGACTTTTAAAGCGACTCCGACATATTTTTTTGCAAACTTTTTAATGGCAATTCATTACTTCTTAGTTTTACAAGAATCTGTTGAAACAAAGCACTATTTATATTAACTATGATTTTTCGGTACAAAAGTAAAAAAAAAAATTACCGTAATGAGCTCATAAAGAACTATCAAGAAAGCAATTAAATTTGATTGTAGAGCACCTTGTGATCGTTTTCGTCTTTCCACTACCTACCGACATGTTTAATTATTGTGTGTTTTTATTGTGGTTTTTGTTCAAAACGGTTATTCACATTTTAATTAAATTATCAACTAATAATATTTGCGTACATATGTATGTAGTGTTGGTTTGTTTAAATTAAATTATTTACACAATCCAATTGTTTAGCTTAATCACAACAATTAACAATCAAATTTATATGTATGTATCCATGTATACAAAATGCACGTAGTGTCGATTAAAACTAAATGAAACAAATTTTACCTTTAAAAATACGTATCAGAGATCATCAATGATTCGTTTTTCTGCTACTCATAAGCACTCATGCAATTTTGAGTATGAGTGAATCAACAGAATTGAAATTCAACTAGTCTGATTCATTCGTACTCGCTACAATATTGATTTATAAGTATAAGTAGCAATGAGTATGAGTACGACGTCGACAGCAAACTTACAACAATCGAAATATGTTTGATTCATAGGCCTACTCATTCTGATTCATAAATTTAGAAAAATACTTATAATACTTATAAGAAATTTGAGTGGCTCGAATCATTCATCAAAATTTACAGCCTTTGTTATTGTTGCATAAGAAGAAAGGAAAGACAAAGACAACTAGCAAAGCATACACATCTTCTTATAAGTATAGTAGTGTTCGTACGCAAATAATACTTATTTTATGGTGCGTGTAAATGTTAAGTAGAGACGAGTCGAAATCAATAACATCATGCATATTGTTAAGTATGAAAACGATGAGTACTACCAACTTTGAGTATGAGTAGTATGAGTATGATATCGAAATAAGTATGAATGAGTATAAGTAGCTGAAATTATAAGTATGACTCGAGCCTACTCATTGTTTTGAATACTTAGTGCTGATTTCTGTTGCATAAGTTAATTTAATTCATTAGTGGCGGAACCTGTAGTTTGAACTCGACTCCTAATGACAGATTTTTGCGAAACTTTAGCATTAGAATTTTATCAGAGTTTTTTTCAGAAATTTGCTAAGAGAATGCCGCAGTAGAAGAGCCATGGTTTAAACCGTGGCTTCACGTTTAATTAGCCATCAAACTATCTACATACGACGACGTCGTTTGTACAATGTATTGTATAGAAATAGGCACATTCGTGGCAAACTATCTCCTATTTTACTATTCTCTCGGTGCCATTTGTGACTATTAAAGAAAAAGTACAGGTTGATTGAACGCCGGAGACTATGTTCAGTTGCTGTATCTTCTTAACATTATGGGTTTTATTTTTGAAGTACAGGATAAAGGTTAAACCTGGAAACGTATACCTTGTTAGAAAGTTCTGTACAAAAATTTTAATGATGTCCTGGGGTTCACTGTTAATCAATTACAATAAAAAAATATCAAGAAGTCGCCGTAGTCTAATAGGTAGTGTGTTGGCTTATTAGACGTAAAGCCAGGGTTGGAGCCCTAGGCCAGACATCAATACAAAATAAAAAATATATTTCTTCAGCGATTTCTTCTCAGGAGATTTCTGGCAAAAACTCCGAAAGTAAATAAACTTGCCATTAAAAGTTTTTCAAAAATCTGTCGTTCGGAGTGGACCTTAAAATGTAGGTATCGCCACTCATGTGTAAAATTAACACACACAACAAAAGTGGTGTGAGAAACTAGGTCAATAATCCTGGCTGAAGGGTTGTATTGACCAATTATGTATGCATGTACATATGAATATCAGTTTTTTCTAATTTAAAAGAATTTCAATGAAAAGAGGAAAACTCTAATTAGTGGAAAATACTACTCTGATCAGTTAGATTTTGAATACTAATAATTGCTCTTTTCTTGACCACAACTGTATTATGGAATACATTTTGTATGCCTTTAGATTTACAATATACAGCATGCATAAATACATACATATATATGTATGTATGTATGTATATTAAGTCATAAATTTTCGAATGCATTCTCATAACTATTTAGCCACAAATGAATTCGTATAAAACTCCTCTTAAATATATTTTTGTTTTTGTTGTTATTTTCTCATCATCTAAACGTCCTCATGCTAGTTTAAATTCTATACTTGGTAATATAGTTTAAGAAGAAATAAATTTTATTTCACTCAGACATACTATACTATATAGTACATACATAGTATGGATGTCACATTGTATGTGTCACATACTTTTCGGTCATAAGCATAAATATGACATGTTCATGAGAGTTATAATAATAGACTATAATTTTTCCTATTTTCAAATAAACTACGATGCGTATGACTCCTAAGGTCTATTGTTTGGTTTTGTTTTGTTTCGAATAGCCATGGGTCATTATTAGATAAAAACAAAAAAAAAAAAATTAGGAAAAACAATGAGTAAAACAGAACAATGAGTAAAAATAAAATAGAAAGAAAATGTAAAATGGAACAGCAAACATAATGGGAAACTATAAAGGATAGGCTCTATTATTAAATTGTTATACGAGTTGTTGAGTTGAGGCCAAACGGATATTTGAAAGATTGCTTTCGTTATGTAACAGAAACAATTGCAGTTGCATTATTTTAAAAGGTAATTGTAAAAACATCAAATAATGACAACGACTTCACTCAACAATATTTTCTTAGCTTAGCACCTAATACAACAACACAAAAGAGGATGGAAAGTGATTTTAGTATTATTACTTAATGATCTGTGAATTACAACAAAGCAGCTACTCTCTGCCAAAGGAATAAAATATGAACAAAAGGACAAAAATTTAATTTTGGAGACTCTTTGCAATAATTCTAGACGCCTTTAACCCATTAACGCCGAATTGGTAGAAAAATATTCAAAAAAGGAAGTTTTTTTTAAAAATTCTATCTTGATTCAACTAAACGAGAGCCCAAACTTTTCTTTAAGAACGAACTTTTCATAGAACAATTTAAAAAAAATTAGTAAGACAAGATATTCACATATTTTCGATGACAGCATAAAGGTCAAAGATCACGAATTTTTCAAAATCATAATTTTGTAGAAAGTACTTCTGCGGTATATGGGTGGATAATATTATCAGAAAAAGCTTGAGATGTAATATTACATTTCTCTTCTACAGAACGAAAAAAATTTTACTTGAATTGGTCTACTTACCTAAGCTACAGGTGCGATTAAAGACATGGGTATAAAAATATCCGCTTATTTATTATAAACTTTTAAAGAATAATTTTAAATAGAAATTTTAATTAATTTTTTTTATATTTTTTTATATTTTTGTGAGTTTCGTATATTCAAACCGCATTTTGTACAACCATAATCTGTTTTCCCGCCGTGTTTTCTAATTTTATCAACCATGTGGTCAAATTTGTCAGTGCATTTTGCTATTTGCTGCGCATTTGTGACAACTTTTCCATCATGGCGTCGATTTTCAACGCTTCAACAACGCTAACCCAAAAATCGAGTTGGCTCCTAGGTGGCAAACCTTCACATCCCCTGCACAAGCAATATAGTTTGCATGCGTTTACCAAAGCTACGTCAATAGTATTAGTGAATACTCCAATAGCAATACCCCATTTTTCCGCGTATTCAAATACGGTACATTATAGAACAAGTCAACTCCACCCAATGCGTAATGATTATCGCGAACAGTACCTGTTGCAAAACAACCTTTTCCAGATTATGTCCATAATATATTATGGCTTGTCCAATGTAACATTTCATTGACTTGGATCTGAAATTTTCTCTATTAGCCGCAGTACCACGTTTTCTCCAAGACCGTATTCCATATTATTATTAGCAGAAGCGCCAGTATTGCGATAAAGGTCATTACAATCATTCAGTCAGGATTATTGACCTAGTTTCTCACACTACTTATGTTGTGTGTGCCAAGTTTATACATAAGTGGTCCCACCAGTTTAAAGTCGACTCCGAACGACAGATTCTTGAGAAATTTTATTTACTCTCAGAGTTTTTGCCAGAAATCTGCTGAGAAGAAAGCGCTGAAAAAATACTTTTTGTATTTTATTTTGATGTCTGGCCTGGGACTCGAACCCTGGCTTTACGTCTAATAAGCCAGCACACTACCTACTAGACCACGGCGACCCCCTACCTTGGTTCAGGTAGACATTTGTAAGTTTCTGCACATTTCTGTTTGTCTCTCCATCACTATTTGTTGGCATTATACTACATAGACTTTAAATGGTTAGATATTATCGGTGTTAATTCTAATGGTTGCAGGTGTGTTTGATATATCTTAAGTAAAACATTGTGTAGTTAAGCCACCATTATCTCGTAAGGAGAGGTTTCAAACAAAAAGACATATGGTAAAATAATTTTTCGGCTACTGCCGCGCAATTATGGCTGGTCGCATACATTTTATATAGACATGGCAAATTTTGACATTTATTTTGCACTTTACGCCATAATTTAGGTTGGGCTGAGAGTGTGGGGCATCTTAAATGTCACTCATTTCTAAATATTGCAATGTCTTCTAAAAAAGTCAAGCTTAGTGTTAACACATCTTCATAGTATTGTTACCCCAGTTAAAGTGTTCAAAAAATAAAAGAAATTTCCATTTTAAACTTCTGAGATTTTTCCTTTTTAAGTTATGTTTTCATTTTTATAATGTGTTTATGCACTCTATGGTGTAGGCTCCTATCACTTAAATATACATGAACGTCGGCATACATACTTCTGCATTCATGCTCATTTTGTACAAATCCTATAACACTTTTTGTCGTTTTTAAATTGCCTTTCACAAGACCACACTGCCATAGTAAATTGGTTTTGTAGGCGGAGGTGACTCTTTAGGTTAAACAGGTGTGGACAGCAAATTTATACCTCCATACACTGTATACATTTACGTACGTATGTATGAATATGTATGTATGTATGTAATTCATTTTCTATTTACCTACCTTTTGTTAAGTTGTAAATTACAATGTTTGTTTTTCGTGTTTTTTTTTATTCTTTTTTTTTATTTTCTACGTACAATTAAAGTTTAAACATGTTTGACCGACCCCACCATTCATAATAAAATGTAATGAGTGCGTACAGCCGTATATCGTCGTAATACATAATTAATAATGCGTTTGACAGCAGCATTTAAAACAATGGATTGCATGTGAACGTAAATGGTTGCTGGAGGAGGGGAAAATACTTAATAACTAAAATGCGAAATTCAATTTAAATTGAAATTTAAAAAAAATTTAACTCATTCCATTCACTTTTATGGATGCATTTGCATATACATATGCACATGTACATGCACATGTATTTATTTGCCATAGTGCAATTTATTTATTTAATGTTTTAATTACAAGCACTAATTCACTAATTGGCAAATATTTACAAATTTTTTTCTTTTTCCTTTTTTTTTCTTTACAGGTATGCATTGAATTATTGCAACACTTACAACTCATAATTTAACAAATTATTGTATGTATTAATTAATTTCAATTGGATTATAATATGTTACGGCTTTCACGGTTGATGCATAGAAATTTCGACGAAATTTAATTTTCAAATCTCCCATTGCACGTCAAATACATAGTTGAGGACAGTAAAAGATACAAATATTTCTATATACCAGTTGATCCTATGTATCAGTTAATATAAAAACAGAAAATAAGAGATATAGTCAAACCCAGCTATAACGAACTCTTTGGGACCAGAAAAAATAGTCGTTATTGGCAAAGTTCGTAATAAACGGGGTGAAGTCATAGACGAAATAATAAATAGAAAGAATTTTTTTTATTTAATATTTTCAAAAAATATTTTTTTTTATTATTAAAAACCAAAAATATTTGTTAATTCTTTTCATCTATCCAGCTGATTAAGCGCACTGAGTTATAATTTAATGCTGACATATTAAATAAAAGTAAGGACTATTGCCACATTTGAAATGGGACTTGAAAATATGTACGTTATAACCGAGTTCGTTATAAACGAGTTTGACTGTACAAAAAAATTTCTCAAAGAATTCTTATTTTAAAGTCTCATGATATTTGAAAGGTCTTGTTGTGATAAAGTATCTTAAAATTCTTCTTGAATTTATATTTCCTTTTGGAAACATCATCGATGATTACGCGACATATGCCATGTAAACTATTTGAAAACAATACATTAAAATAATGAAAAATCTGTAGCCACAAGCTTTGTATTTCATCAACTTAGTTTCGTAGTAAATAATTCCATTCTAATCATATCACCCACACAGTATTATCGTTTCTCTCAGCTCGGTTTTTAAGCTTCAGACAGCTTCGTTTATTAACTTTTTTGCACATTATTAGACATACAGGGTGGCTGATATGTTTTGCAACCAGCTTTAGGTTGTTATCATTTGTAAACCGCTCGTCTGACAGCTGATAGATGTATTCCAGTGACAGTTCATTTTATTATTTACAAGCTTTTAAAAGCATTTTGATCTATTGCATTCGTGGTGGAATCCAAGAGTGGTAGTGTGATTGCTTTATATTTGGCTGGAAAACCACGGGTGGCTATCGTTAGAGCCCTCCAGCATTTAAATGCGAACAAATCTTTTGTTTTTCGTACCATTGCTCGTTACCGTGATACTGGCAGTGTTGCATCAAGTCCAAAAAGTGAACGAAAAAAAAAAACGGTAACAACACCAGAAATGATCCGAAAAGCAAAGGCCAGATTTGATCGAAATCCACGCTGAAGTGGTAGAAAATTACTCGCGAGAACGGATGCAATAGACATTGAAAAATGAGTTTGGACTAAAGCCATTTAAGTTCCAAAAAATGCAAGTGCTCACCGATGGACAACAAAAAGTTAGACTGGAAAGAGCCAGGGAGTTACTTCGCTTGCACGAAAGTGGCTAGTTACCGAATTGGTTTTCTCCGATGAGAAGCCATTCCAAATTGAGTAGTTTGCGAACAAACAAAATTATCGGGCTTCCTTGCAAAGAGGTCAGCTGAAAATTTACACCTGCGATTGGTCACCAGAATTCAAGCGCCGCCGATGGTAATGGTGTGGGCCGTCATAACGGCCGATGGTCGCTCCCCGTTCATATTCATCGACCGTCGGGTCAAAATAAATGCCGTGTATTATCGGGAAATGTATTGAAGCCCTGGACAGACAAACATTTCGGCCGTAGACCATGGACATTCCAACAGGACTCAGCACCACCGCACTCAGCACCCATCTACCAACAATGGCTTAAAAAGGAGGTTCCTCGCTTCATTTCTACCGCACAATGGCCACCAAAATCTACGGGTCTCAATCTGTTGGACTTTTGCGCCTGGGGCATTTTGAAGAGTGTGGTTCTCACCAAAATACCACAGAGCCACTTTCGTGCAGCCTGTGATGGCTTTCTCTCTCTAATCTCCAAAATTTTTCATTTTTAATTAATGTGGCACTGAAACAGCATTCATTTTTGTGTATCCTCTTCTTTCCAAACTGTTTCCTATCTAAGTTCATGCTATATTTGTGCTTATCTTGCTCAAAGTTCTCAACGATTTGATCGACTTCTTTCTTGACTGGTCCTCTGAAACAACGCTTATCTTTAAAGTGAGAATTATTTTACCAAAAACTAGCAGACGATTACATTCTTGTATTTCTACATACGGCATAGTCCCCACAGATATCACTTTTCAAAGTTCTGCGATTCATTCCGTTGAACTAAGTGAACTGAAAGAACAAACCAAAAACGAGTTCAAATTACATTAATTTTGTTTGAATGTTTCATTTTCTTAAGAAGCACAGATTTTAAGATTTAACCCACGGCATACGATGTTATACCTTACTTTTAGTAGATACTCTGCGTATCAGTAATTCTGCCTTTAAAGTTTTCACAACAACAGTGGAAGAGAATAAATATTGATTCTCTTGCTGCTCTAGAAATTTCTGTCTGCAATGAATTGACATGCGGCCAAGGTTTAAACTCCCGGTCAGATATCACCAACAAAAGGAAATATGAGAGAATATTTCTTCGGCGACTACCTCTCAGGAGATTTATGGTAAAAACTTTGAGAGTAAATGCAATTGCCATGAAAATTACTTTGAAAATCTCTAGCTCGACTTACTTAACATAAGTGGTGTGTAGAAGATCTCAAAAGTATAAATTCCTAAGGGACATTTCGAGTCCCTTACATTCAAGTTCCTCAAATAAAATCCATGAAAATTATCATTTATCGCAGTCCAAATATTAATCGGAAAACTATTTATCTTAAGTAACATTGGAGACTGTGGAGAAATCCTGTTTTGTTATAAGCACCTCTTTAGTATAGCGCTGGCTGGTCTTGCTTTTAGAATTTTTCTTAAAATTTCCTTTGCATGTGGCAAGTCTGTGGTTTAAAATAAGTTTCAAATTATAAATAAAAATTCGTAAATTTGTTTGGTACACCAAACAATTTTTGAAAATAATAACCTTTTCAATCTATGATTGCCCATTTTCCACTCTATCAATCATGGTCGTTATTTCCCACAAGCAAAATCTGCCTTCATGCTTTCCGTTAATATTCATTCGAATCATCAATTAAATGTCATTTAAAGAAAATTATAGCATTCTCCTTAGCATAACATGATATTCCATAATTTTAACAGATATCGACACGAAATGTCAGCATAATAAAATATTTTCTACATGAAATAAATAAAAAAAATGAAAAAAAAATTGTAAAAAAAAAAATTATTACTCAACACAATATTTTGACCCCTCATTTGGTAATTGTTAGACAGAACGACTGAACATTCTATTCATTGGTGCACAGCATAATGCCGCAAACATTAAATTGCTTAGAATTGCTACTTTGGTGTTGCGGGATATAAAACCCAAAAAAAAAAAAGAAATTTCTACGAAATAAAAGAAAACAGAAACTTACCGAAACCTAAATACAAACCACACCACTGGAAAAAAATTTGTGTTTATTAATGGCTTTGTACTATGAATCATTTTTGATTCATTTTTTTTTTTTTTGTTTTCTTCTTACTATTTTTCAAACGATGGCAAATTGTTGTATAAAAATCGCCAAACTACTAAGTATTTAGCGGAACAAAAGAAATTCAAGCATTTGTTGGGAAATCTATAACGAATTTGAAATGACCTACACGTTGTTTGCCGGCAAAAAATCTGAAAGTAAATAAAATTGCCATGAAAAGTTTCTCAAAAATCTGTTGTTCGGAGTCAACTTTCAACTGTAGGTCCCGCCGCTTATGTATAAAATTAACACACACAACATAAGTAGTGTGAGAAACTGCGTGCTTCTTGGGGACGATTGCTGTAGACTGTCTCATGGTGAAGGTATAGCACTGGCCATTTTATAGACCCCTAGCAGCAACTCGTTTCCTTGCCGTTCGCATCTTTCCACCTTTCCTAAAAACCTGCACAATGCACGGCATGAGTAGAGCCCATCCCCAGATTGCTGGTTTTATAAAAAAACAAATACTACCGATAGAGACCAAATAATCACTAACATTTTCAAATAAAAAGCAGTTTCCCATCGTTCTTCTGGTCCACTGGCTTATCTAAGCAACACCGATTACCCGGAACTGATAGCAATTGCTGCTGATGATTTTAAGCTTAAAATTCTTCAATCTTCAATCAAATTGTGAAAATGTATGTGTTTAGCTATACTTTGGCAATAAAATCTTCCATTTTTCTGGCAACATATGGATTTCATTCAAATCGAAATACTATTTTCGGATATCGTTGTCTAGTGTGTTGTGTATTGACTAATTAGCCAAAAGCCTGATGTTCAAGCCCCGGACAGAACAGCTCAAACAAATCCATGTTTAAAAAAAAATATTTCTTTCGGTTACTTGCTCTCAACAGTCTTCTAGCAAAAACTATGAGACCAAATACAATCTACATGAATAGCTTCATAAATCTGTTGTTTCGGAGTCGACATAAAACTGTAGGTCTCGCCTTTCATGAATCCAGATTAACGCACGAAACATGAGGGGTGTGAAAACCTAGGACTAATGTTCTGTTGCAAATCGTTTCCCAGTGAATGCATTATGTTTTAATTGGAATACGTTCTTCTTGACTGGAACGAACATGAACATGAACTTGGAACGAAAAGGAGGCAAACGTCTGCATAATCGATAGAACTGTTACTACTCTCCAAAGTGCGAAAGACAGAATAAGGTAGAGTTGAGGCGAGATATATTTAACGTTTGTAATTATAAATTTACTAAATTTATGTTGGATTATTATATTATTAAGCATCAGACTATTAATTGACCAGACTGATAATATTAATTGGCCTTTTAAACGGGTGATAATACAATTCTATGATATTTTATTTCGAACCTTTTCGACCACATTTCATATGAATACATTGCGAGCTATACAGCACTAGAATATGACACAGTTCTTGTCCTGAATGAAAATTCAGAAGAAGGCTTTACTGATAATTACAGCCCATCAGTCAGTGTTACGACCTAGCTACTAACACCACTTAAGATGTATGTACAGTCAACTCTCCTATAACACGGTGAGTGCGTTCCGCGTTATATGGAAACCGCGCTATAAGAAAGTCAGATTTCAGGCAAAAACTTAGCTAATTCATAGCAAGTTCTTTGGAAACCGTCTGCCGCGTTGTATGGAAACCGCGCTATAAGAAACACAGAATTAGTACAAATCACATCATTCGTACAGCGTTAATATGGAAACCAAGGATTAAAAAAGGCAAGATAAATTATAAATAATTTTTATTGAATTCAAGAGTTCATATAAGGATTGATAAAAAAAATGAAATAAAAACGAAATTAAAAGACTGGTTTCCAACAAAATTAAGAAATACTTGTAAAATAATGAAATTTTTTAATATTTATCCTCATTTGGTTCATCTTCATTCATTGTTTTTTTTTTTAAATTGAAAATCCAACTGCTATTGTTTTGCACAGTACTGCAATAATAAAACTTATATAAAACCCTCTTACAATATCTAGTTAATATTCATTCATAGGCTGTGTGGCAGGAACTTATGGCATGAAGTTGAACACAAACCGCGCTATAAGAGTACCTCGTTATGGGAGGGCTGTCGCAATTTCAGCTCCGCGTTATATGGAAACCGCGTTCTGAGAGTACAGCGTTATAAGAGGGTTGACTGTATTAATTTATGCATGAGTGGCCGGGATAAGACTTTAAAGTCTACTCCGAACGACAGATTTTTGAGCATTTTTTTCTCCTTTTAGAGTTTCTAACAGAAGACTGCAAAGAGAAAATTACTGAAGAAACTTACTTACTTACTTAATTGGCCTTTACAACCCTTTAGTTAGGATTACGACCTAGCTTATGTTGTGAGCATTAATTTTTTACATGAGTGACGACTACAGTTTATAGTCGACTCCGAACGACAGATTTTTGAGAAGCTTTTCATAACAAGTTTTACTCTCAGAGTCTTTGCCAGAAATCTGCTGAGAGGAAGTCGCCGAAGAAATATTTTTTCGTTTTAATGTCTGACCTGGGATTCGAACCCAGGTCTTTCGTCTAATA
Organism: Sarcophaga peregrina; assembly: GCA_014635995.1. Taxonomy (NCBI): domain Eukaryota; kingdom Metazoa; phylum Arthropoda; class Insecta; order Diptera; family Sarcophagidae; genus Sarcophaga; species Sarcophaga peregrina. Next base: position 43,248,224 of record CM025789.1, read on the forward strand.
AGCCAACACATTACCTACTAGACCACGGCGACTGAAGAAACACATGGGTTTTAAACCATGGCCTTACGTCTAATAAGCCAGCATACTACCTACCTACTGTACTACGGCGACTATGTTCTAAAACCGTATACTCTGATCTGTTAAACGCACTGTGAGATATCATCGAGATTTTTTATTCATTGTGTTGGAGATATCTGATTTGGTTTTGAATTGCCGCCTCATGTCTAAGGGGAAGAGATTTATGGGTTTTTCCCAAGCAGCTGTCTCAACATGTAAAACGTTTAAAAACAGTTTCTTTAGACGGCATTAATTAGATTCAAAATTTTCTTTGGCTTAACGACAACTTTCTTGAAGGCCTTTGCCTTCTGATTCAAAAAAAAAACTAGTTCTAGACACCTCAATGTCATGTATTTTCCCAGCTCGGTGGACAATCCGTTTACTTCGGCCGCAGTATTTTTTAGTCTAAAGAAATAAAACAAAATACTGTCGACACTAAATATGACAGTTTCAAGGTGGTTCTCCACCTTGACAAATGTTATATATTTATTCACTATTTATAGATTCTATGGTTGTTTATACTTCCAATCGCAATATCTCTAATTAAGTGAAAGTAGTGCTTATTTTATGGCGTTATAGCTGTTGGTAATAACATTTTCCATATTTTTTTTCTTATGATGATGTAGGACATGGTGTTTTGCCAGCGTCAGATGATTATGCTGATGATGGTAAAGTTGATAAAATAATGAGTAATTGCCTAAAATATGTACAGTCACGAATATTATAGAATTTTTTTTTTTGGTTTCTCTTCCCAAAAAAAAAGTAATTTTTTTTAAACACGAAAACAATAAAAGGAATACACACAAAGTATAAAGAAAGAAAAAAATCTTCAACCAAAACAGAAACAAAAAGAATTCTGTTACAAACTGCTACATCTGCTAAGCACATGATTACGACAATGTCTACCAACAAATACAGTCGACTTGTGTGTAGAAATGTTTTGTTATTATTTATAACAATAATTTATAGCAACATTAACTAATTTATGTTGTGAAAATATTGAAAATGTCATAAGGCTTTTTTCCATTTCCAACGCCACCAATGCCAACGACAACATGCCCAACAATTTCAAGGTCGAACAAGGCTGTGAGTGATGCAAACACAGACTCATAAAGATAACTTCTAAATGAGTTTTGACTTATAGCCAGTAGTAGCTCTTCTATTTATCTTCTTGATATCTAATGAAATATTATTAAATCATTACGAATTTATTACCGTTATTATTTAGCAAATTAAATAAATGATACAATTTATACCTGACACTCACTCACATTTGCAATAAAATCATTTCATATCTACGCCATTATTTTTCTTAAGTTTTGTAAATTTTACTTTAAATTAAACATGAAATTAATAAGAGTCAGAAAACAGTATATGCTTCCGTAAATGTCCAACCAACGATTTTTGAAGCCCATTACAGATAGAAATCTTTTGGTCTTCGCGAGATAGATATTAGACTGCAAGACAGGGATTTAAGCGTCATTTATTGAGCTAAGGGTTGTTGAAATGGGTTAATTTTTCCTTTCCTTTAAAAACATTTAAAAATATATCGACTTTACCTTATTTTCTGACTTTTTGATAAATCCCGATTTTTGAAAACGTTTTGAGCTTGCTAAGTAAGTGAGTTCCAATAATTTAGTAGAATTTTCCTTTTATTTAACAACAATTTATTTAAAGATTACACTATGCGGTAAAATGCAAAAAATTTAATACACCCGGCTAATAACATAGTGTAGGTTGTGAGATTTGTTGAGTAGATTTCAAAAACATTTTTTTTTACATTTCTCGAAGCCTTCAAACTTTTTTTATTTGACAAAAACAGTTTTTTTGTTGATTTTACACACAAATTTCTGGAATACTCAAACATTTCTAACCCGATTTCCAAAATTTAAATGTTATTGGAAAGGAGAGAGATGGACCTTTAAAAAGCTATACCTATAAATATTATTCGACATAATATGCTATGATTTTTGATGAGATAAACTTGGAAAATTCGAATTTCTTTTATATTTTTTCAAGTTTGTTCATTCATAGTAGACAATTTTAATAAAAGATATAGGATAAGTGACAATATTCTTAAAGTGAAGAGATTGAGTCATCACTGGATCAAATCAGACAAAAATTACCATAGTTATTATGTAAAGAGTCTAACAGTCAAATGATATTTTTTATATAAGTCATCTCAAATGAAAAAATTTTCAGAATTGATCGTGATTGTTTATCAGAAAATATGTCAATTTCACGTTTGAACGACCACCAGAAGTTGGCCAGTTATTAACGTAAAGGGAACAACTGTCAAACATCTCCTCTGCAACTGCCCAGCCCTTGCAAGGTTGAGGACCCTTGGCAGGGTCTTCTTTGAGAACTTGAGTTCTGTGTCGACAGCGGACATCAATGCTCTCCACAGATTCATTAGCAGCTGGGACCGGTTGAGAGGTGCTAGGGCTTCATAAGTGTAGTCGCACTCTCAACCTCTTTTGTTTTGTGTCTGTTTCTTTACATGTAATTCCTCCGTTTCCCATTCTTCCTCCCCTTTCCTACATTCCTATATCCTCCATTTCCTTCCTCCGGGTACTGTGCTTGTCTTGACCGACAGGTGCACGTCCTTTAACCTAACCTAACCTACGTAAAGGGAAATATTAATATTTGTAAAAAACACAAATATTAGCGACTTCTGGAAATCGGGGCAAAAATGTTTGATAAATCCAGAAATTTGTGCGTAAAGTCAAAAAAAAAAAAACAGTTTTTGTCAAATAAAACAAGTTTGGAGGGTTCGAGAAATATAAGAAATGTATTTTTGAGTTCTACACAACTAACTGCGCAACGTGGACTATGTAGTTACTCGGGTGTATTTTCACTGTCGCACCGTGTTATTAACGTTAATTTGGCAAAAGCTACTTTCAGGTGATAAGCAAGCGAAGCATATGTGATATTAAGGCAAACATGGCTTGTAATACAGCAATAAATAGATTGAGTTACACAAGTCCTTAGAAAGAATTTTCTAAGATTAGTTAATGTTTTGATTGGATCCTGGACAATTGACGACTACAACAACCTAATGACAATATGGAACAGTTAGAGGCAGTCCAGTACTAGCTATATAGTGTAAAGTCGTTGGCCACCGGCTTAGTTAATACGAGACATCGTGCAATCACTGTTGTGACATAGATGACCATGTTATTTAAGGTGATAAATAATTGGCAGGCGGAGTAAATCATGAGATTTTAAGGGAAAATCCCTTCATCCAATAATCATTGCAAAGATCTCGAAATTGCTGTGACCTTTGCTTGAAAAATACTGCGGTAGTAAGATATACCACAAGACAGTTTAATTTAGGAGGGTTGACTGTATTTGTTTCACACAAGAATAATTTCAATTTCTTAAATTTTTTTTTTGTAACAAAAACTTGTTAAAATTGCAGTTTTTGTTTAAAAAAAATTTTATTTTTAATACGTATATTAATTTATTTCATTTAGTTCTTGTTTAAACATATGTACGTATGCATCAGTACATATCATACTTCAATAGTTTACTCTCAAAAGCAATTATATTCTGATACTCTTTTGTTTTATTTGTACTCTTGTTTCAGGGGATTTTATTTCAGTTAGTCGAGTTTATTGTTCTGCATTTCTGTGTTAGTACGAGTATTTTCATAAAAAAACAATATTGATTTAAAGAAAACATATGAAGAAAATTGAATTAAATGCTCTACGAACATTGGAAAATTTAAGAAGATCTGCTACAATATGCAAAAGACTAATTGTTTATTTAATAACAATATTTTGTTTATTGTTTCTTATTGTAAAAAAAAAATAAAAAACAAAGAGAGAGAGAGAAAATAAATAAATGAATAAAAATATAAAATAATAAAATATATACATACGTACTGTACATACATAGAAGTGATAGTTTTTGGATTATAAAATAGTGCTACTGAAAGTAATATTCTTAAGTGCCTGCAAATGCTGTAATAAATTTGAATATTTTTTAACACAAACACACACACTCATTTCACAATACCTTTAATAAATCGTATATTTATATCGTAAAATGCCAATATAACTTCCACAACCGTGTTTCCAACTGCATTTACCCACTTCCATTACTACGTGCCTAGACACAAATGACTTTTTTGTTTTCTTTTTTGGTTCTTGTTTTCTCCCCTTAAAAATGTTACTATGAAAACTATGAAGAGAAATGGAAAAATATTGTATGAATAAAGGGTGAAACATTTAAAAATTTAAATTTGAAAATGTACAATTATTCCGGTTAGAGATAGAATATTATTTCATACATATGGCTGCCGAGGATGGTCTCACATTACCTTATTCGATCGGACCAATTTTCGTACACTTTTTCGAGTGTATGGTGTCGTATCTCGGTAAAGGGTTCACGAATGTCTTTAAATGCTCAATAGTCTTTGGTTTGTTGGCATTTCACCTCCAACAGTGTCAATGCGCAGTTTATTGTTGGCAGATTGACATCATCATTTCGGCATATTAAACGGCCATCAAACATTGACGTCATCAAAGGGGTCGCCGTGGTCTAGTAGGTAGTGTTGCTGGCTAATTAGATGTAAAGCCAGGGTCCGAGTCCTATGGCGAACATCAAAATGAAAATACAAAAATTATTTTTTCGGAGATTTCTGCTCAGCAGATTTCTGGCAAAAACTCTGAGAGTAAAAATAAAATTGCCATGAAAAGTTTCTCAAAACAATCTGTCGTTCGGAGTTGACGTTAAACTGTAGGTCCCGCCACTTATGTATAAAATTAACGCATACAACATAAGTAGTGTGATAAACTGCGGGCTTCTTGGGGATGATTGCTGAAGGCTGCCTAGTTGTGAAGGTATGGCACTGGTCTTTTTATAGTCACATAGCAGCAACTTGTTTCCTTGTCGTTCGCATCTTCCCCCTTTCCACCTTTCCTAAACCTGCACAATGCACTCCATGAGTAGGGACCATCGCCTGAGTGCTGGTTTTATAAAAAAACAAAAATCTATTGCAGCCTTAAATTTGTGGTCAGCTGCACAATACTGTTGAGACCAAATATCGTTTCGATCACTACCTTGAATAGCGGCCACAAAAAGTCAGATATTATGGTGCGATAGGCGTCTCTATTGACCGTAATGGTTGTACAGTAATTATTTTGAAAGAAATATTGGGCAATGATGCCTCCGCTCCACAAGTCTTCTGTATGTTCACTGGCATCTATAAGACCACCTGATGGGTTTTCTGATTGCTTGTTAACGCATCCGCTAAGATAAAAATGAGCCTTATCCAAAAAGATCATCATGCAGTTCCTCGTTAGCTTATTTAGGTTTAGGTTTAGGTCGTAGTGGTAGCTCTGATATCACAAAGCTCACTTGAGCACGCATGGCGGCTCGTTGTGATGCCACGGGCTTATTTAGCTATGCGAAAATGAAGTAGATGGATTTACCTCTTGAAGCAATTCGACTTTAAGAGATGTTATACCGAGATCTTTTCGAAAAATGTCACCTAAAATAGTGTGTGAATTGTACAATTCTTGAGCACCATGACAGTTTATGTCTTTCAACCGCATCTTCGTTATTTTCGGGTGTATGCATTCTACGAGCACGCCGCTCATGTCTTGGCGCATCAACAATGAATCCAATTTCGAGAATTGTAGCAATAAACTTGCGAATATCAGGTACCAGGTCTAAATTTTGTTGGTTATTTTCGTGCAATTTCCCGACAATTGTTTGTGTTTTGGAAATAAGTTTCCAATGAATCCCATCCAGCGTAAATCAATTTATTTATGGTTTAAACTTAAACCTATAGGTGGCTCACCCGATAAATTTTCGTCTGTAATTTCTTCTTAGAATTACAATTTTTTGTTTTTGTTTTTTTTTTAAGGATAAAAGAAAAAGTACCCATAAACAATTCCAGCATAAAGTTAAAGGAGAAACGAAATTGTACTTGTATCTACATAAATACAAAAAATATCTACATTTTGGCAAATACAATATTGCCATAAAGACGTGAAAGGCACAAACAAACAATGAACACACACCGATGAAATTCATTGTGCAGAAGTTCTCCTGCTTCTACATACACACCCTTAAACACAGTGTTGCAAGGAAAAAGTTTGCAAAAAAAAAATAAGAAAATATAAGAATTGTCGTAATCCTTTTTTAGATTTATCTCGTACATTTTTGTGTTTTTTAACCAACACACATACATAAACACATTCATATACATATACATGTGCTGTAACACTTACACTTTCAGTCATACTAGTATACAGCCATTGGATTTTAAGTAAAAAGTGTTATTTTATGTAAATGGACCTTTTATGAGTTTAAAAGTATACCAGCGTTTCCCTCTCTTTCTCTCTCTCTCTCTTGGTAATACCGCTAAACAAACAACCAAAAGTACTATAAAAAGAATATAAACAAAAACAAAAACAAACGTACTATATGAATCGTAAGCGTAAAGCTTTTGAGTAACAGGGAAAAGTGAGTTAACTTAACATAGAAATGAGATTATTTCTGCGGCTTTCCTTTGCCTCAACATGTTAAAAAGGAGGGTTCAAGTAACCTTCCGTTTCCCACGTACTTTTATGCGATTTTTAAGTTACAATTTATTTTTATGAGGTGGTGACTCTAAACAACAATAACTGTGTAAAGAGGTCTTCTTCTGTTCTATACGTATAGGAAAATGTCATTGAAGACAGTAAAAAATGAAAATTTTCATACAAAACTAAAAAAGGAAAGTCTTGTAGAATACATTTTCATAAATTTCAATTGCATGGAAATTTTAAGAATATTTCCTTATTCTGTCATAAGAAGAAAACAGTTTTTTGTGTCTTTGTCAGTTCTTAAATCAAATGCAAATGGTAGAATACTTGTAGTATGTCACGATTTTACCCGAAAATCTCTTAATTTAATCGGATATTTAGGATGCGATAAATTCATAATGAACATTGTTTTAACGTCGTTTGTCCTTGTCCCTGAATGTCACGGATTTCTCGGAAGAATTTGGAATCATTCAAAGGTAATTCTTATATGGTTTCCGTACACAGGGACCGCTATGTAGGTGGCCATCTCCGACATATTACAGGGAATAGGTATTTCCATTGCCTGGGTTAATTTGAATATCATCTACTCGTTTTACGGAGACGGTCAATTTCGTTCAATATGGCCAGTCTTTACGGCAAACGTATGGACAAGGTGCTGATAAGCTGGCCTATAACGCTATGTAGGTGGAAATCTCCGACATATTACAGGGGCATAGGTATTTTGCCTGGGTTAATTTGAATATTGTTTACTCGTTTTACGGAGAGGGTCAATTTCGTTCAATATGACCGGTATTTACTGCAAGCGTATGGACTCGGATCGTATGGCAGCGATCCATTGCACAATAGCAATCCTTATGGGCCACTGTCCTTTTGACAGGCATGCCGAAAATATTGGCATTTCAACAAATGATTTCTAAAGAAGTTGTCGATCTAAAGGGGAGAAGAAATTGGCTTTCACATCATGTCTCAGAGCGCGTCTCCTGTCATGAAGAGACGAAGGCTTCTAGCCCCTTATTCTCTGCCATAATTAATTTAATATTATTGCAATAGCGAGATTTATTTCCTCCCGGTTAGAATGTATGTATTACAATGGATATAAGTGCTGGCCTAAGTAGAAACTCGTATACAATGAAAAGGATGAATTCGAATGCATCAGTCATATGAAACTATTTCATATGGCATCTTATATGTTACGAATATAAGATCCAAACTTTTTTGCTGTCGTATCCATTATTAATACAACCCTTTAGTAAGGATTACAACCTAGCTCCTCACAAGACGTATATTGTGTGTGTTAGTTTCATAAATGAGTAGCAAGAAATACAGTCTATTGTCAATTCCGAATGATAGATTTTTGAGAAACTTTTTCTTAGAAATCTGCTGAGGCAATTGCTACAATAGGAATATTTATTTTGGATGCGGGATGGCATTCTCAAGGGAATGGTTGACCACCGCTTCGATTTTATTGATGACTATTGCAAGGGTCTTGTAGGTAGTGTGTTGGCTTATTAGACGAAAGGCCCGGGTTCGTATCCCAGGTCAGACATTAAAACGAAAAATATTTCTTCGGCGGGTTCCTCTCAGCAGGTTTCTGGCAAAGACTCTGAGAGTAAAAATTGCCATGAAAAGCTTCTCAAAAATCTGTCGTTCGGAGTCGACTTTAAACTGTAGGTCCTGCCATTTATGTATAAAATTAACGCACACAACATAAATGGTGTAAGAAGCTAGGTCGCAATCCTGACTGAAGGGTTGTAATGGCCAGTTATGTATGTATGTATTGCAAGGGTAAACCTAAGTTGATCGAGTACAAATCAAAGATCTGCAATGAATCCTTTTTCCGCTACTCATAAGCACTCATGCAATTTTGGGTATGAGTGAATCAACAGAAATGAAATTCAACTACTCTGATTCATTCGTACTCGCTTAAACATTGATTTATAAATATAAGTAGCAATGAGTATGAGTACAACGTTGACATCAAACTCACAACATTCGAAATGTGTTTGATTCATATGCCCATTCATTCTGATTCATAAATTTAGAAAAAATACTTATAAGTAATTCGAGTGACTCGAATCATTTATAAAAATTTATAACCTTTGTTGTTGTTATATAAAAACAGAAAAAAAGGAGAGACAAAGACAACAAGCAAAGCATACGCACAGTCTTCTTGTGAGTATAGAGTGTTCTCACATGAATCATACTTATTTCGTACTTCGTGTAAATGTTAAGTAGAGACGAGTCGATGTCAGTAACATTATGCGTATTATTAAGTATGAATACGACGAGTAGTGCCAACTTTGAGTATGAGTAGTATGAGTATCATAGTAAAGTAAGTATGAATACGTATAAGTATCAGAATTTATATGCATGATTTGAATCTACTCATCGTTTTGAATACGAAAATATTCCACAAACTTCCTTATTATTAAGCGTATGAATAATTTTGGTTGCCATTGTTGTTTTACATAAGTTCACATACTTTTCAAAACAAATTCTTTTTTCTATTTAAATGAAATTATGAATGGCTTGTCGTTATTATGAGCCTTTTTAGTATACGATTGACAATGATAATCAAATTTTAAAACCAAAATAAATACAAAAAAAGTAATAATAATCCAATATATTGATTTTTTTGTAATAAAAGGAAAGGAAAAGAAAACCAACCCCAATAGGACTAAAAATTTATATGTTTTATAAATATTACTTACATATATGAACACTTTAAATATTAAAATGGTTTTTTTTTTATAAGCAAACATTTACTTTTGAAAACATTTTCTTTTTTTGTATTCTCCTACTTATTTTATGAGCTAACGTGGTCTTAAGCATCATTAAAGTCATATTAAATTTAAAAAAAAAAAAAAAATTCCATTTATTTGCTGTTTAATAGCAATTTTCCAGTTATTAACTTGTTATGCATTTCATTGCATTCAAATCAAATAGACTTTACACTTTACTTGATTGGCTCTGTGGTGTGTTTACAGGCCGTCTCTATATCACCTCTGTCTTCTATTTTATAACTCTTTTCATTGCGTCTCGTTCTCAATAACAAGCATTTAAGCATCTTGTTGCAAATGTAATTTCAATGGATACAAGCAACACTTTATGCATTTCTATCTCCATTTCCATTTCCATTACCATTTTCATTGTGGCCATAGCTATAGCTGTGGCCGTAGCAGCAGTTGTTCAAGTAGTTGTTGTAAATATCAAGTGGTTAGTTTTTGTTTAGGCCTCAGTAAACAGTTTTACTGGCATTTGTGCTTTGATGTGAATACTTTAGCGCCTTGTAGCACTTTAGCAGTTGTTGGTTTCGGTTTTGTTTAAACGGGTTCCTTTTCACACACAATATCCATAAAATGTACAATTTTATGTACCCAAAAACATCATTTGAAAGTGTTTTTTCTCTCTTTTATTTGCTTTCTGTTGTAACTTCTTTTTTTTCGCAAGCAATTAAAGAAGGACACACATGCTGTACGCAGTACTTGATATTTATCGTTTTTTAAAGTTTAACATTGTTGTTGTAGGATATGATTATTTTCAAGTGTATTGAATCTATTAAAATGCTTTAATTCTGGTTCCTATTTTCCTTTTCTAAGAATGGATTTGATTTTTAAAGAATTAATTGAAATGTGATATCAAAATATATTATAAACAAAGAAATTGTTGTTACGATTTACGTTTTAGCACTAGATTTACCAAGAAATTTCTAAACCTATTTATACGAACAACAGTTAAAATGGCTGGTGTTTAAAAAATACGTTTTAAGTGTGTAAATTTTTAATCAAAAGTGACTTCTTCAGTCAAATGAAATGTAGTTGTCGATTTTTACAGTCCTACCTTTTATGGTAGAAGTCTCCAGCAGTCTCATTACTATAAATTCAGTAAGAGGTTTTGCGAAATTTCATGTTTCAACGTACTTCGTTTAAACGTTAGAAGCCAGCCAGAATTTTATTCCAAGCTTGCCTAGTTTGTTTGGCATATACTGTCTAAACCTACATCTGCCTTTCGTTGAAGGCAGTTGCTACTGGTTGGAAACAAATTTACTTGTTGATAATAAATTTGTTCTAAACAATTAACTCTAACACAAATTTCTCAGTTTACAAACGTTGATTCCTTTTACTTCTTTTATCAAAAAGTATGAAAAGTAAAATTTCTGTAAAGTCATGCCTACTCATAGTTTTAGAAAAATATTTAGCATCCCTTTTTGTTCTATAAATACGACAGGTTCGAACCTCTTGCCTCGTATGCATCTCGTTCATACAGTATTCGAATGAAAGCTTTCAATTTATCCTGTGAAAGCGTTCAAATCATCATTACAAGAATTGCCATTAAATCCCAATTGGATACACTGACTGGATACAATATTCACGTAGTAGCCGAATTTGTTTGTTCTCATAAGGAAGGGCCCTGTTGCCAAAGGATTCACTCCAAGTAGAGAGAGAGCAACACTGTCAGTTTTCTAATACCTGTTTTCAGAACACACTATTCAGAGTTCTCGTATTTACCATCTCATATTGTGGCCCTCTCATAGAGGAGTTAAATAGTCAAGCTTTAAGGACATGCTCAATGATTCCAATCAAAATTGTTAAAGAAAATTCAACCTATAGTCGACTAACTTAAATTAAAATTACATTGATTTTGTTGGTCATCTGTTTCAAAATCCACTTGCTAAATGTCTTTGCAATAGCAAAATTATTCTTTGAAAATGGGCACCCAACAAGAATGTCGTAAAAAAATAATTGAAATTTTCAATAAAAAACCGCACCGCTTACTAAATACAATTGCTAGGCTCACAGGTGTTAACCAAAAAACAATATAAGGAGTCTTTGACTATTTAGAGAAAGCGTGGAAGTGAAAGAAAAAACGATTTGCCGACCAAAACAAAGCAAGTAAAATGTCTGGAAGAAAAGTGGGTCAAAAAGTTGGATGCTCTGAGATTTTGGTCAGAAATAAATTTTATACACAAAAGGAATTCAAATATTATTTACTTTAATTGAAATATAAAACGAAAAAAATCCGCCATTTAGTTTTATTTCTATAACGAAAAGTGTAAGTCCAGTTTTTTCGTGCGCACTCCTAAGTATTTTTTTTGAAAAGATTTTAAATGGTCTACAGGTTGGTGTGCTTGACATATGATTCTAGTCCCCATAGTCTATTAGTGTTGGATTTAGGAGCCTCTTATGATCTTTTATGACTTCAAAAGCAAAGCTAAACATTTTACGCGTCCTCTTCATTTATCAACATTAAAATTATGGGATTACTTATATTAACGAAACGCACAAATATTATAATCAATCTACTCTAAATGACTGATTATTACTGCAAAAAACGAAAAAAAAACAGTCATGATAAAAACTTTATGCTACAGTCAAACCCGGTTATAACAAACTCCGTGGGACCAGAAAAAATAATTCGTTATTGGCAAAGCTCGTAATAAACGGGGTGAAGTCATAGAAGAAAATTTAAAATAGAAAGAATTTGTTTCATTTATTAAAAACAAAAAGGATTTTTTTATTTAAATACCAAAAATATGTGTTAATTCGTATTATCTATCAGCTGATTAAAGATACTGAGTTATAATTTAATGCTGCCATATTAAATAAAAGTAAAGACTATTGCCACACTTCAAAGTTATTTCTGAGGGTTCGTTATAAAAACGGTCAAATGAATGAAATTTAATTACTGGGGCCTTTTAAAGTAGTTCCTTTTAACCGAGAATTTTTAACGTTATAAATGAGTTCGTAATAAAAGAAGTCTTTTTGTATGAAAATTGTTATTAAAACGTTGTGACTTGAAAATATGTACGTAATTACCAAGAATTCGTTATAACGGAGTCCGAGTATAAACGAGTTTGACTGTTTTTCTAAACACTTTTAATACAAAATTCTTGACACCTGTATCGGTACTAAACTAAATCGTTATTTATTTTCATTGTGCTATAAAGGATTTTGTATAAAGGATTCTATTTAACGCCACCACTTTCACCGTTAGCATAGCAAAAAATTTTATCTTTTGATTTACAACTTTCTGTATAATCTTAATCTCCAGTCATTATACTCAGTCAGTCAGTCAGTACCATTATTTAACTAAACAATTGCCTTTAAATTTTGATGACTCAAAGCAACTACAACTACTGCTATGACTACATAAATAAAGTCAATTTAAGTGAAGACGAAGAAGTGAAACATAGAAAAAGAAAAAATTAATCATTATTCACAGCCAAACTTACAACAGAAGAAGGAAGTTTTCTTTCAATTCACAAGAAAATAAAACAAAATAACAGCAAAACAGCATAAAAAAAGGGAAAATAATCATCCAAAAACTTCTTCTTGCAAAAGTATAAAAGCCATTTATTGTGCAAATAACCCAAAGGCACTTTTTTTTTTTTAATAGCAACAACAACGACAACAACTATGAAATCAGGAAGAAAAAAAAAAGGAAAAGAAAAGACTGAAGTAAAGCAAAAATAGAATATAAATCGCGTTAACCAGCCAAAAATCCCTTTTTCAATACAACATTTTCACTCATTCAGTCAATCTATATTGATGCCCCCTATTAACATTCATATTATTATTGTTGTGGTTGTTGTTGATATTGCTACTATCGTTGTAATCTAAAGTATCAGCAGCAGCAGCAGCAATAGTCTTAATCGCTAGTACAGCACGCACATTTTGTTGCGTACCAAAAACAAGAACAAAAAAGTAACCGAAAAATCCGAAAACAGAAAAAAAAAATTAAAAGAAGATAGAAAGAGTAATTTTACTGCCTCGAAATTTATTTCAAATGCTTATTATGCTTTATGGGATTTTTATTTTTCTATTTTATTTCGACTTTTTCCCCCCTTTTATTCGTTTCGCGTTTCTTTTTTTCCTCTTTTTTGTTGCTTTTTGTGCATAGAAATATTTCTTGTTAAAAGTGAGCTCAAGAAAGAACTCTTACAATAAAATGTAATGAAATTTATTGCCATTTGCATTACTTTCTACTTCATTTCGAACCTCACCACCACCACCCAATCATATCCTTGAAATTCTACTCCTAGAATACTTAGAACTGAATACATTTAACATCGATAATGGAGCTAACTGGCTGGTTGAATGTTTGGCTGTATGATTGGCAATAGAATAGATTTTTTTTAATTTAACCCCTTAAAGTACTCGTAAGCAAATAAATTTGATACGAACTTAGTTGGACGAAATATGCATTAAGGACTTATTTTAAATACGAAATACTTACATACATACATACATAATTGGTCATTACAACCCTTCAGTCTGGATTATTGACCTAGTTTCTCACACCACTGATTTTGTTTGTGTTAATTTTACACATAAGTGGTGGGACCTGCAGTTTAAAGTCGACTCCGAACGACACATTTTTTTGAGAAACTTTTCATAGCAATTTTATTTACTTTCAGAGTTTTTCCCACAAGTCTGCTGAGAGGAACTCGCCTAGGAAATACTTTTTTTGTATTTCGTTTTAATGTCTGGCGTGTAACTCGATCCGTGGCTTTACGTCTAATAAGCCAACATACTATCCTCTAGACTATGGCGATTTCAAATATAAATACATACATATATGCATAATTGTCCATTACAATCTTTCAGTCAGGATTATGATGTAGCTTCTCACATCACTTCTATTATGTGAGTTAATTTTATAAACGACAGACCGGATCTCTAGATTAAACTTGATTCCGAACGACAGATTTTTGAGAAACTTTTCCAGGTCAATTTTATTTAACCCTTAAAGTTTTTACTAGCGGATTTATGAAAGTATATACTTGGGTTTTGCACTGTGGCCTTACGTCAAATAAACCTACACACTACCTACTAGAATAGGGCGAATTAAATACCAAATAATACTTTAAATTAAGTCAAAAAAGTGCATTAGGTAATGGTAAGAATTCTTATACAAAAAGCCAGTCAATTTAGATTAAATTCGGAAGAAAACAATAGATATCATCATTATCATATTATAAAATACTTCAAAATTCAGAGACCCGCAATACTCTTCAACAAAGTTAAAGCGGTATAGTTTTTTAATTTTTTTTAAATTTTATGTTCCAAAGCAAAAATGATGGAAATATTTAAATTGGCCACTTTAAAAATTTTGGCCTTCAACGGCCACAAAGATCCGGGCTCTTTTTTGCTCATGGGAAATAGATGTGAAACTTTTATTACTCTCCAAATTCCCCGGTGAGTGCGTACTGCGTTCTATGGAAACTGCGGTATAAGAAACTCATTTTTCAGGTACAAACCAGACTAATTCGTAGCGCGTTCTGTGGAAACCGTCTATCGCGTTGTATGGAAACCACGCTATAAGAAACTCAGATTTCGGGTACAAACCAGGCTAATTCGTAGCACTTTCTATGGAGACCAAGAAATACATAAGGCAAGCTTAATTATAAATTTTTTTTATTGAATTCAGAGTTCATATAAGGATGGATTGATAAAAAATTAAATAAAAACGAAACTCAAAGACTGGTTTCCAACAAAATTAAGAAGGACTTGTAAAATAATGTAATTTTTTAATATTTATCATCACTTGGTTCATGTTCATTCATTGTTTTTTTAAATTGAAAATCCATCTGCTATTGTTTTGCACGGTACTGTCTCTCGGCTAAGCTTTTGCGTCGAAAATAAGAGTTATATTGAACCCTCGTAAAATATCTATTCATTCATAGGCTGTGTGGAAGGAACTTATGGAATGAAATTGAACGCAAACCGCTCCATAAGAGTACCGCGTTATAGGAGGTCTATTGCAATATCAGCCCCTCGTTATATGGAAGCCGCGTTCTGAGAGTACCGAATTATAGGAGGGTTGACTGTATTTTATCTCTAAAAAAAAATGTTGTATAAAATTTGGTTACAGAGAAGGACAAACACTGTCCGGTATTACGTACGATTATTGCTAAAGAATGTGAAACTGGTTTCATTTTTGATGAGTCAAGACGATGGCATGTTCGTACAGTGCATACACCTGAAAACATCGAAGCTGTGGCTGAGAGCGTGCATGGGAGTCTATCAACAACAACTCGAAATCGTTCTCAACACCAGTTTATGTCGAAGTTTTGCTAAGAGATCTCAGTCTGACGCTTTACAAAGTTCAGTTGGTTCAAGAGTTGAAGCCGCTTCGCTTCGTTTACGTTTCGCAAGGTGGGCCAACAACAAGAAACAACCCAAATCTGTCGATTTTGTCAAAAAAAAGATTTATCAATTTTGTGGGTACGTTAATAACCAAAATTGCCTTAATTGGGTTTCAGAAGACCCATACAAGGGTGCACGATAAAACCTTCAGCATCAAAATTTTCTCTATCCAGTCATGAAAAACCGCTTATGCTTGTGTGTGAGCACACAATCAATAAATTGAAAAATCAATTTTGAAATTTCAATCAAATTCTCTTTACATTTTCATCTCTTAACGAGTTAATAACATTGACTAGGAATAAGAAAAACGTAATGAACAGTCTTTAGGACGAAATCAATTTATTTTGCTGTCGTTGTTGAATTCATCTTTGTTTGTCGTGTAACGAATCTCTTGCCTTAACTGTAACTTGTAGACGCCGTTATTATAACGGTATTTATTGTCGTTGGTGCGTTTGTTGATTAGCTGTAATTAATCACATTGGTTTCATATTACAACAACGGAAAAAACTTGGTTAGAAGCAAAGCAAAATGTACAGAATATTCTATGTATTGTATATACATGTATGAATGTATATGTATGTATGTATGTATATAGGTAAATAGAATAACTGGATGGTATAGTTTTTATCCTTTTTTGTTGTTGTTGTTGTTTGAGTTTATCATCCATTTTCTACATCTTTGTATTGATCTAGTTATTGTAGCTCTTAGCTACCACCAAACTTGAGCTAATGAAGAAGAAGAAGAACAAGAACTAACAGTAATGACTGAATAACAATAAGTTGTAGTAACCTTAAGTCGTTCATATATTTTAACGAGCATAATAACATTAAAGACACAGAGAGAAATTTACTAGAAATTTACGCGAATAAAAGGAGAATAAAAAGAAACGTTTTAATACGTATTAATTTACTGTGTCGGTCAGAACGTGTCGGAAAAAATTCTAATTGCATAATTACACCCTGTACTACTTCTAAAATACAAAAATTATTATTAATAATACTAACTCCATATTTGGGCTAAAATCAGATTAACTTTCAATATTCCCTATTTAACCGGATTAAAATACGTGCCAATATTTTGTTGCATAACCGATATTTTGCTAACATCTGCATATCTTTTATATTAGAACTGATACGAATTTGTGGAGATGTAATATGTCTCATTTATAGCAGTAACATACTTTCCAGTAACATACTTTATATTGGCTTAAACGTCTGCTGTAGTATGAGAGTTATTCGCTTATAAGCGATCTTACTGTTGAAAGCACATGTTACTGTCGCCAGCCCAAAGTCTTCACATAATTGTTAATTATTCTTGTATTCACTGTTCTATCGCTACTACAAAGGATATTGCTGGAGCGAAATTAGGAGAGTCGTTTATGAAAATTATGTATTCTTACGTCTTTCTCCGCCAGCACTTCCGTATATAGTCAATTAGCCAGTGTATCTCAGACTACATTACAGACAAAATTCTTTAGACGGACTATTCGTATGTGGAACTGCCTTCCTGCAGAGGTCTTTCGTGTTACTTATGATATAAAAATAATCACACCTAGTGTCCATAAACACTGCTCTCTCTTACCTCCTTCCTATAATATATTTTCCTAACTCTAAACACAATGACATCTCCTGAGTGTATGAGTCGTATGAAAAAAAACATAATGTCACTTGCCTTTGTTCTTCCGATGGTAATATTCGGAAGCTATAATCGAATTTTTAAAATTGTCTACAACGGTGTACTTACGAGTTGAAATTTGTTGCCTTTTAAGGGATAAAAACAATATAAAATACGGAAAAATTCATCACACATACATACATAATTGGCCATTACAACCCTTCAGTTAGGATCACGACCTAGCTTCTCACACCACTTATGTTGTGTGCGTTAATTTTATACACGAGTGGCGGGACCTACACAGTTTAAAGTCGTCTCCGAATGACAGATTTTTGAGAAGCTTTTCATGGCAATTTTTACTCTCAGAGTCTTTGCCCGAAATCTGCTGAGAGGAAGTCGCCGAAGAAATATTTTTCGTTTTGATGTCTGACTTTACACCTTGTTAAACAAAGTTTGAGAAAGCCTTTAATGTACTAAAGTATAGAAAATGATGTAAATTTTTAATTGCTAAAAATCGTCAAAATAAGGGCATAAATCGTCATGTCGTCAAAATGACATTTTTGGAGCGTAAAATCGTCAAAATGACGATAAATCGTCAAATCTGGCAGCTATAATGGTACATAACGAGTATTTTATTGCAACCTACTGTTAGACATAAAATTTTGTTCTATTTTTACTTGATCTATTTAAGGGCTGGAAACTTCTACAGTCCACTGTTGACGTGTTATTGTAACTTTTTTCACGACTTTTTCTTTTGGAATTTTTTTCGTAATTTGCGTTTATTTCGTTAGTATTTCTTAATACATACATAACATAATTGGTCATTACAACCCTTCAGTCAGGATTATTGATCTCGTTTCTCACACCACTTATGTTGTGTGTGTTCTTTTTATACATGAGTAGCGGGACCTACCGTTTAAAGTCGACTCCGAACGACAAATTTTTGAGAAACTTTTCATGGCAATTACATTCTCCCAGAGTTTTAACCAGAAATCTGCTGAGAGGAAGACGCCGAGGAAATACTTTTTGAATATTGTTTTAATGCTTAGCCTGGGATTCGAACCCTAGACCACGGAGACTATATCCCTATATTTCCTGAAAATTTTGACATTGAAAGAATTTTAATTTTCTTGTTTATTTCCCTCACTGTACATTTTTTCTGTTCATCAGTTTGGTTTGTGCCTAAGTCTTTTCATTTTCATTTCACTTTTTTTTTTCTATTTGTCTCGGCCAACTTAATGTCATTAACGTTTGTTGTTCTATTCATTTTGTTTCAGTTACGGTGTGATTTTGTTTTTATTCTTACTGTCTAACAGGAATATTGGTCATGCTTTATTTCGAATGATATTGGACTTTGTGCCACAATGACTGATGGCTTTCATTGTTGGCCAACAGTAAAGAGTTTTTTTGTTCTTCTTTTCATATCCCTTTTTGTCTATGATATTGTCCTAATGATAATTAACATTATTTTTGCTTTGAATGTAGTTTTTGCCATCTTCTCTAAGAGCTTCGAATGGTTTTGTATGCTTAAGATTTATAAAATTTAACTTTTCAATACAATGTTCTCAACATAATGTGGCATCTAACAAGCCAACACTCAATGTTTAATGTTCATTTCAGTGTCAATAGGAGTAGTTTTCCTATTTTTGCGATTTCCATTGTTTCCATCTGTGTTTGCTGTCGGTATTAGTGTGAAATGTAATTTATTTCAATTTCTCTTTGAACCAATACAACTGTAATTTGCCTATGTATAAACGTATTGATACACTATACATAGGTTTTTTTTGTTACTTTTTTTTCATCTGATAAAGCTTTTGAGCTCATTAACCGATTTTCTGTTTATTTGTGGAATGGAATAGAATGGTTTTTGTTTATCTTTCAACATTTCGCCTACTCTCTCCTTTTGCCCTCCATACATAATATTGTTAACAAATAAAGGATTCTCCTTTCCTCGTCAGTTAAGTTTGTGTCTGGTTGTACATTTTTGTTTGGTTTTTGCCTTAATACAGTCAAACTCGTTTATAACGAACTTGGTTATAACGAAATCGGTTATAACGAATTCTTGGTTCTTACGTACATATTTTTAAGTCCCAACGTTCTAATAACAATTTTCATACAAAAAACTTCGTTTATTACGAACTCGTTTATAACGAATTCTCGGTTAAAAGGAACTACTTTACATGATCCCAGTAACTAAATTCCATATTTTTTACCTTTTTTATAACGAACCCTCAGAAATAACTTTAAAGTGTGGCAATAGTCTGTACTTTTATTTAATATGTCAGCATTAAATTATAACTCAGTATCTTTAATCAGCTGATAGGTAAAAGGAATTAACACATATTTTTGGTTTTTAATAGGTTAGGTTAGGTTAAAGGACGTGCACCTGTCGGTCAAGACAAGCACAGTACTCGGAGGTCGAAATTGACCCATTGTACATTGTCCTTAGGGGAGGAAGGAAATGGAGGATATAAAAATGTAGGGAATTTGGTTTTTAATAAAAAAAAATAATTTTTGTTTTTAATAAATGATAAAAATTTCTTTGCATTTGATATTTTCTTCTATGACTTCCCACCGTTTATAGCGAACTTTCCCTATAACGAACAATTTTTTCTGGTCCCACGGAGTTCGTTATAACCGGGTTTGACTGTACATAACATAAAAAAAAGAAAATATTTCTAATTAAGTTATTTCTCTGTATCATTTTTCTTTATTTTTTCTCATCTTTTTCTTAGCATTCCGTGGTGTCTGTCTGTCTGTCCCGTCTCAAAATAAAACTGCGAATGGTTTTCATCTTGTGAATAAATTTTTCTTTAGTTTTTAGTTTCAGTTCAGTTCCATTGCATGATTTCATTGTTTTTATATTGTTTGGTTTGGTTTGGTTTTGTTTTGTAAATGTTTACAACTTCTTTCATTTCATTATTCATTTATATTCTTTAATTATCTTAACCAGTCAACTATGAAAAGCTTTTGCTTAAGGAAAAACACAAAAAAAAAACCAAAGAAATTGTCCTTTTTTTTTTCTTAATGAAGGGCGATTAGGTTGTTAAATATTTACTTT
The DNA here is from genome assembly GCA_014635995.1 of Sarcophaga peregrina. Taxonomy (NCBI): domain Eukaryota; kingdom Metazoa; phylum Arthropoda; class Insecta; order Diptera; family Sarcophagidae; genus Sarcophaga; species Sarcophaga peregrina. The sequence continues at coordinate 43,268,644 of CM025789.1, forward strand.
TTCTTATTATTGTTGTTGGTCTTGTGCTTCTCAGTCCGCATAATGAATTTGTTAATTAAACAAAATTATAAATTCAATTCACAATGAATTATAATTTTGCGTATTTATTAATTAAACCCAAAGTAAATATGTATTTGTGTCTGTCTGTTGGTGTATGTGTGTATGTCGTATATACATTTTAGCATAATTATTGTAAAATTATAATTATATTTACGACAATATAAGCCATCTTGATATTTTTAACTATAATTTTTAGTTCATTTTATTAACATCAAAATTTATTAAAATCATATCTATTTGATCTATTATGGGGGCATGTAAACTGAACTGAACTATACAAAAAACCCTCATTTACGTTCACATTATTAATAGAAATTGTTATTAAATACTATATGTATAGGAGAAGATATCCAATAGAAAAGAATATGGCTGATATGTATTGCAACCAACTTCAGGTTGTTATCATTTGTAAACCGCTCGTCTGACAGCTGACAGATTTATTCCAGTGACAGTTCATTTCATTATTTACAAGCTTACAAAAGTATTCTGATCTATTGCATTCAGAAAAAAATTATTCGTGAGGGAATTCAAGCGTGATAGTACGATTACTTAATATTTGGTGGGAAAACCACAGGTGGCTCTCCTTAGAGCCCTCCAGCATTTAAATGTGAATAAATCTCTTGTTTCTCGTTTCATTGCTCGTTACCATAATACTGACAGTGTTGCCTCGTGTCCAAAAAGCGGACGAAAGAAAACGGTAACAACACCAGAAATTATCCGAAAAGTGCAGGCAAGATTTGATCGAAATCCAGGCCGCAGCGGTTGAAAAATTGCTAGTGAGCTGAACATATCGCGAGAACGAATGCAAGACGTATTGAAAAATGAGCTTGGACTAAAGCCATTGAAGTTCCAAAAAGTGCAAAAGCGCACTGCTGGCCAAAAAAAATTAGACTGGAAAGAGCTTACACGAAAGTGGCCAGTTACCGAATTTGGTTTTCTTCGATGAGAAGCTATTCCAAATTGAGCAGTTTGTGAACAAACAAAATGGTCGGGTTTAATTGCCAAAGAGGCCAGCTAAAAATTAACGTAACGGCCGATGGTCGCTCCCCGCTCGTATTCATCGACCGTGGGGTCATAATAAATGCCGAATATTATCGAGATAATGTCTTAAAGACAGTATTGAAGCCCCCGGCACACAAACATTTCGGCCGCAGACTATGGATATTCCCACAGGACTCAGCACCACCGCACTCAGCACGCCAATTCGAACAAATCTAAACTGATTCTAAAATTTTATGTTATTTCTAACATTTTTTGCTTTTTTGAACAATATAATTAAAAAAAAAAATATAGCGCTTTACTTTGTTGAATTATATATCAGCCACCCTATATAGGAGAAGCTATCCACTAAAAAAGAGATTTTAAAGTACACTGTACTCCATACTTCACAATACGTATTCAATTTACAAAACGAATGTTGACCTATTTGACGCAAGGCCACGATTCCCCAGGTCAAAAAGAAAATATTATTCGCGGATTTTCTCTCAACAAATTTCTAGCAAAAACTCTGAAAGCTAATGAAATGGCCATGAAATTCTTCTCAAAAATCTGTATAGTTCGAAGTCGCCTGCCTTAATGAATGATAACTCATTATCACCTCATTTTAATCACCTCTTCCTTTTTTAGTTTCCCTGCTTATCGAATCCCGACAACAAATCTAAGTTTGTTTCTAAATCGATTTATGCCAGACTTAAAAAGACTTAGATTAGCTGAAACCCTTTTGGTTTATCTCTCTAATCTTACGTTTCGTTAAGCAAAATCTTCCAAATATCTCTTCTCTGCAGGGAGGCAACATACCTCGCGTGAAAGCTTCTCTTCTCGCAAGCTGGTATCTCAAAAATTGCAGTGATTTTGTTATCATAGACCAGCGCCCCTACTTTCATGCTGTAAACACTGGCTACAGCCAGGAAGCAGGTAGTAATTCGGAGTCATGCTATCTGGGCATGACTCCCCTCTTGTTTAGGGGTCGGAGACCATGCGTTAAGGATGTACCGCCACTCCCCTCGATTTGGGTGTAACCCACAGCCACCACGTGCTCCCCGAGGGGACCACTCCATTGCTGGGCAGGGACAAATCCGTGGTTCCAGATTAAGACCTCCAGTGAGGCTTCGCAGCCAAGCAAGACCAGACTGCTGCCACTTGATCCCCAAACATTTCCTGACTGGTAGCAGTACCTTTACTCTGGAAGTAAATCAAATTCTATATAATCTGTTTTCTGGCTTCGACTATATGTAGGTCCGCCACTGATGGATAAAATTAACACAGACAACAAGAATGGTTTGTAAGTTCTCCAGATTCTTTTATGATTTAACGTTAAATGATTCTTGGTACACCAAAGCTTGTGAGCCAACGCTATGGCTCTTTAACGCAGATTAACATTAAAATTTTTCGAATTTTTATTTAGATACTTCTCGTCCAACTATACGGACTAGCTGGAACACCGCCCAAATGTATGTTGCGTTTCAATGTTTTATTGGTGGTAGGCACTACCCCTAGGATTTTAAAATTATTTCAAATAAATTTTTATTTCATTATACAATATGAATTATTAAAGAAAAAAAGAAACGAAAAAATATTTTCTGAAATATTCCTTCAATTATGTTATTGGACTTAAATGACTGGAAAACAAATTAACAAAACAAATATTTTCTCTTTAAATAATTCTCCAAATGCATGAGTTTGTTGGGACAGACTCATTGTTATTCAATGTGTGCTTAGGCATAAATCATTTACTTTATAGAAGCAGCAAAAGTTGCCGTACAACATCTCATCTATACTAGATATTGTTAAAACGTATGTATTTAAATATTAATTTAAAGAAATTAAATATACTTTTTTATATTTATCATAAAATCAACAAATTTACATCACACTCGCTTGTATTTTATTAAACGAGTGAACAGCAACAGCAGCAGCAACTAGCAGCATCCACAAAAAATAATATTTATGATGCTTAAGTAAATGAACCGCATACAAAAATACAACGATTTTTAGCCAAATATATACAATCGAAAAAGAAAATAAAAAAACTGAGAAAAACCAGAGCCATATGCCACACAAATATACTTTGAGAGACTTTAAGACAGACCGCCTGACTGACGTAATGAAAGACAGGCACATTACCGCCGAGAGTAAACTATATCACACAGACTTTTTGGGGCGTGTTCAAAGAAGAACAAGTTAAAATTGCTAACACATGCTTACTAACATAAATGTGTGTATATGAGTACGTTTCACTTTAAACGCTAAAATGGCTTTTAAGATCGATTAAATATTACTTTACCTTACATTGTGTTGTATGTATAACAGAGATCATGTATAACGAGTATTCAACACGATGAGTAGATTCAAATCATACTTATAATTTCAGATACTTATAAGCATTCATACTTATTTTGATAACATACTCATGCTACTCATACTCAAAGTTGCAACTACTCGTCGTGTTTATACCTAACAATACGCATGATGTTATTGACTTCGACTCGTCTCTACTTAACATTTACACGAAGCACAAAATAGGTAATGATTCGCGTACGAACACTACTTATACTCACAAGAGGATTGTGTGTATGCCTTGCTTGTTGTCTTTGTCTTTCCCTTCTTCTTTGTTTGCATATGCAACAACAACAAAGGCTGTACATTTTGATGAATGATTCGAGCCACTCGATTGACTTATAAGTATTATAAGTATTTTTCTAAATTTATGAATCAGAATGAGTAGGCGTATGAATCAAACATATTTCGAATGTTGTGAGTTTTTTGATGTCAACGTTGTACTCATACTCATTACTACTTATACTCATAAATCAATTAGAGTAGTTGAATTTCAATTCTGTTGATTCACTTATACTCAAAATCGCATGAGTGCTCTCTGGTCTACACCACATGACCTTTATTCATCATTTTACATCACTCCCGTCTAGGGTTGCCGGTTCGCAAAAAGCTGGACATTGGGTTTTAAAATGTAGGACAAAACAAAAAGAAGCTGGACATTAAAAAATACTGAGAAAATATTTGCTTTTGATTTTGTGTAAATAATTTTTATTAAAATATAATTTTTATTAAAGTAAAGGGTAATTTTTAAGAGCTATAGAATTTTTTTCCAAAAAACACATAAAATTCAGAAAAATGCATGAAATCTTTATTTGAATCGATAGTACGTTGAATGTAATTCAATGTTTGAAGATTATTTCTTGCAAATGTTAACCGCGAATGCGCCTCAAATGGTCCATCGGCTAAGCGGATTTTGGCATACTCTTTCGAACATTTCAGCCGGTATTTCACGAATAAATGCTTTAATGTTGTCTTTCAATGCGACAATTGAAGCGGACTTGTTTGTATAGACATGAGCTTTAACATAGCGCTACAAAAAATAGTCTAAAGGCGTAACATCGTACGATCTAGGCGGGTAATTGCCCGGTACCGAACGTGAAGTAAAATATTCACCCAACTCGCCTCTCATTAAGTTCATTGTTACGCGTGCAGTGCGGCATGTGGCATCGTCTTGTTGAAATCACTTGTCATACAAGTCAAGCTCTTGCATTTTGGGCTTCATCTCACGGTAGCGCTCACCATTCACAGTTACGTTGCGATTCGTAGAATCTTTGAAGCAGTATGGTGCAATAATGCCACCAGCCCATAAACCGCATCAAACTGTGACTTTTTCTGGATGCATTGGTTGCTTTTGTAATGCTTCTGGCAGATCTTCACTCCAAAATCGACAATTCTGCTTATTTACGTATTGAGGCAAAAATGATCTTCGTCGCTGAACACAATTTTTCGATAAAGAAGTGGTCTTTCGGTCAACTTTCCAAGAGCCTATTCCCCAAAAATTCTGCGTTGCGGTAGGTCGTTCGGCTTCAATTCTTGCACCAGCTGTATTTTGAAAGGCTTCAAACCTAAATCCTTCCGCAAAATTTGCCACGTTGTTGAGTAAAAGACCCCAATTGCTCCGAACCGCGAATCGATAATTGATGGTCATCATTAACACTGGCCGATACAGTTGCGATATATTCTTCAGTTTAATGTCCAATCCTGTAAATTTGGTGGGAAATTTAGTCGCAATAGTCCGAATACATATCAGCCACCCTGTATGTATGTATATTAAATGTATCGTATCCAGTATGGTCATCGATCCTATATCCCTGAATGTTATTGTCTTAATTGTTCATTTGATTATCTGTCAAGATATTTAAATAATTTAGAAAATTATCCACTAAAACTAAATTCAATTCAATTCTAAAAGAAAAATAAAATCGAAATTCTATGTATTGAGTATTCAAATGAAATCTAATAAATTTTATATTGTGTGTTATGTTGTAGAATAACCCATATATAGTTGGCAAAACAATAAAATAAAAGAATATAAATTGTTTGTCTGTTCGTACTTATAAAGTGTGTACATAAATACTTCATATATGTATGTGTACTATAACTTATTATCTATCTATGTATGTATGTAATGTGTTTGCATGCGTATATAGCATAAGCTTGTAAGTACTTCAGCATAGAGAATAACATTAAGTATCTCCATTTATAATCAACAGCAATTATGGCATCTTAGCAACCATGTTTGCCACCTAATATCTCACTTTAAGATTAAAAGCGTTACTAACTAAAGTAAATTTAAGAGTCTTAATGCCTAAAAGGGGAGAAAAGAATACAAAAAAAAAACAAAAAAAAATTGTACCACAAAAGTACCAGAACACACAATTGACTAAAGAAGTAAAAAAAAAAAATAGAGAAAATGTACCAAACAATATAAGAAGATCTTGTAAGCTGGTGTGCTGTGATGTACTGTTCAAAGTTGTGTGTAAAAAACTAACAGAAAAAGTGTTAAAGCAAAGCAAGTAGTATAAGAAATAAAATAAAAACAAAAAACGAAATTAACTTTAAGATAAAATAAGTTACAGATGAAGGCTTTTTGTTTTTGCTTTTGTTTCTTTTTTTTCAAGAAACTTTATTATAGGAAAACTTACATTATGTTATACGCATGCATATGTACATAGTGTAAGCCATACAGGTTCCAAGTTCTGTTTTAAATTGATGTCTTGTAAGTAACTACAGCAAAAGTTTGTTCAATTCTTTACAAACGATCAATTCGAAATTACTTTATAAAGTTTTACTCAAACTAGGTTTGTAGACAAAATTTTCTGTAGTTGTTTACATGAGGAAGCATTTCTTATGCTACATGGCATGCTCATTGGGTTATTGTGTTAGTAACGTAACCGTAATGATTTGAAAGTTCCAATGGCTACAATAAGTGATAGCAAAGAAATAAAAAAGACTAGCTGATATTAAGAACTTTTTGAAATCGTTTAAAAAGATGTCTGCTCCAACGCAATCATTTCATTAACTTATTGGTCGTGCTCTTCGCTTCGACCACATTATATCATAATTTAGCATTCTATTCTAAGGTCTACTCTTATTTTTGCACTTAAGGACATCCAGTCAACCCTCCTATAACGCGGTACTCTCCGAACACAGTTTTCATATAACGCGGGGCCTGAAATTGCGACAGCCCTCCTATAACGCGGATACTCTTATAGCGCGGTTTGCGTTCAACTTTATCCCATAAGTTCCTTCCGCACAGTCTATGTATGAATAGTAACTAGATATTGTAAGAGGATTTAATATAAGTTTTATTTTCGACACAAAAGCTCATCCGAGAGACAGTACCGTGCAAAACAATAGCAGTTGAATTTTCAATTTAAAAAAACATTGAAAGAAGATGAACCAAAGAGAGGATAAATATAAAAAATTTTTTCTTAATTTCGTTGGAAACAAGCCTTTTAATTTCGTTTTATTTAATTTTTTTTATCAATCCTTATATGAACTCTTGAATTCAATAAAAATAATTTATAATTCAATCTGCCTTTTGTATTTCATGGTCCATATAACGCGGTACGAATGATGTGATTTGTAATAATTCTGTGTTTCTTATAGCGCGGTTTCCAAACAACGCAGTAGATGGTTTCCATAGAACGAGCTACGAATTAGCCTAGTTTGTACCTGAAATCCGAGTTTCTTATAGCGCGGTTTCCATATAATGCGATACGCATTCACCGCGTTATAGGAGGGTTGACTGTAGTCGCTACAACAGATTTCATAAAGAATTTTGCTTTATTGGGAGTGGACACACAGGCGCATAAATTCTGTTATCATTTTTCAGACGAGAGACCGTCTAAAAATACTGAAAGTAAAGTAAAAAAGCTAGATTTGCTTCAAATTCCTGCTTCTCTCTAATTTATTGCTCCTTAATTCGGTAACACAAAAATATTGTTCAATGGAGAACGAAACTCTTAATTTCACAGAACTTTGAAGTTGTTGTAATAATAATTCAAACCAAAGATCAGCAATGAATCGTTTTTCCGTTACTCATAAGCACTCATACAATTTTGAGTATGAGTGAATCAACAAAATTGATATTCAACTACTCTGATGCATTCGTACCTGTATTCGTATACTTTATAAAAATAAGTACCAATGAGTGTGAATACAAAGTTAACATCAAACTCACAACATTCGAAATATGTTTGATTCATACGCCTACTGAATCTGCTTCGTAAATTTAGAAAAATACTTATAAGTCATTCGAGCGGCTCGAATCATTCATCAAAATTTACAGCCTTTGTTGTTGTTGTATGTACAAACAAAGAAGATAGGAAAAACACAGATAACAAGCAAAGCATACACACAATCTTCTTGTGGGTATAGTAGTGTTCGTATGCGAATCATACTTATTTTGTGCTTCGTGTAAATGTTAAGTAGGGGCGAGTGGAGGTCAATAAAATCACGCGTATTGTTAAGTATGAATACGATGAGTAGTTCCAACTTTGTGTATGAGTATCATATTAAAATAAGTATGAAGTATAAGCATCAGAAATTATAATTATGATTTGAATCTACTCATCGTTTTGAATACTCGTTACAATAGAATGTGGTAGCGAGTACGAATGAATCAGAGTAGTTGAATTTCAATTCTGTTAATTCATTCATACTCAAAATTGCATGAATGATAATGAGTAGCGGAAAAACGATTCATTGCTTATCTCTGATACCTATATTGAAAATGATTGGGCTTTTTTGTATTAAAATTAGTACGAACACCGCGAATAGTGTGTCATTTGTACGACACACTGCAACGAAGCTGCAAGAAGCTATTTACATATTTTACTTGTCTTATGTAAAATTTACTTTTCACCCTATGTAGAGTGCAACACTTTATTTAAAGTTAAATTAAATTTCGAATACAGAATTCCCTCGATTTATGTTGTTTCGATTTACGTTGTTTCGATTAACGTCGTCAAAAATGTTGTTCACTTCAACTTCGATTTGTAATTCGATTTACGTCGTCTTGTTTATAAACAAAATCAGGGGAATTCCCTCTTTAAAAAAAAAATGGAATAAAAATGTAATTATCTTATGCATCTGGAAGTCGCCGTAGTCTAGTAGGTAATGTGCTGGCTTATTAGACGTAAAGCCAGAGTTCGAGCCCCAAGCTAGACATTAAAACAAATTACAAAAATTATTTCGATTTCCTCTCAGCAGATTTCTGGCAAAAAGTCTAAGAGTAAAAAAAATTGCCATGAAAGGCTTCTCAACAAAAGATTTATCGTTCGGGGTCGACTTTTAACTGCAGGCCCCGCCACTTATATATAAAATTAACACACACAACATAAGTGGTGTGAGAAACTCTGACGGAAAGGCTGTAATGACCAATTATTATGTATAAGACTTGAGCTTGCGGGTTCGAATTTTTTTAGTATTTCCTATGCAAAGAACTTCTGATTTGTTTTCGTTCTAGTTTATTCCAGCTAAGCAGGTGATTCTCTGTAGATTTCTGGGAAAAAAATTTAATTGCCATGAAAAGTTTCGCTAAAATTTAGTGTTTAGAATAGGCATTTAACTGTAGAAAATTACAACATAAATTACAACTTAAGTGGATTAGAAACTATGTTGTAATCCTTACCGAAGAGTTGTAATCATCAATTATGTCTAGTGTATCAAATTGGTCTAAGTAGACCAAGGTTAAGGGGCCTGCTATCTTTTCAAGAGACAGTGCTCTCTCTCTCTCTCTCTCTCTCTAATCTTGAACATTTTTCATTTTTAATTAATGTGGCACTGAAACATTAAAACATGAAACAATGCCATGAAAGCCTTCTCAAAAAAAAAAAGATCTATCGTTCGGAGTCGACTTTTAACAGAAGGTCCCACCGCTTATGTATAAAATTCACACACACAACATAAGTGGTGTGAGAAACTAGCTCAATAATCCTGACGGAAGGGCTGTAATGACCAATTACGTATGTATGAAATGCGATTTACGTCGTAGAATGTTCTATGAAACGTGTATTTAAAGAATGTTGACGCGTATTAAGAATACAGTATTCCCTCGATTTACGTCGTAGAATGTTCTATGAAACGACGTAAATCGAGGGAATACTGTATTCTTAATACGCGTCAACATTCTTTAAATACACAACAAGTATCGTTTCTAATGAACAGCTTTTGAGATGCGAACAATGTTTTATTCTTGTTTAAAGTGCAAGTATGTACAATTGAGCTGACTGACTGACTGACTGATTGACTACTGTCTGCACTTCAAAGCAACTGAAAATGTAAAAACAAAGAGAAAGAAATTTCTTCAAAAACAAAAAAAAACGAAAAATTTTGGTTTTAAGTTTATGATCATGTTTAAAATGTTTGCGACGCCATGCATTAAGTGTGAGTACTGTTTGTGTGTGTGTGTTAATGTTTTGTTTCTAACATTTTTCGGACTCTAAATGCCAGGCAATTATGTAGCCGAGTTGCTAAGCATAAACTCTGTATCTATTTACTTCATAATTTGCTATTTACATTCTATTTTTATTGTCTAAACTCTGTGTGTGTATGGGCGTGTATGTTTTTGGTTGAGTTATGTTGGAGATGAAGGTAATGATGGCATGCAAAAATTTTGCATTCTATGATCTGCTAAATTTAATGCTAAAGAATATTAAGCCCCCCATAATGTTAGACATGCAATCTAAGAATTTTCATGGCATAGTGGTGATGATGCAGATGCTTCTGGTTATGATGAGGTATTTCTCTAGTTGCTTTGCATGTTGCATAAGGCATTTTGAAAAAACCTTCAAAATACTCATCTCATTACAGAACATTGCAGCAGTAACTAGGAATGATAATAAAGGGCTCCAGAGAGATTTTCAGCTGTCTGTGCTAGTTTATATGCACGTTTTTCGTCTTTATTTTTTATTTCTTTTTGAAACTTTTGCTTGCGTTTTGATTTTTTTCGTTTTAGTTTCTAGCCTGTGGTGATAGATGAAAAACTTGACTGCATTCTTACAGCTGCCGTTAGGTGATTTTGATATAAATTACTCTGGATGGAGAGTTTTTCTTTCATATTTTCTTTTTGGTTTTTTTTTCTGACATTATTTCAGCTTCATGCAGCTTTTCTTTTATGATGCCTGGATTTCTGTTATTTCTTCTAGAATTTTTCCAACCTTCTTCTTCTTCTTATTTTTTTTTTGTGCTTTTTGTGTGTGAACATTTGCACCATCTGTCTCTAATGGTTTTTTGACCACATGTGCATAAAATCTATTAACTTATGATGAAATTTAAGTACAATTTGGATTCTTTTTTCTTTCATTCATTTTTGTTGGAAAATTTATTCCTGTTTCTCTTATTCTTTTTAAATATAATTTTTCTTTGCAAAATGCATAAATTTGAAAATATTTTTCACATAAATTTAAACAAAGAATTTCATTTCTTTAAATGATGAAAAAATTTTCCTTTTGTTACCCAGTGTACCTAATTTGAAGCAGTAATGATTCCCATGACCCGTTTCTCTTGTTTAATGACAGACAACATTATGCTCAACTCTTCATCCTGATACTCTATTGAATAAATCATCAGCATTGGGTTATATTTTTGCATCCTGATTCCTTCCATTTTTTAATAATCCCTTGATTGTTCTGTACAAACAATACAAAAGCATGGTTGGCAATATAATGAACTGATTGTTGTAATATGGATTGGTTTTGTTTCTGTTTTTTGCATTTCATTTGGTATTTCTTTGGAAAATTACAGTCAATATGAAAGGCTGCCAATAATGCCATATCAATGTAAATGTTTTTTTTCTCCTTTATTCGATTTTTTTTTTTTTGTTTTTTCATAAATAAACAAGTATTGTTGAAAACTAGCATAATAAAACCAGGGCAAACAATGGCTATACAGTTCATACGAATTCACATTACTCTATACTAGGCAGGTGTAGTGGGTAGTGTGTTGGCGTATTAGTTATGAGACCATGGCTCAAACCTCACATCAGACATCTTCAAAAAAAATAAATAAATAAAAAGTATTTCATAAAAAATCGTGTATATACAGCAGTCTGTATTAATTCTTGATACTTTACTGACTTTTTTTGGCTTACTACAGGGTGGCTGATATATACTGGAACAAAGTAAAGCGTTATATATTTTTTAATATTATTGTTCAAAAACAAAAAAAATTTTGGAAATAACATTAAATTTTTGAATCAGTTTAGATTTGGTACGAATTATGGCCTTTAAACGGTCGGCAAAGACATCACAGGCTGCATGAAAGGGGCTCTGCAGTATTTTGGCCAATTCACGGCGAAGCGCCGTCTTGAGATGAGACTCACTTTGGTAGTTTTTAGTGAGAACCTTACTCTCCAAAATGCCCTAGGTGCAAAAGTTCAACGAATTGAGATCCGGAGATTTAGGTGGTCGTTGTGCAGTAGAAATGAAGCGAGGAGCCTCTTTTTTAAGTCATTCTTGGTTGACGCGTGCTGAGTGCGTTAGTTCTGTTGGAATGTCCATGGTCTGCGGCCGAATTATTTGTCTGCCCAGGGCTCTAATATTGCCTTTAAGACATTTACCCGATAATTTTTGGCATTTATTTTGACCCCACGGTCGATAAATGCGAGTTACGACGGCCCACACCATTACCATCGGCGGCGCTTGAGTTGTGTAAATCCGATCATTTTGTTTGTTCACAAACTGCTCAATTTGGAATAGCTTCCCATCGGAGAAAACCAAATTCGGTAACTGGCCACTTACGTGCAAGCGAAGTAACTCCTTGGGTCTTTACAGTATAACTTTTTTTGTCCATCTGTGAGCTCTTGCACGTTTTGGAACTTCAATGGCTTTAGTCCAAGCTCATTTTTCAATATGTGTTGCATCCGTTCTCGCGATATGTTCAGCTCACGAGCAATTTCTCTACCACTGCGGCGTGGATTTCGATCAAATCTGGCCTTTACTTTTCGGATCATTTCTGGTGTTGTTACCGTTTTTTTTCGTCCACTTTTTGGACGCGATGCAACACTGCCAGTATCACAGTAGCAGTAAGTAATGGTACGAGAAACAAAAGATTTATTCACATTTAAATGCTGTAGGGTTCTAATGATAGCCAAATGTGGTTTTCCAGCCAAATATAAAGCAATCACATTGTCACGCTTGAATTCCATTCCGAATAACTTTTTTTCTGAATGCAATAGATCAAAATGCTTTTGTAAACTTGTAAATAATAAAATGAACTGTCACTGGAATAAATCTGTCAACTGTCAGACGAGCGGTTTACAAATGATAACAACCTGAAGTTGGTTGCAATACATATCACCCACCCTGTATTATTGTCCGATAATTCCAATCGATTAAAACTTGCAATGTATTACAGATTAAGTTAAGTTTTGACTTTCAACTGTACAAGACGTTTACGTATGCAACTAAATTTTAACACTGTCGTTCAAATTATTGATGTAATTTTTTACAATTAGGTTTATACTTTGATTTGTTACAAATGAAACGATGTATTTGCATTGGTATACCATGGAATTTAAAGAAACAAAAAACTTTTATAATAAAAATACTACAACAAAGTCATTTGGCTTAAAAAAAACACTGAAATATTGATTATTTATGCAATGATGTGCAAAATAAACAAAGTAACAATAACGAAAATTCATGACAGAGGGGTAAAGGAAAGGAAGACAATAACAAACATCACATTTTTCAATTTGTGATTTAAGGTGACCATTTGTACTATAAATACAGATAAAATACGATCATATTAAAGGGATTCATATATGAGTTTGTAATTTTCGTATGGGAGCTCAAAAAAAATCTGGTCACTCTACGGAATATTCTACCGCACAGTATGCCTCACTATGTACAATACTTTTACAATGCCACCCATCACTACTATCACTTGCTTAATGCGATGTAAAATTATCATTAGCATTTCATCTCTACTGTATTCACTTATTGAAGAATGAATTCGCATGTGTTTGTGTTTGTGTTTATGTTTGAGAGAACATAATGTATATAACTTTTACTATGAGTTAAAACATCTATTTATTGTATGTGTGTACATTTAAAAATATCTTGTCTTATACAGTGGATGACAAAACAATAGAAACTTTTTCAAATTTAAAATAAAATTTTAAAATATTTAAAATATTCTTAAGAAATTCACAAAATAATTGTTTTATTTATTAAAGAAATACGATTTCAAGTGCTGAATTTCAGCAAAAAAGAACAAATATTGTGATAAATATGGACTTAACAAATTAGAACTTTCAGGAATTATTAGAACATTTTTTGAGTCAAGAACATAAACACTCATCATTTTGGAGAAGGCTTCAACACTTCAATAATATAGCTTTTTTATATTTTTATGCAAACTAGGTTAGGTTAGGTTAGAGGACGTGTACTTGTCAAATTCTGACAAGTACAGTACTCTTTGGTCGTATATTTTTATGCATACTAGGTTAGGTTAGGTTAGAGGACGTGTACTTGTCAAATTCTGACAATATACAGTACTCGGTGGTCGAATTGACCCATTGTACAACGTCCTAGCTTCTCACATCACATATGTTGTGTGCGTTAATTTTATACATGAGTGGCGGGATCTACAGTTTTAAAGTCGACTCCTAACGACAGATTTTTTGAGAAGCATTTCAAGGCAATTTTTACTTTCAGAGTTTCTGCCAGAAATCTACTGAGAGGACGTTGCCGAAAAAGTATTTTCATAATTTCGTTTTGATGTTTGACCTGGATATTCGAACTCGGGCCTTTCGTCTAATAAGCCAACACACTACCTAGTAGGTCAAACTAATGAACTGCAATTTCCAATTTTTATCTTTCCAATTTCCAATTTTGTCTGATTAGAACACATATAAATAAATTTTTTAAAAAATTTCAATTGTTTTGTCACCCACTGTATATCAAGTATAGAGTATATTGTACGATAATAAAACTGTATTATTATGCTGAGTAAATATTCTCGTATTCCGTATCGTTTATTTTCTCTTGTATGCTGCTACTCTTGCTGAATATTTCCTACTTTTTTTATGACTACACTTGGCTCTCCTGCTATTGTTCCACAAAAGAAAAAAAAGAAAAAAAAATTAAGAAACTGTATCACAATAAGAAATCGTACAATATTTTGCCAGAAAAGCCAATAATATTCCAGCTTCCAATATGCTACTTGAAAAAGAACTAACGAAAGATGGGGAAAAAATATTACGTTTTATGTGAGCACGAACTTTTTTTTTTTTTTGAACGTAATGAAGATTTCTGATAGTTGTTGTGATGATAGGAAAATTCTAGGAAAATGCCTCTGCAGTCCATTACTATAAACAAACAAAACAGATGATATTAAATAGAGTTCCTTAAAGCAAAATTATTTCAAAATTGCCATGTCCACTAAAGCCGCTAGTATAGACCGTTTATATTACTTAAATTTCTTATTTACAAATCCTTTTTCTTAAATAAAATTTATAAAATTATGAACAGCCTCCTTGACAACCCTTGACAATCAAATCCTCTGGCCCTCCTTATAGGATAACATCAAACGCAAATATTTAAGGAACGCACATATCTCTTGAAAAAAAAAATTTAATTGGTCATTACAAACCTTCAGAATTAGAATTACAAACTAGTATCAAACTGAAGGGTTGTAATGACCAATTATATATGTGTGGGTGCTCTTGTAGTCTAGTGAGTAGTTTAGTAGGTAGTATGTTGGTTATTAGGCGTAAAGTCACAATTCAAACAAAATAGTTTTTTTTAGCGGCTTTCTTGTAGAAGATTTCTAGAAAATTCTGGGAGCGAATATAAATGCCAAGATAAGAAAAAATCTGTCCTTAGGAGCCGACTTTATAACTGTGGGCCTGAAACTCATTTATAAAATGAACACACTCAACATAAGTATTGTGATATGCTAGGTTGTAATCCCCATGGTAGAGTTGTAATGATGAGTTATTGAATCGATTCCTAATACATCAGAGATCAGCAACGAGTATTCAAAACGATGAGTAGATTCAAATCATACTTATAATTTCTGATACTTATACGCATTCATACTTATTGTAATATGACACTCATACTACTCATACTCAAAGTTGGAAGTACTCCTCGTACTCATACTTAACAATACGTATGATGTTATTGACTTTGACTCGTCTCTACTTAATATTTGCACGAAGCACAAAATAGGAATGATTCGCGTACGAACACTAGTATACTCACAAGAAGATTGTGTGTATGCTTTGCTTGTTGACTTTGTCTTTCCTTTCTTTTTTGTTTGTATATGCAACAACAACAAGGGCTATAAATTTTGATGGATGATTCGAGCCACACGAATCACTTATAAGTATAATAAGTATTTTTCTAAATTTATGAATCAGAATGAGTAGGCGTATGAATCAAACATATTTCGAATGTTGTGAGTTTGATGTCAAGGTTGTACTCATACTCATTGCCACTTATACTTATAAATCAATGTTGAAGCGAGTACGAATGGATCAGAGTAGTTGAATTTCAATTATATTGCTTCAATCATACTCAAAACTGCATGAATGCTTATGAGTAGCGGAAAAACGATTCATTGCTGATCTTTGGTGCCTAATGGGGAATGTATTGGCTTACTATACGTCAGGGCACTTTTCAAACCCCAGGTCAGATATCTCAAAAAAACAATATACGAAAGAGTATTTTTTCGGGGTAAAAACTCTGAGAAAAATGTTGTCATGCTGTACCTTTATATGAAGTAATTAGATTTCGTAAAATTTTTTATTCAAAACTATACCTTAAGAATTTTTGGAAGGATACAGGATGTCTAAAGAAAAATAAGCAAAGAAATTTAATAGCATTAATTTGGAAATATAACCACTTAGTTTAAGGCCATCTCTGTTTTTTTTCTTCTTTTCCCGATAATGGTATTGTATTGTTTTAATGATATTAAATGTAAAGGGAAACTAAAAAACCCTGCAAAAAAATTTATCTTGTTGAACCATGAAATGTAAAAAATAATTCGATAAATTTCATTCATTTGATTAATCCACCAAAGGAAACTTTCTATGTCTCATGATGAGCATCATCATCAAATTTATTTCACATTTTCGATTTTATTTACATTCACGTATAATAACGAGTTCCCGGTATTGACTTTCACCCGCATGCAAATAATAGAGGCAACTGTCAATTTGCATTTCACTAGAATATTACAATTTCCTTCACGAATATACGAGTACTTTATCCTTACTTGCAGGTGTACGTATATGTACGTGTACTTCTCTTTTTATAGATTCTGTTATATATACAGTGGTGGAGTTATAATTAGAAACGACTTAGCAACATATATGTTTGCTAATTTATTTTCAAAACTTTGTAATTCATTTAAATTGTGTACCTATATACCAGGAGGATGTCTTACACAAGTTTTTCCATCAGATTGGAACAAATAAACTTGAATTTGTCTCTCCAGAGAACTCTGTTCCAAAAAC
Source organism: Sarcophaga peregrina (assembly GCA_014635995.1). NCBI lineage: Eukaryota > Metazoa > Arthropoda > Insecta > Diptera > Sarcophagidae > Sarcophaga > Sarcophaga peregrina. The sequence continues at coordinate 43,285,514 of CM025789.1, forward strand.
GCTAAATTGTTTTAAGCATTTCCGTTCCAAACTGTAACCGATTTTTAATATATTTCTTTTTTTTTAGACATGCGAATTTTTTGCGTAATGCACCCTAGAAGTCCCGACTCCTGTAAACACCTTCTTATTGTGCGTGTGGAATGTTAGGTTAGGTTAGGTAGAGGACGAGTACACTACCCGGAGGTCGAATTGACCCATTGTACAATGTCCTAGCTCCTCACGCCACTCGTGTTATGTGCGTTAATTTTATACATTTTAAAGTAGACTCCGAACGACAGATTTTTGATAAACTTTTCATGGAAATTTTTACTCTCAGAGTTTTTGCCAGAAATCTGCTGAGAGGAAGACACCGAAGAAATATTTTCATATTTTCGTTTTGATGTCTGACCTGGGATTCTAACTCGGGGCTTTCGTATAATAAGCCAACATACTACCTACTAGACTACGGCGACTCCGTGTGGATGTTTCTTACGTTAAAATTGTCCAATTTCAGCCTTTATTCCACGAGAAGACAAAAAAGGTTTTATCTTCCTGGCCAGTCTTCTGCTGGAGTGGTTTTTCTGGCTCTAGGCTTCCTGCCTAGGGTTTCAAATAATTGTCAAAAGAGATCTTAAGGACAAAAACCCTCGAAATTGTTTCAGCTGGTGCAACAATAATGGCTCAACATATCAGTACAATCATGCCAACATTTGGTACAAAGTTTATAGAAAGAACTTGCAGATGTTGTTAAAAACAAGGGCTATTCGACAAAATATTAAGAAATATGCCCATTAAATGTGAACTTATTAAGATATTTTCAAGCTGCTTGTATGAATAATTTTTGTTTCTAATTATATGACCAACCTTAAATTGGTATTTTTTGTTTTTAGCAAAATTTTTTCAAAATGATATTGATGCTGTGAATTGTTTTTATTTTAAACTTAAAGCTAACTTTTTCAACTCTTGGTTTTAAAATGAGCAAAAAAAGTTTTCAAAAGAAATTAAAAAACATTCATGTTGTTAAGTCGTTTCTAATTATAAGGCCACCACTGTATATACATACATATACTGTGTTATTTAGTTTAATTTTATTTGTTTCATTTTTTTGGGTAAATATTCTAATATATTATTCTCTTTTCTCTCTTCTCTTATCTAATTTTAATTTTAGTGCCGCTTACCTCAGTTCAGGGTGTACTGGGACGTCAGGCCATGCTGCCGTGTGATATAACACCAATGGAACGTGACGATGCTGTTTATATGGTTTTGTGGTTTCGTGAGGGTGATGGTGAACCCATTTATAAGTGAGTAACAAACGTATCAACATCATCAACACCAACATCATCATCGTTATCATTATCATTATCTCTATAGTTTCCGGTTTTAGTTTTTTTTCCCCCCAACTTTATTTGTGTTTGGCTATTCCTTCTTTAGCTATTCCGCTAGCATGCTACTTTATTAGTAATATTTTCATTATTATGTACAAAAGGATTTTAGATTCTCATCATAATGAGAGAGAGCAAGAAACGGAAAGAGTAAAAAAAAAGAGAAAACGAAAAAAATAAAATAAAAAATAAAATCATAAAAAGTAGAAACTTGTAACAAAAGTAAGATGAACATAAAAAGAACAGACACTTCCTTATTTATATTCTAAGTGATTTAATTTATGTTGAAAATCATGTTTTATGTACAAAAGGGACAAAAGTGTTATTTATACCCCCTCTCCCCCCATCATCATCATTATCATCTTTTAGTTGGTTAAGTTCTTAAGGGTTATTTACAATTTTATATGATTTAATTAATTAAGCCTTACTTGAAACGGGCCAGATTAAAAACTACAATACACAGTGTACTATAAACTTAAGGAATATACTCTTAGTATAGGCACTAAACTAGCACTTTTTATTTTTATACACTGACTGGAGAAGTGGTCAGGTACTGTGCGTATAAAATTTTGTAATTTAAATTGATTTAATAAATTTTCTATTTGCTCGTATATATCTTAGATAATAAATGGTAAAAAGGGTATTAAATATTTACAAATGGAATTTGTAATGCTAAGGGATTATTGTAGTAAAAATTTGTCAACGACCGGTTGGTAGCACATGTAACAGGTTGTCGAAGCAAATTGAGAGTCTTGCAAAGTAAAAAAAATAAAATAGGAATTTACACTGCTTCATAATATGTCCAACTACTTTGAAATTGATTAATTACAATGAAAATTATAGCAATGGTTACTATTAATCGTATAAAATATGAATCTTACAATAATAGTCAAGTATTGCATTGTCATATTTCATAAAGTCTCCAATTGTCCAAATAGACTTAATTTCGCCTTCTAAGAGAACTTGATCCACGAAATTTAGGAAAATGAGTGAAAAATTTATTTACCTACCATTTCCTTTTTAAAGTCAATTTCATTTAAATATTGTTAGCATTATACTACACAGGGTGGCTGATCTGTATTGCAACCAACTTCAGGTTGTTATCATTTGTAAACCGCTCGTCTGGCAGCTGACAGATTTATTCCAGTGACAGTTCATTTTACAAAATTTTTAAGATTACAAAAGCATTATGATCTATTGCATTCAGAAGACAAGTTATTCGTACGGGAATTCAAGCGTGATAATGTGATTGCTTTATATTTGGCTGGAAAACCACAGGTGGCTATCGTTAGGGCCCTCCAGCATTTAAATGTGAATAAATCTTTGGTTTCTCGCTCCGTTGCTCGTTACCGTGATACTGGCAGTGTTGCATCAGGTCAAAAAAGTGGACGAAAGGAAAACGGTAACAACATCAGGCCAGATTTGATCGAAATCCACGCGGCAGTGGTAGAAAAATTGCTCGTGGACTGAACATATCGCGAGAACGGATGCAACACATATTCAAAAATGAACTTAGACCAAAAAGAACAAGAGCTTAGCGATGTACAAAAAAAGTTAGACTGGAAAGAGCCAAGGAGTTACTTCGCTTGCAAGAAAGTGGCGAGTTACCGAATTTGATTATCTCTGATGAGAAGCATTCCAAATTGAGCAGTTTGTGATCAAACAAAATGATCGGGTTTACTTGCCAAAAAGGTTAGCTGAAAATTGACACCTGCGATTGGCCACCAAAACTCAAGCATTGCCGATGGTAATTGTGTGGGCTGCCGTAACGGCCGATGGTCGTTCCGCGTCAAAATAAATGCCGAATATTATCGGGAAAATGTGTTAAAGACAGTATTAAAGCCCTGGGGAGACATACATTTCAGCCGCAGATCATGGACATTCCAACAGGACTCAGTGCCACCGCACTCAGCACGCGTTAACCAAGAATGGCTTAAAAAGGAGATTCCTCGCTTCATTTCTACCGCACAATGGCCACCACAATCTCCGGCTGTCAATCCGTTGGACTTTTGCGCCTGGGGCTTTTTGTAGAGTAAGGTTCTCACAAAAAAATACCAAAGTGTCTATTATCTCAAGACAGCGCTTTGCCGGTAATGGACCAAAATACCGCAGACCCGTTTTTGGGCAGCCTGTTATGGCTTTGTGGGCCGTGTGAAGGCCATAATTCGTACCAAATCTAAACTGATTCTAAAATTTGATGTTATTTCCAAAATTTTTGGCTTTTGAAAAAAAAAATAAAAAAATATTAAAAAATATATCGCTTTACTTTGTTGCATTATATATCAGCCACCATATGCCCCATTCGTGAGAACTAGATTTGACATATTATTTCTAGCATGTCTTCTAACCCTGTAATTCTGACTAGATGATTCTAAGAGATTTTACTGACACACATATACACATAAATGGTTCTTAGAACATTGCAGTCATGATGACGACCTAGCTTCTCATACCACTTATTTTGTGTGTGTTAATTTTATTTATAAATGGTGGTGCCCGCAGTTTAAAGACGACAATGAACGAGACATTTTACTTACTTGTCTAATGGAGTCGTATGATTTTAGATACCAATGACCTACTAACGAATGTGAGATTAATTGCTCACCAAACTAGTCACCTCGATATGTTAGCAGCAAGATGAGAAAACTGGCTAATACTTTTAAAAAATTTGAATTAATTTAACTATAAATGCACAAAAATTTACTAAAACTCATACGTTTTTAAAGCAATACACACCCAATATTTGCATGAGAATTTATGTATTGTTTAAGCATTCTAAAATTGAAAACAAATTGTTGCACTCATTATTTAAAAGCAAGAGTTGAATGTAATTTCTTTTTTTGTTTTACATTTTCAGCTTTGACGTACGAGGGAGACAATTTGGTCAGGCGAGATTGTGGTCATCACCATTAGCATTTGGACCGAGAGCCTACTTCAGTAGTACATCACATCCAGCACAATTGAAAATAGACAATGTACGCCTAGAAGATGAGGGTGTCTATCGATGTAGAGTTGATTTTCGTAATTCACCCACAAGAAATCTAAAAATCAATTTGACTGTAATTGGTAAGTTTAATTAAACCGAAATGTCTTGTTCTATACAAGTCTAAGTATGGCATGTATAAAGCATTGTGTTTAAGAAACAGCAACAGCAACAACAATAAGAATTAGGTTCGACAAAATAATGACCAGAGTTTGGAAATGTTTGTGCAACATTTAAGGAATTGTATTAAAACAATACCAATAACGAACAAGACAATACATTGGTATTCAATAATGAAAATGAATGAATACATTTTCTTATGGGACAAATAACAACCAATTCCATTTCAAGTGTCCACAATATTGGATGGGATAAGCAAAGAAAAGTTTTTGCAACATGATATCTGTTGCTTAAAGAGTAAGGAGTGCGCACAAAGAAAAATGGGGCTACTTTTAAGCTTATAACTTTTATCATAAATGAAGAAAATTAATACCGTTACATTGTTTTTGTTAGTTATCTGTTTCAAAATCTGCGTACGAAATGTCATTGCAATAACAAAAATAGTTTTAAGAAATTTTCAATGAAAAACCGCGCCCCTTACAAAAAAGCGATTACTATGCTTGCAGGTGTTAACCACAAACAGTTCCTAAGGTAAAAATAAATCAATATAATGAGTCTTTGAGTATTGAGAGAAAGCGTGGAAGTCGAAGAAAAAAGGATTTGCCGGCCAAACTAAAGCAAGTAAAATAATACGTATTTTTCTAAAACACCCTAAAATGTTTGGAAGAAAAGTGGCTCAAAAAGTTGGATGCTCTGAGACCTTGGCCAGAAAAAATTTTACACACAAAAGAAGTCAAATATTATTTACTTTAAGTGAAATATAAAACGAAAAAAATCCGCCAGTTTGTTTTATTTCTATAACGAAAAGTGTAAGTCCAGTTTTTTTTTTTGTGCGCACTCCTTAATAACGGATTTATGTTGCATTTAAAAGTGTCTCAGGAAGGCATCTAAAGCCCAATAACAGATTTAAATGATTATTATTGTTATTGTCTATTATTAAAAATATATTTCATTGTATGTTTATATAAGAAATATCATTTTACACGACCGTCTACATGCCACACTTACATATAAAGAGACATCGAGCAACACCCAATACGGGAAAAAGAAATGTCGTCACACCCAGCTAGCATTTGGAAGATTGTTTTTAAAAAAATCACCTTCCTGAGTCTTTTTAGAATACTTTTGGTAATCAAGAATTTATATTAAAAAACTCAAAAATGATTCGTGTCAATGAGTAAAATGAGTTCGATTTAAAATACAATAAAAAATTCTATTGCAATCGAATATTAATCATCCAAACTTTTAAAATGTCTAATACTGAAGAGAAAACAACGCTTATTCAAAACTTGATCATGCATATCAAGTAAGTGATTGTAATTACTTATTTTATGATCATATTTTGAGCAGATAGATGATTAATAACTGCTTCACCTTTTTTACACCCTCTCTATATAAATTTTCATTTGTATGAAAGATGGCTAGCTAAGAAATAAAGTAAAGGCAAATGAAGCTAATAAACGATCAGAAAGCGATTGGAAAATTATTATATAACTACTACTAGAAAAATTATAGAAAATTACTCTAAGCTATCATAGAAAATGACTCATGAATGACTTTTTAAGATAAGTCGCTTGTTGTCGCTTTTTACTCCCGCCAAAAAAAAATCTTTTATGATCGGAAAATGACCGCATATTTTAGCTTTTTAAAAAGAAACGAATTTGATTAAAAATTTTCAAAAATACTTGCTGGGCATGTACATGTAGAAAATAGTGTGCAGTCAACCCTCCTATAATGTGGTGAGTGCCTACCGCGTTATATGGAAACCGCGCTATAAGAAACTCGGATTTCAGGTACAAACCAGGCTAATTCGTAGTGCTTTCTATGGAAACCGTCTACCGATATAAGAAACACACAATTAGTACAAATCAAATCATTCATACAGCGTTATATGGAGACCAAGAAATACAAAAGGCAAGATTAATTATAAATTATTTTTATTGAATTAAGAGTTCATATAAGGATTGATAAAAAATATTCAATAAAAACTGAACTAAAAGACTGATTACCAACAAGATAAAGAAAGACTTGTAAAATAATGTAATTTTTTAATATTTATCCTTACTTGGTTCATCTTCATTTATTGTTTTTTTAAATTTAATATGCAATTGCTATTGTTTTGCACGGTACTGTATCCCGGCTAAGCTTTTGCGTCGAAAATATCACTTATGTTAAACCCTCTTACAATATTTAGTTACTATTCATTCATAGGCTGTTTGGAAGGAACTTATGGGATGAAGTTGAACTCAAACCGCGCAATAAGAGTACCACGTTATAGGAGGGCTGTCGCAATTTTAGCCCCGCGTTATATGAAAACCTCGTTCTGAGAGCACTGCATTATAGGAGGGTTGACTGTATATGTATTAAACGTCTGATGATTTAAAAAAATTTCAAAGAAAAAATTGTATTCGACAACATAACATTTAAAGAGGGTAGCTGTACCTGTCGCAATGACTGTAAAAAAACGTTGAATTGGCAAACCAATTCAAAATTTATATTGCAACGACACTCCATCCTTACAACTACTCTCTTTCATACATAAATTTAGTTTTTCTCATACAAACATCAACTATTGCAAAATTGGAAAGCAAAATTTTTATCAATACACCTATAAAACGCAGCATTGCAACTGGTATACATAGACAGTAGACAGTAAAAGGAAAAACTTTTTTTGTTCTCGTTATGGAACCATAACTACTACCTAGTAACTACCAAATGCCTTCATTTGCCACAATTATGAAGACCTATAGCGCTGATCGGGGATATGGCAAAATAAAAGACTCATTGTATGCGTTGTTTCGATCACAGTCGGAGTAATAAATTCATTTATTTTAATAGGTTTTTATACAAACAGTTCAATCGTATGTCGATTTGATATATGCTTTCCATATATAGTATCTACAGTCCACATATAGTATGAAGACCAAACTTCACTGTATGTGCCACTTGCAACCATTAAACTTTAGATATATGAAATGACAATAACACCAAGGTGACCATGTTTCCTTATATTCAGATTATTTACTTCTACATAATTGACCTTTACAACCTTTCAGTCAGCATTACAAAATAGATTCTCATACCATTTATGTTGTGTTTGTTAAATTTATACAATAGTGTGGCCATACAGTTTAGGTCGATTTAAAATGACGGATTTTTTAGAAAGTTTTGCAGAGGGAGTCGGCAATGAACTATTTTTCTTTCTGCCGCAAATGTCTGATCTGCATATTTGGCCCGGGGCCCAGTGTAAGAAGTCAACACTATACGATAACATCCCACTCTACTGGTCTCTAACGGGAATTCTAACGAGCAACCTCCGCTAACAAGCTCGATCTGCCAAACCAGGATACTGCACACACTGCCAGAGTTGTGAAATAAACGGAATCGGTAAACCACCTTTTATATTAGTGTCTACACTTCAGAACAGACGTCATCGGTTTTTGGGTGACAGACCTTTTGAAGATCTGGGCCACTAAGAGAACTGGCAGATTTCATCCGAATTTCGGGTTGGCTTAAACTCACACCTAATGGATCATGACAAAGGGCTTATACAGGGTAGAGCAATGAATCAAAGCTATTTGCTATACATTTTTTTTATTTATTTCAGTAATAAGTACTTCGTAAAGTATGAAAGAATAATTGTGTGATTCTGCAGAGTTCTTTAGGGTTAATCTGCGAAGGCTAAACAGCATTGGTTACTTAAGTAGCGTTTCAATTGTATTTGTGTATAAACGATGCCGTAGATTATAAGTTATCCTTTAATCGATAGAGTAGTATGTAAGGGTGGCTGATATATAATCCAACAAATTTATTAATTTTTGTTTTTTTAATTTTATTATTCAAAAGCAAAAAATGTGGGAAATAACATCAAATTTTAGAATCAGTTTATATTTGTTAGGAATTGGCCACCTTTTCTACGAATTATGACTTCATAACGGCCAACAAAAACATAACAGGCGCACGAAAGTAGTCTGTGTATTTTGGCCATTCCAGAAGAAGCGACCGCTCTTGAGATATCGAGACTTGGGTCTTTTTAGTAAGAAACTACTCTCCAAAATGCCTAGGCGACAAGTCCAACGGATTGAGATCCGAAGATTTTGGTAGGCCATTGTTGCGGTAGAAAGAAGCGAGTAACCTCCTTTTTAAGCCATCTTTGTTGACGCGTGCTGAGTGCGGTAGTGCTGAGTCCTGTTAGATTGCCAATGGTCTGCGGCCTAAATGTTTGTCTGCCAAGGGCTTCAATAAGACATTAAAATATTTTTCCGATAATATTTGGCACTTATTTTGACCCCACAGTCAAAGAATACGAGCGGGGAGCTACCATCGGTCGTTACGGCGGCCCACACCATTACCATCAGCGGAGCTTGAGTTCTGGTGGCCAATCGCAGGTGGAAACTTTCAACTGACCTCTTTGGCTAGTAAACCCGATCATTTTGTTTGTTCCCAAACTGCGCAATTTGGAATTTATTCACATTTAAATGCTGGAGTGCTCTAACGATAGCCACCTATGGTTTTCCAGCCAAATATAAAGCAATCACACTGTCACGTTTGAATTCCATCACAAATTCCTTTTTTTTTTGAATGGAAAAGATCAAAATGCTTTTGTAATCTTGTAAATTATAAAATGAACTGTCACTGGAATAAATCTGTCAGCTGTCAGATGAGCGGTTTACAAATGATAACAACCTGAAGTTGGTTGCAATCTTTCTTAAACGACAAATTCTTACAGTTTTGTTTGTTCAACCTTAACTAGGACGAATTAAGGTGATTTATAGTAAATTAGCGAATATGCAGCATCATCTGCATCAATTCCATTAAATTAATTTTCGATTCCACTCTTATCTATTATCAAATTAAGTAGTTTATCTTATTAGAAAGTGTATTTTTTTAACGCATTTGAATGAAAACATTTGAATTTCTAATCATAGGGATTTTTTATTTTTATTCAAAAAATAATTTAATTTCCAAAAGTTTTCTACACCAAAATCTGGTCACTTCGTTCCATAGAAACATGACCTTTTTTGCGAGTATTTCTTGTCCTTATTTTCTGTTTCAATAAATTGCATTGAAAATGAAAATAGGGAAAAAAAATAAAATTCATGTGAACACATATAAAGTACAAAACCTTGACTGGCCTGAAAAAGTTTCAGATATTTTTCTGTTTTTTTTTTTGTTTTTTTTTATTATTATTTGAGTACAATATATACGATTTGTATGGATGTTATTGGAATATGAAATATTTAACACAAATACGTGAACAAAAATAACAACAAAAATAAAGTGAAGGTACTAATACAACGCTCTCATGAAAAATCGATTATACTCGTGTTTAATATGAAAATATACTGTGTGAGTGAGTGGAGGCATTTCTGTCTAAAGCATAAAATATCACAGGCATATACTGTTTCTTGTTGGTATATTTCCAATCGTACTTATTTCATTGCCGTTTTTTTTACAACATTTTGTTAATAAAACTGCTTACATTTTGCAAAGAAAACTGAAGTGCCATTTGTTTAAAATAAATGGATTTGAGACTTGAATACTTATTTAAGAGGATCAACAAACAAGAACATTTCGCAGTCATTAGACCATTTTGTGCAGACAGAATGGTGTACTAAATTGTAACGAAGGATTAAATAAAATACTTGAAAATAAGTCTGAAATCTAAAAAGAATTTAATAAACGCATTAGATTGCCTTAACAGCTAGTCAAAAGTCAAGACCAAACAAGTAAATATTTAAGAGAAAAACAAAACACAATTTTAATCAAGAGTTTAACGTCTCCATGTGTACATCTGCTGATGGATTTTAAAGCAAAAAAATTTAATTCCAAATACATACATATTTGCTATACAGTGCTGGAAGCACCAGTAGGAATAATGAATGTTTTTACAATAAAAGTTTTTCAAATTAGAAGGGATTTTCCATTCATATTTTTCTTTTTTTTTTAAGCCAGCACTCAGGGAATGGCCCCTGCTCCTCTTGCAGAGCATTGTGCAGGTTTTTATGAAAGGTAGAAAGAGGGAAGATGCGAACAGCAAGGAAACGAGTTGCTGCTAGGTGACTATAAAATGCCCAGTGATATACCTTCGCCATTAGATAGTCTACAGCAACCGTCCCCAAGAAGCCTGTGTGTGTTAATTTTATACATAAGTGGCGGAACATATAGTTTAAAGTCGACTCCGAACGACAGATCTTTTTTTTTGAAAAACTTTTCTTCGCATTGTATTTACTCTCAGAGTTTTTCCCAGAAATCTGCTGCGAGGAAATCGCCGAAAAAATACTTTTTTTGTATTTTTAATTTTGATGTCTGGCCTATTAATATTTAATAAAAATCTATTTATTTGGACTACATAATGTATCTATCACTAGTGTTTTATCAGCTAAGCTCTCTTAATTTGTAACAAGACATCGAATATTTGTGTGGCTAGAGCGGTGAACATCTGAGCGTTTTAATTGCAAGTTTGCTGTTACCAATTTAATTGTAGAAATCAAATTCAATTGTTTGGTTAGGATTGTAGAAATTTATAATAAACAATACTTTCTTTTTTCTAAAAGTATTAAATTATTTGGATTCAATGCTCGGCCTGTAAAGCTTTCTTTACATATTCTCGTCGTTGTACATTTAATGTTTTCTTTTCATTTTAGGAGTTGATCGGTAAAATAAAATTGATCAGAAATTAGGATCACACGTCGTTGTCTGTGTTCGCCCATTGTCGGTGTTCACCAGAGATCAGCAATGAATCGTTTTTCTGCTACTCATAAGCACTCATGCAATTTTGAATAAAAATGAATCAACAGAATTGAAATTCATATACTCTGATTCATCCGTACTCACTACAATAAGTGATAAGTTGATAAGTGGCAACATTCGAAATATGTTTGATTCATACACCTACTCATTCTGATTCATAAATTTAGAAAAACACTTATAGTACTTATAAGTCATTCGAGTGGCTCGACTCATTCATCAAAATTTACAGCCAAAGAAGAAAGGAAAGACAAGGACAACAAGCAAAGCATACACACAATCTTCTTGTGAGTAAAGTAGTGTTCGTACGCGAATCATACTTATTTTGTGTTTCGTGTAAATGTTAAGTAGTGATGAGCCAAAGTCAATAATATCATGCGTATTGTTAAGTATGAATACGAAGAGTACTTCCAACTTTGAGTATGTGTATTATGACTATGATATCAAAATAGGTATGAATGCCTATAAGTATCTGAAATTATAAGTATGACTCGAACCTACTTATCGTTTTGAATACTTATCGCCACAACAAGCCCAAACTGTCTTTGCAGGCTTAAAATAAGCAAAAAATGTAGAAAAAAAAATTCTGTAAACTTCTTGTTCCATTCTTCAAATTTGGCAGTCTGTTTTTCTTTCTATCATCTGCAGAGATATTGTTTATTTCCACAAAGAGATTAAGACTATGAGGTCGCCATAGCTTCTATTAAATATAATATAGTTTAAGGATATTGTTAGCTTTATCTCCGTAATGATTATTAAAAATCGTTCAAAGATCTTTTGAAATTTTAGCGTATACATATTATTTCTCCCACCAGTGTATTTACGTATTTATTAATACTTGTTTACCCCAAAACAAAAATGAAATATCATACAATCTTACAATCTGATTCCATACATTTTCATAAAAGAATGCGACATAACACAACACAAACAGTTTTAGTTCAATATTATATGGCAACAATCAAGTATTTTAAATCTCTGTAAGACAAAAATAAATATGCTTTAGAATATAATACGATTACCGATAATTCAACTTGAAGTACGATTACGTACTTCAGTATTTCTTCAGTTCATATTTTAATCCAAAAAACATTACATTTGAATTTCTCTTCATAACATCCTTACATAGCCTACGCACTTTAAATTTATGTTGTGATAAATCTTTGTATTTTTGTTACCAAAGAAATAAAAATTAAAATTTTTATATTTACTTACATACATACATACATAGGAACGTATCTGCCACTATAACAGATTGTAAGGAGATGTAGAATTTTTTTGATTTATTAACGAAATACATCGCCATAAAAATGTTCAGCACTCTTATCGTTAGCCAATCGGTGTATCACAACTTCTCAGACAACTACAGTACATTTTTGATAAGTAATTCTGATAATTTGCGTTGTAATACCTGCGATTTGGTTTTGTAACCCATCATTCATACAACCCTTCAGTCAGGATTACGGCCTAGCTTCTCACACCACTCATGTCGTGTGCTTTAATTTTAAACGTGAGTGGCGGGACCTACAGTTTAACGTCGACTCCTATCGACAGATTTTTGCCGGGTTTATTTACTCTCAGAGTTTTTTGCGAGAAATCTGCTGAGCGGAAATCACCGACTAAATATTATTTTTTTATATTTCGTTTTGATGCCTGACCTGGAATACAAACTTCGCCTTTACATCTAATAAGCCAACACACTGCCTATTAGACTATGGCGACTTCATCAATATTTTTACTAACTAAACTGACATTTGCTTTTAGTATCAAAATAAATTCGTCGTTAAAATTCCTGGGTCTTTATCCCCAGACCCCAATTACAAATACAGGGTGGCTGATATATAATACAACAAAGTAAAGCGCATTTTTTTTTTTTTTTATTTTGTTGTTCAAAACCAAAAACTATTGGAAACAACACAAAATTTTAGAATCAGTTTAGATTTGTTCGAATTGGCCGCCTTTGGTACGCATTATGGCCTTCAAACGCTCGACAAAGCCATCACAGGTTGCATTAAAATGGCTCTGTGGTATTTTAGACCATTCCCGGCAAAGCACCGTCTTGAGATGAGAACCTTACTCTCCAAAATGCCCCAGTCGCAAAAGTCCAGCGGATGGAGATTCGGAGATTTTGGTGGCCATTGTGCGGTAGAAATGAAGAGAGGAACCTCCTTTTCAAGCCATTCTTGGTTGACACGTGCTGAGTGCGTTGGTGCTGAGTCCTGTTGGAATGTCCATGGCCTGCGGTAGAAATGTTTGTCTGCTCAGGGCTTCAATACTGTCTTTAGAACATTTTTCCGTTAATATTTCACATTTATTTAGACCCCACGGTCGTTCAATACGAGCAGGGAGCGACCATCGGTCGTTACGACGGCCCACATCATTGTCATTGGCGACGTTTGAGTTCTGGTTGCTAATCGCTGGTGAAAATTTTTAGCTGATCTCTTTGGTAAGTAAACCCGATCACATTATTTGTTCACAAACAGCTCAATTTGGAACGGCTTCTCATGGGAGAAAACCAAATTCGGTAAGTGACCACTTTCGTGCAAGCGAAGTAACTCCTTGGCTCTTTACAGCCTAATTTTTTTTATCCATCGGTGAGCTCTTGCACTTTTTGAAACTTGAATGGCTTTAGTCCAAGCTCATTTTTCGATATGTGTTGCTTCCGTTCACGCGATATCTTCAGCTCACGAGCAATTTTTCTACCACTGAGGCGTAGATTTCGATCAAATCTGGCCTTCACTTTTCGGCCTTCATCATTTCTGGTGTTGTTACCGTTTTCTTTCGTCCACTTTTCGGATGGGATGCAGCATTGCCAGTATCACGGTAACGAGAAATGGTACGAGAAACAAAAGATTTATTCACATTGAAATGCTGGAGAGCTCTAACGATAGCCATCTGTGGTTTTCCAGCCAAATATAAAGCAATCAGACTATCAGGCTTGAATTCCATTACGAATAACTTTTTTTCTGAATGCAATAGATCAAAATGCTTTTGTAAGCTTGTAAATAATAAAATGAACTGTCATTGGAATAAATCTGTCAGCTGTCAGACGAGCGGTTACCAAATGATAACAACCTGAAGTTGGTTGCAATACATATCAGCCACCCTGTATGTATATTTGATTGTTGTATCCACTATAATTGTGAGGAACTGTTCTAATTGGATTCAACACATTTTTAGGAGGAACCGCTGCCTGATTTTCCAATGACATTTAGTTACTGATGTTATCCTCTCCTGATGGCAGAGGGCAGGAGACAGATTCCCTAATTTTTTTTTTTACCAAAATTCATCTTCAAATAGCTCTTTAACTATTTCACCATGCTACTACCTCTTTATCCATAAGACGGGCGTTATTATGCAGTGTAATTCCTGAACTGTACACCAAATAGGCAACAACATTGGAGAAACCAAATGTGTACCATATTCCATACAAGGAATTATTATTTTGGTCGACATTATTTTGCTTAAGTTTCTCCTTTTGTTTGCATTTTATGCAAGCCATCTTAATGACTTTTTTGAACTTTTAAATTTTTCTAAATTTTTCTTTTTAGTTGAAGGAGAGTTACGGAGTGCTAAAATATTTTCCAAATATAAAAACACAAAAAGTACTTGCACTCCTTTGAACTCTATAAAGTGATAAACTAGAAAATCGATATAGAAATTTTTTATTTTCGTGTTTATTTCCCTTTCTTATAGTTTTTCTTGGCTTAACACAAATTTTTGTATGCGTGTTCCAAAATAATTATTATAATTATACACAGCCAAACAATATACGGACGTATAAGAAGTTTTCAATACATGTTGCTAAGTCGTTTCTAATTATAAGGCCACCACTGTAGATTTTCTTTCCTAAAAATCGAAGAGTTGATGATGTTCGTGGGGTATAATTCTGCAATGGAACGATGGTAGCAAAGACGTTGGAAAAAAGATGTTAAACTGATTAGTGATCACAAAGTCCTTTTCAAGAAGTGATCCAAAATAAACGAACCTTCAACTAATCGAATAAATTTTTAATCTATTTAAGAATGAAATGCAATACGTTTACATACCTTTAATCTTAAGTCAAGAAGTTAAGAAAACGTTTAAAAATTTTTTAGGTTAATTTTACTGGCTGAAAGAGTATATAATAACGAGGGTTATTTGAAATATTTTTTTTTAATATATTTAGTGCATAACCCGCGTGTATTGTATTGAAATTATTTTTAAATAAAGAAAGCAATTCTGGCATGCAAACTAAACTGTTGATTAAATGGCAAACATTGCATGACAAAAATTTTTTTTTATATTTCCTTGTCATTATATTTAAACGTACAGATTTGTGAATACAATTCTAGCAATGACTTGTTTATGTCTGTTGCTAAAAACATTTCATAAAAAAAGGAAAATAAATACAATTGTTGACGGTCTTTGTGGGTCAAAAGGACGCAAAAACACATTCACACAATGTCATTTAAGACCAGACATATTTAATGACGATAATAAATATGACAACAACAAAAAAAAAGAAAAAAATAATAACGAAAGGCTTAAAATAAATTTTTGCTTTGACTATTAAACTCACAGAGTTTTGTTAAAAGTTTTAAGACAGATAATCTTAATTAAAAACAAATAAACAAAGTTTTGTATAGCCAATGTTAGATAAAAAATTTTTAAAGAAAAAAAAAAAAAGAAAGTAAACGGATGTCTATCAGTTTTCTTAGTATTTTTGCGAACTTTTAGCCATTGGAGCGTGCCAGTTGCGGTAATTAGTCAAAGAATTTATTTTAAGATTTGTAGTACCTAATTTGCTGAGCTGCTTGCAAAAAAAAAAGTATAAACCATGAATGAAGCAAGATTTCTAGGGTAATTTCTCTGGTATCTGGAGTGAGATAATATTATACCGAGAAGTACTTATAAGCCATAACGAAAGTGACCCACTGCTGCAATTTTTCAACTTTATCTATAACTAGCTGTACCCTGCACGTGTTGCTGTGCCACTAACTAAAATAAATTTGAAGGAAAGGCATTACACAAATGTCCAATTAATTTTACGCATTCGATCAGTTTCTAATCTCACTTCTCGTTGTTCAAGTGGTTCATGCGAACGGCTCTCAGCGGCATATACTCGAAGATTTTCCAGTCACAGTTCTCGTCTGATCCTGAGGCTCGTAATGCTATTTTCTTCCGTGCTTGGAGGTGTAAGTCGACCAATCGCTTGTCATTCATTTTGAATAATTTTCAGTCATGCCATCCATCGGAAATTAATCGCACCAATCTCCGTCGACTCATACTTAAAACTTTGTTAAAGAATGCACAGCTTAAGATTTAATTCATTTTGAGTAATTTTCAATGGCACCACCTATTGGAAATTGATCATATCAACTAAGAAACCTACCCCGGCTTATTTTCTTGTACATTTTGTACGTTATTTTACAAGTTTTTTTAATTTTGTTGGAAACCATTCTTTTTATTTATTTTTTTTATCAATCCTTATATGAACTCTTGAATTCAATAAAAATAATTTATAATTTAATATAATTTTGAATTTCTTGGTCTCCATATAACGCGGTACAAATCATGTGATTTGTACAAATTCTGTGTTTCTTATAGTGCGGTTTCCAAACAACGCGGTAGACGGTTTTTACAAAACGTGCTACGAATTAGTCTGGTTTGTACCTGAAATCCGAGTTTCTTATAGCGCAGTTTCCATATAACATAGTACACACTCACCTTGTTATAGGAGGGTTGACTGTACATTCAAATTAAATTAATAAATATTTTTAGAAAATTTGAAGTCGCCGTGGTCTAGTAGATAGTGTGTTGGCTTATTAGACCTGCCCCATGCCAGACAGCTCCAAATCAACGAAATCTAAAAACTATTTCACGGTAATTTCCTCTTAGCAGATTTCTGCCAAAAAAGTTTAAAAATAAATAAAATTACAGTGAAAAGTTTCTCAAGAATCTGTCGTTCGGAGTCGACTTTGAACTGTAGGTTCCACCACTCATGTATAAAATTAACGCACACAACGTAAATGGTATAAGAAACTAGGTCGTAATTCTGACTAAAGGGTTGTAGTGACCAATTATGTACGTTTTAGAAAATTTTTAATCACAAGTCAGTTTCCATTTTGATAATTCTAAATTCGAATAAAATTTTGTAATTCACTTAGTTGTGGTATATTTCGGATGAATATTAATGTGTACCAAGCGATTCGGAAGTATTTGCAAAACTTGAGTACGCTGCTCTGTTTAGAGGTTTGATATTCAAGCTAATTATCTTAATTAAAATAGGAAATTCGGATGAAGTTTCTAAAAATCATTCCGTTTTTGATTGAACCCCGAATTGTTCTGTAAATTCATTTCTATTTTTTTTTTTTTATTTTATTTATAAGCATTTCTTTCAATATTAAATAAAACTATTTAAGCTTTAGTAGTTTCGTTTCGTTTCATTTCTTTCGCTTTGTTGATTTTACTGTAATTGTTTTTTTTTTCAGTTTTATTTCCGAGAAATATATTTTTAATGCCATGCATTTAGCTTATGGTAGTACTGAAACAATTTTTAAGTCATAAATATAACTTTTATAAACTGTAGGAATAATGCCAGTATATAATTTAATATACACTCACAAAACTATATACTATGAACTGTGTGACTATAGTACTCAGCAAATCCTTTTTTAAATTACTAAGGATATATAAGTTAAATGTTGCCATTTTAATTATTGCAAATAAACAAAATAAATGTGCAATAATAAGACCCAAAAGGAAATTCTTTTACAGGCATCTACAAAGGCTTTTAAAGGATTCTTGTTAAACTGGCTTGAGCTTGAGAATGAATTTTTTGAAATGAAAAATTTAATTGAAATGTTGAGAATTTTTGGCCAATTTGTTAAATTTTCCTAGCGGACCTTTGAACTGTATTTAGCGTAGATTGCTGAAAAGTATGTATGAAATTACATTTGTATGCTGTATGACCATTGTAGCAAAATACTATGCTTGTGCTATTAGTTTTGTTTTCATGCATTTCTTTCGTTTGTTTCTATTTTTACATTTTTATTTCTTCTTTTTTTTTCGATTTTTTTCCTTTGTTCTTATTCTGCAGCCAGGGCTTTCTTTAACGTATTTTTGTTTTTGTTTTGTTTGTTTTTTGTATTGCAACAATAACAACAACAATAATGACGACAACAACAATAAATGGCTGTAAAAATGCAACAACATCAAATAAACAGCACATACACAAAACATTAATAAAATTCTCAGAATACTGCAATTTGTCAGAACAACATTGCTACTAGACTAATAGGCGACGCCATATGCAGTGTTGCACAAACTTTACAATAAACAATACACACACAGACACACACACACACATAACACTAAGTAACAGTAAAGCAGCAACCAAGATGAAAAACAAAAATACTACAATATAGTGAAACAATAAAATTGTAGAAGAATACCAAAAAACAACAAAAAAAAACCAACTGCAAACGTATACAATACAATAAACGTGGATGTATGTGTGCATCATACACATGCATTTATCCGCAAATGACACTCTCTCACACACATGCTGAATTTATACAACATTTATTTGTGTGTGTGTGTGTGTGTGTGTATTAGTGTGAGTGAGAGAATGAATGAGAAGAACGTGTTACACATTGCATATAAAGATGTGTACGTTTGCATGTGCTGCATGCATGTAGCGGATACGTGAACGGAAGTATAAATGCGGTTTACGGTTAACAATAAAAACTACATTAACGTCGTATGCGTTGTTTGGTTTCTGTCTCTCTCTCTTTTTCTGTTATTATTGTCATTCTTTAGCATATTATCTGCAGTAGCTAAAAAAAATACCAGCTCCATAATACATATGAAGAATAGAGGGGATATGTTTCGAAATGCCCAAAGCATCCCGTAATGTTTGGCTAGGTTAACGTACTCTTTTCTTTTTTACTCTTGCCTTCATATACGAGTAATCACTCCAGTTGCCATTTTCAAAAGGGGTTTTAATGTGAGAAGCTTAAAATAAGGACTCATAAAAACCAACTGGTCCAAACAGTAGTGTGAAACAAAGTCAAAAGAATGAGCCAAAAAATTTCCGACGTAATATTCGTTCAATGAATGTACATTGTTTTATTAGGGCACGACCTATTTGTGAAAACAAAACACATACACACACACACATACATAATACATAATTCTAGGACTATATGAAGCCAATACAGGCAGTAAATGACCGAAGTAATGATTGTACTCTGAAAGTTGGAGAAACGGAGGCGAAATTTGAGATAATGTGATAAAGCTTTAGAGCTAACCAGCCCTCCGCGAAGTAATACCTTACGGACAGTCCCGCGGGGGGAGTGTGGTTTAAGTGTATAGGGGGTGGGTTTAGTACGTACGCACAGTGATGGTGAATCGTGCATGCTTTTGTCGGAACAAAAGTATCTTTCGAAGATTTACCACCTCCGCATCAAGGCAAAAAAAAATCATACAAAATTAGTAATTATAATCCATCAGTCAGGATTACAACCTAACTTCTCTAACCACACATGAGTGGAAGGACCAACAGTTTCAATTTCGTTGATTTCGAACGACAGATTTTTGAGAAGCTTTTCATGGGTATTTTATTTACTCTTAGAATTTTTGCCCGAAGTCTACTAAGAGAAAGACCTGGGGTTTGAACCGACTTGTTTCGTATCTCATAGGCCAACATACAAACTACTAGGCTACGGTTACTGATACAATGATGTTGTTATTTCACAAGACAATTGATTTCTAGACTTTAATGCAGGAAGCTTAAACTAAATGACGCTGCTGTGCGTTATGTATCAAGCGGATTTATTTTGTGTTGATTGTATGACACTTCAGTTCTAACATATTTCTGTGAGTTACTAGGCACCATGAATGATCAACTAAAGATTATGCTTTGCGCATTATTTCCCGTTATATGACGTATTTGGGCTATTTTAAAGGTTTTCAAGCCTTTTTCATATGTGAAAATTAACATTTCTTCTGAAAAATGTGTGCTCTACGTGAAAGTAGTTGGCAGCCCTGCAATATAACTTACATTATCAGTAGCCAATAGGAACACAATTTGCGTGACGTCATTGATTCAACATGCGCAGAAAGTTTTAATTTTGTATGCGTAATGGCGTAATCTTTAGTTTATCATTTTTGCTAGGCACTGATGTATGCAAACTCTATTAACCCACAGTGGACAAATTTCTTGCTGAGTTGGCAATCTAATCAATCAAATTCCTAATTAATGATACTGAAAAAAATCTGAGTAAGCAATAAAAACTTTGGGGGGCCTTGTGACAGGCCTGTTTTCCTTAAAGACTCTATTAAGTTGATTAATTTTTTTTTTTTTGTTTTTGCTATAAAATCCTTAAGCTCATGAGTATGTTTAGACACCAGTCGATAGAAAATTAATTTTACATAATGGGTACAATTAAGAACATGCTTTTCATATCCTAAATAAATATTCATAACAATTTAGATGGTGATGGTCGTGATGATTATTAATAAGTCACTCAAACTCACTAAAAGCTAAAACACTAAAATAATTTAATACAGTCTGGAAACACGCATTTGCCGAACGGATTTCAAATAAGTTAAAGGCATAAAGGCATAGTGAATAAAACGAAAACGTAAGTAAATAAAACCATGAGTGAGTCCTGTGGTATTGAAAGAAAATTCAGAGTGAGTGAAAAATAATTAGCAAACAATTTGTTTATGCTAAATAAATGCTATTAACAAAAAAAAAAAGGAAAAAAACGTTTTGATTCACAGAAAATCTAGTTGCATCAAAGCTTTAATATATTTTCAATTGAAAAGTGTTATCAAATAATTTTTAATTTATATTTAGGACTGTACTAACTTTATACGCGTTGTTGGAATAAATGAATGGTAGCTCCCCGCTAGTATTCATCGACCGTGGGGTCAAAATAAATGCCGAATATTATTGGGAAAATGTCTTAAAGACAGTATTGAAGCTCTGGCCAGCCAAACATTTCGGCCGCAGAGCATGGACATTCCAACAGGACTCAGCACCACTGCACTTAGCACGCGTCAACCATGAATGGCTGAAAAAGGACGTTCCTTTGTTGCATTATATATCAGCTACCCTGCATTTTCCTGGAAAATGTGTTTAAAAATCATAAATTTTTTCTTTGAGTGGAAACAGAAAAAAAAAATAATTGTTTTAGTGCTAGGTGGTTAACGATATTTATACTGACATTAGAAGTATAGACGCAAACTACAGTTTGACCGTTTGAAAATAAAGGAACTTGAAAATGTCTTTCCTATGAACTTATAATCCTAACAAAAAAAAAAAAAAAATTGAACCACGCATGATAGGTTAGGTTAGGTTAGAGGACGCGTACCTGTCAATTCTGACAAGTACAGTACCCGGTGGCCGAATTGACCCATTGTACAACGTCCTACCTTCTCACACCACTTATGTTGTGTGCGTTAATTTTGTACATAAGTGGCGGGACCTACAATTTAAAGTCGACTCCGAACGACACATTTTTTGAGAAGTATTTCATGCCAATTTTTACTCTCACAGTTTTTGCCAGAAATCTGCTGAGATAAAGTCGCCGAAAAAGTATTTTCATATTTTCGTTTTGATGTCTGACCTGGGATTCGAACTCGGGCCTTTCGTCTAATAAGCCAACACACTACCTACTAGACCACGGCGACTTCAATCACTCATGATAAGACAGAATAAAGTAAAAATGAAGTAGTTTTCCAATTTACTTGAGAGGAACTTTGTTTTTTCGATAACATTTTGTAATTTAGAAAAAGTCTAATACAATTGCGTTATTCAGAGCACTATGAAGTTTAAACTGATGAGAATTTGGATGCCACATCCGAGCTATATTGAGGATGCATCAATATTTTCCAGGTTTCATGTCTCGTCTGTTTTTGGCATGTCTATTGCTTAAATCATTTACAACCAAATTACGTGTTTTAATTAATTGTTGACAATAGGCATCAGAAGTATTTATTTAAGATTATCATCAGACACACAGCATTGCCATGATTACTGTCAATTCTAGCTAGACACTGCCTCTGAATCTGATCGTTTTTATAACTCAACATCTTTAATTAGCTGATAGGTTAAAAGAATTAACAAATATTTTTGGCTTTTAATAAAAAAAATACTTTTTGTTTTTAATAAATGAAAAAAATTCTTTGTATTTTCTATTTTCTTCTATGACTTCACCCCGTTTATTACGAACTTTGTCTATAACGAACTATTTTTTCTGGTCCCAGGGATTTCGTTACAGCCGGGTTGGACTGTAATTCTTTGAATATTAATGTCGAGTCCATTAGCAAAACCAACCTTCTTGTATGCCAGTTTTATTTAAATTTTTTCCGTGAATTCATCGAAATTTCACAGCTACCTTCTTCGAAAATTTTACAAATTTTTTAGCAGCCTTCGATGAATTCTTACTTTTCCAATAAATGAAAAGCGAAATATTAGTTTAGTGTCACAAACACCTTTTTCATCAGCTAATAAAATTTTAATAATATTTTCCAATAAATTATCGCTTAAAATATTATTTTTCAAATGAGTGGTAAGCTATGGAGCTTTTGATGCAGTTGAGAATACCAGATATACATATGTATATGGGAAGACCTAGAGTTTCAGGTTGATTCACACCAGAGATCAAATGAATCATTCGTTAATCCCATTGCAATCATACTTTGAGTATGAGAGAATCAACAGAATTGAAATTGATCATTTGATTTTCATACTAATCAACAGATGTATAAGATATAGCATGAGTTGATACAACTTGACAGCAACACTCATAACACAAATCCTGTGATTCATGTACGCCACTCATTCTGATTCATAGTAGTTAAAAAATTCATAATCTGACAGTTGATCCATGATTCGACCTCATCATCGAAATTTACGCTTTGTTGTGGTGCATATACAAACAAAGATGAAAGTGAAGATCAAGGACTTCAGCTAAAGCACACACAGTTGTGAATATAATAGTGCTCGTAAGCGAATCATACTTATTTGTGCTTGTGAAACACAGCGTGCCATTTGCCACGTTTTTCACGACAAAATTCAATTTTAAATTTTTCTCAATATATTCAATAATTTCAAGAAATATTTCCATTTTGAAATATAATATTGCGTATTAGTTCCGGGAAAAGAAACAACGTAACACCAACAGAGATCATTGGACTCCGATGTTTCCTTTAAAAATTTTGGTACTTTTGTAGGAAACAAATTTTTTTTATTTTTAAAAAGTTTTTTTCAAAAAGAATTACATTAAGAATTACTGGCAACGCTGCTCACATCGTAAGTGGTGTGAGACGCTAGGTGATAATCCTGATCTAAGGGCAGTAAAATGACCAGTCATGTCAACAAATGTGTTGCAATTATTTGAATAGTTTCAACGAATTTAAAAAAAAAAATTTTTTTTTAAATATAAAAATAGTCTGGAATTTATTTGAAAAATGCTTTTACATAGCTTATATGTCATTTAATTGAATTGCACTAAAACCAATTTTTTTTTTAAAGTAATTCTAATTTTTTCTTTTTCATTTCTAGTGCCACCCGAAAGACCTGTAATTTATAAGCCAAATCGTCATGAGAAGACCAGCAATGTGGAATCATTTAATGAGGGAACTGATATCGTTTTAATATGTGAGGTTTCAGGTGGTAAGTTTACTATATTGATGGAAACATGTTGTTGTTGTTATTGTTATTGAAAATATTTAATTACAAAAATCTCTGATTGAATTCTTTCGATTTTGTTTCAATATTTTTATTTGTTTTTTTTTTAATTTCAAATTTACTTTGTTTTTTTTTTCCTATGTATACATATGTATGTGTATATAAAATTTGTTTAAATATATAAAACATATACAGTGTTTGTGTACATAAATTTATGTGCTTGATTTTAATTAACAATTTATTTAAATTTAAATGTTATTTTGTGGCTTATAAATTGAATGCCATATTTAAATGCAATTTTAATTGTAACTTTTAATTTACCAGAAATATAACCACAATATTGGTTTATTTTTATAGTTTTAAATACATACAAACATACATACATATATCTATACAAGATTCTATCAATATGTGAGTACTCTCTCTCTCTCAATGCATGTACAAATAGATTTTTTATTGATGAAGATAATACTGGTCCACAAAATTATCCATACGATTGATAAATTTTAACAACTTTTTAATCAATCAATTTATTTCGGACCATTATATACACACATAAGGAGTACGCATACGAAAAAAACTGGAGTTACACTTTTCGTTATAGAAATAAAACTAAGTGGCGGATTTTTTTCGTTTTATATTTCAATTTAAGTAATAATATTTGAATTATTTTGAGACCTCAGAGCATTCAACTTTTTGAGCCACTTTTCTCCCAAACATGTTAGGGTGTTTTAGAAAAATACGTATTATTTTACTTGCTTTGTTTTGGTCGGAAAATCCTATTTTTCTTCCACTTTCACGCTTTCTCTCAATACTCAAAGACTCTTTGTATTGTTTTATTCTTACCTTAGAAACTGCTTTTTGGTTAACACCTGCGATCCTAGCAATCGTTTTTTGTAAGCGGCGCGGTTTTTCATTGGAAATTTCTATTATTTTTTTACGATATTCTTGTTGGGTGCCCAATTTTAAAAAACTCATTTTGCTATTGATATTTAGCACGTGGATTTTGACGCAGATGACTAACAAAAACATTGTAACGGTATTAATTTTTTTTCAATTGTGATAAAAGTTATAAGCTTAAAAGTAGATCCAGTTTTTTTTGTGCGCACTCCTTATGTCTGTATATAATTGGTCATTACTACCCTTCATGCAGGATTATGAGCTAGCTGCTAAAACCAAGTCTGTTGTGTGTGTGTTGATTTAATACATAGGGGGCTGAACTTATAAGCTAAAGCCGACTCCGAACGTCTGATTTTTGAGAAACGTTTCATGGCAAATTTTTTGGCTCTCAGAGTTTTAGCCAAAAATCTGCTAAGAGAATTGGTTAGATTAGGCTGGTGGTGTAACTTTGATAACCAAAGATCACTTAAGCACGCAAAACGGCCCGTTGTGACGCCATAGCTAAACGAAGACCCTATACAGACCGAGTTCGACCAAACTAAGGAAAAAGTTAGTTTGCAAAAGGGCTGGACTGCTGAGAGGAAGTCGCCTAAGAAATATTTTTCTTATTTCGTTTTGCTGGAGATATAAGACCTAGGGTTTGTATCTTGGCGTTACGTCTAATAAGCCAACACACAATTTATTAGATTATTGGCCAATGTCTATTGGATCATTTTCTACCAAAGTAGTTTTGAAGAAATTAATCCTTTTCTAAATGAATGAATGCTTTTTCCTTTGGTTCAGAAACTTCTGAAATTTCATAATCGTATGTATACTTTTGTGGACTTGTGTAAACACTGTTTATATATTTTTTAAATAAAATCTATGTGTAGTTTATTCTTTCTTTTTTGTATTTTCCTAAACATATCTGTGTATTTTGTTTAATGAAAAAAGAACTTAAAAAAACACATACACATCCACATACACACACTCACATGCAAACTAAAATTTAATTAAAATTGTGCCAATAAAACTAAAAAAAATTTAACAGAATGAAAAAGAAAGTATGTGTCGAAAAATAACAACAATATAATACGTTTAGACAATTTTATCAAAATTTTTCACAAATTTTGTCTGTGAAAATTCAATTCTGATTGGAAATTTTCTTCTTTTTTTTTGTTTTAATTGAAGTGCAACAAATGTTGTTAAATCGAAATGTGATCAAAGAAAAATATATTGTATATGTAGATATGCTGTGGATGCATGGTGGTAAATAACTCAATCTGCATGTGAAAACTTTCAGTAGAAACTAAAGTCAGGAAAAAGCATTTTCGTTTTTATAGTGATTTACATGAGGAGCTAGTAAGGAAGCATATACACACCAGAGATCAGCAGTGAATCGTTCTTCCGCTACTCATAACCATCCATAAAATTTTGAGTATGAGTGAATCAACAGAATTGAAATTCATCTACTCTGATTCATTCGTCTTTCCACTACTCATAAGTACTCATTGCAATTTTGAGTATGAGTAAATCAACAGAATTGAAATTCAACTACTCGCTATAACATTGATTTATAAGTTTAAGTAGCAATGAGTACAACGTTGACATCAAACTCACAACATTCGAAATATGTTTGATTCATACGCCTACTCATTCTGATTCATAAATTTAGAAAAATACTTTGAACACTTATAAGTCATTCGAGTGGCTCGAATCATTCATCAAAATTTAAAGCCTTTGTTGTTGTTGCATATAGAAACAAAGAAGAAATGAAAGACAAAAGCAACAATCAAAGCATACATACAATCTTTTTGTTTGTATAGTAGTGTTCGTACGCGAATCATACTCATTTTATACTTCGTGTAAATATTAAGTAGAGACGAGTCGAAGTCAATAACATCATCCGTATTGTTAAGTATGAAACCGACGAGTACTCCCAACTTTGAGTATGAGTAGTATGAGTGTGATATCATAATAAGTATGAATGCGACAAGTATCTGAACTCGCATCTACTCATCGTTTTGAATACTTATTGCTGACCTCTGGTTGACCCTTTATTCTAGCAATATAAAGAAAAAGAGAAGCATTTAAACACATTTTTACAATATAAAACGTTGGATAAAGATGGAATGTTTCCCGTTCTTCCATATAGTGCCATATATCTAAAGAATATGCCTTGTCAGCCTGACTTTTGGGTATACAACAGTCTGATAAAGTTTCCCTAAAAGGGGAAAAAACGATAGTATACACCAACATATGTTGGAAATATGTAGGGAAAGGGCAAGTTATTGACTTCGAATCGTCTCTACTTCACATTTACACGAAGCACAAAATAAGTATTATTCGCATACGAACACTACTATACTCACTAGAAAATTGTCTGTATGCTTTGCTTGTTTTCTTTGTCTTTCCTTTCTTTTTTGTTTGTATATGCAACAGCAACAAATGCTGTAAATTTTGATGAATGATTCGAGCCAGTCGAATGACTTATAAATATTACAGGTATTTTTCTAAATTTATGAATCAGAATGAGTAGGCGTATGAATCAAACATATTTCGATTGTTGTGAGATTGATGTCAACGTTGTACTCATACTCATTGCTGCTTATACTTATAAATCAATGTTGTAGCGAGTACGAATGAATCAGAGTAGTTGAATTTCAATTCTTTTGATTCACTCATACTCAGAACTGCATTGGTGCTTATAAGTAGTCGAAAATCGATTCATTGCTAATCTCTGGTGTCTACTACTTACCTGTTTGCTGATATAGCCGAAGTTTCCTAGGAAATAGAACCATAAACATGGGACTACGATTCCAATCCTTCTGAGAGTAAATAAAATTGCAATGAAAAGTTTCTCAAAAAATCTCTTGTTCGAAGTTGACCTTAAAACTGTGGGTCCCGCGACTTATGTATGATTTTAACAAACACAAAATTAGTGTGAAAAGAAACTATGACGTAATCTAGACTGAAGGGTTTTAATGATACCTGTTTATGTATACTTAGCAGCTCTTTCCATATAGCTAGCAGCCTAGCCACCAATCTCCTTTGTCAGTATCATCATCATCTCTGCAGAAATGTTGACAAGATCTTTATATACTGTCACTATATCTGGCCGAAGTTCTATGGCCTCACAAAATTTTTTAAAAGATGTTCCATTTCGTAATATAACGCACCCAGAAAGAGGAAGAAGCTAATTTTACAAGACAATGATAACATACTTATGCCTACGACAAGATCAGGGAAAAAGACATAGAAACACACAACTTAATCCTGAAGATTTCTTGCTACTTTTTCCTTTTTACAAAATTTTCTTTTCCGTAAAAATTTATATACTCTGTAGCAAAAGAAAATTAGTCTTAAACTCTTCCAAGAAATTTATGTCAAAAGTCGTTCTATTCGTTTAAGGAAAAAATAAATAAATTTGTTGTCAAAATAGAAAAAGAAAAAAGGATAAAAATGGTAAAATGTACAACAAACTGTTGAGCATAACAAGCACACAGATGAACTGGAAACAAATAGTTGTCATTTGCTTGTCTTATGCTCTCTGCTTTATTATTTTGGGTTTGTGTCTCTTGCAGGATTTCGATTTCTAAAAATTTATAAATGATGTCTCGTTTTTTTTTTCAATCCTTACATATGTACATTCTTTTGAAAAAGGACACGATTACAAACAATGTTTGATAGAGTTATTCTCCATTTTTTTGTATTTTCTTACTACATAATATGTTATCAAATAGTTTTTTTTTCCATTTTACTGTGTACGTATGTATGCACAGGGTGGCTGATATGTATTGCAACCAACTTCAGGTTGTTATCATTTGTAAACCGCTCGTCTGATAGCTGACAGATTTTTTCCAGTGACAGCTAATTTTATTATTTACAAGCTTACAAAAGCATTTTGATCTATTGCATTCAGAAAAAAAAGTTATTTGTGATGGAATCCAAGCATGATAGTGTGATTGCTTTATATTTGGCTGGAAAACCTCAGGTGGCTATCTTTAGAGCCATCCAGCATTTAAATGTGAATAAATCTTTTGTTTCTCTTACCATTGCTCGTTTCCGTGATACTGGCAGTGTTGCATTGCGTCCAAAAAGTGGACGACAAAAAACGGTAACAACACCAGATATGATCCAAAAAGTGAAGGCCAGATATGATCGAAAACCACGCCGCAGTGGTAGAAAAATTGCTCGTGAGCTGAACATATCGCGAGAACGGATACAACACATATTGAAAAATAAGCTTGGACTAAAGTCATTGAAGTTCTAAAAAGTGCAAGAGCACAAGATAGACTGGAAAGAACCAAAGAGTTACTTTACTTGCACGAAAGTGGCCAGTTACTGAATTTGATTTTCTCCGATGAGCAGCCATTCCAAATTAAGCAGTTTGTGAACAAACAAAATAATCGCGTTTACATGCCCAAGAGATCAGCTGAAAATTTACAACCGTGATTGGCTACCAGGAAAATCAAGCACCGCCGATGGTAATAGTTTGTCCCATTAGAGTCGCTCCCCGCTCGTATTCATCGACCGTGGGGTCTCATTAAATGTCTTAAAAATAGTATTGAAGCCCTGGCCAGACAAACATTTTGGCCGCAGGCCATTGAGATTCCAACAGGACTCAGCACCACCGCACTCAGTTCGTGTTAACCAAGAATGGCTTAAGAAGGAGGTTGCTTGCTTCATATCTACCGCAAAATGGCCACTAAAAACTTCGGATCTCAATCCGTCGAACTTTTGCGCCTGGAGCATTTTGGAGAGTAAGGTTCCCACTAAAAAATACCGAAGTGTCGATCACCTCAAGACGGCACTTCGCCGGTAATTGGCTAAAATACCCCAAGACCACTTTCGTGCAGCCTGTGATAACTTTGTCGGCCGTTTGGAGGCCATAATTCGTACCAAAGGTGGCCAATTCGAACAAATCTAAACTGATTCTAAAATTTGATGTTATTTGCAACTTTTTTTGCTTTTGAACAATTAAATTAAAAAAATATAGCGCTTTACTTTGTTGCATTATATATCAGCCACCCTGTATGTATGTTTTGCTTTTTGCCAACTTAATTTACTGTATCTGAAAACAAACAAATTTTTAGTTTCTGTTTTTTTTTTTTGTGTTTTTTGTTTCCATTAATTTAAGTTTTTTTGTGTTTTATGTCAGTCAACATCTCTTTATCAAGTTCTCTTATGATGTTACAAACATGCATTTAAATTTTATTCCTCTTTCTATTTTCTTGTTATTTAATAGGACGTCCACGTCCGAACGTAACATGGTATTTGGATAATACGGTGATTGATGAATCGTTTGAACATCGGCCGGACGGTAAGACGGTTAACCACTTGTCATATCCAAATATTGGACGACAACATTTGAATGCCAGATTAGTTTGTGTGGCAAGCAATACGAATTTGACTCCACCAAACAACAAAGTAGTCATACTGGATGTCAATTGTAAGTATCGATTTGTGGTAACTTTCCTATATGCAATGTTTTATGATGTAACAAATAAGCATTGGCTTTATCATCTATTTCTCCTTTCTATAATCAATGCTTTATATTGTATGGTTCTACATATGTACATACACTACATATTCTATTTTTGCTTAAAATAGTATCTAAGTGGGATTATGTCATAATGCCTCCTTTGGTTAAACTCTCAAACACATTTAGACATGGACTACATTTAATATTCTTTTAGATGTTCCTAGTTTCTCTGTCCAGTCTTTATTTTCTTTAGTAATAATCCATCGAATGCTAAAAGAAAAGACATTCAAATAAATTTGATTTGACAGATAACACGGTGCCACAGTGAAAATACACCCGAGTAACTACATAGTCCACGTTGTTCAGTTAGTTGAGTAGATCTCAAAAATATTTTTTTTTTTATATTTCTCGAACCCTCCAAACTTGTTTTATTTGACAAAAACAGTTGTTTTTTGACTTTGCGCACAAAATTCTGGATTACTCAAACACTTCTGACCCGATTTTCAAAACTTAAATCTTGTAGGAAAGGGGAGAAGTGGACCTTTAAAACGTTATACATATATCTGTTCTTCGACTTAATACGCTATGAGATTTGAGGAGGTAAACTTGGTAAATTCGAATTTTTTTCATTTTTTTTCAAGTTTGTCCATTCATAGGAGCAAACTTTAATAAAAAATATAGGATAAGTGATAATATTCTTAAAGCCTGTTCTCTTGTGAAGAGATCGAGTCATCATTTGATCAAATCGGACTAAAATTTCCATAGTTATTATTTGAAGAGTCTAATAGTCGTGAGATATTTTTTAAATATGTTATCTTATCGAATGAACTTTCGGTTCAAAGATTTTTAGAATTTTTGATGGATCTTGTTTAGTTATCACAAAATGTGTCAATTCACGTTTGCACGACTTCCAGAAGTCGGCTAATATTTGTGTTTTTTGCAAATATTATTATATCTCTTTGCGCAAACATTGGCCAACTTCTGGTGGTCGCTCAAACTTGGAATTGACACATTTCCCGATAAAGAATCAAGATTCATTCAAAATTCTGAAAATTTTTGAATCGAAAATTGATTTCATACGATCACATATATAAAAAATATCTCACGACTGTTAGGCTCTTTAAATAATAACTTCGGTAATTTCTGTCCGATTTGATTTAGCACCTTTAATGGCTAGAATATTAGGCAAGAATAAATGACATAAACGGCAGTGTCTCTTTCGGCAGAATCACTAACTCTTAAGAGTTGTAAAACCAGACACGTTCCACAAACCAGCCGTGGGTGGCTCTTTTGGCAAGCTCATAAAGCTAAAAGCTGAAGCTGGCTACGAAACAATTAATAAGAGTTTATCGCCTCTGAAGAATAATCTTCTTGTAGTCCTAACTTTAAGCCTGGCTGAACCAAAAACTGTAGACAGCTTTAGTGGAAATGATTTGCCACAAAATATACCCCAACAATGTACACACAAATCATTGACAAACCTTGACGCGTGCTACGGGAATTTGGAATTCATGAGAAGCTTGCAGCGCATGTTATGGCTCCATTCTGTTGGAAGCAGCAAGATTGAGATATGACAATTAATTGAGATATGAAAAAATTTGTAATTATGCTATTACAGTGCACGCGCGCTAATGTGAACTAATTAAAACTGGCGTTGTTCGCTTTTACGAATTGTTCACATTTCCGAATACCGAAAATTTAAAAAGAGAATAATACCATCTTTTAAACAAAAATCGTTATTTATTAATTTTTTTATAATTTAAACTCACAATTTAATGTTTACAATCCTTCTTTATAGTGTCTAAATAGCAAATGAAGGCTAAATTTGTTGGTAGAGATACTAACACATAGATATGTACAACTAAAACGGGGATTCCCGCAACTAATAAGCACAAAATTTTAACATTTCAAATTAAAACAAAAAACCTGTTCAAATTATAGGAGTTTTTACTATTTTTCATCTTTAAAAAAAATGTTTAAATTAGGCGGTGTTAATATAATGCAGTGTTCACATTAGCGGGCGTGCACTGTATACCGTTTTTGAGATCATATAGACCAATGATTCTGCCAGTCCATATAGCGCCACAAACAGTACTCTTGCAAATATAGCAAGATTTTGTCCCTTACATCAATTCAATCAATTGCTTACGAAGATAGGTTAGAGGACGTGCACCTGTCGGTCAAGACAAGCACAGTACCCGGAGGTCCAAATTGACCCATTGTACCAAACCCATTGTACGAAGATATTGAGAAGTAAAAATTATAAATTTCCTCGTCAATAAACTTTCGGATTTTATTTTAGACACACAATACAAGTGCTCTAACATTTTCAATATCACACATTCTTTTACCACACTCTAACTGAACTATTTATTTCAAATATTTTTTCCTTATGCCTACATTTTATTTAATTTTTCACACATTATTCCACAAAAAAAAAATTTTTTTTTTGAAAAATGCCAACAATTCATTCATTCAAATAAAAATTGTTTTTTAAATTGTGGCATAGTTCCAGTACAACAAAATTTTTTTTGTAATTTTTATTTAAAATTTATTGATTTTGTTTTCTATTCTTCTATTTCTGGTGTCCATTGACCTTTTTGGTATTTTCTGTACATGCCTTAATCATCGCAATAGGTTTTGTTTTTCAAAATAGCGTGACATTAAATCCTCTTGAAATAAGTTTTGCAGCAGAATGTAATTTTAGCAGAATCTATTAATGAGATCTGTCTGGCTATAGCCTATGTATTGTTGAAGTACTGCGTGCTGATATAACACTTTAAGGGGTAATAAGAAACAAAGTATTTCGTGTCTAAAAAAAAAAAATTATTTTCCAGTAAATATTTTCATATGTTCAATAGTGCTTGTTTTTAAAAAATCGCAAGTATACTTATAAATATAGAGGATGGCCCATTTAAAAGTTTAATTTAGAAATGCTGTAAAACAAAAACGATTAAAAATTCTGCCAAATATATACTTTTTTTATTGCAAAGTACAATTATTTAGTTAGAAATGAAATATTATTTCATTCATATGTCTGCCGGGGCGGGCCTCACAGAACCTTATTCAATCGGATCAATTTTCGCACACTTTTTCGAGTATATGGGGTCGTATCGCGGCAATGGCATCTGAATGTTAGCTTCCAAATTGTTTCTGAATTTTCGTCATTGTAATTTTCTTTAATAGCGTCCATAGTCCAACGGTATCAAATTGCAATGTCTTGGCATCATCTTTTCCCTCAGCTAAACGGTCATCAAAAGTTTGACTCAAAAACCGATTGTAACATGAAAGATCTCAACTTTCTTGTTGAAACCAAACATCGATAACATCACTAAAATAAGACCGGGTACGGAGTCACCGTGATCTAGTAGGACGTAACGCCAGGGTTCGAATCCAAGGCCAGACATTAAAATAAAAGTACAAAAAGTATTTTTTCATAAATTTCCTCTCAGCAGATTTCTGGCAAAAACTCTGAGAGTAAATAAAATTGGCATGAAAAGTTTCTGAAAAAAATTTTTCGCTCGGAGTCGATTTTAAACTGTAGGTCCATCCACTTATGTATAAAACTAACACACACAACATAAGTAGCGTGAGAAACTGCGGGCTTCTTGGGAACGATTGCTGTAGACTGTCTAACGGTGAAGGTATAGCACTGACCGTTTTATAATCACCTAGCAGCAGCTCGTTTTCTTGCCGTTCGTATCCTCCCCCTTTCCACCTTTCCTAAAAACCTGCACAATGCACTGCATGAGTAGGGGCCATCCCCTGAGTACTGGTAAAAAAAAAAATCGGAAATCAGGGAGCAATAGACGTCACCACTGACCGTAATGTTTGCGTCGTCCTTATTTTCAAGAAAATATTGGTTAATTCGCTCTACAAATCGTACTAAACTGTGCCTCGTAATATGTGCTTTGGCTTCTGTAAGGCTACATGTGGATTTTCTGCTCTCCAAATACGGCAATTTTGGCTATTAACGTACATACCAAACTGCAAATGAGCTTCCTCCGAAAATTTGATTTTTTTTTTTTTTGCCACAATCGATATCATCGTATAGTTTCTCGTTTGCATATCTAGCGAAGCGAAAACGAAGCGGATGGTCCTGCGACAACAGTTCTTGAACCAATTGTAAGGCGTTAATCGAAATCCTGTCTCAAAATTCGACCTAAACTGATGCGTGTAATATTGAATTCTTGAGAATGATGACGAGTTTGGTACACTCTCCCCCACAGCTTCGATATTTTCCGGGATACGCACTGTACGTGCATGTTCACGTCTTGGCACATCAGGAATGAAACAAGTTTCATGAATTTTAACAAAAACTTAGGTATACCGGCTACTGTTGGACACATTTTCGTGTAATTTCCAACCAAATGTCCTTGCTTTGGAAATATAATTCTAATAAATTTCAAACGTTACTCAAGCGTGAATCAATTTTCATTACATTCAGTGGCAATAATATACTGAATTTTGTGATAGAATAGAATGACATAAGTATTGTCAGATTCTAAATAATCGATGAAACAAATTTAAAGCGATAGATGGTCCTCTCTATATCTCTACATGTACATTGTCACTAACCAAAGGCGGAGGTTTTATAATCTTAAACTTGTTTTATAGCATCTGTCTGTCTTATGTTAATTTTAGGTGTGATAAACATGATTAATTTATTAATTTTAATTAGTTCAGTTTTAGTCTTTAACTTATAATATTATTAATATTTAATTTAATACAATCTCTTTCATTTTATATTAATAATTTGTTGTTGTGTGTGTTTCTGCTTTTAATTTTGGTTTTTTTTTTTCATTCCAGTAAAACCCATTGCTGTGCACATTATGACCAAAGATAGATTCGTATCAGCTGATCGCACTTATGATATCGAATGTAAATCATCTGGTTCAAAACCACAAGCCATTATATCCTGGTGGAAGGGTAATAAACAATTAAAAAAACTCACAAAAAATGTAAGTCAACGTCACATACTATTTTTTATTTTCTTTTTCTTTTTTTGTGTATATAAACATGACATTAAAAAAGGCCATCGTATGCTAAAAAGCAAATAAAAATTGTTTTTATATGCCATGCCATACCATCATTCATACACACAAATAAATTAAATGCATGTATGACTGAATATGAAAAATGCCTATAAAATCGATATGACCTACATACATTTACATAAATGAACGAATAACTAAAAATATATGTATGTATGTGACATATGCATATGTATGTATATAGTACGTATGTATATGTATATATTGTGTGCAGTATGACTTCACTACTACTACTACTACTACTACTCTGCCAAGTTTGACAGGATTTAAATGAAATATTTGTAACATTTCCGTTTGCAGTTACAAATATTTTTCTTTTTTTCGATTTGCTGGTTCCGTAGTAAACTTCTTCTTTATTCTTTAAGGTCAGTTAAATAAAGGAATTTAATTATTTAATTAATAAGTAATTAATTAAGAGAGAACACATTTCATAATTCAGAATCATGTGGATGAGGTTTTAGTGCTTTCAACGTACAATTGTTAGGTATTTTGTAAGGGTGCAGCTGCTTCAAAGTGTGCGACCAAAGAGCTTTGCTAGAGACGTTTATATGTCACTGTTTTTCATGTTCAATAGTAATTACTTTTAAATATAAATGCAAAAAAAATTGTCCTTTTTAATTTTTGTAGTGTAGTGCTGAGGTCGCCGTGTTCTAGTAGGTAGTGTGCTGGCTTTTCGACGTAAATCCAGGGTTCGAGTCCAGGCCAGACATCCAAAACAAAATACAAAAAGTATTTTTCGGCGATTTCTTCTCAGCAGATTTCTTGCAGAAACTCTGAGAGTAAATAAAGCCTGCCATGAAAAGTTTCTCAAAAATTTGTCGTTCGGAAAGTCGACTTTATACTGTAGGTCCCGCCACTTATGTATAATATTAACACACACAACATAAGTAGTGTGAGAAACTAGGTCAATAATCCTGACTGAAGGGTTGTAATGACCAATTATGTATGTATGTGTAGTGCAAAGCTTTCGATTGTTGAATTCAGTAACTCCAGTTCAAAAGCTGAAAAACTCGAAATGAAAAGTTTATCATGTTCTTTGAATTTATTAGAATTAACCTTCAAATAATTTATCTTGGAAGCTTCTTGACCATTCTATCCCTTTCAAAGTAAGACCCAAAAATAAAGTTCCACGTCCCTACATCCAATACATGTCTACAAAGAGCAACGACATATAAACTTGCTATATTCTAGAACCTGCTAAGCTTCAAAAACTTGGATGGATGAAGCGGAAAGAGAAAAATAACGAATATAAAGGTGAAACACACTTTCTTTGGTAACTCAATTTGTCCATAACTTCACTCTCTCTCGAACTCCATAATTAAACGAGGACATCTGTTGCATTCATAGCTGCCACACAAACCAAGCATTAAATCGTCAAATATTTGAGAAAAAATCGTCAAAATCGTCAAAATTATTTATTGAAATCGTAAAAAATCGTCAGAAAAATAAACAAAAACATATAAAATGTTAAGCAGCAATAATTGTGCATTATCTACACCCATAATTGGTGTAAGTATTAGGGATTCAGAAGATTTAAAGTTTATGGGCACGAAAATTCACTTTGTTTCTTAAGACGTTGCAATAAATACTTCATTTCATCTGATCTGCTTACAAATTATACCATTTATAACCGACCGAAAATGGAATACAACTCTCATGTATGGGTAAGACCTTAAAGTTGTGGCTTCTCGGCAGTGTAGGTCGTAGTAGCTCGTAAATCACGATAGTGCTCCAACTACATTATTGCAGCATCATTGCAGCATCGTTGCAATGTGGCCTGTGTCACTGTTCTATCGCTACTACAATGGATATTGCTCGAGCGAAATAAGGGGAGTTGTTTATGAAAATTATGTATTCTTACACTAACACTCTTACGTAACACTCGTCTTTCTCGGCCAGTACATCGGTGTGTGGTCGATAAGCCAGTGTATCGCACACTGCATTACACACAAAGTTCGTTTGGTAGACGGACTATTCGTATGTCGAGCTGACGTCTTGCAGAGATCTTACCTATTACTTTTGGTACAAAAATATTCAAACCTTGTCTCCATAAACACTGCTCCCTCTTTGTTCATTATTATTATATATTTTCTTATTTTCAAAAATAATTCCTGAGTATCTTTGTTCTTCCTATGGTAATAGTAGAAGCTATAATCGAATTTTTAAAATTATCTGCAACGGCGTATGTTAATTTATTATCAATTACGATGTTACTTACGAGTTGAAATTTTTTGCCTTTTAACGGATTAAAATGGTATAATATACAGAAAAATCATCACAGGTATTCGAAAATAACTTAAAAATATAATATTTTACACCTTGTTATACTAAGCTTAAGAAAGCCTTTAATGTACTAAAGTAAAGAAAATTACGTAAATATTAATTAATCGCCAAAATGACATTTTTGGAATTCAAAATCATCAAAATGACATTTTTGAAGTTCGAAATCGTCAAAATGACGATAAATCGTCAAATCTGGCAGCTATGATTACAACCCTTTAGTCAGGATTCGACCTAGTTCGACCTAGTTTTTCACACCCCTGTTAGTTTTATAAATGAGTTGCGTGACCTACAATTGTAACTTGACTCGTAGCCCTAGCTATTAGCGATTTGTATCCAAAAATGTCTTAAAACTTAAGATTCCGTATTACTTTTTTATCAATATTTTTGGGGGTCGCCGTGGTCTAGTAGATAGTGTGCTGTCTTATTAGATGTAAAAGCCAGGGTTCGAGTCCCAGGCCAGATATCAAAAATAAAAAATACAAAAAGTATTTTTTCGGCGATTTCTTCTCTTTCTCTTCTTGTTTCTCAAAAACCTGTCGTTCGGAGTCGACTTTAAACTGTAGGTCCCGCCACTTCTGTTTAAAATTAACACACACAACATAAGTGGTTGTGAGAAACTGCGGTCTTCTTTGGGACGTTTGCTGTAGACTGTCTAATGGTGAAGGTATAGCACTGGCCATTTTACAATCAACAGCAGCAACTCGTTTCCTTACCGTTCGCATCTTCCCTCTTTCTACCTTTCCTAAACCTGCACTGCATGAGTAGGGGTCATCCCCGGAGTGCTGGTTTAAACAAACAAAAAATAAAATATTTTTAGGTTGTATCAGGCTAATTACGCAATCTTCATTACCATTATGTGTGTTCCCTTTTCTTCGTAAAAATATATAATTTATACATGAATCAATTATTTTAAGGCTCTGCTTTGAAGGCAGCAGTTTAAATTTTATATAAAATGTTTATAGTCACACTATATACATTCTTAGTTGTTGCTCATATTATGGCATTTTTGGTAAACCAGCTTAATTATACTGCAGCATGAAAATTTTGTTTCTTTTCTTTTTTTTCCACCGAATTTTTCAATTTTTCATTTTATTTTGATGTTTTTTTTTGTTATTTTTGATTTTCCTCTGCTTATTTTCGTCATTTAATGTTATTTTCTACTTTATCTTCATGTACTTACAGTTTAATGAACCCGACAATCAATCTCTGAGTATATTAACATTCACGCCTACTCGTGAAGATGATGGCAAATATTTGACATGTCGAGCGGAAAATCAATTTATTGAGGGCAGTGCTATCGAGGATAAATGGCGTCTGGTTGTACACTGTAAGTAAAAATTATAACGGAAAATCAACAAAAAAAACAAGAATAAGAAACAGTCTGAACTGAAAATGTGAAATTATATAGAAAAGACATTTCACTTAATTTATATTGCCAAAGTTAGTAGCAGTAGTAGACCACATAAGTCGGTTAAACGTTGTAGAAGAATATAAATTAACATGAATAAATTTACACTTTAGAAAAGGCCTTTTTACTCGATATTCTATTTCTATTTTTTGATTTTTTTTTTTGTTTCGTTTTCGTTCTTTACTCTCTTTTAAGCAGGACTCTCGAGAGTTGATGGTCTATGGATTTAGTCGTAGACGTGGTCGTCGTATGTAAACTACTCTAACAAGGCAAAAGCAAAATAATGCTATGTAATGTATTGCGAAAAGTGGGAGTGGGGTGTAGGGGGGGGTTAGGTGTTAAAGAACTTTGGTGCTGTTCTTTCTGTACTGTTTGGTTCCATCGGGCTTTCAGAAATCAACGTAAAAAAACGTAAAAAAACAGAAGAAAACAAAAACAAACAAACAAAAAGAAAAAAACTGGCATTTAAAGCAGTCACGCTATTTGAGGTTAAATGCTGTTTGTTTGTCGTTGTGTGTTGTATTTACTTGACAATGGCCTGGGCCCATATTCAATTTAATTCAATTGCAAAGCTTTTATAAATGCCTTTAATGATATTGTTTTTGTCATTGTTGTTGTTGTCGTTGTAGTTTTGTAATGTTTTTTGTCCTGTTGTGCTGACTCTACCAGAGTGTTCCATTTATGTCCATGCATTTCAACACAATTACACATTACCGACATACAAACTTACATATACAAAGTGTTGTGATTAGAAATGAAATTGGCCAAGTTTGTAATAAAAATAAATTACTCCGTTTTTGTTGTTGTTGTTAGTTTTGTCCAATATTGGTCTTTTGCCTTTTTGTTTTGTTTTCTTGTATGTATATCGAGATGAGATGGCTATTGTTTTAGAATATGAATGTAAATGTTATTGTAGTAGAAAAAGAACACTTTTAAACGGATAAAAAAATTTTTTTTGGATCATGTGATTCCGAAAAGACCAAACCTATAGTGAACAGAAATTTCAAAGGTAAATTGAAAGTTAAGTCTAGAGTTTCAAAGAGGCATTTCATATAGAAAGGGTGGGGGGGAGTATTTCTAACTTTTTGTTTTCAATTAATTTCTTTAAACATATATGGAGTCCTTTCTAGATCATATTTACTTAACTACTTAATTGGCCATTACCAACCCGATGCTCCTCTACTTCTTGCAATCCTTCGGCCAATTCTCCACTTACTTCTCCCATCATATTTACGTGATAATTTAAATAAGCTGTGCCCCCTAGTTAGAAGTCGCCGTGGTCTAGTGGGTAGTGTGTTGGCTTATTAGACAAAAGGCCCGGGTTCGAATCCCAGTTCAGACATCAAAACGAAAAATATTTCTTCGGCGACTTCCTCTCAGCAGATTTCTGGCAAAGACTCTGAGAGTAAAAATTGCCATGAAAAGCTTCTCAAAAATCTGTCGTTCGGAGTCGACTTTAAACTGTAGGTCCCGCCACTCATGTATAAAATTAACGCACACGACATAAGTGGTGTGAGAAGCTAGGTCGTAATCCTGACTGAAGGGTTGTAATGGTCAATTATGTATGTATGTGTCCCCTAGTTGTAAAGTTTCTTTAATTGATTTAATCGAGTTTAAAATAAAGGGTGATTTTTTAGCTATTATCTTTTTGGGCAACACTGGTTTAAACAGATCTCGCACGTTTCGTGTTTTGTTTCACTGTGAAACATCATTAGTTTGGTTTATAATTTAACCATGAATCGTCTTACAAACGATCAACACTTGCAAATCATTGAATTTTATTATCAAAATGCGGGCTCTGTTAAGAAAGTTCATCGCGCGCTACTTTCATTTTAATCAGCCCACTGAAGCGACTATTCGGTCTGTTGTAACTAAATTTCGCATCAAATTTACAACCAAAAGCATTGCAAAAGCTATCAATGCATCCAGAGAAAGTCATAGTTTGGTACGGTTTATGGTCTGGTGGCATCAATGATACTTGAGTCTGATGAAAAATTTAACACAATTTTATTATATTTGAGACAAGCTTTGTCAAAGAAAATTTGAACCATTTCTAACATTTAAAATGTAAAATAAAAAATGCTTTCTCGAATTTAACCACATATTACATGCATTTGCCTTTGCATTCTTAAATTCCGCCGGGTTAATCAATCAATCCACTTCCTTCCCTCCACTAGAGGAAACTTCTGTAGAACGTTCACGTTGCTTGTGGGCCTTACTTACTTACCTAAATCCTTTAGTCAGGATTACGACTTAGTTTTATCCATGAGTAGCGAGACTTACTGTTTAATATTGGCTGCGAACGATAGCATTGAGAAAACGTTCATGGAAATTTTATTTTATTCTCAGAGTT
The DNA here is from genome assembly GCA_014635995.1 of Sarcophaga peregrina. NCBI lineage: Eukaryota > Metazoa > Arthropoda > Insecta > Diptera > Sarcophagidae > Sarcophaga > Sarcophaga peregrina. The sequence goes on from CM025789.1 coordinate 43,326,875, forward strand.
TTTGCCAGAAGTCTGTTGAGAGGAAATCACTGAAAGAAATAATTTTTGCGTGTTTTATTGAACCGTGGGTATCGTCTAATAAGCCAACACACCACTTACTAGTCCACGGCGACTTGCCTTTCGAACTAGATGTAGATTATGTAGGCATAAGTCGAAAATTTTTAACTGAACTTGTGTTGTGGTCAATAAGTTCTGGAGCTTCATCGTTCCATTTTACTTTACATTTTTATTTAATAAATATTTGAAAAATTCCATCAAACATCAAAAGCTGTTTAAATTTTAAATTGTAGAATATTGCTGTACTTGCTCTACTTGTTTGGCCATTTCAGGACTTGCTAAACTCTATCTTTGTAGAGGCTTTTTCAATACATTTTTTTTCCAGTATTGTACTTAGTTTTTATGCCTTTTGTACTAAACATGTTTCTGGTTGTTGTATTTTATTTTATGCGATGTTTTCTTTTATTTTCATAATAATAAAACAAACAATTGAAATTTCCATTAAATACACTGAAATGTAGATTTCTATTGTTAAATGAATACGTATGTACATACAGGAACGTGTACGTGTAAGACAATAATTATGTACAGGGTGGCTGATATATAATGCAACAAAGTAAAGCGCTATATTTTTTTTAATTTTTTTTTAATTTTATTGCTCAAAAGCAAAAAATGTTGGAAATACCATCAAATTTTAGAATCAGTTTAGATTTGGTACGAAGCCATAGTAGGCTGAACGAAAGTGGCTCTGCTGTATTTTAGCCAATTCACGGCGAAGCGCTTAGGTATTTTTTAGTGAGAACCTTACTCTCTAAAATGCCCCAGGCGCAAAAGTCCAACGGATTGATATCCGGAGATTTTGGTGGCCATTGTGCGGTAGAAATGAAGCGAGGAACATCCTTATTAAGCCATTCTTGGTTGACACGTGCTGAGGGCGGTGGTGCTGAGTCCTGGTGGAATGTTTGTCTGCCCAGGATTTCAATATTGTCTTTAAGACATTTTCCCGATAATATTCGGTCTATGAATACGCCGTTACGGCGGTCCACACTATTACCATCGGCGGCGCTTGAGTTCTGGTGAAAAATCGCAGTTGTACATTTTTAGCTGACCTCTTTGGCAAGTAAACCCGATCATTTTGTTTGTTCACAAACTGCTCAATTTGGAATGGCTTCTCATCGAAGAAAACCAAATTCGGTAACTGGCCACATTCGTGCAAGCGAAGTAACACCTTTGCTCTTTCCAGCCTAACTTTTTTTTGTCCATCGGTGAGCTCTTGAACTTTTTGCAACTTCAATGGCTTTAGTCCAAGCTAATTTTTCAATATGTATTGCATCCGTTTTCGCGATATGTTCAGCCTACGAGCAATTTTTCTACTACTGCGGCGTGGATTTCGATCAAATTTGGACTTCATTTTTCGGATCAATTCTGGTGTTGTTACCGTTTTTTGTCCACTTCTTGGACGCGATGCAGCACTGCCAGTATCGCGGCAATGGGCAATGGTACGAGAAAAAAAATTTTATTGACATTTAAACGCTGGAGAGCTCTAACGATAGCTACCTGTGGTTTTCCAGCCAAATAAAAAGCATTCACTCTATAACGCTTGAATTCCATCACGTATAACTTTTTTTCTGAATGCAATAGTTCAAAATGCGTTTGTAAATTTGTAAATAATAAAATGAACTGTCACTGGAATAAATCTGTCAGCTGTCAGGCGAACGGTTTACAAATAATAACAACCTGAATTTGGTTGCAATACATATCAGCCACCCTGTACATACTTTTGCTTTATACCACCATAGGTTTGTGGAAAGGTAGCATATAGTTTGTAGCAAGAAAAAAAACAACAACGGCAGAACTACTTGTTAATTTACGTGTTGAAATGTTTCTATTCACTGGCTATTCTCGGTATCGACGATGTCAAAACACAGCTACACATACAGCAACTACTTTTAAATAAATTGTTGAAATAGATTTTATTTGTATTTATATTTGCTGCTGCTGTTGTTGTTAGTATTGTTATTGGACTTAACATACAGACTCTGGTCCTGTGTTGACAATTAATTTTAATGCCACCTATTTGCAGTGCAGTATATCGATTACATACATACACTTGTCCAATGGCTATGGGATATAGACCAATACATACATTTGTTGTTAAAGTTGATTGTTTCAATTGGTTTAACCTAAGCCTAGTCTCATGGTTTATTGGGTTTGATTCAAGCATTCGGCATTAGAGATGCAGAGAATCTAATTTAACATGTTGGGTGGTCTTGTGTGTTATTTAACGCCATTTACGTTTTTTTTTTTTTTTTTGTAAATTCTGCACTTCCTGTTGTATAGCTGTGTAATATTTGAGCAATTTTTTTTGGTTATCCTGTTGTTATTGGCTTTTGTGGGTTAATAATACTGAAATATTTATGTATCCCGGTTGCTCTAATACAAGTTGCACTTGTTTAATCACATAAACACCCGCAACTGCCTAATAAAATTTCTTTCTTTCCTTTTATTGCCATTATGGTATGGTTGTGTGGATATTCAAATTTCCAATTCAATTACGCTTTAGACAGGCAGTGAAGGGAGGGGAAGTTCAATAAACTCTTAAAGCAAGCTTTTTGGTAAAAATTTGTTTTTTTTTCTGTTTCCAAAAATTTTTCATTTTTGGTTAAACTAACTAAACAACACAACATAATATTTATTTTAATTAAACACACACAATTATTTGGTTTGGTTGCTGCAGTACTTTCCTCAAATACACCACATTTATGGGTTTTGTTGTACATTGTGGCGTGTGTTAGAAATTGGTTTGTTTTTAAGCGATGAGACATTAATTTTGTTAAAAATAAATTATTGCCTTTTGAGGTTTTATTATTTGCTGTTCGAATACAATATAATTAAGTGGCCTTTTCCAATGTTATTTCCACAATATGTTGTTTTATTGAACTTCATTTCATTATTGACTGTGGGGGGACGAGGGTACGAAAAATAACTTTGAATTGGTTTCGCCAAAAAAGTGTGGTTAGAGGAAATTAAACGTATTTAATTAAAATTTTTAATACTTTAAGGGCCATTATTACAACTTTCCGTTAAAGTTGGCGTTAGTTAAAGTTATCTTTAGCTAAAGTGAACGGCAAATTAATTTTTTTAGTTATTACAACTTACAGATGAAACAAAATTAACTTTTTCAAAAATATGGCAGTACCGAAGGAAAGTCGATAAAACTGCTCAATTAAACAAGTTTTTTTTTTTAACGCAGTGGCAATGCTAATTTTGTATAAATTTGAAATTGCCATATCGCAAATAGCTTATGATATGGGAAGTTCAAACATAAAGTGACCTTTAAATATTAAAGGAAGGAAGATCTTCCCTTTAGCTTAACGCTCACTTTTATCTTATTGGGTACTCGTAATAATGAAAAACAATTTATCTCTCCATTAAAATCCTCCCTTTAGTTAACGGCAAGTTGTAATAATGGTTCTAAAGGTTCGTTAAAACTATACATTAATGATCGTCATATTTTTAATCTTATAAGTTGAAAAATTTAACAAAATTAAGAAGGAACACTAATAATGTTCATTGCATTAAAATACAGAACATAAGAGGCCATACAATTTACTTTCAATCCATCGGATTTTCTAAAAGTTATCTTCGAAATTTGATAGTTAACAACGACCATCTTATTGAAGATATCATTTAGTAAGTTACGCACATTCATCATAGTCAGTTCAATCCTTCATTCGATTATGAACGATCTAGTTTCTTACACTCCACTTGTGTTGTATGTTAAGTTTAAAGTCGATTTAAATTGTTTTATCAAAATGGGTATTCGTTTTAAGCAATTTACCTATCGAGTCAACACTTGCCCATTGACGGAACGTGTAATCTGCCAAAGTCAACACCGGTGTGTGACTTCCACATGAAAGTCGAGTTTAGAACGAAGTCGATGTAGTCCAGTAGACAGTGTGTGAATCAATATATATTGGCATGAAAAAGTTTCTTAAAAAATCGGTGGTCTGTAGGTCATGCCACACATGGATAAAATTAACACACCATGGCAGATGACCACCTACGTACGTATGTTCGTACATGTCTCTCGGAATGGTTAAGGTATGCTCACCGCGTGCTAAGCTAGGTTGCAATCAGAAATCAGCAAAGAGTATTCAAAACGATGAATAGATTCAAGTCATACTTATAATTTCTGATACTTATACGCATTCATTCTTATTTTAATATGATACTCATACTACCCTTACTCAAAGTTGTAAGTATTCGTCGTATTCATACTTAACAATACGCATGAAGTGATTGACTCAACTCGTCTCAACTTAACATTTACATGAAACGCAAAATAAGTATGAATCACGTACGAACACTCTATACTCACAGGAAGATTGTGCGTGTGCTTTGCTTGTTGTCTTTGTGTTTGTCTTTTCTTTCTTCTTTGTTTGTATATGCAATGAATGATTCGAGCCACTCGAATTACCTATAAGTTTTATAAGGATTTTTCTAAATTTATGAATCAGAATGAGTAGGCGTATGAATCAGACATATGAGTAGCGGAGAAACGATTCATTGCTGATCTCTGGTTGCAATCCAGACTGATGGGTTGTAATGACCAACTACGTGTGTACGTTCGTACAAGTCTACCAAAAAACACTCGGAATGGTTAAGGTATGTTCACCTCTCCACACTCGCTGCTTAATAGACATATGACACTGCGTGTCAAGCTAGGTTGCAATCCCGACTGAAGGGTTGTAATGACCAACCAAAATACCAATCCACTGTATATATGCAATCCATATAGTTTTAATAAAATTTTGTACAATTTATCTTGTAAAATTTAAAAAAAAAAAAACTTTATAAAAAATACTTTATAAGGGTAAATATGGATTCCAACAATATTTAAACAAAATAGGTTACAAAATTCGCAATTAAAAACCTTTTTTTTTTGTATAATTGAATTTTTTGTTTGTTTTAAAAAATTGTAGTTATTTTGTTTTCTAACGTTTAAATAATTTAAAAACATTTCAACCCAATTTATTGATGCTTACAAATCAAACATGTTGCTGCGCAAAATTTAGTGCCAACCCTAGATTTTTCTTCCCTTTTTTTGCCCACATCATCAGAGTTCGTTACAAATTTTTTATGAGCCAAAGCTAAACAAACTAAATCAAACAACATTGTTAAGGTAATCAAACAAACAAACAACAGAAGGCAAAAAAAAACTAAACAAAAAAGTTTTTAAACAAATGACAAAAATATCGCATTGAAGCATTGTAACTCACCTGAGAATCATTTACATTTTAGCGTATGAAAGCAGGGATACTCCCACACGACAGTAAAGAAAAAATAAATAAACTGACAGTCAACGAGATGCATAGTTTACATTAAACTGACGACAGATAACGAGCAGTTACTTAAAGGAGTGTTTTGTTGTAAATTTAACAGCTCGGAGGTGTTCTACTGGGTGGCTGATATTTAATGCAACAAAGCAAAGCGCAATATTTTTTTAATTTTTGTTTTTTAAAATTGGCCACCTTTGTTACGAATTGTGGCCTTCAAACGGCCGACAAAGCCATCACAGGCTGCACGAAAGTGGGCCGTAGCGCCGTCTTGAGATGATCGACACTTTGGTGTTGTTTAGTGTAAACCTTACTCTCCAAAATGCCCCAGGCGCAAAAGTCCAACAGATTGTGATCCGGAGATTTTGGTGGCCATTGTGCGGTAGGAATGAAGCGAGGAACCTCCTTTTTAAGCCATTCTTGATTAACGCATACTGAGTGCGGTGGTGCATGGTCTGCGGCCGAAATGTTTGTCTGAGCAGGGCTTCAATACTATCTTTAAGACATTTTCCCGATAATATTTGGCATTTATTTTGACCCCACGGTCAATAAATACGAGCGGGGAGCGACCATCGGCCGTTTCGGCGGCCCGCACCATTACCATCGGCGCTAATTGATTTTTCTGGTGGCCAATCGCAGGTGTAAATTTTTAGCTGACCTATTTGGCAAGTAAACCCGATCATTTTGTTTGTTCCAAACTAAGTTGGAATGGCTTCTCATTCGAGAAAACCAAATTCGATAACTGGCCATTTTCGTGCAAGCGAAGTAACTCCTTGGCTCTCTCCAGTCTAACTTCTTTTTGTCCATCGGTGCACTCATTTTTCGATCGGATCTGGCCTTCACTTTTCGAATCATTTCTGGTCTTGTTACCGTTTTTTTTCGTTTACTTTTTGGACGCGATATAACACTGCCAGTATCACGTCAACGAGCAATGGTACGGGGAACAAAATATTGCGGGAGGGCTCTAACGATAGCCTCTTGTGGTTTTCCAGCCAAATATAAAGCAATCACTCTATAACGCTTGAATTCCATCACATATGACTTTTTTCTGAATGCAATTGATCAAAATGCTTTTGTAAGCTTGTAAACAATAAAATGAACTGTCACGGGAATAAATCTCTCAGCCGTCAGGCGAGCGGTTTATAAATGATAACAACCTGAAGTTGGTTGCAATACATTTCAACCACCCTTTATGGGCCATCAAAGTCAATAATTTTTGGTGTCTAATAGAATTTTGCTTCTTTCTGTTCTCTTCATTCAGAATTTTTTTTTTTTGTTTTTTTCGGTATTTTAAGGACCTGTTCGTTTTAACAAACAAAATTTAACCGAATTGCCAAGTTTACTATTGTATTAGTTGAGTAATTTGTATCACTGTAACAATACACAGAGTCCTTAAGGTAAATATTGGGGCAATTACAAGGATTTTTTTTTTTTTTTGGTTTGCAACAGTAATGGTCGTGGCATACATTCGCTTAGTTTTGATTATTTAAACTTCGTTGATTTTTCCACAATTTTTGCAGACATAAAATTTTTTTCAAGCAAGTGAAAAAACCACGACAAAAATTAAAAAAAAAAATAACATTTTATATCCTGCCCCACTATTTAAATCTCCAATGATTTGTTAGTTTGTTAAAATGTTTTTGCAATGATTAACTAGTTTGGCATTCTACAAATACCTACGCTTTGCTTGAAATTTGGGCAACTTTGGGCAGAAATTTTTATCAAACATTTGAAATACCCTTTAATTTGGATTACAAGGACATTTCCCATGTTATAAAAAGTAAAACGAAAGTATGAACGAATATTGTTGTCAAAAAAAAAAACAACACCAAAAACAAACAAAAAATACAACGAAAATGAAAACTGAAAACAGAAAACTTAATTACTGGTTTGATGGGGTTGTAAAGAAAGAAAACTGAAATATTCATTTTGTTTCTGTGTTGCTATGTGTTAGTCTCATATACTGTGGTATTAAGGATCAATTCAGTTTGTTTTTGGTGTTGTTTTTTTTTTTTATGTTTCCTCACATATGAAGTTTTTGTTTATAACATGTTATAAAAGGATATGACCAGTTAAATTGCCAAACATTGGCTAAAGTTAGTGTTCTTTTTATTGGGCCTTTTTCTGTTTTTGTTTTGTTTTTTCTCTTTTTCATTTCCCTTGGCCTTCCATACTTCGTTACTTTTTTCGTATAATTTTTTTTTTATTTTCTTTTGGAATGATATTTTCAGAGTGAAAGTTTAATTTGGTAAAAGGACAAGAGAAACAAAAAAAGGAATAAGATGTTGGCATAAAAAATCGTAGCATGCAAAAAAGTAAAGAAAAGTAATGTAAGACAACATTGGAAGACGCTATTAGAGTTTAAAGTAATTAACTTGGAAAAGTATTACCATATCTTTTTACATACGTCATTACAGTTCTTTACATAATTTTTTTCTTACATACATAATTGGTCATTACAACCCTTCCGTCAGGAATATTGACCTAGTTTCTCACACTACTTATGTTGTGTGTGTTAATTTTATACAAAAGTGACGGGACCTGCAGTTTAAAGTCGACTCCGAACGACAGATTATTGAGAAACTTTTCATGGCAGTTTTATTTACTCTCAGAGTTTTTGCCAGATATCTGCTGAAAGGAAGTCAACGAAAAAATAATTTTTGTATTTTATTTTGATATCTGTCCTGGGACACGAACCTTGGCTTTACGTCCAATAAGCCAGCACACTACCAACTAGACCACGGCGACTTACAACTCTTTAGTTAGGAATATAACCAAGTTTCTCATACCATCCATGTTGTCTGTGTTAAATTATATCCATGAGCGACAAGACGTACAGGATTTTGAGAAACTTTTTATTTAGTCTCAGACGTCCAATAAGCCTATCTGCTACCTACTAGATTACCTACTAGATTTGCTGTTAGTAAATTGGAAATAAATTACAAGAATATAGGGAATGTCTCTAAAAAAGTTACCTAAACATTTGATGATTACCAGAACATGACGGGATCCGGACAACAAAATTAACAAAAAAAGCGATTCGCTTGCAACGGCTAGTACAATAGAAGATTCAAACGAATTCATATATAAAATTGACATTCCCCTGCACATAGCCACCTCACTCATAAAAAACAAATCTCAAACTGTATTAAGTGCAATCAGATCTGATCCAATATGAATATATATAACGAATGAAACTGTCATTTAATAATGCCTTCAATATATCTTAGGAACCTCATTGACTTCTGTAGAATCCTAACAGAACATTTCCTTTGTCATTGAATGGCATTTGGGAAACTTAGGATGAAGATTTCTTTGCAATCCAGAATTTATTGCCAGTAGAGTGTCCTACGTCTAAATAAATCAACACAGTAGCTAATAGGCTGCAATCTAACAGTCCATATGGATCAGCACTAAAAATAATACACTAGTATTAAGTTAATTGGATTAAAAGCGCCCTGGTAGTCTAGTGGGTAGTGTGCTAGCATATTAGCGTGAGGGTCGTGGGTTCGATTCCCACCAGATCCTCTAATCTGTGACACTACACCGGGAGACCATATGGCCTCAGCTCTCGTAAATGATTAGAATATAATTTGTAATTTCATTGTAATTAATAAATAAATAATTGGATTTACGTTGCATTGCTCCATGTACTTGTATCACAGCAAGCCCTGTGGCGTATATCATTATTTTCAAAATAATATTGAAGCCAAATGTCAAGTGAATTTAATTCTTCAATTTTAGTCAGGAAAGTATAGATTAGTATTATAAGAAGTACCACAAATATTACATCTTTCAGGGTGCAGTATCATATCTTGAACTGCATCTGATTGTTCTTCACCCAGAAATTCGGCATTTGTTCTTTTACATATTGAATCAAAAATTAGTTTTTTGGCTGAAGATAACTTTTCGATAGAAACTAAAAGAAAATAAAATTTACTGATTTACCATCGTTATTTCTTTGTTAATTCATTCGCAGAGAAGTAGCAAATTTTAATGAGTATTTTTGGAGCTGAAATCGCCGTGGTCTAGTAAGTAATGTGTTGGCTTATTAGACGTAAAATAAATAAATAATAAGTAATAAATAAACGGAGTGAAGTCATAGAAGATAATATAAAATACAAAGAATTTTTGTTTCATTTATTAAAAACAAAAAGTATGTGTTAAGGTCGCCGTGGTCTAGTAATTACTGTGCTGGTTTATTAGACGAAAAACCTGGTATCGAGTCCCAGGCCACACATCAAAACAAAATACAAAAAGTATTTTTCGGCGATTTCCTCTCAGCAGATTTCTGGCAAAAACTCTGAGAGTAAATAAAATTACCAAGAAAAGTTTCTCATAAAATCTGTCGTTCGGATTCGACTTTAAACTGTAGGTTCCGCTACTCATGTGTAAAATTAATACACATAACATAAGTGGTGTGAGAAACTAGGTCAATAATCCTGACTGAAGAGTTCTAATGACCAATTTATAAAAAATCATTTAAAAATTCGTCAAAAATTAGAAAAAAAAATCCAGCAATTCTTTTTAATTTTTTTTTTTTCAAAACGTCAGCGAATTCTCGTTATCAGAAATCATCTTTAGTTCCGGAACACGTTCCTGTCCAAAAAGGAAGTACCGGAACGATGTTCCGGAGCGTTCCGGCTCGACAACACTACTGCCCTGGGAGTAAATAAAATAAACTGTAAATTCTGCCAATTATCGATAAAACCCATGCAGATAACATGGATAGTGAGTGAAGCTAAGTCGAAATTGTGACCAAAGGATTTGTAATGAGGATGATTGTAGTGCAGGAACCTGTAAAAGGTTTATTTATTGAAAATTACTTTCATAAGTAACGAAGGAATGTAAAAAAATAAAATCCAAAGACGTAACCTAGAAAATGTAAGAACCAAACCAACTGACCGCTGTACGATCACTGTCCATCCGTTAAGAGAAGTGTGCAAACTATGCGAATTATTTTTTTTCGTTTTCTGTTTTTTTTAGATGAAACTTCGGCAAGTGAAAACAAAGAGGAAAAGAAATAAAGTTAAACCATAAAAACCAAATATAAAAAGTAATTGTGTGAAAAACCCAAAAAAAAAATGTATAACAAACCAAACAAACAAACAAAAAAGAAACAAATAAAGATGGACGTTTGGTTATTTTCTTTTATTTTTTCGTTTATTCTTGGACCTACAATCCTATGGACAGCCATAGACTTACACACAATATAAGGAGTGCGCACGAAAAAAATGGGCATACATTTAAGCTTATAACTTTTATCATAATTGAAAAACATTAATACCGTTACATTGTTTTTGTTAGTTATCTGCTTCAAAATCCATGTGCTAAATTTCATTGCAATAGCAAAATTAGTTTTTTGAAAATGTCGTAAAAAAATAATTCAAATTTTCAATGACAAACCGCGCCGCTGTTAACCAAAAAACAGTTTCTAAGGAAAGGAATAAAACAATATAAGGAGCCTTTTGGTATTGAGAGAAAGCATGGAAGTTGATGAAGAAAAGGATTTGACGACCAAACCAAAGCAAGTAAAATAATACGTATTTTTCTAAAACACCCTAACATGTCTGGAAGAAAAGTGGCTGGGCAAGTTGGATGCTCTGAGACCTTGGTCTAGAAAAAATTTTATACACAAAAGGAATTCAAACATTATTTACTTTAGTTCAAATATAAAACGAAAAAAAATCCGCCACTTAGTTTTATTTCTATAACGAAAAGTGTAAGTCCAGTTTTTTTTATGCACACTCCTTAAAAGGATATCAGGTTGCTTGTTTTTTTATTTATTTTTTGAAAAATAAAATGCCACCCTCCACTTATAAAACAATGTCATAAAACGCAGAGTTGAATCACATGGTCAATGAATGTAGGTATGTATAGTAAGTTTTTGATAACATTTAAATAAAGCAACAAAATACATACAACAACAATAAAGATACATTTGAACAGATAGACCACATACATACATACTAACTGGTATTCAAAATGTTCGTTTTTTTTTTGCTTTTATGTGAATGAAACTACTTAAGAATATTTGTATATGGGGTTATAAAACATTTAAACTGAAAGACAATTTACATGATAGACAGTTACAACCAACAATCACATACACAGTTTCATTTAACATTTCCTCCTTTTGCCTTCATTTTTTTTTACTTTTTCTATTCTGTTCTGTTCCGTTCTATGATCTTCTATTTTTTTGTTGTTTTTTTTTTCAATTTTATTTCTTTTATATTCGTTTGTTTTTATTCAGCTGTTGTGGTTTGGTAGTCATAAAATAATAGAGAAAATAACAACAACAAAAAAAAAAAACAACAGATTTTATAAAACAAATAAAACAAGTATTTATGACAATCTATGTGGACTAAAAGTGAAAAAACATGGCTTAATTGACTGAAAGGAAATAAAATAAAATAAATGAAACCAAAGAAGCACAATAAAATATAGATAAAGAAACAAACAAGAAAATTTTCACAAATAAAATACTTAGATATAAAGGGTTGAGTGTCTTAAGTACTTGAGCCATTAAAATTACTCATAAGGGAATGTGATTTGAATTATTTTGACGTAATGAAATGCCATGAAGAATTAAGTGATACCACAATCTATTCTACCCTAATATCAACAATATCGAAAGGAAACCATTCGGCGTCCAACATAAGTCTTGCTATATTTATGTCAGAGCGTTCGATCAAAAATGTTAGAAAATTAAAGTTTTTTATATAGCAGGAACAGAGTACTTCCACATGAAAGTGACATGAAATACTGTCTTGTTTTTCTTCCGACCCACAGAAGCCACTCGTTTGAATGCCAAGTCTTTCGTCGTACCTAACAGTGTTCCTTAAGAATCGCCTTCGTGTGTTGGATTTTAGGTAGGAAGTGAGTGGGTTCTGTCAAGCAGAGTCTAGCAATATTGCACATATGCTTCCGCAGCCAATGAGATTAAGCATCCTCGTAACATGAGGAGGTAATATCCAAATAAACTGAGGCAATCGAAATGCTATCTACAGCTCATTAACATTGCAATTTACATACCCTTAGATCTCAAAATCCATATGACAGTTAACTCTAAATGATCCGAAATTTCTCTTGTCGATCCGATTTCTATAGTAATACTCATCAGAGATCAGTAATAAGTATTCAAAATGATGAGTAGGTTCGAGTCATACTTATAATTTCATATACTTATTCATACTTATTTTGATATCATACTCATACTACTCACACTCAAAGTTGGAACTACTCGTCGTATTAATAATACTCATAATATTATTGATTTCGACTCGTCTTAACATTCACACGAAGCACAAAATACGCATGATGTTATTGACTTCGACTCGTCTCTAATTAACATTTACACGAAGCACAAAATAAGTATGATTCGCGTACGAACACTACTATACTCACAAGAAGATTGTGTGTATGCTTTGCTTGTTGTCTTCAGTCTTTCCTTTCTTCTTTGTTTGTATATGCAACAATAACAAAGGCTATAAATTTTGATGAATAAATCGAGTTACTCGAATGACTTATAAGTATTATAAATATGTTACTAAATTTATGAATCAGAATGAGTAGGCGTATGAACTAAACATATTTTGAATGCTGAGTTTGATGTCAACGTTGTAATCATACTCATTGCTACTTATACTTATAAATCAATGTTGTAGCGAGTACGGCTGAATCAGAGTAGTTAAATTTCAATTCTGTTAATTCATTTATACTCAAAATTGCATTAGTGCTTATGAGTAGCGGAAACATGATTCATTGCTGATCTCTGATAGTCATCCAGGAATAATAGCTGTGCGAAAAGTACATGAGAGTTTATCGAGTGGAGACGTAAGCCCATTTACTGCAAGTAGAATGGCCATCAGATTCCTAGACAGTCTGTACATACATACATACATAATTGGCCATTACAACCCTTCAGTCAGGATTACGACCTAGCTTCTCACACCACTTATGTTGTGTGCGTTAATTTTATACATGAGTGGCGGGACCTACAGTCGACCCCGAACGACAGATTTTTGAGAAGCTTTTCATGGCAATTTTTACTCTCAGAGTCTTTGCCAGAAATCTGCTGAGAGAAAGTCGCCGAAGAAATATTTTTCGTTTTGATGTCAGACTTGGGATACGAACCCGGGCCTTTCGTCTAATAAGCCAACACTCTACCTACTAGACCACGGCGTACACCACATCTAAAATTGAGTAAAAATGTCAAGTGTTTCCTGGCGAGAGAGTGAGCTCTCGTATGGGTTGCTGGGAGTTGGTACATTGAAGATATCATTAGAGCTGACAGGTCACTGGCATCTGATTGCACACTGGGTACTACCGTACAAAGACTCTTGCCTATTTTGTATTAACGTATTTTTTAACCAAACGAAATTTAATTTAGAATTGGGTAACGAAATAGGTAAATAAGGTCTTTATGAGAGGCAGGAATACGTCTGAATTTATTTCAGAAAATCAAAAGCTTTTCAATACAATCTTGTCCTATGCTGGCACTGGATTAAATGAATATTATACTTCATATTTAAATATTAACGTCGAAGGTTTATAGATGTCAAAGCATTTTTAATTAACTATTTCTATAATTTTAATTCCAGTATTCTTTCTATACAATCATTATCTGAAACACTGTGTTGAATAACAGTTTCATTAGATTTTTAATTGAGCATTTTACATTCATAACTCTTAAGTGCTATTGAGTAGGTTGAAATGAATATAATATTTCTAATGTAATAAAGTTTAAAATTCATGAGAGTACTTAATATTCAATTGTATATATACGTATATATATTCTGCAGGAATATTATGTACAATGTTATACATTCTTAATAAATTTTCTTAAATTTTTTTTTTATTTTCTGTATTTTTCAGATCAACCCACAGCACATTTAAAAATGGGTTCAAACCTTAATCCAGATGATATTAAAGAGGGAGATGATGTCTATTTCGAATGCGTTATACAGTCGAATCCAAAGCCTTATAAAATGTCATGGTTTCATAACGTAAGTAAAGTTCTTAAGTAGTGTTTACAAAAAAAAAACAAAAACAATTAACAAAAAAAAAAAAAAAACGAAACACAGACATCAAATTGTAAAGCAAACACACTCAGAAGGAAAAGACCAGCAAATAATTAAAAATCCAAAAGAAATGGCAACAAAATAAACAGAAAAGAATACGAAACATTTTAACATCTTAAGGATCATTAAACAATTTTTACTTTTTCTTGTTTTTTTCTTCTTCTAATTCTGTTCTTTAAGTTTCCTTTACGTTGAAGTATATTTTGTACATTCGCTTTTTGGTTTTTTTAAGTACAGTCAAACCCAGTTATAACGAACTCCGTGCAACCAAAAAATTGTTCGTTATAGGCAAAGTTCGTAATAAACGGAATGAAGTCATAGAAGATAATATAAAATACAAAGAATTTTTGTTTCATTTATTAAAAACAAAAAGTATGTGTTAAGGTCGCCGTGGTCTAGTAATTACTGTGCTGGTATCGAGTCCCAGGCCAGACATCAAAACAAAATACAAAAAGTATTTCCTCGGCGATTTCCTCTCAGCAGATTTCTGGCAAAAACTCTGAGAGTAAATAAAATTGCCATGAAAAGTTTCTCAAAAATCTGTCGTTCGGAGTCGACGTTAAACTGTAGGTCCCACCACTTATGTATAAAATTAACACACACAACATAAGTAGTATGAGAAACTCGGACAATAATACTGACTGAAGGGTTGTAAAATGACCAATTATGTATGTATGTGTTAATTCTATTTGCCTATCAGCTGATTAAAGATGCTGAGTTATGATTTAATGCTGCCATATTAAATAAAAGTACAGACAATTGCCACACTTCAAAGTTATTTCTGAGGGTTCGTTATAGAAAAGGTAAAATGTATGAAATTTAAATACTGGGACCATTTAAAGTAGTTCCTTTTAACCGAGAATTCGTTATAAACGAGTTCGTAATAAACGAAGTTTTTTGTATGAAAATTGTTATTAAAACGTTGGGACTTGAAAATATGTACGTAATAACCAAGAATTCGTTATAAGCCGAGTTCGTTATAAACGAGTTTGACTGTATATGTTATTTTTGTTTTGTGTGTTTTTTGTTTTTCCTGTTGTAAACTTAATTAATTTATAATAAGTTTAAGTTACCAAGAGCCATATGGGGGAGGGGGTAAAACAATTTTTCTTATTGTACACAAGAGGTTGAAAAGTACTTTCACAATATACAATGCTTAAGTGAGAAAAAAGGAAAATGCCAAGAACTTTTACTAATTCCTTGTTACGAAATTGTACCTCTGCACAGTGTTCATATGAGACCAAAAATATTATTTCTTTTAATTTAATCTAAATAAAATTTTTAATTTGGATTGAAAAAATTACAGGCACTTTTCAATAATTGTGATGAATATATTTTGTTTCTGTTAATAGAAAGGGAAGATCATCCTACATTTAACATTTAAAGTTCACTTTATGTTTGAACTTGCTATATCATATATTATTTTCGATATGGCAAAAAAAAACGAAGTCCGCTGTTGCCACTGCGTTAAAAAAAAAAAACTTAACTTAATTGAGCAGTTTTATCGACTTTGCTCCGGCACTGCCATATTTTTGAAAAAGTTAATTTTGTTTTGTCTGGAAGTTGTAATAACGAAAATAAGTTAAATGTAACTTTACCGTTTACTTTAGCTAAAGGTACCTTTAACTAATGCCAACTTTAACGGGAAGTTGTAATAATGGCCCTAAGCAGAATAAATCAGTGTGCACCCATACATTATCCTAAGCTTTTTATATTCTATGTACACATGTACGTAGGATTATACAATAATTCTTTCATACTTTCATTCATTTGTTTTCGTTTTTTTCTGTTTTTCATTTAACCAAATTGCACGTGAGCAATTAGGAAATGTTCTTCACTTTCTTTTTTGCTTTTTTTGTTACTTTTTTGTTACTCCATATAACATATAAGCATTTACAAATTACTTTACGACATAAAAGCTAAAGTAAGAATCCTTAAAAGATTGATGTTAAAAGCAAAATGTTACACACAATCCATCGATGCATTTTTGTGAGGCGGAAGCATAGGCGACAGCGAATGAATGAATGGATAATAGCAGAAAACAATAACAACACCAACAATGAAAAAAAAGAAAAAAAGAGAAGAAAACTAACGTGAAAGGCAACCAAACTCTATTTGACAGTTTATCTTACTTTAGTTGCACTTAACACACACGAGAAATCAACAAAAACGAAAAAAGGAAAGTCGTGCGATAAGTGTAGGACAACGACAAAGGAAATAACTAGAAAAGTAAAACTGTGTCGGTACCAGAGATCAGCAATGAATCGTTTTTCCGCTACTCATAAGCACTCACGCAATTTTGAGTATGAATGACTCAACAGAATTGAAATTCAACTACTCTGATTCATTCGTACTCGCTACAACATTGATTTATAAGTTTAAGTACCAATGAGTATGAGTCATACGCCTACTCATTCTGATTCATAAATTTAGAAAAAATACTTATAAGTCATTCGGGTGGCTCGAATCATTCCTCAAAATTTACAGTCTTTGTTGTTTTTGTATATACAAACAAAGAAGAAAGGAAAGACAAAGACAACAAGCAAAGCATACATACAATCTTCTTGTGAGTATAGTAGTGTTCGTATGCGAATCATACTTATTTTGTGCTTCGTGTAAATGTTAAGTAGGAACGAGTCGAAGTCAATAACATCATGCGTATTGTTGAGTATGAATACGACGAGTAGTTTCAACTTTGAGTATGAGTAATATGAGTATGATATCAAAATAAGTATGATTGCGTATAAATATCTGAAGTTATAAGTATGACTCGAACTTTCTTATCGTTTTAAATCCTTATAAAGGGTTGTAATGACCAATGTTTGTATATACTAAGCTACATGAGATCCAAAAGTATCGAATGGATGCTGAAAAAATTGCTGTTTTTTATGGATCTTGGACTGCATTGGAAAAGGCATCTCTGTAAAAGGCGAGTGCTGTAGGTCTCTTGATGATGAATTGAATGATCTACAAATTAAGGATGTATGATTTTAAAAGAACGAGTGATTTCAGGACATGGTCATCTCATATGAAGATGTTATAAACTAAACACCGAGATAGTGTAATTTGACATGATCCAGTTAGAGTTTTACTTGTATGGTTTCTGATGTAGCAGGTGTATGCGAATAGATGGTTTCCAAAGCTGTGCCTTTAATTTAAAAAAATAAATCCTGAGACATTTCTAGGATTTGACATACTGTAAAGTTTTAATTGTGGTAGTAGGTTTTGGTGGAGGAGACCTATTGTTACAAAATAATAAAAATATTATGTTGTTTTTCTTAAACCAGCACTCAGGGGATGGCCCCTATTCATGCAGTGGATAGTGCAGGTCTTTAGGAAGGGTGGAAAGAGGGAAGATGCGAACGGCAAGGAAATGAGTTGCTGCTATGTGACTATAAAATGGCCAGCGCCATACCTTCACTATTAGACAGTCTACAGCATTCGTCCCCAAGAAGCCCGCAGTTTCTCACACTACTTATGTTGTGTGTGTTGATTTTATACATAAGTGGCGGGACCTACAGTTTAAAGTCGACTCCGAACGACAGATTTTCTGAGGAACTTTTCATGGCAATTTTATTTTTGCCAGAAATCTACTGAGGAGAAATGCCTGAAAAAATACTTTTTGTATTTTTATTTTGATGTCTGGCCTGGGCCCGTTGTTGTTACTATACGATGACGACAATATGGCAAAGTGGTCATTAGATATACTTTTTTTGTCGCTGTAGGAGTAAGTCTATAACCAAATCCTTCAATTATATATCTATCGCCCTTGGAAAATGTTTACTCCTCATGTTTTTTTTTCTCTTACG
The DNA here is from genome assembly GCA_014635995.1 of Sarcophaga peregrina. Taxonomy (NCBI): domain Eukaryota; kingdom Metazoa; phylum Arthropoda; class Insecta; order Diptera; family Sarcophagidae; genus Sarcophaga; species Sarcophaga peregrina. The sequence continues at coordinate 43,345,103 of CM025789.1, forward strand.
CTGCCTAACACATACTGTGTATATATTCTGCTGTCAATTTCATTATCCTTTATTTGGGAAGGTTTTAAAGTGTTTCTGTTGCTTCAATATTTTCAATGAAAAGAAAAGATGATTATTTTCTTAAAGCTCTTTCTGTCTATCCGTCAATTCTAGCCTTCAGAGTTCTTCTTCTTTTTTTCTTACAATTTCTAAATGAACAATACAATGATGAAAATACAATATTCCAGGTTTGTTGTCTATGATTGTGTTTGTATGTACATATTCCTTATTAGAGGAATTGCCAAATGTCTGTCGTTTCACCTGTCAGCAGGTGTTTCAAGAGTGATGCGGTAATCCGTTATTTAACTCAAATGTCTTTAGTATAATTTGCGTTATAGTTCTGTTACACAAATCCCTATAAACACCTTCACAATGTAACGTTATTGTTTTTACTCTCTTTAGTTTTCTATTCTCAAAGCGTACTTTTTGTCCTGCAATTTGGTATTTTTATGTTTTTTCTAAAAATGGAAAGCAAAAGAGGGAAAATGATTGGTTTTGCAACATTAGGTGTACATTTTTTGTGTGTGTATGTGTGTATTGGGATATGTGTAAAGCATAATACAATGTATCCATAAGAGTAAAAAAGGTTTTCCAAAGAGTTTGTTTACAATTTTCTTATTTATTTTCTTAATTTTCCAAGATAGAAAAAAGAATGCAACACCTGACAAGGACAAATAGACATTGTTACTGTTATACCGGAAAATTATTATTTTTTTCTTGTTACTTTCATGTCATTTCTTTATTTTGTTGTTTTTTCCTGATATTTTGTATGTACAACTTACACCTACATGCACATACATATTTCATTGTTACACCTTTTTCTTATCTAAAAACAAATATACGTACACATACTCGTACACACGGACATTCTAACACAATGCATAGAAACAATATACACTCACTCACATAAGCAATGATATGCTTTTTTCATAAATATGAAGTAACAAAAAAAAAAAATCTACACGCACACAGAAAATTGTGTTTCTTTTTATTGCTTTGTATGAATTATAGTTGGGCATGCATTGGAGTTAAAGAAAATATGAAATAAAAACTGGTAAAAACAATTACTTGACGTTGACACATTGTAGTCTGACAGTGTCAACAACGTCATTATTGTCAACACCCCTTATCATCATTATTATTATCAACATTGTCATAAACTATATCGTCATCGTATTGTAAATAGAGTCTATCAAGTTTGATCGCTTTTCCAATCAAAAATTTTATAAAACTTTAACAAAAATTTTTCTAATTCCCTTCTACCAGCAATCGCCTGGCATGAGGTTAAATTGAAAATTGAAAGCTTTCTTAGCTGGATGTGAGAAGTATGATAGGAATTCGCAGCAAGAAGCTGACACAAAAGGTTGCGAAGTGGGCCTGAAAATTTCTGCTGTTTTTGAGAGATATTTGGAAAGTTATGCCCAACCACGAAAAGGTAGAAAAATGGATTTGAGGTAATCAAAACTTCTAGTAGGAAACTGCAATCAGAGAATATTTGAGTTTTAGTCAGCTCAGTGTAGACCCACCGTACAATTTTTCATAATGCACTCATTTGTAGCGATCAGAGATCAGCAATAAGTATTCAAAATGATGAGAAGGTACATACTTATAATTTCAGATATATACACGCATTCATACATATTTTGATATCATACTCATACTACACATACTTAAAGTTGAAAGTACTCGTCGTATTCATACTTAACAATACGCATGATGTCATAGAGTTCGACTCGTCTCTACTTAAGATTTACGCGAATCACAAAATAAGTATGATTCGCTTACAAACTACTTACACTCATAGCTGGGAAGTACTCGTCATATTCATACTTAACAACAGACCTGATGTTATTGACTTCAACTCGTCTCTACTTAACATTTACACGAATCACAAAATAAGTATGATTCGCGTACGAACACTGCTATACTCACAAGAACATTGTGTGTATGCTTTGCTTGTTGTCTTTGTCTTTCCTTTCTTCTTTGCTTGTATATGCAACAACAACAAAAGCTGTAAATTTTGTTGAATGGTTCAAGCCACTCAAATGACTTATAAGTATTGTTACGAAAGTGGAAATGGTGTTGTTAAAATGATAAACAAAAGCTCCAAAAACAAAACAGCGTACTGTTCACGTGATCAATGAATGAGTAGAAAAACATACCAACAAAAATAGAGTGCTTGTTTACAAGATCGATGAATAAACAAGGATAAGGGAACGAAGAAGTAAACAAGAAACAATAACGTGCAGTATAAAATAGGATAGACAAATAAATCAACAACAACTAATCTACCTGCTCGAATGTAAACAAGCAACAACAAAAATAAGAATAGGTTGTTAACATTTTTAGAATATTCCCGAAGGACGTCATCGTCCTTCAAGGGCATTCATCACACTGATGATCCAGTAATATAAAAGGCAAGTTAAAGCGAGCAGGGCTGAGTTTGAATTTGATCGTGTAAGACGACGTCACGTTGGTTGAGAATTAAAATCTATCGAGCTTTAATCCGGTCAGAATTGTGTGCAGACAAGTTGCGTTTGAGAAAACAGTTGTTAGTGTTGTACTTACAAAAAGGTTGTGAGAAAGAAGAATAACTAACAAGTGTTGTTGCTAACAAAAGGGTTGTAAGCAGAGTAGTATAAAGAACAAACACATATTGTGAAGTATCATTGTATACGTGAAACAAGTTCGAACAGTGGCACAAAAATTGTGCAGATAATAAAGAATTTATTAAAATCAAACACATATTTATTTTTACTTTATTTGCAATCTACGAACTCATATTTTTAACGTTTTTAAAAAGGTAAAAACGTAACAGTATTTTAAGTATTTTTATAAATTTATGAATCAGAATCAGTAGGCGTATGAATCAAACCTATTTCGAATGTTGTGAGTTTAATATCAACGTTGTACTCATACTCATTGCTACTTACACTTATAAATCAATGTTGTAGCGAGTACGAATAAATCAGAGTAGTTGAATTTCAATTCTGTTGATTCATTCGTACTTAAAATTGCATGAGTGCTTATGAGTAGCAGAAAAACGATTCATTGCTGATCTCTGTTGTACACCAAAATACGCGCATTGTGATAATAAAATTCAATATTTTTAATTCAATTCGTTTGTAATGACCTTTAGTTGGGATTATGACCTAGCACTCACAGCACTTATATTGTCTGTATTAATTAAATTTATGAGAACTTATAGTTTAAAGTGGACTCCGAATGACAGATTTTTCTTGAAATTTTTTTGCATGGCTATTTTATTTACTCTCAAAGTTTTTGACAGAAATTTGCTGAGCGCTCTTCATATTTTGACAAGTTCATTATCAAATGGCAGACTTTACTAAGAAATTTTTGCACTGCAACGTGGCTCATGTCTTACAAATAAATATCGGGTCGTTAGAATAAATGTTAGGGATAAGAAATAAAAATGGGGCATCATATTTACATAATTTTGGTCCTTCAAACCCTTCAGTCAGGATTATTGACCTAGTTTCTCACACTACTTATGTTGTGTGTGTTAATTTTATTGGGGGACCTACCTAAAGTCTACTCCGAATGACCGATTTTTTGAGAAACTTTTAATGGCAATTTTATTTTACTCTCAGAGTTTTTGCCAGAAATCTGATGAGAAGAAAATCGCCGAAGAAATAATTTTTGTATTTTGTTTTGTTGTCTGGCCTGGGACTCGAACCATGGCTTTACGTCTAATAGCCTAGCACACTACCTACTAGACCACGGCGACTTCCTAAACAATGTGGCATCTCTTTAAAGAAATAAACTCGAACTTAAAAGATGCTGTGCAAAGCACCATATTTTTATATGAATTGTGTACATACGTATGTAATGGAATTTGATTTCATTTCACAGACATTTATGTTTGGGTGTATATACATACGTGTTGTATTTTCCCCTGTCATAGTTCTGCAAAAATGTTTTTTTTACGTTGATCCCTATTGTATTTGTTGCTAGTTTTTCAGTTTAATTTTACTCATCTTGTGTTATTATTGCCGTAGCAATATTAGAAAAAGGTTTTAAAAGTGTTATGGTATAATCATTCGGTTTTTTTGTTTGTCTCATTATTTTATATGAAATGTAACAATAATGATATCCTAGTGCATTGCTTGTAATTTGTATTTACTCGTATGTATGTATGTATGGTACGTATGGTATTTATTCATTTTATGTTTTTATTACAATTCTTTTTAGGGCAAAGAATTACATCACAATATATCAGCTGGCATTATACTTTCGGATCAATCACTTGTCCTACAAAGTGTTTTACGTGCATCTGCCGGTGATTACACATGTCTGGCTGTAAATTCAGAAGGCAAAGGCACTAGTAATCCGGTGACATTACGTATACGCTGTAAGTACAGATTTATTACAATCACACATATTTTTTTCTTTCCAATTTGTTTTTGTTTTTTTTTTATTCTCCTTTCAAATTACTTGTAAATGCAGATTTACTGGCTGTCTTTTAGATGTTAGAATATAGGACAAGGGAAATGAGAACATTTGTATTTTTGCAAAATAATTTCAAAGTATTAGTGAACGTCAGCACATATCACAATCGAGATATTTCTTATGGTATTAGATTGCAAAATGCACGATAGACGAGTTAAGCCAGTAATTAACAAAATAATAATAAAAATATTGTTTAACATTTTGAAATTTATACGGATTTGTATTGTTGGATTTTAATTTGTTTTATTTTTAACAAAGTTAATCAACGAAGTTAAGTTACCTTCGAAAAGTGTAATTAAGCCTAAAAGCAACTTTAGATTCTGCGACCTTATTTTCTCTATCATTAAAAACGCAATAATATGACATTTTTGCTCGAGAATTGCTTTTTAGTAATAATCCTTACCTTCTTTTTTCTGTTGTCGTCAGACAATTACAACCACCCAGAGCCAATCGAACCTACGGTTTTGGAATTTGAAGTTTAGCACACTACCAACAAAGCCATCGAGGCATCCTTTTAATGTAATTAGGCTATCACTACTTTCTAGCATAATTAACGATGTTCCCTCTAACCATAAGCATCTTTAGACCTTTTTATGGATTTATGAAAGTAGTAACTCAATTATATTCCCAATTGGTTTCAACACTACATTACACAAAATCAGCTTTAATTGCAATCTTCATTTTGTGTTTTATAATTCAGAACATAAAGCTGTTACATCAATCAATGTGAGACTACAAATGCAATTCGAAAATTTACGTCAGATTATATACAGTCATCTCTCCTATAACGCACTATAAACTCGAATTTCAAGTACAAACCACGCTAATTCGTTGCGCGTTCTATGGAAACCATTTATCATGTTGTATAGAAACCTCACTATAAGAAACACAGGATTAGTACAAATCACATCATACGTACCGCATTATACTGAGACCAAGTAATACTAAAGGCAAGATAAATTATAAATTATTTTTTATTGAATTCAAGAGTTCATATAAATATTGAAAAAAAAACAACTAAAAACTAAACTAAAAGACTGGTTTCCAACAAAATTAAGAAAGTCTTGTAACGTAATGTAAATTTTTTTATTATTTATCCTCACTTGGTTCATCTTCATTCATTGTTTTTTTTTAAATAGAAAGACCAACTGCTAATGTTTTGCACGGTACTGTAATAATAAAACTTATTTTAATCCTCTTACAATATCTAATTACCATTCATTCATAGACTGTGGGGAAGGAACTTATGGGATGAAATTGAACACAATCCACGCTATAAGAGTACCGCGTTATATGGAAACCACGTTCTGAGAGTACCGCTGTACTGTACTGTACTTAATAAGTTTAACGGTGAATTTTGCCACAGTTTATGAATCAAACCTACAAGTTATGCTTTACCGAATACCTATACCGAAGTTATTCTTACAATACCTATTCATTCGAAGGTGCTCTTAAATCGAAGTTTATGATTAGAAATATATTTGCGAATAGTTTGGATTTTTTTTAATAACTTCCGGATGCTCTACAACCGAGTCATGCCACTGAAATATCTGTCTTCTCTAACAAACAACATTCAGATATGGTTCGAGCGCTACTCAAAAGTGGTCGAAGTTTTTATAGGTTTCGCTAAATGTAGTTTACTGACTGCTGTTACATTCCGCGTAATATGTAGCTGATGGACTTTTAAAGATGCACTTAGGTTGCTCCTTACCTTCGTTAAACTATCCATCAAAAAAAAAAAAAAAATATTAATTATCCTGATCGGAGGAGAAATGAGAAACATCACCATCTTCTATTAAATTAAAACTACTTTATAAATAATTGCGTAGTGGTAAACATATTCCGAATTTCACCTACTCCTTTATTTACTTACAATTATAACCGTTTAGTCAAGATTACGGTCTAGCTTTTCACAGCGCCCTAGTTGTTAATTTTTTCCAAGGGTAGTAGAATTTATAGTTTAAAGACGATTCCGAACGACATAGTTTTAAGAAATTTTTGTTCACAATTTTCTTTACTCTCAGGGAATAAGTCGCTGAGAAAATATTTCGTTTCCTTCAAGATTTCTGGGCATGGAATTGAACTGGGATCTCATGTCTAAAAAGTCAACACCAAACCTACTAGACTTCGAATAGTTGCTAATAAATTCTACTGTTATAAGTTGAAGGAATTCGCCAATACACGTCCTTGGCTCTGTAAAGACATCTCTCAATTGGTACATCATTATCCGACAACAGAACAAAGCTATTGTTACGTACCTTCAATTCAATCATGGATTTTATAACAATTTCAGACTGATTTTAATTTTACGCCGTTGATACTTTAGGCTGCTGTCATGATACTGATTGTCCTGACTTAATAGTTGAACTTCAATTTTGAGCAAATCTGACACTCCCCACTATCATATTCTATGTTATTCCCATAATATTTCATCATCCACACATGCATACGCACACAATTGGCCATAACAATCCTTCAGACAGCATTACGACATAGTTTCGCACACCACTTATGTTGAGTGGTGGGACCTACAGTTTAGATCGACCCCAAAACGACAAATTTTTGAGAAGCTTTTCATGACTATTTTATTAACTCTCAGAATTTATGCCAGAAATCTGCCTGAGATGCATATAGCGATGAAATTGTTTTTCCGGCTACGGTGACTTCATATTTCATCATGGTCCGTTGTATGCTTTTTCTTTTCATTACGTAACTATTTTTGTTAGATCAAGTTTGCAAGTTTGCATTTCTGTAAAACATGTTGTTTCATTTAAAATCAGCTGAAAACAGGTGAAAATCTTTGGTATGCCAATAAATCCTAAAACAGTAATCGTATGTGAAAAATATTCTAAATGTATTAGAAAAAACTTAAGTTGAATCATGAAATTTCTAAAACGTTTTCCAAGTTTTTTTAAAAACCTTGAAAAGTACGTTTAAAGTTCATGTTAAATAAAGTAATCCCTCGATTTAAGTCGTAGTTGGTTTCAAAAAAAGGCGACGTTAGTCGAATTTCATATTACTTATACTATAAAGTCATATGTTTTTGGCAAGGAACTTAAAAAAAGTTACAGTAATCCCTCGATTTACGTTACAGTTGGTTACAAAAAGGGCAATGTAATGAAGACGTAAATTAAAGTTAGAGGGAATAAAAAATTTGGCGACGTAAGTCGCCACAACAGTCAATCGAGGCGACGTATGTAAATCGAAGGATTACTGTAGATGGCAACTTCAGTTTATAATTCTTTTTTGTTTTTTTTTGCTAGTTTTTATTACCCATTTCCCTTTATTTAACCATTTCATCATCATTAACCTCAAAGCATTTTTAAGACCATTTTCTCATGTGTATTGTCCAGTTTTCCCTTTTGCAATATATTTCTTGCAACATGTTACAACAATGCGAGCAAATGTTAAAGAAATATCATCGTTTTCCTAGGAAACACTTAAACAACGTTATACAATTGAGAGACTTGTTACAATTTCTCGTTCTTGTTCTTTTGGTTTTTTTTTTTTGTTTTTTTTTTTTTTTTTTTTTGTCTTGCCAAAGGATTCTATGTATGTATGTACATAAGTGTATAAATGTGTATGTACTAGTATTGTGTGTTTGTATGTATGAGAGACATTGTAGTTTACAATAAGTATCAAAGAAGAATGTCGTCTCAAAGGTAACGTTGTGTACTCTATGATTAGATTTTTCACTTAACTTGACTATAAAAGTTAGAGTTCATTTAACTGTTAAACAAGGTAAACTAATCATGAGTCATATTGTATGTATTTGTCTGTATGCCCGTATATTTGTTGGTATTTTTATGGACATACATAAGGTAGCAGATAAGAAGCAGTGAGCCTTTGTATTAAAACAATTTCAAACTGACATTTCAATTTTATTTAATGTCTGTGAACAGCAACAACATAAAAAAAAAATTTAAATTAACATTGCATTGCAAAGTTATTCAATTTATCTAGAATTTAATAATAATTATTGCATTAGCTTTTTTTGCTCATTTCATTTCAGTTTTAAAGCTTACTTTGGCACATGTGTTATTTCCAATTGAAATGTGTTTGTAATTAATTTTCATTCTCATTTTCATTTTCATTTTATCTTTAATCTTGTACAGGCAACAATGTTATTTCATTTCTAGTTTTATTTTTTCGCTGATTATAACAATTATACAATTGTTAACTCTAAGACATGAACAAATGTTCTGCCAAAATATCGAACACATAGATACTTAGCAATAGCAGAGGCGTATCATTGTTAGATTTCCTACGGGGGAAGTGCTAATTTCATATTAAACTGGTGTTTAAAACTCTGCGTTAAAAAAAAAAAAATATATTTACTTAGAAAGCAAGAAGTCATTACAATAAAATCTGAATACAGTTAACCCTCCTATAATGCGGTACTCTCAAAACACAGTTTCCATATAATGCGGTGCTGAAATTGCGACAGCCTATGAATGAATAGTATCTAGATGGGTTTAATATAAGTTCTATTTTCAACACAAAAGCTCATCAGAGATACAGTACCGAGCAAAGCAATAGCATTTGGATTTACAATTTAAAAAAACAATGAATGAAGATGAACCAAGTAGGGATAAACAATAAAAAAAAATTACATTATTTCACAAGTCTTTCTTAATTTTGGTGGAAACAAGTCTCTTAGTTCTGCTTTTTATTTCATTTTTTATCAATCCTTATATTTCTCTTGCCTTTTGTATTTCTTGGTCTCCATATAACGCGGTACGAATGATATGGTTTGTACTAATTCTGTGTTTCTTACAACGCAGTAGACGGTTTTCATAGACGCCCTACGAATTAGCCTGGTTTGTACCTGAAATCCGAGTTTCTTATAGCGCTGTTTCCATATAACGCGGTACACACTCCCAGCGTTATAGGAGGATTGGCTGTAGTTGGTTATCGCTTTGTTGTGACCGTATTTTTATACCGCTCCCACTAATAGTCATAATTTTGTTATGATCTCAAAAAAACTGTTCCTTGAAAACTTTTTAAATTACACCAAAGCTAAGCTTTCTGATACGTAATCTGATAGGTTTGAAGCACAGGCTCTCGTTCAAAACAGTACCTTAATTCTTAATTTTCCTTTGAAGAAATTTTTACGTACATCGTTAGGATGTACATAATTGGTAATCACAATCTTTAAGTCAGTATAACGACCTGGCTTCTCATGCCACTTATGTTGTCTGTATTAAGTTTATACATGACACCCAGGACCTAAAGTTTAAAGTCTGTTTCGAATTACAGATTTTTGAGAAACTTTTCACTGCAATTTTATTTTCTCTCGGAGTTTTTTGCCAGCATTCTGCTTAGAGGCTACCGCCGAAGAAATATATTTTCTTATTTCGGTTTCCTGAAGATATTTGAGCTGGGGTTTGAACCGAGACCACACGTCTAATAAGCCTACACTCTATCTAGGAGCCTACGGCAGTTTCTAAAGACGTAAATAATGTAATCGTCTCAACGATGCTGCCCGACAACTATAATGTTCCTGGAGTGCTTAGACTCTTTATGTATATTTACAATATACATAGACATCACAGAAGTTAAACTGTCCAACGAGTATTTATTTACAAATAACACTGGACAGTAACAAGAGACAATAACCGTCTACCTTTAGATATTTGTAGTTACAATGGCTATTTTGCTATCCTGAACAAATTGCACGAATTGCTAACATCTCTGGTTACCGAATTTCAAAACTGCCGTCTCAAGCAGTCGTTAAACCAAGAAACTACTTGAGAACGGTTCGCTTTCAAATTCTAACAGGACACTGCACTACTGTTACGATTGTTTAGCTGCTGAGCTTGACATGCTCCACAATGGTTATGGCAAAAGCTGCCATGATGTGGAGGAAACAGAATCGCTGCAACACTTTTTAGGTAAGAGTTATGGAATTCAAAACAAGCGTCATCGGTTTTTGGGTGACTGAACGTGGCAAACGTGGTAAAAAGGAGAATTGTCCGGGCTGATTTAGACCCGATACTAACGGAGCACGACAAGGAGCAAATCTACTACTGGGTAACGTAATGGGACATATGGCCAAGGGGTGAACGTTCCCTACTAGCTAACGTAATCTAAAGACATAATATAAGACACCAAGTTTGTCAGTTTGGTGATCCTGTTTTCAGCTTTACCCACATGACTATTTACAAAATTTCAAGTAGAATTTATTTCCGAATAAAACAGTTCGATTTAATATCCCTTTTTTAATGGCACACACTGTAAAAGAGTGAATATAATATTTTTCACCCCCATGGTCCGGACCTGCCCACATACACTTTCGATACTTTAATTTTTTCTTTTTTGCTTGCTTTCTTCCTTCCTAATTATAGATTTGGTTCGAAAGGATTCTAATTAGTAAAGTTTGTAAAAATAAATTGAAAAAGAAAAGAAAAAAACAAAAAACTGGTTCATGTTTAGACGAAAAGAACACAAGTTTATGAAAATTTTTGCTGACTATAGAATTGACTAAGAACATGAGCTTAAAAACGGAAATAAAAGTAGAGAAAAAAAGAAGAAGGAAAAAAATAAAAAAACTTGAGTTGCAATTTACCCAGAGAAAAACAAAAATATTTTCAAAAAGAATTCGATGAGTGAAATAATTGTACATGTTTTCCAAGAGTGGTAAATTAAAAAAATCTAAAACTTATTTTGGATTTAAATGTATAAGATACTATGAGTATAAACACTGGTAGTTTGAAGAAAAAAATTTCACTATTTTACGATCAAGAGCCTTAATAACGATAGACAGATCATCTTGTCTCTCTTCTTCGACTTATCAGCATAAACTTCAAAGATCCTATTGTGAATCTTCCGTTCTTCCTCGGAACCAATTCCTTAGTCGGAATCGAAACGTTCTATAAAACTTTTGTTAATTTTTTAAAGCTCAAGCTGCACTGAACACATGTTTTATTACCTTGAGTCTACAAAATATTCTATTCGGAAAATTATTTAGTTCAGTTGCCCTTGGGGAATGTGTGATTTGGTGTTGGTGATAAAATATTGCGCATAGTTTGCATAATTCTAATATCACCTAATGAAGATACGACATTTTCATCTAATATATAAAAATGAATGTGCGTGGGTTTGTTTGTGGGTTAGTTTGAAGTCTATAGACGGCTAATCCGCTGGATCGATTTTCTTACCTTCCTTTTCGTATCTTTCTGTATGTCTGGAAGGAAATATAGGCTAAACTTTATTTTAAAATCTCAAGTAGGCGTGGTGCTACGCCCACATACCCAATAAGTATTTAATATCGCATATCTCATAAACTGCAACAGCTAAAGTCCTCATCTATGGAGGATGACTTTGACGTATATATGAATAAAATGGGCGGATTGGTTATAGTGGGCGTGTCACCTTCCATAGTCTATATATAAAAAAATGAATGTTTGTTTGTATGTACCTCATCGAATCGTAAACTAAGCATTTGATCATGTTATGGTCGTTAGAAAAGTTGTTGCGTATGACTCGGGGTAGGTTTCCAAGTTGATATGACTAATTCCAGGTAGGTAGCGCCACTAAAATTACTTAAAATCAATTAAATCGTAAACTGTGCTTTTAATCATGTTATGATCCTTAGAAAAGTTTTTGCGCATGAGCCTATGAAGATTTCTAAGTTAGTATGATCAATATCCGGTAGGTGACGCCACTGAAAATTACTCAAAATTAATTAAATCTTAAACTGTGCGATTGGTGCGATTAATTTCCGATGGATGGCGTCACTGAAAATTATTCAAAATGAATGACAAGCAATTGGTCGACCTACACTCCAAGCACCGAAGAAAAGAGTATTACGAGCCTCAGAATTAGACGTGCACTGTGACTGGAAAATTTTCGAGTACATGCCGCTGAGACCCGTTCGCATGAACCACTTGAACAAAGAGAAGTGATCGAATGCGTACTACTTAGGCCCGTTTATTTGAATCATCAGGACAACGGGAAACAAAATCAATAAAATGATTCAATATTAATTGGACATTTGTGTAATGCCTTTCCTACATATTTATTTTAGTTGGGGGCACAGCAACACGTGCTGCGTACAGCTAGTCAGTTACAAAGAAAGTAATACTTGTAGATGAGTATTTAAAATTAAATCTTCCTTTGGTTGTATAACTTTTAGACACATTCAATATTCAATATTTCAGAATCAGACGAGCACTGTGACTGGAAAATTTTCGAGTACATGCCGCTGAGACCCGTTCGCATGAACCACTTGAACAACGAGAAGTGATCGAATGCGTACTACTTAGGCCCGTTTATTTGAATCATCAGGACAACGGGAAACAAAATCAATAAAATGATTCAATATTAATTGGACATTTGTGTAATGGCTTTCCTTCAAATTTATTTTATTTGGGAGTGCAGCAACACGTGCTGCGTACAGCTAGTCAGTTACAAAGAAAGTAATACTTGTAGATGAGTATTTAAAATTAAATCTTCCTTTGGTTGTATAACCTTTAGACACATTTAACATTCAATATTCCTTATGAAAACATGGAAATTCTCAAAATTTAATTTTTCTTGTAACCATTTTGAAGTAAGAAAAATATCGTCCTTAACATTTTGTTTAAAAATCTGTTTCCTAAAGAGATGTTAATGTCAACAGAAATGTCGTCATGCTGACGTTTTTCTTTTTAATTAGACAGTATTTTAAAATGTTTCACCACTTGACATTTATTCTAAAGTAATTCTTTGGAAATTTCTTTCGCCAGAATTGGGGCTTTTATAATCACAGATTCTGTTACTTTACTTTATCAAATTTAAATAAAAAACTCACCAATTTGTTAATAACACTAATTGCAAAAGTATTTTTTCATTTATTTTATTTGTATTACATTTGTATACTTAGTAGGTATTACATAGAAAAATATTTTCATTTTTCAAAAGAATTAATTTAACATGAATGCACAACCATCCTTATAATCTTCAGAGTTCGTTGTCGTTTTTCTTATGTCCTGTATACGTACACGTAGTGAGCATAAGGATCAAAATAATTCTTTTTATTTTTAAGAACCCATTTTACTTTGAAATTAATTTTCATTATGAAGAATTATAATAACAAGGATAGCTTAACCCGTACAAAAGACTGCTGTATTACTCTAGAAGATAATTCTGTTGTAAGAAATAATGAAATTGCGTCTGTACGATTTTTCTTGTCTTTCACTGAATAATAAAATGATCTATAATCTTACCTATTGATGCCATTACGACTGGAATATAAGAACATTCAATGGTCTTCCAGGGCTTTCCTAGGTAGACTGCAAGCGATGCTTCTAATTTGTCATGACTATGGTGTACAAATCAGACTGAACTTTATCTATGGCATGATTTGTCTCTCATTTACGTACTTATATTTGAAACTTTAGAAAATCGCTGAAGATAAATTCTAACAGGGTCAAATCGCATGATCTCTTTGGCGTTTTCACAACACCTATATGCGAGAAGAGCATGTATTCAAGTCGCTCATGAAAAATAAGTTTTCATAGCATAAGTTACATGTCATGGTGTGAGCCGCCATAACAGCCGATGGTCGCTCCCCACTCGACCATATGGTCAAAATAAATGCCGAATATTATCCGGAAAATGTCTTAAAGACAGTATTAAAGCCCTGGGCAGACAAAAATTTCGCCTGCAGACCATAGACATTCCAACAGGACTCAGCACCACCGCACTCATCACACGTCAACCAAGAACGGCTTAAGAAGGAGGTTCCTCTCTTCATCTTCAATAAAATCTCCGGATCTCAATCTGTTGGACTTTTGTGTCTGGGGCATTTTGGAGAGTAAGATTCGCACTAAAAAATACCAAAGTGTCGATCATCTTAAGACGGCGTTTTGCCGGGAATGGGCCAAAATACCGCAGAGCCACTTCCGTGCAATCTGTGCTGGCTTTGTCGGCCGTTTGAAGGTCATAATTCGTACCAAATCGAACAAATCTAAACTGATTCTAAAATTTGATGTTATTTTCAATATATTTTGCTTTTGAACAATAAAATTAAAAAATATAACGCTTTACTTTGTTGCATTATATATCAGCCACCCTGTACATTATTAGTCATTACAACCTTTCATTTACGATTACGATGAAATCTACAGTTTAAACTCGGACAGGTTTTTGAGAACTTTTTATTGCAAATTTATTTACTCTCGGATCTTTTGCTAGAAAACTGCTGAGAGGCAGTTGTTGAACAAATATTTTTCATATTTCGTTTCGTCTGATCTGGAGTTTGAAACGTGGCCTCACGTTTAATAAGGCAACATATTACCTATTAGACTAAGTCAAACTACGTTGGCATCCAGATTATGGAATTCAGTGCAAAATCCACATCAAACAGTGACTTCTTCCTGATGGATTGGACACTTTTGGATCTTAAACAATTTTGTTTGTTAATACCCTTCATTTATCTAGAAATGGGCTAAAAATAAATTTTCCGATGAAAATAGCGGTCAATTGACAACTGCTATAGAGTCCCAACGAATGCTGCAAGCTGTTGTCTATTATCGTTTGGCAAACTAAACTGAATAAACGACAACTAGTTCGACAGTTGTAGCTTTAATAAGATGGCAAAGTCTTTCGTAGAAGTCTCTGTTGGAATACCTTGTAGAACTGATAATACAGTTGTGTAGGGTGTAAAAGAGTATTATTTTATTTCTTTTCTTCCTATTAAAATGCTTGAATCTATAATTGTTTAAACGAAACGAATTCTAAGAATAAAAATAATAAGACGTCCACTTTTTCTCCTTGCAGAAATGCCATAAGAAAACATAAGCTTTTTCATTATTTCGAGTTAAGATGTTCAGAAAAGGCATAAAAAGAAATTTATTAAAGATAAGTAAAGAAGTTTTGCATAAGGAAGACATAAAAACATAGCATAAAAATGGCAATTGATCTTAATGAATGTTTTCATTCAAGGGATTATGTTTTCTTTAATATACATCGGAAAGCAGACAGCCAGAATTTAAAAACAATTTATTAAAAAAAAAGAGAAACATTTTGAAAAGAAAATTTCTTTCAGTTTGTAAAAAATTATAAGAGTACTGAAAACAATGTTCCAAAAAATATTTTAATTTGGAAATTGAAAACAAAGACCACAAATGGTGGTAAAAAATAAAATTTAACAATACCAAGCCAACACAAAAATTCTAGAAGTTACCAGAGGAAAATGTAGAAGATATAAATAGGTCGAAAAGATTTTCACTTCCAATCAAAAGATCCCGCAATACAGACTGAAGAGTTGTAATGATCAACGCAACTTCCTCTCAATGGACTTAGTGAAATAGCCATGAACAAGTTTTTTAAGAATCTGTCGTTCGTTCGTTTTATTGGAACCTGCAGGGTGTTTGAATCATGATCTCATGCCTACTAACCCAAAACACTTAGTAGGTAGTGGAGGATACATGTGAGTAGGTGTTTTGCTTTTTTTAGCTTTACGAGCTAAAGGTTGGAAAATCTTCGAAAGACATTGGTAGCCCGGCCTGATTCAGCGAATGCTGCCTTCAAATTCCCCTGACATTGCTCTCTCAGCCAATCTTTGCTGCGTCAATACGTTCCTTGCAAAAACACATACTGTCTCTCACTTGTCACATGAGATTATCGGGCGTTACCTGGAATCCTATTGTTCTCTCCA
This sequence comes from Sarcophaga peregrina, assembly GCA_014635995.1. NCBI lineage: Eukaryota > Metazoa > Arthropoda > Insecta > Diptera > Sarcophagidae > Sarcophaga > Sarcophaga peregrina. The sequence continues at coordinate 43,361,256 of CM025789.1, forward strand.
GGCAATTTCGTTGAACAACATATCGCGCGGGCAAGTAAAGAAAACATGCTCCGCCGTCTCCCTTTCATTACGCATTCATGACCATACTTATAGAGATATGTCCTATAACATCCATGGCAGGTAGAAGTTCACCTAACCGTGTATCTTTTTGCTCCATTCGCCTATGCTCGGTATGAGTCTGTGGGTCCATTTTCCCTTAGTGGTATTAGACCAGTCCAGCTGACAACTATCTAAAGCATCATCACTACTAACATTATTGGAAGGATCTAATCTCCTCCTCGTGTCATATTTCCTCCTTTCTATATCCACTACTAGTTTCAGGGTCATCATACCCGCAATCACCAACGCTGCATTAGTAGACACCGTGCGGAATGCAGAAATCATCCTGAGAGCTGCTCCCCTGTAGACCGCTTCCATTCCTGCTCTCGGGGGCGGCATATATAGCGATCGATGTCACTACCTTCATCAGTAACCGCCTCCTCTCTTGTTTTGGATCTCATAGGCTAAGCATTATTCGAGTAAGTGCACTTGCTGTTGCCGCACACTTTTCGCCGATGTAGGTCAGGTGTTGCCTAAACGTAAGCCTGTTATCAATCATTACTCCCAGATATTTAATCGCCTGTTTTGATGGTATACGCTGTTCACCTACCGTTATTGTAATAAACTCCATCCCCTTGCTACTGCTTACAAGTAGTACATTCGTTTGTGATCTGCAAGTTTCAGACCTATTCCCGTGATCCAGCTCCTGACCATGCCAACCGCAGTGTTACACGTTCCCAGCAAATGTTAGTAGGTGTAAAATTGCTAACTTTTTGTAATATGTACAGCTTTCTTCGTATTTTATTACGTCATCACTTTGGAAACTAATTTTTGAAAATTTCTGAAGATTTGAGTTAAAATCCGTTCGTTCACATAAAAAAGTTGCTTGCGATTTACCAACCAAATTAAAGGCAATATTGCTATTGCATGAAACATAACATAAAATAGGGGTTATAAAGAATATAATCTGATGACTGATATCTATCAACAAATGAGCATTCTATCACATGTTTGCTATAGGATCGTATATGTAGTAATTAATAACAGGTCCTTAATATTCAAACACTTATATTTCGTTAAACAGATATTGTTAGAGTATTTGCAAATATTTTGTTATGTTTAGACAAGCCTGTCGTAGTTTTCTGAATACACCACACAATTGTAATCAAAAAAAAATGTAAATAAAGTTTATGAACAAAAAAAAAAAAACCTGTACACGCAATCTTTTACAAGGCAATCATAGTTTGCATGCTTAAAATAAATTAAATAATTGTTACGAATAAAAAAAATAGAAGAGTTTTGTCATAAAATTTCATTAATAACATATATTCTACAACACTTGCTTGCTTTGTAGCGTCGGTAAATTAAAAATACACAATTTTGCAACAAGTAAATTGTAAGCAAATTACCATCATTCAACATTGAATACATTTTGTGTATCAGACATTAATTATTTTTTAAATATAACGACATACATACATATTTTTATATAATTTAGCCAAGCTTTTGCTTAAAAATCGATTCAACTTTGCTAGATGGAACGCATTCGAAATGGCAGGGGTCATGTTGATTTTAAAAATCTCTGCGGCTTGTGAGATCTGCGGCTTGTGAGATGAAAGTCAGCTCATATCGCCTTTACGTGAGATGACCATGCCTCAAATTAATAATGGCCTAAGCTGTATGACACTTAGAATCGTGCTTCTGAAATTACTTGTTGCTTGTGTTCGGATCATTCAATTTAAGCCAAAAGAAATTGGTAATTTTCGATGGTGGTAGTCTGACTAACTTCGTCCTCGAAAGTCTATATATCGACGACGACGCTAGCTTAATATCTACACAAAAAAGTACCCCTTTTTTGAGCAATTTTTGGCTATTGAACTCTGTGTGGATTAGTATCGTCCCAGATTCCACAATTTTGCATGTTAATGTACCCAATCATTCAGAAATGATATCATCGTTGGAGTAATTTTTCTATGACCTGATTGTGCGAAAACAAGCCTTTGTCTATAGGCGTTGATCTTCAGTTCCTGGTACAGGCCAGACATCAAAATACAAAAAACAAAAAGTATTTTTTCGGCGGTTCCTTCTCTTTCTCTTCGTGAAAAGTTTCTCAAAAATCTGTCGTTCGGAGTCGACTTTAAACTGTAGGTTCCGCCACTTCTGTATAAAGTTACCACATACAACATTAGTGGTGTGAGAAACTGCGGGCTTCTTGGGAACGATTGCTGTAGACTGTCTAATGGTGAAGGTATAACACTACATTTTATATACACCAGTAGCAACTCCACCTTTCGTAACCTGCACAATGCACTGCATGAGTGAGGGTCATCGTCTGAGTGCTTGTTTAATAAAAAACAAACAAAAAAAAAATAAAAATCAGTTGAATTTTCAACTGGCAGAGGGTTAAGTCAAACCCCAATATTCCTCAATTTATAATCTGCAAAAGACCGAGGACATGCATAATCGACTGCCTCATAATCTCCTGCACACTTTTTCTAGCAGATCTTATGTTTCCTCGACGGATAGGTTTTGATATATTGCAGAGATTAGCAACGAGTATTCAAAACGATGAGTAGGTTCGAGTCATACTTATAATTTCAGATACTTATACACATTCATACTTATTTTGATATCATACTCATACTACTCATATTCAAAGTTGGAAGTACTCGTCGTATTCATAATTAACAATACGCATGATATTATTGACTTCGACTCGTCTCTACTTAACATTTACACGCAACACAAAATATGTATGATTCGCGTACGAACACTATTCTACTCACAAGAAGATTTTGTGTATGCTTTGATTGTTGTCTTTGCCTTTCCTTTCTTCTTTGTTTGCAAATGCAACAACAACTAAGGCCGTAAATTTTGATGAATGATTCGAGCGACTCGAATTACCTATAAGTACTATAAAGTAATTTTTTTTAATTTATGAATCAGAATGAGTAGGCGTTGAATCAAACATATTTCGAATGTTGTGAGTTTGATGTCAACGCTGTATTCATACTTATAAATCAATGTTATAGCGAGTACGAATGAATCAGAGTAGTTGAATTTCAATTCTGTCGATTCACTCATGCTCAAAATTGCATGAGTGCTTAGGAGTAACGGAAAAACGATTCTTTGCTGATATCTGCTATATTGTTTACTGAAATGTTGCACTCCAATTTGTCCACCACAATATACGTGATATATCGGCAGAACACAATATGTATTTTAATAAAAACATTTTAATTATTTTATTTACAAATGTAATGAATGCATAATAGAAAGAGTAAAAGAAAACTAATTTAGCAAATATAGCTCTAACTAGATCGCCATTAACAACTGCCAGAGTTAGAAAGTCTATTCTGGAATACCCGATGCAAAGAAAAGTTTTGTACAACTGACAAAGAACGTTCTCTTCACTTGATCTTGAAGGATCAAATCGTGAGATTAACTGCTCTTCAGACTAATCTGTCTATAAGTAAATAATATTCCGTGCAATATGGTATTGTCATATTGAAGATACATATTAACCAGTTGCAAATTTTCCATTGTATAGAAAAGCCTGTAACCATTCCACGGTACCTTTCTCCAGAGGCTGTACCGTTAACAAGCTTTGTTCGTTTGTTAGCTTGAAACTGACATATTATAAGAAAATATTTTCTCTTTGATTACCGGTTAAGGATTTGTTTTAAAGAAATGAATGAAAAATGAGTTTCAGCCACTAGAGAGTTTTGTCATACATACATATTCGTACACACCAGAGATCAGCAATGAATCGTTTTCCGCTACTCATAAACACTCAAACAATTTTGAGTATGAGTGAATCAACAGAATTGAAATTCAACTACTCTGATTCATTCTTACTCGCTGTAACATTGATTTATAAGTATAAGTAGCAATGAGTATGAGTACAACGTTGATATCAAACTCACAACATTCGAAATATGCTCATCTGCTCATCGTTTTGAATAGTCGTTGCTGACCTCTGGTACACATCACTTCTGTTGTGTGTGTAGATGGGCGAAGGTATCGACAGTTTAAAATCGATTGCGAATGATAATTTTTTGAGACACTTTACCTGGCAATTTGAGTTTTTGTGAAAAGTCTAAAGCTTTAATACTAAATGCAATATATTCGTTGATCCTTTTTTTAATCCTGATTTAGATAACAAGATATACGGAAATAAATATTATTTTGATAAATTCCTTTAAAGCTCAAACCCAAGTATAATATTAAAAATAAAGTTCTGCTCAGACGACCCAAAAACAGAAAATATTTACTTTAATTCAGAGAAATAAGAGAAGATTTAACGATGGGACATCAAAAACAATATGTTGTTTAAAACGGACTACAGAAAAACTTTTTGAAATGAAAATGAAACCAGCACTTATAGTGGTCGCTCACAACTGCAAACTGCATTAAATACAAAAGAATTTCACTTAGAATTGTATACGAGGAGAGGAAAATGCAAAACAGCATCAAAAATTCTTTCCCTTAGGTTCGGTTGGTTTGTTTTCTTTTATGACGAAAAGAATAGAATAACCAAGACATGGAGATGGAGATGAAGAGAAAAAGAAAAGAGTATGCAAAAATGCAGATTATATATTTAAATGACAACAGCAACAACTGTAAGAAGAAAAGCTGGTTTTATTTCTATTCTAACTGTCCTTTTCAGTGTCTTTTATTTAAAACCACTCTTTTCTATTCTGTCCTTTTTCCTTTTCTTTTTTGCCCAACTGCTACTGCTGTTTTGTTGTGCTGCCACACTTAAAGGTTCTTTGGCGTTTCCATTTGCATCTTTAAGTGTGGATTAAGACTCAGAAAAATGTAGAAAAAAAAAGAAAATATTTTCGTATTAAATGGATTTCAATTTGGTTTTCTTTTTGTTGTTGTTCATTAAAACAGACGATGACGTTTTTTTATTCACACACACAGTATTTCGCTCTCTAGTCTTGCATTCATAAGATCCATGTAATGGAAATTTAAAAGTAAAATATTACCAGAAAGAAAACAAAAGGCAAAAAAAAGTAGCGAAATAATCAGGAAAAGAAGTGAGTTAAAAGCAAATAAAAGACTCATCATAAAACAAAAGATACATGGGGCTATAGAAAGAAGAACGCAAATATTGTGTAGAAAAATAGAGAATAAATAAACTGAGAGGAATTAAATGAGAATAAGTCCCCCCCCCATTGCTAAATTCTTATTAAAATTATACATTTATGTACACATTGTGATGATAATCTCATAAAAGGATAAATGCTTAGCAACTTACATTGTTTCTACACATCATTTTATAGGATTTTCTTTTCTTCAACTGTTTACTTTAGATGTTGTGTGATTGTTATATTTTGTTTTCTAGACTAAGGGCCATTATTACAACTTCCCGTTAAAGTTGGCGTTAGCTAAAGTTACCTTTAGCTAAAGTGACTGACAAAGTTACCTTTAACTTATTATAGTTATTACAACTTCCAGATAAAATAAAATTAACTTTTTCAAAAATATGGCTGTGCCGGAGCAAGGTCGATAAAACTGCTTAATTAGTCAAGTTTTTTTTAACGCAGTGGTAACATTGGACTTCCTTTTTGTTGTTGTATATGATCATTTTGTTTAAATTTGAAATTGCCGTATCGAAAATAGTAAATGATATGGCAACTTCAAACATAAAGTAACCTTTAGATACTACTTATCATTTACTATTTACGATATGGCAACTTCAATCTTCCCTTTAGCTTAACACTCGCTTTTATTTTATTGGTACTCGTAATAATGAAAAACAATTTATCTCTCCTATAACATCCTCCCTTTAGTTAACGGCAAGTTGTAGTAATGGTCCTAAAAGTACTAATGCAAATATTATATGATAAATGCAAGAAATACATCAAAAATAATTAGAATGTATTCGTATATGTATAGTCATACAATGTGTCTTTCTCGCACATAGATACAATAAAAAATATGTAAATGCTTAAGACAAACAGGCTTAGTCCTCCATGATTCTCTATTCTATTATATGTTGTATTATGTTAAATTGTATTCTTTCTAATGACAATAACAGAAATATGTATGCGAATAACTTATTTACAGAAGATGTCACTGACCTGAATGACATAATTTTGATTTTTAGTTGATTTTGACCATATTATTTAAATCGCCGTAGTCTGGTAGGTAGTGTGGCGGCTTATTAGCTTTAAGGCCCCTGTAAATAACCCAGATCAGATATCAACTTGAAATTATAGAAAAAAAGTAATTTTTCGACGACTGCCTCTCAGAAGATTTCTGGCAAAAACTCTAAGGGCAATTATTACAACTTCCCGTTTAAGTTGGAGTTAGTTAAAGGTACCTTTAGCTAAAGTGAACGGCAAAGTTATCTTTAACTTATTTTCGTTATTACAACTTCCAGACAAAACAAAATTAACTTTTTCAAAAATATGGTAGTGCCGGGCAAAGTCGATAAAACTGCTCAATTAAACAAGGTTTTTTCAACGCAGTGGCAACAGCAGACTTCTTTTTTTTTTGTTGTATATGCTAATTTTGTTTAAATTTGAAATTGCCATATCGAAAATAGTATATGATATGGCAAGTTCAAACATAAAGTGACCTTTAAATGTTAAAGGTATGATGACCTTTCCTTTATCTGCCCGTTGATATTCTCCCATTAGTTAACGGCAAGTTTTAATAATGGTCCTAAGAGTATATAAAATTGCCATGAAGAGCTGGGTTGGCTTTTGTTTGAAAGTGTACTAATAATTTTGTAATAAAACAATTGTTACCCCGAATGGGTTCCCATGAAATACTCTGGATCCCTTTGATCTATCGTCAGACGTGTTCTACTAGTGGTTAGGGTCGGTTAGCGGTTAACTTACCGTTCATAGGCAAGTCCACTTATGAGTTCCCCCACTCTGTATTATACAACATTTACAATATACATACATAAATGGTATGAGAAGCTATGTCGTAATCCTGACTGAAAGGTTTGAATCCGAGTTCGGGCGAATGTTGTTCAGAGTCGACTTTAAACTGCAGGTCCCGCTTCTAAGGTACAAAATTAGCACACTCAACTGAAGGGTTGTAATAATCACACTGAAGGTTTGTAATTATAAATTATGTTTTTATGTAATTGCCTTCCATCAAAGTTACGTGCCAGACGATAAACCGTACATGTGGCAATTTGACTTAAACGATGGTGATAGAAATCTGAACCTATTCTTGAAAGAGAAATTTCTCACTAGAGTTCCAAATAGGGTAGGCTTGTCCTACGACTTAATCATGAACTCGGATTCGTTGCAGAAGTCTGCAGTAACTAGTGATCTGATCAAACCAACAACAGACTGCGAAATTAGTCTCGAGTGAAGAATTTCTTCTCTCTTTCTAACAGCCAAGCGGCAATATACTGTTTGGGATTCGCATTAGTAACTAGACAATGTCGGTGTCTGTCTCGACACTGACGTTTCTTGTTTAGTTCACATGTATTTAGCATAGACTTCAGTATTATTTTTTCCTGACGTTCCGTGCAGACTACGGCTGTGTTAAAATTCCTAGAAGATTTTTTATTTTGACATGACACACCTATCTATAACTGTAATATCTATAAGATATTTCATTTTTATTCATATTTCATATTGAATGTAAGCAAAAAAATAAAAAGCTGTGTATATCAATTAAATTGAAATAAATTCATCGTATACGCACGATGATACATAATGCAGCAGATTTAAATTCATTAAAACTAAATTATTATTAAAACAAAAATTAAAGAATTTTTATATTAAGGTTCAGTGAGGTTTAATTAAATAATTTATTATAAGCACAAGAAATATCCATAAGCTTTTAAAACTTTTTGAGAAGGCTTCACATTTTATTTTTTTTAAACAGAAAATTCCATGAAATCTGTTAAGAAATTTTTTTTTAAGATTTTATAACAATAACTGAAGTGTCGAATGTACTACAAAATTTAATTGTTACATACTTTGTGCTTCAGTGAAAATTTTCTCACTTAACTCACTCACTTGTAATGCCCATTGTAGTAGCCGGACGGAATACATAAATAAAAGGAAAACAAAGAAAAAATTCTTAATAAATCAAGATAATTAAAAATTATATAAAAATTTTTTAAATAAAATTATGCCCAAGCAAGTGTAATTAAATTATGAGAATTTTTCCTTAAAAAATAAATACTTTTGTGGAAAATTTTAAATAAATGTTAAACCTACGGAAATTTAAAGTCTTTGCAGCTTATAATGAAAATGTTGTTGTTATTTCGAATATACACTTCGACTATGAATATTGTCTGTTTATTAGTTTATGCACGTTCATGTTCTCTAATCAAATCCGTTTGCAATAAATAATCCTATTATAATTGTCGCAACAGTTAATTTAAAATATTACTTTTCTTTCCTATATTACATACATACATACATAATTGGCCATTACAACCCTTCAGTCAGGATTACGACCTAGCTTCTCACACCACTTATGTTGTGTGCGTTAATTTTATACATGATTGGCGGGACCTACAGTTTAAAGTCGACTCCGAACGACAGATTTTTTGAGAAGCTTTTCATGGCAATTTTTACTCTCAGAGTCTTTGCCAGAAATCTGCTGAGAGGAAGTCGCCGAAGAAATATTTTTCGTTTTGATGTCTGACCTGGGATTCGAACCCGGGCCTTTCGTCTAATAAGCCAACACAGTACCCACTAGACCACGGCGACCACACTATTCCTATATTATATTTTCTTTTTCATTGTGCAACAAAACACAATAAGACGCCACTCAGGACGATTTATCAGACTCTCCATACATACAAGCTTAGAATTTTGTGTTCCTCCAGATCTAGGCTTCAGTTTCTTTCACCAGCATTTTGCATTACTTCGGGTTGGTTTCTTTTGACCACATATCTGAAATTTGTTTTATATTACTATGCTTCCCGATCTCAGCTTTTGTACGCTACAATGTTTCATTATTGCAACAATTTTCGATTGTCCTTTTACGGATAATCTTCAGACTTTGTATTACCACATGTATGAGTTCAGAGTCCTTTGATAAATAATTGATTCTGGTAATACTTTACGATATATCGGCGTTATACGCAAGCTGGCAGTACCTACAATAAATAAATACATAATTGGTCATTACAACTCTTCAGCCAGGATTATAACCTTGCTTCGAATACCATTTACGTTGTATCTTATTTTTATTCATGAACTAGATAATACCCGGTGTTCTTTGCTACCCCCCATCGAAATTAAATACATAATAATTAAAAAAATTGTTTATTTAGTAATTAATTGCTAAAATTTAATAAATACTTTTTTCTTAAATTAATAATTCTTATTGTAATGCCCTGGGCTACACAATATTTTTTGTTTTTCCCTCTGGTGCGTGTACATATAAATCTGCAGCTTTTCCTACTCACGAACATGCGACGTAAAGCTGTCCATGTGAGAAACATGAATTTTCTAGATTAAGTCCACAAACTTGAAAGGACTGACCTTGAGCCTTATTAATCGTCATTGCAAATGCTAGGCGAATAGAAAATTGCAGGCGCTTGAAATCGAATGGCATCTCCGATGTGATCATAGGAATACGTGGCAGCAATACATCAGTTCCCTTAAACTTTCCAGTTATAATGTTTCTAAATAAAATAATGGGAACACCGTTTTTTAATTATAAATCTTGTGATGGAAAGCCTGGTAAATCTAACGTATTTAAAAATTCGACTGGAAAATTGTCGACATCCTCAATATTTGAAACTGTGTCGATTGATTAATAAGTTAATGGAATTAACGTTAATATTTTTAATGCACGTTCAGAAAACCAATGGATATTTTTAAAACACATATTAGTAGTTATTTTTAGAATGTCAAGGTATGATGATTTTTGACATGCATTTAGCTAGCTCATCAGCTGGCTTTGATCCCGAAAAATGGGATTCTAGTTGTTACAGTTTTTCAGATATTCAGACTTTGGTAATTACTTTATATAGGAGGTGCCACACCGACTATTTCTAGTTCGCCCATTTTTATCCAAAATATTTACAATCAAACTGTAGTTATGTGTACAAAATTTGAGGTATCTTGCTGTCATAGTTTTTGTAATATTTGCTCATTTGAAACTTCAACATAAAAAGTAGCCTATAACTCCTTCCAGACATACACGAAGATACTGTGAAAATTTCAAGAAAATCGGTTCAGCCGTTAAGTCGTCTATAACGTTCAAAAATGCATACATACAAACAAACATACATTCATTTTTATATATATAGATGGCAGGACCTACAGTTTAAATTCGATTACGAATGAAAGATTTTTGAGACACTTTTCATGGCAATTATATTTGCCAAAAAATTACTTGGAAGTTGCCGTAGCAATATATTTTCACATTTCGTAATTCCGAGACGTATGATCAGTGGTATTAACCATGGGATGGATTGCCATTACACTACCAATACCACTTCAAAATTCCACAAAAATGTTGCAAATAGTCTCTTTTGGCAAATAGTTTAATTTTACTTTATAAATGAAAAAAAGAAATCTTTAATGAATAGCCTTCCATTTTAATTACTTAAATGACTATTTTACATTAAGAAATCTGAAACAAAAACTTTTTTGAATGTTAGTGGAACAGAAAAAAAATTTTCCTTCTTTGGTATTTTTTTTGTTACAATACGACAAACAATTTGGCACAAAGTCATGGGAATTAATTTTATCTTAAAAAATTTCTTAATTTAATTGTAGTTTAAGCATGTATAAGTTTACAAAACCGAACTTAATCCGTATCATCTTTCTGCCTAATTACACATGAAAATTAAAAAGTTTTTGCTACACACTGCATCTGCAAGAAGAATTGTGGGAAGAAATAAATCAAACCGAACAAAAATCAGACAAAAAAAATGTTTCCTTTTCTTTAAAATGTATGAAAAGCAAAAAGTGAAACTTACTTTGAAGATCTTAACTTTTTTTTTTTTATTTTTAATTTCTTAAATTGTTTTTAACATCTTTATCATGTTCATTATTTAAAAAATCAGAAATGTTTGAAAAGCTACATACTTTAGCCATGAATATTACCAACATTCCACTAATTTTGCTAAAGTCTTTTAGTCTTTCCAGAGGTGTTTTGGTTTCAATTCAAAATTCTATTTTCTCTTATCGCATTACTACTCTCACATCAATATGAACGGGCTAAAATTTAATGTTGTTGCTGTTCTTTATCTATATTTCGTGTTTGTTTGTTTGTTTCAGATGCACCCATTTGTTCAACAGAACACGATGAGCTGCTGGGAGCCTTGAAGCATGAAACTTTAGCGTTAAAATGTGAAGTGGATGCATCACCGCCTGCGGATTCATTTCATTGGACATTTAACTCATCTGGCGAACAAACTGAATTACCAGCACGTCTGCATTCAAGTGAAGTAAGTAGAAATGGTCGCTGCTGTTAAAAACTAAAAATTCCAGCAGCGGTTTTTTGCTTTTTTTTTTTTGGCAAAAACTATGAAATTTTTGCTACTCGTACTACTCTTATGGTTTTTAAAATCTGTTTTATGTTCAATTTTTAATGCACTTTTTCTGCAACTAGATGCTCTTGTAAAATATTAAACTTTTTAAATTGGAAACTCTATTAATAATGTAGACTGAAGATACTGCGATTATGTACTTTAATGGATGTGTAAGTGGCATGTAAATATCGTTAGAAATCCCCCCTTTTTTTGGATGATTTTCTATAATCGGGATGGGGTAGAGCATTTAAGTTTTATAACACCAGCAGAAATTATAAGGAATTTCCTTAGGAACGATGGACATTTTAATATTACTTTTCAACATTCATTTTTCTCTTATTTGTCTTACTAAACGCCAATATGCTCTATAAAGGTATGCCATTCCACCATAAATAAACTCACAAACAAACAGCGCTTGCGAATCTTTGTATTTGATGAAGGAAAGTCATACTGTATGCAGTAATGAATGTATGAATTTTTAATTCAACAAACAGAACTTTAGAATTTCGTATGAAGAATGAAGGATCTTCAAGAGGTTTCAAAGCAATCAGAAAAAAAAAATTGTTGCATTTGGGTTGGAGGGGCGTGCTCCTTGAATAACAGGAGAAATGAAATCGCTATCATTAGAGTGCTGTGTGAATATAATTGACTTTTTTCTTAAAAGGAAGACTTAGGATTGATTGACCTATCATTTCAGTCAGGATTGCGACCTACTTTCTCACACCGCTTACGATGTGTTTCCGTTATAAATGACGGAACCTGGAATGTTATATCTATTACGAACGAAACATTTTTGAGAAACTTCTTATCAAATTTTATTTACTCTCAGAGATTTTGTCAGAAATCTGCTAAGTGGAAGTCACCGAAGAACTGTTTTTTCATATTTCGTTTTGTTGGAGATATGTCACTTACAGCCCATCCTAAATTACGTCTTAAAGCGCAGCGTAATTTAGCTTTCAGCTTTTACGCTGTAATCAGCAACCTAAATAAAAGCGAATGCCAAAAACAGTAATGTTAACTTACCATGCTATTATGGTCTCAATAGGCAATTGAGTAGCAGAGACCTCTCTCGCAAGACAAAACTAATACTCTACAAGACGCTCATCATACTCGTGCTTCTTTGTGGCGCAGAGGCATGGACCCTATTAAGAACTGATGCAGCTGCCTTGAGAGTATTCGAGAGAAAGGTCCTACGTAAGATCTTCGGTCATGCGAGTTGGCGATGATTTCGCTCTGACTGTATGAGCTCCTCAACACATGGACTTGTAAGCGTATATACCAGCGGCTGCTGCTCGGCATGTCGTTCGCGGAGAGGATGCCGGCGAACGAGTATATGCTGGACAGCGGAATCGGCGAAGAGGACGCCTTTATCGTTGGAAACAATCGAGGAAGCCTGTCATCGAACCATTGGAGCCGCAAGAACAGAAGCGCTGGAAGGATTAGCCGAATCGTTATCGGTGTTGGCCAATAGAAAGTAACTTACCAAGTTAAATAAAAATCGACAAATGAAAATAAAAAATAGAGATAAGATCGCAAAATTGTACTGAAAGCAGCTAACATGTCATTACTTAACAATGACAAACTTGTTTTACAACAAACTTTACTTCTTTACGCTCTGTCAAAATTGGATTTTCCAATTGTAAAGCCGCGCAATTATGGTTGGTCTCATACATTTTATATGGACATGAGAAATTTTGACATTTATTTTGCGCTTTACGCCTGTAATTTTAGGTAGGGCTGTTAGGGTTGTAATCCGTCGCCTTCACCTCCTACTTCTCCTCCTCCTCCTCCTCCTCCTACTACTAGACAACAACGACATCGTTGACATATTTTTTTTAATAAAATATTATCGGCAGTTGAGGCCGCCGTGGTCTAGTAGGTAGTGTGCTTGGCATTATTAGACGTAAAGCCAGGGTTCGAGGTCCCAGACATTAAAATAAAATACAAAAAGTATTTTTCGGCGATTTCTTCTAAGCAGATTACTGGTAAAAACTCTGAAAATAAATAAAATTGCCATGAAAAGCTTCTCAGAAATCTGTCGTTCGGAGTCGACTTTAAACTGTAGGTCCCGCCACTTATGTATAAAATTAACATACACAACATAAGTGTTGTGAGAAACTAGGTCAATAATCCTGACTGAAGGGTTGTAATGACCAATTATGTATGTATGTATCGGCAGGCTATACATTGTACCATATTTTGGAGTAGTCCCAAGGCAGCAAAAATCTTGCTGATTTCACCATACACTAGAATAATTTTTGTTACCATAAGCGAAATATGAGGAATATATGTTTTACTGAAAGAAAACACGCGTTTTCATTCGTGTGTCTTTCAAAGTTAAAAAGTTATGGTGAACGCGCAACTAAGGGAACGAACTGTCCGTACGGAACTACGAATTCACCACTTTCAGCTCATTGCAAGCTCAAGATGGAGTTTTCTCAATGAGAGAAGTTTCTAATTTCATGAAACTACGAAAGGTAGATAGTCATACTTGTATGCAACAGTAGTAATGAAAAATCCGTAGACTAAAGTCGAATGTTATTCTAAATAAAGAAAATCCGCCGTTCATGCATAAAATTAACACATACAAAATAAGTGGTATGAGAAGCTAGGTCGTAATCTTTTCTAAACATTATACATGTACGAATTGTATTAGAAACTGCTCTACCATAAAAAGTTTCGAAATTATTTGTCGAAATGTGACAAAAAACCACAACACTGACTGACTGTATAGCGGCAACGGCTGCTCCATCTCAGCTGGCTCAGGAGCGGCAGAAAGATCTATCCTCGGCCTCGATTTATGGAACATTAATTACGATGGAATTCTTAAAGAGGATATGCCAGATGGAACTTTTTTGATTTCTATACGCAGATGACATTGCAGCCGTATTACGGTCAGAAATACTGAAGACGTGTCATGCTAAGAACGAAAACATGGTTGGATTCCCACGGCCTAGACCTGGCCACGCATAAAACGGAATTACTGCTGATCACTGACCGCTGTATCCTCTTGCAGGTGGACATGAGTATTAGAAACGAGGTAATTAAGACCAAGAGCTCGGTAAGATACCTGGGATTAAGGCTGGATCCCAAACTGACATTTGGACAGTTCAGGAGATTAATGGCGAATATTGGAGGCCCGCTACTGGCGAGACGGAGACTCCTGATGGAAGTTGGAAGCTGCATTATGCTCTATGGGAGCGAAATTTGGGCCGAAACACTAGAGGTTAAGAAGCGCGCAAACTCATTGCTATCGGTACAGAGAACGGTTGCACTACGTATCGCGTCGGTATATCGTACAGTGTCCGCCCCAGCCGTACTTGTGATAGCAGGTACAATCCCTGTGGATCTGCTGGCAGTAGAGCGGATAGAGATTTATAAGGCGAAATCGGCTGGAAATCACATAACCGGCCACTTCAGGAAAAACACCATTTTAGAATGGCAACGACGACGGAACGATGACGATAGAGAAAGGTGGACGGCGAGACTTATCCCGGACATAAAGCCATGGATTAGTCGGAAATTTGGAGAGGGAAATTTCAACGTTACGCAGACGCTATTATTTGCACTGAATGGGCAAGACCGACTCCCCTTACAGCTGCCAGTGTGAGGGCATTAGTAATTATACATACACGCACTTATCGTAAAATTTTAAAAGAAAATAACTAGCAATTATTACATATCTCGTTTTGTTCGCGATGTCTGAGCCAAAAGTGGATTCGTGGCTCCATCAGTGATTATTACAACGCCTCAGGGGAGCTGGTTTTTTCTATGTAAGCCGATGAATTTTTCAGTTCAACAATTTTTGGCACAAAATATTGATGAAGAATATTTGTGATTCTTATGACAAATAATACGGCTTATAAAATAAATTCCCCTGAATGTTATAAATCTTGTTATACCATATTTCTGCAAATATAACAGTGAAGTTTTCTTTCAGGCTGGATTCCAGCATAGTCTTGCTTTTAGTGTGCAGCCACTGTGCTGAACAACTAACTGCTTCGATGAGTTTGGTGAAATTTGGTCTTCGTTTTGTTTGGGATGTCTGATCTGGGGTTTGAGTCATAGCCTTACGTCTAATAAACTAACACATTATCTAACAAATCTACGGTGAATTCACACATTAATCCGCCAAAGATCTTCTGAAGATACCGAGATGTTATAAAAGGATTTTCATACAAACACATTTATTTTTTTATGTCATGACAACTGTTCTTTGTAGTACTTGCATGTTTTATAAAAAAAAAAATCAGAAAAAAATGATTGTCTGATAAGAATATAAAACTTTTTTCGGCATCAATTGAAGTGAGAGCAATAAAACATATACTCTGTGTGAGATACTCTCAATGTAAATAATAATTTTATTTTTGAGCACAAAATTAAACAGATAAACTGATAAATATTGGTAAATGGTGTGTATGTACAGATGTATGTACATGGTAAAAATATAAATTTTTGAGATAAAAAATTATTTTATTTGTGTTTTTCAACTGCAAATCTGCAAAATTATGTCATATTTCTTCAAAAAACAAAAAAAAAAAAAAAATTAAAGGAAACACAACAAAAACTGTTCAAGCACCATGTGTTGCATGTTGATAAAATCAACTTTAACTATTTTATTTGAGAGAATATTTTTATTTTAATAATTAACAGACAGACTTATTGATAAAAAAAACAAAAATAGAAAATAAAACGAAAAAGCAAAAATAATTTCCGTCCGATGAAATTCTCAAATAAAAATAAATTGAAATAAAAATGAATGTTTTCAACAAATGTTCATTTGATTTCAATTTTTTTTTCTTGTTGTTTTCTTTCCATGCCATGAATAAATTATAGAAAAAAGGATGGGGTTTTTTTGCATCATGGGAAGGAATAGAAAAATTCTGCAAAAAAACGAAAAAAATCTTAAAACAAAAGAAGAAGGTTTTAAATTTGACAACAGCATGTAGCCAATCAGAGATAATAGTGACATTATAAATATTATAAATAAATTCAACTGGAATTCAAATTAAATCCTTTCAATTACTACACAGGCATCTGATGACCTAAAAAAAATTCTACAAAAAAAAAAAACGTTTTATTAACAATTTTAGTATAGGATTAGAGGGCAAGATAGAAGCAAAATAGGGAGAATAGATTTTACAATACACATAAAATTAATTTTAAAAACAGCAAAACCTTTCATTGTGATACTAGAATATTTCTTTTTTTTTCTGTTTTCTTTCTTTGAAACGCATAAAAACCAGCTCATAGAGAATGGTTTGTTATTAAAAACAGAACAAAAAAAAAAATGCTGTACTTCCTTTTCCGCTTTTATTTGTTCTTTCTTATGTCCTTCTTGTGCTGTAGTTGTATGTTTTTTCTTTACGATTTTGTCTTTTGCCAGTATCCCACTTATCCTGTTTCTTTGTTTTCATATTTTTTTTCTTTAAATGAGCAAATTAAACAAATAGAAATGAAAGAAATTCAAACGGAATTTAAAAAAACACGCGATTTATTCATTAACATTTCGTTTCTTTCTTTTGTGTCCGTTTTTTATATAAAACTTTGGTCAAAAAATATTTTTGTTTTATTTTTTTCACTTCCAACCATAAAGTAAAAGTTGTATGCAAGAAATATAATCTCAGAGAATTTAACAATTTAAGCATACAGGAAGTATAATCCGAGCAATTAAAATGATTACAGTAAACTGTAAACGAAATGACGTACAATTTCAAGGTTTTTCCTTTTGTTTTGATTCAAAAAATTTTGTAATTAAAGTTACTTGCAACATAGAGGACGACTTACTCACAGGGATAAGTTTGCTTTAAAAAGTGATTGGAGTTGAAAGAAAATCATTCTTTTCTCTTTTGAACATTTCTAAAGAAAAGTTATGTTAAGACGAAGTGATAGCCTTGAGCATGCATAGCAGGCCGTTGTGAGGCCAGTGGTAAAATTCCTGTTCGCAGTTTTGTGACAAAAATTCTGGAAATAAATAAAATCGCCATGAAAAATTTCTCAAAAATCTCTGTGATTCGGAGTCATCTTTAAACTGTATATGTCGCCGCTCATGTATAAAATTAACAAACATAACATAAGTAATGTGAGAAACCAGGTCGTAATCCTGACAGAAAAGTTGTAACGACCAATTAAATATGTATGTTGTGTCAAGACTCAAAGATTGTGTTGTGAAAATGAGTGTCGTATTCGGTAACAGTAAAGCGTGCCTTGTCAATTTTACGATCGCCATTATCGCCCTATAGGGAAGACTAGAATGTGGTTGATAAATTCCATTGATTCAGTAAACGATTGATCGGTATACTTATGTCGCACAGCACAAGTGATTTGCTTAAAATATTGTCACTGTCGATTTCGACTCCCTCACGCTATCTCTGGCTTTCACAGGTCCCAACTTGGTGAGTTGTATGTTGAGATTTGGGTTGCAACCGTGTATTTTTTAACTGACCTAAAAACTGGAGAAACTGTATAGGCAACGGCATGTGTTCGTTGAGTAACTTTGAAACCCTGAAATGTTTCGCATTAGGCGTTGACTAAGCTAACAAAATTCCTCAATTTTTTAAAAAGAAAGAAGAATTTTTTCAAATCGATTATGCAATGTGCCACATTATTTATACCAAATGTGCACGATCACCTTAGAAGCTTATTTGTGGGATTTTCCTAAGCCACAGGATTATGCGTGTAAGCCACAGCGTTCTTCACAAGCAAATATTTAATAGACAGCAGAACCAATTTCTGCATTTTTTTGTGTATGAAGCAAAACTTCTTTTACCTGCTAACGATATCTGCAATTGTTGTGGTCGATACAAGAATGAAATACTCTTCACTTCATTAACAAATATCAGACACTCGACTCTGTTTTCATTTAAACTTCTCCGGTGAGTTTATTTACGGATCTATCGTAAGTAAACCGACCATAAGGCTCCAATCAACCTTCAGGGTGGTTTTCAGCTTAACTTCAAGGGATTTTGAAGATTTTAAAAGAGGCATGAATGTCGCCGTGGTCTAGTAGGCCAAGCCAGGGTTGGAGTTCCAGGCCAGACATCAAAATAAAATACAAAAAGTATTTTTTCGGCAATTTCCTCTCAGCAGATTTCTGGCAAAAACTCTGAGAGTAAATAAAATTGCAATGAAAAGTTTCTCAAAAAATCTATCGTTCGGAGTAGAGTTTAAAAACTGTAGACCCCGGTACTTATGTATAAAATTAACACATACAACATAAGTGGTGTGAGAAACTAGGTTATTAATCCTGATTGAAGGCTTGTAATGATCCAATTATGTATGTAAAAGAGGCATGATTTACTGTGAAGTAGCCGTAGTCTGGTAGTTGATGTGTTGGCTTATTAGACGAAAGGCCATAATTCAGACCCCATATTAGACAACTCTACCAAAACGAAATATGAAAAATGTTTTTTGGCGGTTTCCTTTCAGTAGATTTCTGGCATAGTTTAAAATAAAATTACTCTGAAAAGTTTTTGACAAACCTGTTGTTCGTAGTCGACTTTAAACTGTAGGTCTCGACACTTATTAAGTCGTAATCCTTTGAGGCGTTGTAATGATCAATTATCTACGTATGTTGATGTATGCTTTATGTTGAAACCCTGAGGCTGATCATGGAAACGAGTTAATGAAGCATTCCGTATCAGGAGTTTTGATACATGCACTAAGACTGAGCTAGTAATTGAGTAGGAACCATGTTCTAAGAGTAAATAAGACCAATAAATTTCGCATTAAAACGAAATTGAGAAACTTATCGAATTTAATATTGTTGTTTCTTTCAAGTATAAATTAATGACAATATTGGCTGTTTATTTATGGTAAAATATAAACCCTGTTTTTTTTATACATTTATGGATTTGTATTAAAAACAAAAAAAAAGAATACAACAAATTCATATTCTTCTTTCAAAGCACAATTCCCAATTTGCATATTTTGTGACACTAAATTGAACACTTTCTGGTTAAAATTTCCAACCAATTTTTAAATTTTTTTTTCTTTTTGTAGAAGTTTTTATTTTTCCCTCTTTTTATTGCTTTTGTTTTCGTTTTTGTTTTATTATTGGTTTTCAAAATTTAATATTTCACCATCAAACAATTTTTTTTTTATTTTTTGTTATTATTTCTAATCCATACTTCAATTATACTTTAGGGAAATTTCGCATGCCAAATTGTGAACTGCGAACGCTATTTATTAGAATTTTTAAACATACAAACAAACAAACACTACGTGTTCAAACATAGTTTGGTTTGATATTTTCCATTAATCCATTTTAATATAGCCAAAGCAGCGTAACACTAACAACAACAATATTATATGCAAAGGATATTTTTTGGTTTCCTATATTCTACATACAAAGTTTTCATTATACAGTCAAACTCGTTTATAACGAACTCGGTTATATGAATTCTTGGTTATTACGTACATATTTTCAAGTCCGAACGTTTTAATAACAATTTTCATACAAAAAAACTTCGTTTATAACGAACTCGTTTATAACGAATTCTCGGTTAAAAGGAACTACTTTAAATGGTCCCAGTAATTAAATTTCATACATTTTACCTTTTTTATAACGAACCCAAAGAAAAAACTTTGAAGTGTGGCAATAGTCTTTACTTTTATTTAATATGGCAGCATTAAATTATAACTCAGTATCTTTAATCAGCTGATAGATAAAAAGAATTAACAGACATTTTTAGATTTTAATAAAAAAAATACTTTTTTGTGTTTAACAAATGAAAAAAATTCTTTATATTTTTTATTTTCTTCTATGACTTCACCCCGTTTATTACGAACTTTGCCTATAACGAACTATTCTTTCTGGTCTCACGGAGTTCGTTATAACCGGGTTGGACTGTATTTCAGTTTTTTTGTATTTTGTGATTTGCTTTTATGTTTCGCAAAATATCAGTGGGGCCTGTATGACCATTTATTTGTTTAAATTCCTGCATATAAAAAAATTTTACAGGGGTGTGCGAGGATGTGAAAAAAAAAATCAACAGACTTTTAGTTGCCATTAAAATAAATGCCGAAAAATATTTGTAAATGGCAAAAGTTTTGATGACTTGGAATTTTGTTTGATTGTTTTTAACTTCCATAGGAAGAATGTATTTTGCGGTTAACCGAATTGAAAAAATTGCTTCGAACAAAATCGATGAATAAAATTTTGTAATATTTTTATGATTATAATAATGGAAAACGATTTTTTGTTTCCTTTATTTTTTAAAGCAAGTTATTTTAACTTTTTTTTTTTGGACAGGATATTTTGCATAAACCTTAATAGCCAAGGGGTTTACACTTTGGCTTGTAAAACCAACAGCATGGAATTGGTCACCTTAACAGTTTTTAAAGTTATTTTTAAATGTTAGTGTTCGGTTTGGTTTGCTTACAATGTGATCAAAATTTGTCATTTTCGATCTACCAAATCCAAAATCATCTTTGGCATTAAGTCATTATTCCATTAGTGGTAACATAATTGAAAGTTAGTACAACAACTTCAGTCATAATTACGAGTTAGCTTCTCAACACACTTATTTTGTGTGTTTTAAATTCACATATGAATTCGAGACCTATAGTTTAAAAATCGATTAAAAACTAAAAATTTTGAAGAACTTTCATGGTATTTTTATTTCACGCCCAAAGATTTACCAGAAATCTTGTTGTTTAACATTTGGGTGTTGTAAATTTGAAATTTAAGGGTTTTCAATTAAGGCTGTATGGTAGATGTATCAAAAACGATTCAACCCACAAGGCCCTTTCAGTTTGTGGCAGAGTACTCAAAAATAATATGTATGATGTGATCAGAGATCTGTCAATAAGTATCAAAACCGATGAAGTAGATTCGAGTCATAATTATAAGTTCAGATACTTATACGCATTCAATAACGTATTTCAATATGATACTCATACTGCTCATAACTAACGTTGGAAGTACTCATTTTACTCATACTTAACAATACGCATGATGTTATTGACTTCGACTCATCTCTACTTAACATTTACACGAAAATACAAAATAAGTTGATTCGCGTACGAACACTACTATACTCACAAGAAGATTGCTTGTTGTATTTGTCTTCCTTTCTTCTTTGATTTGTATATGCAAACAACAACTAAGGCTGTGTACAGTTTGATGAATAATTCGAGCTACTCGAAGGAACTATTAGGATGAGTACGGGCGATTGAATCAAACATATTTTGAATGTTGTGAGTTTGATGTCAACGTTGTACTCATACTCATTGCTATTTATACTTATAAATCAATGTTGTAGTTGAAATTCAACTATTCTGATTGAATTTCAATTCTGTTGATTCACTCATACTCAAAATTGCATGAGTGCTTATGAGTAGCGGAAGAACGATTCATTGCTGATCTCTGATGTGAATATAAATATTAAAATCAGTAATTTGATCACGTTGTTAAACCCCATAATGTAAAAAACCTTTTCTATTCCTTTCCAATTATACTGAAAGTATTACGTTTTTTGCTAATGTCTGTAAAACTTCCCAACTTGAATTTTTTTTCTCATAACCGCACCTCTAAGAAAAAAATTTCCAAACTGGAAAAAGCAACATGGAAATCAACAATCCGTAGGTGCTCAAACGAACGTATCTAGTTGTCGAATTTCAAAACTGCTGTGTCCAGCATTCGATCAGGAACTTACTTTAAGAAGAAAGTTCACACTTTCACAAGAATTCTAGCGGAATACTGTACTAGTGGCGGTTTTGCGAACAGACTTAGTCAGGATTACTGTAAAAGCTGCAATGATGTGGAGAAAACAGAATCGTTACAATACATTTTAAGCGTCTACATTTTAAAGCACATTTCACGAGCTTACTTTACAATGGGCAATACAGTAGATCATATGACCTTGCCTGTGAACGGCAAACTGCTCACTTACTTAACCTAATTTTCTACAAAAAAAAGTTGTAATTTTCTGGGACTTTTGTTTATCTTCGCCTTTTTGAAATATATGTCCCTTCTCTCACCATAGTTTAGTAAGTGGTGTGTTGTTCAAACACCAGGTTAGACATCAAAACGAAAGTATGAAAATATTTCTTCGGCGACTTCCTCTCAGCAGAGTTTTGGCAAAAACTCTGGGAGTAAATAAAATTGCCATGAAAAGCTTCTTAGAAATCTGTCGTTCGGAGTCGACTTTAAACTGTAGGTCCCGTTAACGCACACAATATATGTGTTATGAGAAGCTGGGACATAATCCTGACTCAAGGATTGCAATGACCAAATCCGATCTCTACAGAAGAGTTCTGGCCCAGCATGATGTGGGAACCCTATGTTTTCTGATTGCAATCCGATCATCCCATATTACCTTCGATTTAATCTTATAACAGTTAATTGCTTCCATGGTGGCCTGACTGCCAGATTCTGTGCTATGATTTGCTCTAAAGGACA
Source organism: Sarcophaga peregrina (assembly GCA_014635995.1). NCBI lineage: Eukaryota > Metazoa > Arthropoda > Insecta > Diptera > Sarcophagidae > Sarcophaga > Sarcophaga peregrina. The sequence goes on from CM025789.1 coordinate 43,384,184, forward strand.
TTAAATCCAACGAATCGTCCCCGTAACTTTCGCTGATTATTTCAACTGATTAGAGGAAGAGAAGTCGCCGTAGTCAAGTAGGTAGTGTGTTGGCTTATTAGACATATAGCTAGGGTTCGAGCCCCAGGCTAGACATAAAAAAATACAACAGATTTCTGCCAAAAACTCTGAGAGTAAAGAAAACATGCCATGAAAATTTACTCAACAATAAATCTGTCGTTTGGAGTCGACTTTAAACTGTAGGTCCCGCTACTTATGTATAAAATTAACACACACAACATAAATGGTGTGAGAAACTAGGTCAATAATCCAGACTGAAGTGTTGTGATGACCAATTATGTATGTATGTAGAGGGAGAGAGTCTCAGAAAGGTTATTGGTTTGCATTGAACTCCTCCTAATAAATTCAAATTGCAAATTATCTTCATGTCTCTATATTTTTTGAAGCATTAGTCGCCACAATATTCTTATTAGCATGGGTTGCTGGGAAGCCACCTTTGAGACAAATTTTGTCTTTTTCTTTTTTTTATGTTGCAATGACCTGCAAAAAATTTTGAAAATTATTTTAAGAATAAAAAATATTTCCAATTAATAATCTTCCCAATAGCATCTGGATTTTTCTGTTGTGGTTTTTGTTTTTGTTTTTAATTTAATTTATTCTTTCTTTTATGTTTCAGGTGGGCATGTCACGTTTAAATTATACACCCACCACTGATTTGGATTATGGCACAATATCCTGTTGGGCTCGCAATTCCATTGGTGTGCAAAAGTCTCCCTGCATTTTTCAAATTGTTGCAGCAGGTAAATATACGCTATGATCAACATTGCCATGAAGGTCAAATTCATATACATACACATACACAAAATGAAAACTTGCATTTCTTTAATTAATTAAATTGATGAGAATGTGAAAAATAAAAAATAAAGAAAAATTGAGAAAAGAAAAAGACAAATCGAATAACTTATCAATTACTTTCAGGTCGTCCGTTTCCACTGCAAAATTGTTCGATAACAAACCAATCAGCAGATTCTCTACAAGTTGATTGCATTGAAGGTTTCGATGGTGGTCTACCACAAAGTTTCATGTTGGAATTGGTTGAATTAAACAATTTGCGTTTAGCACGTAACATTACATTGCAGGTAAGTTTGTCTATTACTTCCTTAGCCATTACCATCAACAGCTTCACTCACTGTGGGTGTAACGGCTTTACATACGGCTTTCCATTCCGGTGGCATTGTAGGAATGTAGAAGGAATAAAGAATTGAAATTAAAATAAGTGCAACAAATGACAAACATTGGCAAGAAATTTTGTGTTACTTAATATTTGTTAGTTGATTACAGTTGATGTGATAGGAAAATATTTCTATTTTTTTTGAATTCCGAATTCTAATTCTTTCTGTACAAAATACTTAACGTGTGTGCATTCTTATTGGATACCTAATAGTGAAGCACAAACTTGCTTAAGTTTTCTTTTCTTACTTATAATGGAGGTTTTAATTTACCAGTGTGTAGGTGTGTGTTCTTCCTTTTTTAATTTCTCCTTGCAATCCTTAACACACATACCCATATACATGCATGCATACATACTTGTGTATGTACATATAACAAGCAAAAGGGGGGAGCAGAAGAAAAACTTTGAGAAACTTTTCACGAAATTGTTCAACATAGTAAAATATCAATTGCCGAAATTAAAAAAGTTTTTTGCCCAAGAAACTTTTACGTTTGCTAAACGAAATGAAAATTTAAGAAATTGGCATAGAAATGCCTTTTTTTTTTGAAATATTTTCTCTTCTTTTTTTATATTCTATTAATATTCAATGTGTGTATATGTACACTGTACACACTTATGTAGTAGGTATGTTGTGGTTTACTTTTCTGTTGTTAATTTAATTTTTTTTTATTTTTAACCAAAAAAGTTTATTTTCTAAATTTATGAATTTATATTTGAAAAATATCATATGTGTTGATACAGGAAAAAAAAGAGAGAGACAGAGATAGAATCAAGTAAAGAAGAAGAAACAAAATTCACCCCACATGCCTTAAGTATTTTATTTCAGCACCAGTTTTTATTATTTCTACGAAACCATATGAATATTTTATTTTATTTCTGGTAATTGGTTTAAAGAAATTGAAGATTTTCATAGATTGCCTTGAAGTTTTCTAATTTCACGAAAGTTATGGTTTGCGTATGTAAAAGCAATACAGGAAATAAAATTCCTTAAAGGCTACCACATGATATACAAATAAATGCTCAAACACCACACAAAGTACACTCCAGGCTGTTACAATCCACCGTGAAATAGCATCGACATTATTGATCTATATCAATGATTTGTATTGAGGTGGAATATGTATACATATACTGTTAGTCATTACATCCCTTTACTCAGGACAATGCTCTCACCATATGTTATTATCTTCGGTTTTTTTTTCGCAGAGGGGCAATGTACTACGCACATAGATGAAGTTCAGTCTCCGTGTGTGGGCCTCACCCCTAATCCCCCCCTCGTATCGGTGTTGTTCACTCGGAACTACGTGTTCAGTGGAGTCCAATTTTGGCCCTGTTCAGCTCCATCGCGTCCGGATTGTATGAAGTTGGGAAGATTAATTGTCTCACTTTCTTCCGTCCAGCTCCCGACTAGGTTGACACGGTCATATGTGCGGCTCGCAAGATCTCTCTTCTTCATCTCAGAATGCGCTCCCATAATCGCAGAGGCCAATTCTCTGTCGCATCATAACCCCAGCATGTAGCGCTGTTATCTCGATCATCACGCATGCAGAGCGATGCTTGCCGCCAGCTGAATCGAAATTAGTTTAGGTTTAGTAGGTTGGTTAGGTTAGGTTAGGTTAGGTTAGTTGGTAGGCGATGTTTCTGATCACAAACTCACTGACAGCATGTCGTCCCGTTGTGATGTCATGGGTGAACGCAGTCCCTGTACTAACCAAGTTCCGCCAAATCAGGGAAAAGGAAGAAGTTGGTCAGCGCAAGGGCTGCACAGCAAAAGCACGACTACCCCGCTCTGAAAAACCAGCCAGATAGTTTGATATCAATAGATGATAGCTCCGTTAAGCTAACAAGGAATGGAAAGCCAAATAACCTATATCTACACCTAGCAAGAGACGGGCACTAGCAAAGAAAGTTAATAGTGGACCTGAATCCACGGAAGAAGTCGTTAAAAGGGAGCCTCATTCTCTCAGCGGTCTACTCATGATGCAATGACCCGTAAGCACAGCCACTACAGTCGAGATGACATCACGACCGAGACCAAGTAATCGGTTGGTACGCCTTCCATCCATCCTTGGCCAGGTCAGTCTAGCGGTGGAGCACGACTCTTCATTGACCCACTATAGGTTGGTGTCGCGAAGGAACCTCAGCGCAATGGTCAACTTGACCGAGGCAAGTGACATACCCAATTCAACGGAAGAGGATTCCGGAAGGAGCGTACCAGCTCTAGCGAGCCCTAAAGTTTCCCGGAATTTTAGAGAGACACTGTTGAAGTACCCCGAGACAAAATGGAGACAGCGACGACATTCCCTAACGATCCTAGAGTTAATCACGAAACCTGGCAGATATCTTATCACAGCCTGACTGTTTGAAACGATCGTTGACGCCTGAAACACGCTGCAGAGAATTTTATTAGCTCTCAGAGTTTTTGCCAAGAATATAATTTTATATAGGGTGGGCTATTTCAAAGTTTAAATTTAAATGTACAATAAAATAAAAACGATTTGAAATTTTGCCAAACTTATGTTTTTACTGTGAAGTACAACTATTCGGGTTAGAAATGAAATATTATTTCATTCATAAGACTGCCGCAACTGGCGTCATAGTAACTCATCAATCGGAACAATTTTCATGCACTTTTTCGAGTGTATGGTGTCGTATCTCGGTAATTGCATCACGAATATTGGTCAACTGTATCCGATTTTCGTCATAACACTATGCTTTCACGGTAACTTACGGAAAATTCTCTAACGGTGTCAAATCGCCGCTTCTTGGCATTCAATTGACATCAACATTTCGGCTTAAACCGCCATCAAACGTTTGAAGAAATAAATTGTTTGTGGCATGAGGTCTGTGGCAAGTTGGGCTATCCGATTGAAACTAAACATCATTCACTTCAATACTACGAAAAGCGAATACAAAAGAAATCGGATATCATGGTGCGATAGATGTCTCCATTGAACGTAATTGTTGCGCCCTCCTCATTTTCAAAGAATTATGGGCAAATGATGCCTCCGTTTCATAAACCGCACTAAACACATACTCATAATGGATGCATTGTATTCCCTGTAAGACCACTTGTGGGTTTTCTGTGTCTGAAATACGGTAATTTTGCTTGCTAACCAGCCACCAAGTTGAAAATAATTATTTTTTTTAGGCAAAATCGACATAATCGTTCAATTTCTCGTTGGCCCAATAAATCTCAACGTTGCTTAAGCGTAAATCGATTCATTACGTTCAAAAGAGATAGTACATTGAATATTGTGACAGAATAGAATGGTATATGTGCTGACAAGTTCGAAAAAAGCGATGGTTTAAGTTTTAAACGATAGAAATTCTGTATTCTTCTTTGAAAAATTTCAATTTTACCAATATTAGCCAAACCTTTATGAGGTGAGAGGAAATCTATTGAGAGACCAAAGAAATGTTTTTTTTTTAATTTCGTTTTTTTGGATATGTCTGAGATGAGGTTTGAATCGTGATTTCATGTCTAATAAGTCAACATACTAAAATCGTTTAAATGTTCGCCACGGTTTGCTTCACATCCGAAATGTCGGATTTTCTGAGACTGAGTTGCATAAATCTTACACAATTTTTTAGTAGCATGTAACTGTGACGTAAAAAACCATAAACCACATCTCATTGTACTCCTGATCAATTCATTTCCAATTCAGGCTAAAAGAAGGAAGTTAGTAATCATCGACCTACAATGCTTGCCGTTGGACATTAGCATTTTAATTAGAAAATTTTGATTATATGACTGTAACTTTATCTGCTTATATCGTTGATGTATTCTTTTAGTATTTACATATAATTTTTACTTTACTGCATTTTAGCACACAAATAGCCCGGTTACATTTTTTATAGACAATTTGGATCCCAGTGCCACATATCGTATGATTATATTTGCTGTCAATGCTAAAGGACGTTCAGAGCCGATAATTATTGACGACATCAATTTTAAAGGTGTTGCTAAATTTACAGGTAAGCTATAGATAAAAATCCATTACAATTATTGATTTACATTTTCAATACATGTACCTACATACATACATACGTATGGGTCAGAAATCAGCAACGAGTATTCAAAACGATGATTAGATTCAAATCATAATTATAATTTCTGATACTTATACGCATTCATACTTATTTTAATATGATATTCATACTACTCATACTCAAAGTTGGAAGTACTCGTCGCATTCATGCTTAATAATATGCATGATGTTATTGATTTCGATTCGTCTCTACTTAACATTTACACGAAGCACAAAGTAAGTATGATTCGCGCACGAACACTACTATACTCACAAGAAGATTGTGTGTATGATTTGTTTGTTGGCTGTCAATTTTGATGAATGATTCGAGCCACTCGAATCACTTATAAGTATTATAAGTATTTTTCTAAATTTATGAATCAGAATGGGTAGGCGTATGAATCAAACATATTTGGAATGTTATTAGTTTGACGTCAAATTTGTACTCATACTCATTGCTACTTATGCTTATAAATCAATGTTGTAGCGAGTACGAGTGAATCAGAGTAGTTGAGTTTGAATTCTGTTGATTCACTCATAATCAAAATTGCATGAGCGCTTATGAGTAGCAGTAAAACGATTCAGTGCTGATCTCTGATAAGTACGTATGGTAATATTAATGGTAACACAAGTACTCCTATGCGTATGAGTAATTTTTTAATTTGTTTGTCTTTTACATAATACGCATACACTAGGTTGTCCATAAGTCTTGTTGTGTATAAACAAATTATGTTGCAGGGAAAATTTAAAAGAAAAAATTTTTAATTTTTTTGTTTTGTTTTTCCTTTTGTGTTCATCATTTAAAAATTTACATTTAAAATACGATACTTACCATAAAACTTAAGTGCTTTCTAAGAAAAACAACAACAACAACAATAGCATATGAAATGATTTGCAACAAATTGCCAATAATTTGAAATTTCCCTCTTCCTAATAATAAGTATTCAAAGTAAATCACAATTGTTTCGAAAAGCTTTTCCCCTTATTTTAAAAGTGTACGATGCAACTTAGATAACCATAAACCATAAAATATTGTACCTTAGGGCGGATATGAGAAAAAGATGAAAATATCAATAAAAATTGCATTATGCAAAACAGGATATTGACTTTCAACATTACACATATGTACGTACATACTCGTATATATGTATGTATATACTTGGTATACATTGTAGTGTTTGTTGTTCATACTCAATTTATAAGTTGCAAATTTTTTGTCTACATAGAAAAAATTTGTGAAAGAAAACTATTGATAAGTACAAATTTGTATGCAAGTCTGTGTGCGATGTGCAAGTATTTGTTTTTGCTCATAGTTTCCGTTGGCATAAAATAACTTCCACTTATGAACTTATTTGTTGGAGATCAAAATATATCTCATCATATGCGTATTGTATATTCATTTTGAAGGTAGAATGTATGTATGAGGAAGGTTACGAAAATAGCTAACTTTCAAAATATATTTTTAGATTCACAAGCCCCTTTTGTTTGTATATCATTTGGATCCTTCAACACTACACGATATTAATGTATTTACATTACAACCCACTTCAATCTAGTCTCTCATATCACTTATGTGTGTGTTAATTTTATACATGAGTGTCGGGACATATAATTTAAAATAGACCTCGAATGTCCGACTTTTGAGAGAGTTTTCAGGACAATTTTGTTTGCTCCAGAGTTTTTGCCAGCAATATATTCTTACGTGTTCAATATTTTAATTTGAAAACCTTCAGTCCTACCAATATTAGCCATTATCCATAATGAAATTTCATGTGCGCTATTGTCAATGGCTGATAATGCAATCTTCAAAAACAGGGCGCACAGCTGTTTGGGCATGACTGCCAGATGAATGAAGCATCACATCGTCAAATATTTGAGAATAAATCGTCAAAATCGTCAAATATGTTCATGAAATGGTAAAAAAGATCGTCAGAAAAAATAATTAAACTGAAAGGCTTTTAAAAACAAAAACATATAAATTCAATGTTAAGCAGCAATAATATTGCATCATCTACACCCAAGTGTGGTGTAAATATTCACCCCTATCGTGAATATTATGGGAATAAATTATTTGGGAGTAAACTTTTATTCCCATCTCAAAAAATCGGTATTGCGAATATATTGGGAGTAAAAGTTTTTATTGTGAATTAGTGAAGACAAAAATTTTTTATTGTGAATTACCTCTCAACAATTTATGAAAGAAAAATATAAATATTTAAAAATGAATAGCGTTTATCTTCGTTTTTTGGTGTCGGAAGAGGAGGAACAATCTATGGAAAAGTAGTAGGGAAGGGCTATTAGATATGAATCGAATCCACAATCGCTCTCTGAGCTGAAGTAAGAATTATACATACTAAAATATTATATCCTTTACAGATTTCAGGAATATTACAGGGCGAACAAATACCTACTGAATGTGTCGATGGAAAACCTGCCCCACAGGAAGGTAGCTACCAAAAGTTAGTAGGTAGGCAAATTAATGTCGTGCTTTTGTAAGTGCTTTTAGAAGAATTTACAACATTTGAAAGAATTGTATGTCCTCAGTAGATTGTGTGGCCATCTTCTGAGGAAAAGAAAGAGATTGTAGAATTGTTTTACACAAAATACAAAATTCTAGGTGTTGTGGGTTGTATAGACGGCACACAAGTACGACGATTCGCATCGTCAAAGAACCAACCGATGAAGTATATACAACCGGAAAGGTTATAACAGTCTTAATGTTGCAATTGTAAGCATATGATTTATAAATGTTTAATAAATCCCTTTTTATATTTCATAATTCATTGCTACCATCGTTTCCACCATACAATTAATCTGCTCCTTATTTACATCTGCGTTCCGAAAATAAAACAAAAAATCAACATCAAACAGTTTATAACTTCCATGTTCCCTTCTTGTTCCCATTGGTAGGTGTTGGAAATTAATTCTACAAAATAATTCTTGGGAATAAACATTGGCGATGCCAAATTTTTTTATGTTTGTGAATTCACTCTCAAAAAAATTTTTTGAGAACGATTCACAATAGGAAATGACGAATTTTGAGAATTTTTTTATGGGAATAGTTGTTTGCGATAGGGGTGATTATGAAAATTCATTTTTCAGGGCCTTGGTTTCTTAAGACGTTACAATATATACTTCACTCATCACAGGTATTTGAAAATAACTTAAAAATATTATACTTTACACCTTTTTATTCAAAGCTTAAGGGAGCCTTTAATGTACTAAAGTAAAGAAAATGATGTAAATTTTTAATTGCTAAAAATCGTCAAAATAAGGGCATAAATCGTCATATCGTCCAAACGACATTTTCGGAGCTCAAAATAGTTAAAATGACGACAAATCATTAAATCTGGCAGTTATGTGTGTGGCACGTAGCGCCGTCCTGTTGAAACTAAATTTTGCATTATCCTCCTCTTTAATTTTTGTGAACAAAAATTCGTTCAATATGGCTCGCTACACGCAATCGATAATGTGCTTAAAAATTGGACCCATCGTGAAGGCGTGCCAGCCAAGGCAGCCATTTGAATGAAATTATTTTCCATTATTGAAGATTGTACTTTCAAACAAAAAAAAAAAAGAAGTTTGTGAAAATATTCAGTAGTTTTCTATAAAAGCATTATCAAAAAAAAAAGTTATTTGGCGGACCCTTTATCATAAGTTACAGGAAGACCTGTGCCGGAAGGCAGTAATACAGTGTGCGATACACTGGCCAATCAACCACATACGAATGTGCTGGCCGAGAAAGACAAGTGTTACGTAGGAGTATATGATTGATGATATAAACAAGTCCCCTTGTTGCGCTCAAGCAATATCCGTTGTAGTAGCGATATAATAGTGAAACACAAACCACATTACAACGAAGCTTCAATGAATCAATGGAGTTGGACATATTATTGTGATCGAGGCTACTATGGCCTCTCCTTACGATTTCAATGAACGTCTTTGAGCATAGCTGCCAGATAAATGAATCAAATCAAATCCTCAAATATTTGAGAAAAAATCGTAAAAATCGTCAGAAAAAAAAAATAAATTGAAAGGTTTTAAAAACAAAATCATATAAAGTCAATGTTAATCAGTAATAATATTGCATCATCTACACCCAAGTGTGGTGTAAGTATTAGGAAATCAGAAGATCTTGAGAATTTGTTAATAAAAATCGTGTATTCATACATAACACTCGTCTTTCTTGGCCAGCATGTCCGTATGTAGTCGATTGGCTAGCGTATTGTTCACTGCATTACAGACAAAGTACGTTTGTTAGATGGACTATAACTTCCTGCAGAAATCTTTTCTGTTAATTATGGTATAAAAATATTCGAACCTAGTGTCCGTGAATAATATTTTTCCTCCTTCCTACAATATATTTTCCTAGTTCCAAACACAATGCCATCTATCCCCTGAGCATTGATCATATTGCCTTGTTCTTCCGATGTTAATATTAGAAGCTATAATCGAATTTTTAAAATTTGTGTGCAACGGCAAATAATAATTTATGCTGAACTACGATGTTATTTAAGAGTTCATGGAAAATTTTTGCAACTGCCCTCGTAACACATACAAATATGCATAAGATTTTATTCCATGCACTTGTTGTGAAACTTATAATGGAGGGTTTTGCCTTAAGGAAAATACAGTAAATGTTCTTAGCAACATAGTTTTTTCGACAGTTTTTCTGTCTTATTCTTCATTGACGTCTCTGGCAGTAGCGTTGTTCTTTTTTTTTTTGCTTTTTATATTGCTTTAACCAGATAAGTTAGAGAAAAAAATAAGGAAAAATTCAAACAAAAACTTTCAAATGCAATATATTGTTGAAATCTTATGAATTTTTATGTTAGAAAAATAAAAAGTTTTTTTTTTCCTTTTTTTAACTTCTTTTCTTTTTTTTGTAATATGATTGTGTTATTATTAAAGAAAAGTTTAATTTTATTGTTTTAATGCTATAGATGGAGTTTTTTGTTTTCATAATTGTTGATATTATTTTTGATTTATTATAATTTATTTCGTAAATTGTTAAGTGCGTCCATCTCCATGTTTCCAAAGTCAACGGCTTAATAATAATCCAAGTCATCATATTATCACATGTCCTCTCTAGACAGTGTACTACCCTATAAGCTGAACCTCTCGTACAGCTGGCAATTATATGTTACGGCCTATGACTGGTAATTTGGTAATAAAAGAAAATAAATATATACGCACCGATAATGGTTTTCGAGGGTATCTTATACGAGTCATACTGATATTTCATTTCATTTAAAATTAATGATGCGGAAGAAAGGAAAAGTTGCAGATTGTATGGCCTCCTCTTGCTGTATTGATGTTGACACGCAGCCTCCACTTTGCCTCTACTGAATGGCATACTAGCACCATGCCAAACGTTTAAAGGATGATTCACAGGGTAGGCGTTTCCGGCCAACTAGCGAATGCCGTCATGAAATCTAAAACAAGGATGTAAAATACTAGCATCATGCGCGATATTTTAGAACCACCATGCGGAAAAGCAGGTTTTCGGATGTGGGTTTGCGTTTTTCTTTTTATATTCACTGTTTTGATCGAAAAAATCTCAGTAACATTCGTTGACTGCGCGTCAATATCTCATATTCTGTACTGTGCCCATTTCAACGCAACCGCTGGTAAAATAAACTGGGAAGGAAATACCATGAGAAGGTCGTCTTTTTGCGTCAATGTCTGCGCTCGGTATTCATGCGTGGCTGATAAGCCTATGGTAGAGCGACGCTAAGTTCCTTCTATAGCTCCGTAAAAGTAGAAATGGTCCTCTCCGAATTTGTTATTGTTGTGCAGATTTCAGACAAGGCTATCCCTAATCATTCGTTCCCTCCAAATTCGTTATGGAGAGTGTTCTGCAGAAAACGGGAGAGCATTACAATGACACTATTTTCTTCAAAAGTGTCCAGTCGATGATGAGGTTGACGTCATAGATCGTTCCAAACGAGATGTTACTGCTGGTTGTATATATCGTTCACAACTACGGACATTTGGCGTACAGGAGCCCAGTAGGCTCCTGAGTCGCATAGAACCTTCTCTCATACATCGAAACTAGGGATGCAAATCAAAAACTCCTGAAATCTGAAATCCCAGCATTTTCGGTATTCAGAAATCCCGAATCCCGGGATTTTTAAAAACTTATCCCGGGATTTTTCGGGATTATGAATTCATATATATTTTGACCCTGCAAAAGGTCCTGAAAAAAATTATATATCATACGACTTCGATAATATCACCTTAGATGACGATAACCCTACTTCCATTGCTGATTTCGATACTCAACTGTCCAAAGAAATGAATTTATTTACATCAGGAGGTGCTAGAGGTGAATATTAACAAGCTGCATATTCTTGGAACTATTTTTACCAACAAATGTTGATTGCGAGAAGTGTTTTTCAACAGTAGCGTATGTTGTCAACAAAATTCATTCAAGCCTATCAGATCACATGTTAGATGCTTTAATCTTTTTGTTGGAATACAAATAATTTTCTTAAAACTAATGATTCTGATAAACATAATTGGAATATAAATGATTTTGTTAACAAAATATTTTTATTATTAAGAGAAAATCGCGATTTTTACCGGGAGTTTTGGATCCTGAATTATTCCGAACATGAAATCCCGGGATTTTTAAAAATCAATCTCGTTTGGCATCCCTAGTCGAATCTAATAGTCTACATGTCGCTGATCCTACCCATGTTATTTTAGAGAACATAATCATAAACGCTATTAAGTACTGATGTAGCAGCCTTAAGAGTATTCGAGAGAAAAGACATAAGCAAGCTCTTCGGTCGAGTGCGATTGGCTGATGATTTCTAGATACAATCCAATAATTAGATGTATTAGCTCAGCGCCGATGTGAACGTTGTGCAGCGCATTCAAAAACTTTTCTATTTCTCATTGAAGTAGATATAAGGAGTGCGCACAAAAAAAACTGGACTTACACTTTTCGTTACAGAAATAAAACTATGTGGCAGATATTTTTTTTGTTTTATATTTCAATTAAAGTAAATAATATTTGAATTCTTTAGTGTATAAAATTTTTTTCTGACAAAAGTCTCAGAGCATGTTAGGGTGTTTTAGAAAAATACGTATTATTTTACTTGCTTTCTTTTAGTCAGCAAATCAATTTTTACTTCTACTTCCACGCTTTCTCTCAATACTTAAAGACACCTTATATTGTTTTATTACTTACCTTAGAAACTGTTTTGTTGTTAACACCTGCGAGCCTAGCAATCGTTTCTTGTAAGCGGCGCAGTTTTTCATTGAAAATTTCAATTATTTTTTTACGATATTCTTGTCAAAAAAACTATTTTTGCTATGGGAATAACATTTAGCACGTAGATTTTAAAACAGATGACAAACAAAAGCAATGTAAGGGTATTAATTTTTTTCAATTATAATAAAAGTTATAAGCTTAAAAGTATGCCCATTTTTTTTTGTGCACACTCCTTAGTTTTATACCATACCGCAAGACACCGTATATGCAGGATGTTTTGTATTTCAACACTCTTGCTCACTTTTTGTAGTCTGCTATCAAGTATAAGGTTTTTGTTTTCTGTTTTCAACTCCCATTTTATTATTCTCTTCTCTTTTATTTTGTTAACAATAAAGTTAAATAAATATTTACGGTGTACTTTTGGTTGTTGTGCTAAAGTTTTCTATTTGAAGGTTCATCTCTGACTCCTTTTGCTTGTTTGCAGCTGTTTTGGTATTCAATAGTGTTGCGCAGACCTAACTACATACATTCCCTTTCTTTTGCCATGGAACGGTATACGCTGTTTGTTTACCAACACTTTTTAGTTTTTCTGTTTTCCGTTAAAGAATAGCAAGATTTTCCCTTTCAGTCAAATTTTTGTTTCTCTTGGTGCCTTGTATGTGCATAGTTGCTTTCATACATTCATTCCCCCTCTGCATTCAATTGATTTTGGTCATCTTTACAATTGTTGTTCTAGTTTTTGTTATTTTTTTTTTCGTATTCGTATTTCCGTATTTGTAGTCCTTACTGTTAAATGTGTGTTACTGTTAGATTTATGCGTATGTGTGTGTCTGTTTGTGTTAACTTAAACTGGCTTCTGTAGTTTGTTGCATGGATGACTGGATCCATACTATTTGCATATTGATACTGCCTTTTAGTTTTCTTCTGAGTGAGTTTGCCGGCAAACTAAAACAATGTCAGGGTTGCTAATGGTTGCTATCCATAACGTCAGGTGAATTTTATGGTGGTTTAAGCAAAGGTTCTCTTTCATTTTCCTTTTAGCATAAATCACAATGGTTGGAGTCGTATATCGTCAATGGTTTAGCTTTCTGCTGACATATAACAAATCGTCAGGTTAGACGTATTTAAATGTAAAATACGGATGAAATAGTGGCTTATTTAAAAAGAATTGCAATAATTTTAGTACATATTTTAATATAAGTATGTAAATATATACTAAGGTTGTGTAAACATATTTCAACAAAATGTTATCCGCAACTACTTAATGTGACTGCCTCAAGGGTTGAGTTGCTTTCTAGGTTTTTTGAACGCTAAATTCTGTGAAACAAATTAAAATTTTGGAAAAATAACACGGTGCGACAGTGACAATACACCGAGTAACTACATAGTCCTCGTTGTTCAGTTAGTTGAGTAGAACTCCAAAATAGCTTTTTTATATTTTTCGAGCCCTTCAAACTTGTTTTATTTGACAAAAACTGTTTTTTTTTTCGACTTTACGCACAAAATTCTGGATTACTAAATCATTTCTGACCCGATTTCCAAAATTAAAATCTTGTTGGAAAGGGGAGATATGGATCTTTAAAACGTTATACATATATTTGTTTTCGACTTAATATGCTTTGAAATTTGATGAAATAAATTTGGAAACCAGAATTTTTTTTTATATTTTTCTAGTTTGTCCATTCATGGAGCAAACTTTAAAAAAAAAAAAATATAGGATAATGATAATATTCTTAAAGTCTGTTCTCTTGTAAGAGATTGGTCATCATTTATGAAATCGGACAAAATCCGTAGTTATTATGTGAAGAGCCAACAGTCAGTTATATTTTTTATATATGTCATCCCATCAAATTTACTTTTACTTCAAAGATTTTCAGAATTTTTAATGGATCTTGATTGGTATCACATAATGCGCAAACGTTGGCCAACTTCTGTATCGCTAATCTTTGTGAATTAAAAACATATATCTTTTGAAAATTTAGTGATTTCTAGTTCCTCAATAAATTGACTCATTTTCGTTAAAGATGAGAATCATCAAAGAACTGAAATCGCTTGAACCGAAAGTATTTGATAAGATAACATATATAAAAACAAATACTCGACTGTAGACTCCTTAAATAATAACTACGGCAATTTCTTCCGATTTGAGCAAACAAAGTGTCAATCTCTTCGCATGATAATGCATTTTCAGAATGTTTCACTATTTCATATTTTTTAAATAATGTTTATTATATGAACGAAACAAACTTAAAAAAATATGAAAAATTTTTCCAACTTCACATCTTCTGCCTTATAGCCAATAATAATAATGAATATTTCCGTTTTAAAGTCCATCTCTCCCCTTTCCAATAGATTTAAATATTGGAAATCGGGTGAGAAATGTTTTAGAAATCCAGAAATTTTTGGTTGAAGTTCAAAAAAAAAAACGTTTAACGTTGGCAAGGTTAGAATAAAAAAAAAATTATTTTGAGATCTACTCACTTATTATTAGGTGTATTTTTTTTATTTTGTCTCAGAGTGTAATGTGTTCATATTATTAATTCTTGTTCTTTTAACTTTTCTATTTCAGGTGCTTCCAATGGTTTAACCGTTCCTTTATCTCCATTTTTAGCTGGTCTTACACTATTTTGTGCTTTATTATTTGCCATATCTTGTATCATATTGGCAGCTATATACAGAAGATTTTCAAATCGGTAAGTTCTAATTATAATTATTGATTATAAAATCAAATCTTACAATTCAAAAATTATCAACTTAATAGGTTATTACAATCCTTTAGACAGGATTAAGATTACCCATGTATGTCTATTAATTAAAACATGGTTAGCGGTTCCCACTATTTAAAGTCGTCTCCGATGGAGAGAATCTTTGAGAAATCTTTCATGGCAATCTTATTTACTCTCAGAGCTACATTTCCAACAGTAACAACGCAAAAGGATATACAAAACTTAAGAAGGCTTTTAATGTACCAAAGCAAAGAAAATGATGTAAATTTTTAATTGCTAAAAATCGTCAAATTATGGACATAAATCGTCTTATCGTCATTGGAATATTTTTGGAGCACACAATCGTCAAAATTATGATAAATCGTTATATCTGGTAGCTATGTCTCAGAGTTCTTGCCAGAAGATTGCTAAGTTAAGGTGTATTGTTTTGCTACTGCTATGGTGAATTACTATAAGTTGCGTTGAGCCTCTAACCTAAACTACATTTCACTGTTGGTTGGGTGTGTAATCGTAATAGCATGACGGATTTTCTTTGCAGCTAGCAGTGTTTGGATTGACTGGTTTTTCTACAACATATGAGTACTTTTCGCATCCATTTCGCATTATCTATGATCAGAAACCAGCAAAACATTTATGCGCGCATGTATAAGAGAATCTGAACAATGGTTTTCGCAATTCTTACAAGAACACATACATACATACATATATAATAGGCCACTAAAACCCTTCAGTCAGGATTACGACCTAGCTTCTCACAGCACTTTTGTTGTGCGCTTTAATTTTATACATGAGCGACGGGATCTACAGTTTAAAGTCGACTCCTAACAATAGATTTTAGTGAAGCTTATTCATGGCAATTTTATTTACTCTCAGAGTTTTTGCCAGCAATCTACTGAGAGGAAGTCGCCGAAGAAATATTTTTATTTTTTTATTTCGTTTTGATGTCTGTCCTGGGCTTTTCGTCTAATAAGCCAACACTCTAAGCCAACACTCAGGCTACGGCGGCTGTCACAAATCTACTAAGGGAAAATCGCCTTAGAAATGTTTTTCATATTTCAATTTGTAGGAGATGTCTGTCCCATGGTATAACGTCTAATAAGCCGATACACTATCCAATAGACTTCAACGATTTCATTAAGATTCATGTATGAAATTAACGCACACAACAAAGTGGTGTGAGAAGCTAGGTCGAAATCCTGACTAAAGATTTGTAATGACCAATTATGTATGTATGTACAGTAGTGGCCTTATAATTAGAAACGAATTAGCAAGCTATATGTTGGCTAATTTATTTTCAGAACTTTGTAACACATTTTTAATTGTGTGCCTGTGTATCTGGCTTTGTTTGGAGGACGTCTTGCACAAGGTTTTCCCTCAGATTGGAACAAATTAAACTTGGATTCTTCACTTCAGAGAACTCTGTTCCAGAAATACGAATCTTTTTAAGCACAAACTGTAACCGCTTTTTAAAGTATTTTTTTTCTTTTTTTGAGATACCCTCGAACACCCGCCTCATGTAAATGCCTTCTTATTGTCTGAATGGATATTTCTGACCTTAAAATTGCCCAATTTCAGCCTTTATTCCACGAGAAGACAAGAAAGGGTTCCTCTTTCTGACTCTTCAAAATTCTGTCTTCTGCTGGAGTGGTTTTTCTGGCTCTAGACTTCCTGCCTGGGGTTTCATATAAAAGAGATCTTAAAGACAAAAACCCTCGAAATAAAGATGAATTGTTTCAGCTGGTGCAACAAAGCTGGCACAACATATCAGTACAACGTTTGATACAAAGTTAGCCGAAAAAACTTTGCAGATGTTGTTCCAACAGCTATCTGGCAAAATATTAAAGAATATGCCCATTAAATGTGAATTTATTTAGATATTTTTAAGCTGCTTGTAAGAATATTTTTTGTTTCTAATTATATGACCAACCTTAAATTGATATTGATACTGTGAATTTTTTTATTTTAAACTTAACGCTAACATGTTGTACTGTCTTTTTGAATTCTCGGCTTTAAAATGAGTAAATAAGGTTGGAAAATAAATTAAGAAACATTCATGTTGCTAAGTCGTTTCTAATTATAAGGCCACAACTGTATGTATGTAGATTTGTGGCAAGACTCTGAGAGTAAATATAAATGCTATGAAAACTTTCTCAAAACAATCTGTCATTCAGACCCAGCTTTAAAATATAGGTTTTGCTATTCATGGCATAATATAAACATAAGTAGTGTGAGAAGCTAGGGCGTAATCCTGACTGAACGGTTGCAATGATAAATTATGTAAAAAAAATATACAAAAATTAATCCAATTGTGTATGCGAAATACACTTCCTATTAAAATTAAATACAATTCACCAAGCAACACTACTTCACAAGGGTGTTTCAAAAATATTTAATTTTATCTTTAGACTTTAGGCTATTCTCTTATTTAAATATGGCTAAAAAGTTAGAACCTGTTTCAATATAACCAACGAAAAGAATGAAACACCAACCAACATTTATTACGAAAGTAATTACAAGCTTACCAATCTTATTAATTAAAATTGCTTACAAACGCCCACAATTTCTTTTATTTTTCACAGCTCTGACATTAAAATAAATTACACGTTCAATAAAATAAGCAAAATGAACATACACTGTAAAACCTTTAATGTTTTTGAAGGGGGGGTGTAATTTTATTTAATTAAAAGTAATCGAATACTCGATAATATATTTCATGTTTCAAAGCGGAAACTAAATTAAAAGAAAATTACCAAAGGAAAGGAAACCCTTAACATTTCCAGTTGATTGCGTTCACAGAGCGAACGGGAATGAGAAATTGTACAAACATTTTGACCAAACAAACCAGCTAACAAATAGAGAAACTATAAAAAATAAATAGATTTCAGGCCGAAAGCATGAAATTACAGTCCATAGTTAATGTTAGCTGCGTACATTAAGAGAAGAGGAGGAGGAAGAGAAAGAAAGAAATCATTTGCTTAATATTAATGTTTTAAGGTTGAATTTTTGACATGGACTGTCAACGCTTAGCAAGCAATCACCCCCAGCCACCACAGCGAGAGGGTGTGAAAGTGGTTGGAAAAGAAAAATAATGAGGAGCCACTCTCTCTCAAATGAAGTAACGAAGAAGAGAGAAAAAAATTATAATTTTTGTGTTATTTATTACTGTTGCTTGGTTTTTTTGTTTTGTTTTTGTTTTTCTGACATTTTTTGGTTTAATTTACTTAATGTTATACAGTTTGATGAACAGACGTCAGTTTTTGAGGGGTTTTTGTTTTATTTTTGTAGTTGAATCTGCTGTTTTGGGAAATAAATATCTGTTTACAGTTAAGGAGTGCGCACAAAAAAAAATGGGCCTACTTTAAGCTAATAACTTTTATTAGAATTGAAAAAAATTAATTCCGTTACATTGTTTTTGTTGGTCATCTGTTTCAAAATCCACGAGCTAAATGTCATTGAAATAGCAAAAATAGTTTTTTGAAAATGGTCACCCAACAAGAATATCGTAAAAAAATAATTGAAATTTTCAATGAAAAACCGCACCGCTTACAAAAAACGATTGCTACAGGCTCACAGGTGTTAACCAAAAACAGTTTCTAAGCTAAGTAATAAAACAATATAAAGAGTCATTGAGTATTGAGAGAAAGCGTGGAAGAGGAAGAAAAAAGGATTTGCCGACCAAAACAAAACAAGCAAAATAATACGTATTTTTCTAAAATACCCTAAAATGTCTGAAAGAAAAGTGCCTCAAAAACTTGAATGCTCTAAAACCTTTAACAGAAAAAAATTTTAAACACAAAAGGAATTCAAATATTATTTACTTTAATTGAAATATAAAACGAAAAAAATCCTCCTCATAGTTTTATTTCTATAACGAAAAGTGTATGTTCAGATTTTTTTATGCGCACTCTTTATATGCCTCTAGGCTATTACATTTTTCTGCTTTAAGTTACTTAAGGGAAAATATGTTTAAAACTATAACAAAAATTCTACAAAGAATATTGCCTACTTATTAACCAAATTTAATATTAATTTTGAAATTTTTTTTTCTATTATTTATACTAGAACAAATGATAACAATTTAAAGCCTACAAAGCATACACAACTGTCTATACCCGCCGACTGTCAATTGGATCCATTACAACCGAATCATCATCATAATCATTATGAGCAGAATAATCATCAGGCCCATCATAGTCTATTACAATCGAATGGTGATGGCAAAATACAAATTGGTGTAGGCGGTATTGGTGGCGGTGGTGGTGGTGGTGGTGTTGGTGGTGGTACATCGCCAACGGGCGTTAGCATTGGCATGGGCGTAATGGATACTTCAACGTTGAGGTCAAATACCCAAAGTCATCATCGTCAGTCACCGCAAATTATGGGTGATCCACCTGAAGGTGATGACACAGATCCTGATGTTATACCAAATCAATATGGTAAGTAGCTTGAAAATATTTCTTACTTATACTACAAGAGTTTGATTTTGTTTTTATTTCATTTTGTTGTCGATTATTTTAATATTTTTGTTTTATTCTTTATTTTACATTGAAATTGTGAATGTTGCAAATTTGGCAAATATTGAAGATTGTTGTTGACACCAGTCATTGCCAGCTTGTTCACAAGTACTTTTGGCCAGCAATTACATTTTCACAAAGTAACAATCCAAAATTCAATTGTTATACAGTATTCCCTCGATTTACGTCGTCTCGATTTACGTTGTTTCGATTAATGTCGTCAAAAATTTTGTTCCCTTCAACATCGATTTGCGTCATCATTCGATTTACGTCGCCTTTGTTGTTTGTAAACAAAACAGTAGGTAGTGTGCTGGCTTATTAGACGTAAAGCCAGGGTTCGAATCCCAGGCCAGACATCAAAATAAAATACAAAAGATACAGTAGATTTCTGGCAAAAACTCTGAGAGTAAGTAAAATTTCCATGAAAAGTGCATCTGATGGTAAGAGTTCTTTGAAATTCGATTTACATCGTCTTTTTCCGAAACATTCTACGACGTAAATCGAGGGATTACTGTACATTAATGTTATTGAAAATAATGGGGCCAATAGTTTCTGTTTTTTTTTTTTTTATTGATGCCAAAAACTAATATTCAATATAGTTCTTCTTCTGTTTATTTGCAAAAAAATCTCCATTTGGATTTGTGGTTAAAAGTCCACCTGACTGGCATATTTTTTCTATTCCTTTTCTAGAAAATTCTACATTTCTTTTACGTTAAGATTTTCCATTCAAAATTGATTTCATTTTTTTAATAATCCTCATAAGCTATTATCCATTTTGTAGCACAAGCATAATTAAATTAAAATTTTTAAATAAAATTTTCACTTTCACTCTCTCTCTCACTCGCGTATTTACGCAAAAATTTAATTGCAGAAAAACGTCCATTAAAGTCAATGTTGGCTTCACCTATATTTCGTAGTCCATCAGCGCGTCTACTGCAACGTGACTATTGCACAACAGCCACAACAGATGCTGTTACAGACGCCAGTGTTGTGACAATGGGCAGTGGGAGTGTTATTGGCATAACAAACGGTTCGGCTTTAAGTAGCGCGGATGGTGTATCTAGTTTAGGTTCATTAAAAAGTAATAATGGCAGCCTTGGTGTCGGCAATGAGGTGCTGCATTACACATTTAGGCCAAGTAAACAAATTGTAAGTAAATAACAATAACAAAAAAAAAAATAAATAAAATAAAACCTTGTAAATAAAAATAATCTGCATACACCCACACAAATACACACCCACACACACACACACTTACATACATATATATATAACACATACATGTGAATGAAGGTATATAATTTGTATACGCAGTAGCATATTTGTACAAAATTGTTACAAAAACAAATATTTGCAACAAAATTTAACACACATAGGAGTACAGAGTATAGGTGCAACAAATTGCAAGGACAGCTTACAAGAGGATTTTAAATAAAAGAAAAATATTTAAAATTTATGATTTTTTACTTTTTTGATAGAAAAAAAAAATAAAATCAACCCGCAGCTAAAATTTAATTTGATTTTGAAATGGAAAAGGATTTTTGTTGGTTTTTTTTTTTTGAAGTTTGATTAACAATCAACACCAGGAATATATGTACAGTCAACCCTCCTATAACGCGGTGAGTGCGTACCGTGTTCAATGGAAACCGCGCTATAAGAAACTCAGATTACAGGTACAAACCAAGCTAATTCGTAGCGCGTTCTATGGAAACCGTCTACTACATTGTATGGAAACCTGCGCTATAAGAAACACAGAATTCGTACCGCGTTATATGGATACCATGAAATACTAAAGACAAGATAAATTACAAATTATTTTTATTGAATTCAAGAGTTCATATAAGGATTGATAAAAAAATGAAATAAAAACGAAACTAAAAGACTGGTTTCCAACAAAATTAAGAAAGACTTGTAAAATAGTGTAATTTTTTAATATTTATCCGCACTCTTGGTCCATCTTTACTCATTGTTTTTTTTAAATTGAAAATCCAACTGTTCTTGTTTTGCACGGTACTGTATCTTAACTGAGCTTTTGCGTCAAAAATTAGAAATTATGTTAAACCCTCTTACAATATCTAGTTACTATTCATTCATAGGCTGTGCGGAAGAAACTTATGGCATGAAGTGGAACGCAAACCGCGCTATAAGAGTACCGCGTTATAGGAGGGCTGTCGCAATTTCAACCCCGCGTTATATAAAAACCTGCGTTCTGAGGGTATCACATTATAGAAGGGTTGACTGTATACACTTTTTGAAGTTGTCAAAGCTACCCTCTCCAAAGCTACCTTCTCCTCCAGCAGTCAAAGCTACCCTCTATCTTTGTCCTAGCAGAGAGAAAGAGAGAAGATAATCCAGAAGATAGGGAAATTGAAAAAGGAGAAGGCAAATGGAATTTACTTGGAGGCATTTATACTGACGTTTGCGTGCAGTTAAAAATTGTTAAGACTTTCTTTTATATACGATTTTAAGCACAGGAGTTCAAAATGGTACGTGGCAGAGGATATTTTAAGGAAATACCTAGTATTTTTTTAAAATACTGCCCACTAAACTGTATGACTGAGAGTACATATAAATGTTTAAAGTGTATTATACGCCCCAGGACTGCTGTAATCAAACTTTTTTCTATATGAAAAGTCTAGACAGTTCCCCATAATTAAACAGAATCATACCAAAACTATTATATAACTTTCTAGTATTCATGTCAATAAGTGTAGCAGGCATTCACACCTTTAACAGAATTATCTTTTTAATCGCAGAAAGCTCCTAAATTCATTGAGTAGGTTTTAACAATTGTTTATTGAAATTTTAAAATCTGTTCTACATTTAAGGCTTTGTAACTCACAAAGGAGCTTTTAAGATACGAAAAAAAAAACAAGCAAACCTAAGTAGTTTTGGGAACTTTAAGTTTATTCTTCAAGGTGTTTTATTTTCTCATATAAATGTACATCACTTTTATAAAGAGAGAATCATTGGGTGGCGGCAATGTAGTCCAAAGAAGTAACCGCTTTATGTATATTTTTGGGTGAAAGCCCGATGAATATTTCTTTGATTAACGATATTGGACAGGCCATCTCTGTTATGGCTATCGTTCCAAATATATGTGGTTTCAGTAGGAAGGCGCTACATGCCACATAGCTCATGCCTCATTGTATATTCTGGAGGATCAGTTTTATGTCACCGACATCTCATGTGGAAGTGATGTGCATAGCCCACCTAGATCGTTCTATTTGATCCTTTTAGGATTTATCTTGTAAGAGAGTTTCTTAAGACGCAAGTGCACGTTTACAAGCCACAAATCACTGTGGTCCACAAAACCAACATTGGCGGGCATTTGAACAGTAATATAATGTCCTTCTAATGAATGAAAAATTTCAATGATACCTCAGATACAGTTTGTTTCGTTTAAATCCAAAACTTTAAAAAAATAAAATATATACTCCTGTAAAGTATAATATAACAAAAAGCCTAAAGTGATAACCTAAGGAGTGCGCACAAAAAAAAAGTGGGCCTACTTTTAAGCTTATAACTTTTATTAGAATTGAAAAAAATTAATACCGTTACATTGTTTTTGCTAGTCATCTGTTTCAAAATCCACGTGCTAAATGTCATTAAAATAGCAAAAGTAGTTTTTTGAAAATGGGCACCCAACAAGAATGTGGTACGATTGCTAGGCTCGCATGTGTTAACCAAAAAATAGTTTCTAAGGTAAGAATAAAGCAATATAAGGAGTCTTTGAGTATTGAGAGAAAGCGTGGAAGTGGAAGAAAAAGGATTTGGCGACCAAAACAAAGCAAGTAAAATAATACGTATTTTTCTAAAACATCCTAAAATGTCTGGAAGAAAAGTGGCTCCAGAAACTTAAATGCTCTGAGACCTTTGTCAGAAAAATATTTTATACACAAAAGGAATTCAATATTATTTACTTTAATTGCAAATATAAAACGAAAAAAAATCCGCCACTTAGTTTTATTTCTATAACGAAAAGTGTAAGTCCAGATTTTTTTTTTTTTTTTGTGCGCACTCCTTAGTAAGAGTAATGAGATAGTAAATTATTAATTATTGTCCAAAGTATAGAATTAAGGCTTAAATTTTATTACTAGTTATTAATAAGTACTTTTTGTTTGTAGTTTTTATTACTTTTATTAATCAGTAGTAATTAATAGTATGTGGCTTAGAAGCAATTATCATAGTTAAACAATGCTGCTTGAATTAAGTGTGTGTTTATTGTTGTGTTTTGTTAAATGAAGAGAATATTTTTCAAAAACAATAATAAAAAGGAAACCAAATACATTTGTTGAAAAACGTATGGTAATATTTCATTTGCCTGGGGGAATTAAAAACAGGCTAGAAAAAAACAACAACAACAACATTAATACACAATGGTTTTGTGTATTGTTACTATGGTTTGTTGTATTTCCTTTTGTTCTCATCATGCTACATATTTTTTCCCTACTACAGAAGTACATAGTTTACTGAGTTTAAATAGAAATCAACATTGAAAAACTAGAGGAAACATAAAAAAATACGTCTCCATACGACAAATGCTGCTGATTAAAATAGCCTTAATGCATATTGTATATAATACACAAACACTCACACACATACGCACACATCTATACTCATAGTTAATAGTACAAAGGATTAAATAAATAACGTTTGTTTGTTTGTTTGTTTTCTATTTAAAATATTCATGTTGGTCAATGCCATTTTAAATTATAAATATTCTTCTTCTTTTTTATATCATTTTTTGCATATTCTTCTCTTTTCTTTTGCATTTCTTCTATGCTCTCTTTCTCTGTTTTTTCTACTCTTTTTTCTTTTTGCTATGCTTTTACAAATGCTGGCTTTGCAGAGTTATGCCACTTTGAATAAAAAAGGCATTACGACATGCAGTCCACCATTGGGAGTGGGTTTGCCTTATAGCAGTACGCCTACAACATCATCATCGCTATCGTCATATCATCCCACCACACAGCCGATGGAGGTGAGCCTTTTAAGTCCCAATAATCCATCGGTTACGTCATCGATAAGCGAATACAGATTTCGACCGGAGGTGGTGACAACATCAAATCGCATACAGGAAAGTTGTATTTAAAAAAAAAACGATAACATTTTTAAATCAATATAACAACAACAACAATAAAATTAATATTTAATAGAAATTTTATTGTATATGTGTTTGTCCATTTTGTTATTGTTTTTTCGTTTTTTTTTTTTTTTTTTTGTACAAATATTATGTCATTTAATACACCCAACCAAGTATCAATAATAATAATAAAACGCCATGAAATAAAATGACATGAACTGAATAACGTATATTTTTGTTGTTGTTATTATAATGATTATGTATTGTACTATATAGTATTATGTAAATGAATTTGTAATTGTTGTATATTGTAATGTAAAATTTAATGATTAATGAATGTATTATATGCCCATAGCCCATAGCCCATATACATACATAGTTCGATGTAGTATTAATCGAATTAATAATAATAATTTAATCTAATTTTTATAGATTTATGTTAACAACAATATTGTTGTACTATTCACTGTTGTTATCACTTACAACTGCTGTTTATAATACAAACTACATATTTACTACTGTTACTATTACTAAAAATATAAAGTAAATAAGACCGACGACTGCTAAAATGTTAAAATATAAAAAACAAAAAACTTTTATGATTTACTTCAGTTGAAAATCATTTTGTATTGTCTCTTGTTTATGAATTAACTGCTTGTGGTTTAACCATAAGCATAGAATTTTTTTTACAAAGAATTATTGTAAATGTTTACAACATTTTAAAATATAAAAAGTGTTATAGATTTTAAATATTTTATCTCATTTTTAAATAACTTATCCGCAAACCTTTAAGAAAATTCTTTAAAAAATTTTTTATTGAAAATTATTTACTTTAATTTGAATAAATAACATGTTGCAACAGTGAAAAGAAAATACAACCAAGTAAATGCATAGCCCACGTTGTTTAGTTAGTTGAGTAGAACACAAAAATACCTTTTTGAATATTTCTCGAACCCTTCAATCTTGTTTTATTTGACAAAAACAGTTTTTTTCCGACTTTATACACAAAATTCTGAATTACTTAAACATTTCTAACCAGATTTTTAAAATTTAAAGCTTTTTTGAAAGACGAAATATTAACCTTTAAACTGCTATAGATATATTTATTCTTCGACTTAATATCCTAACAGATTTGATGAGATAAACTTGGTTAATTGGAATTTTTTTTTCATAATTTTCTAGTTTGTCCATTTATAGGAGAAAACTTTAATAAAAAAAAGAAATATATAGGATAAATGATAATATTCTTTAAGTCTGTTCTCTTGTGAAGAGATGTAGCCATCATTTAATGAAATCGGACAAAAATTACCGTAGTTATGATTTGAAGAGTCTAACAGTCAAGTGATATTTTTTATATACAGTGACGAGCAGAAGTGAGTGCATGTTCACAATACTGAGTTTCGTCATCCACGAAAACAAAACCATGCTAGCAAATACAAAAAAAAAAAATTAATTTTAATTCTTTATTTTATTCTTAATAAATAGCAGTAAAGAACAATAATTAATGAAATGAATTCAATGAGTTTGAATGAAAAAAGAAAATAACCCACATAAACTCAATTTTGCACGTTTCAAGAAAATTCAAGAAACTAATCCAATTTCAATGTTTTGTCCATAGACCCTTATTAGAAATAACTTGATTTACGCTGTTTGAGATGCTTTCTACCAAATGAGTAATAACATCTTCCGGAATTCGATTCCATTTCGCATTTATACGATCCCAAAGTTTGAACATCTTTGTTGAGGCTGTTTCGTACTGTCTGAGCCGGATTTTCACGAATGGCCGAAGATTTTCAATCGAATTGAGGTCGGGACTTTGTGCCGGCCATTCCATCAATTGAAAATTATGTTTCCCACCCCATATCTTTAGAATTTTTGCTGTGTCCTTTGGATCACCATCCTGTTGAAAAATAATTTTTTATTCGGGATAAGCACATTTGTCTGTAAAATTCGGAAGATGAGTTTGCAGAATCTTTAGATAGTCTTTTTTCACATGATACCATCTACCAAATATAAAGATCCGAAGCAGATAGCAAAAATTGTAAAGGTATGGGATGGGAAACAAAATTTTCAATTGCTGGAATGGCCGCACAAAGTCCCGAGCTCAATCCGATTAAAAATTTTTTGCCATTCGTAAAAATCCGGCTCGGACAGTACGATACAGCCCCAACAAACATGGTCAAACTTTGGTATCGTATAAATGCGAAATGGAATCGAATTCCGAAAGATGTTATTGATCATTTGGTAGAAAGCATATCAAACCACGTAAATCAAACTATTTCTAATAAGGGTCTATGGACCAAATATTGAAATTGGGCTAGTTTCTTGAATTTTCTTGAAACGTGCAAAATTGAGTTTATGTGGGATGTTTTCGTTTTTTCATTCAAACTCATTGAATTCATTTCATTAATAATTGTTTTTTACTGCTATTTGTTAAGAATAAAATAAAGAATTAAAATTAATTTTTTTTTTTTTGTATTTGCTTGCATGTTTTTGTTTTCGTGGATGACGAAACTCAGTATTGTGAACATACACTCACTTCTGCTCCTCACTGTATGTCGTCTCATCAAATGATTTTTTACTTCAATTATTTTCAGAATTTTTGATGGATCTTGATTGGTTATCACATAATGTATCAATTTCACGTTTTCACGACTTCCAGAAGTCGGCTAATATTTTTTTGTGTTCTGCAAATAATATTATTTCTCTTTGAGCAAACTTTGGCCAATTTCTCGTGGTCGCTCAAGCATGGAATTGACACATTTTCCGATAAAGAATCGAAATCCATCAAAAACTAAGAAAATTTTTGAACCGAAGGACCTATTCATGTCATTATATGGTTGTAATTTATTCACATACGCCTGAGACTTAAGAGGAATTGATACGTGACGTCCAATTTTTAAATATTCTGGAGCATAGTTAAACTGAATATAACCGATAGCGTGGATTATGTTGACTTTAATGCGTGCTGTTGTTTGTAACTAATTGGCATTCACAACAAATAATCTCGAGATAAAATCTAACACAGTAATATTACACGAAATCGGCAATAGGTCCACATCACCTCCACGTGAGGTGACCACGCTTTAAATCGCTTGAACATATTATTCAATGTGGCAGGAGATGTGTTGCATGCTATTATATAACACTAGTGTTCGGTGTAATTTTCGGAGCATATTGATCTTTGCTTTGAAAGAAAAATGGGTCAATGACTACTTTACACCAAAGTTCAAAAGTCGAAACCTTGGATCTGCAGTTATTCACGTATATCACCACTGAATATGATTTTTCTATGAAAATAAGGGTCATATGCCAACTGCAAATATAAGGCCGCAGACTAACGTCGATCACTCTTGTTTGGCAGAAGAGTCTACAAAAATGACAAGTGCTTGAATAGTCCTTTGATGTTAACATTAAATCCAAATATAAACTGAACTGTAATTAACTGTAAGATTAACCCAATTCCTGAAAAAGCTGTAGAATCGAGTAATTTTTATACTCCAGAGCGCATTTTTTGGAAGTACACAGACATAACTAAAGCTTCTAGCCTTTTAAATATTTCCTACCAAAGATGAAAGATATTAAGCTAGCAGTCTTTTAACCCATTAACGCCGAATGGATAGAAAAATACCCAAAAAAAAGAAGTTTTTAAAAAAATTCTATCTTGACCCAACAAAACAAGAGCCCAAAGTACGAATTAGAACGAAATAAAGAAGACATAGAACGGTTTAAAAAAAAATCAGTACGGCATGATATTCACATATTTTGGATTACAGAAAAAGGTCAAAGATCACGAATTTTTCAAAATTAAAATTTTGTAGAAAGAACTTCTGTGGTGTGTGCAATGATGACATTCTCAGCAAAACCTTTAGATGCCATGATAATTATAATATATCTTCTACCCGATAAAAATACTTTCACTTTATTGGTCTACTTATCTAGGCTACAGGTGGGATTAAATAAAATGCCAGTTAGGCATTGGTGTGAATATTTTTCATAAAATTTTTAAAACTTAATTTCAAATAGATTTTTCAAATCATTTATTTTTCTCCATTTTTTTATAGTTTTGGTAGTTCCAGCATGAAATTGTGCAAAAGAATCCCTTGGGTGCACATTCAAACTGTATTTTGCACAACCGTACTGTATTTTTCCCACCACATTACGAACAGCGGTTGCGTTTTTCAATTTTATCAATCATTTGATCAAATTTGTCCGTTTGTGTTTTCCTATTTGCTGCGCATTTGCGACAATTTTTCCATCACGGCGTCGATTATCACGAATTTTTCCAACGCTTCAACAACTCTAACCCGAAAGTCGAGTTGGTTCATGGGTGGCAGACCTTCACATCAAGTGCACAAGCACAGTCAGTTTCCATGCGTTTACCATTAGCTGCGTCAATAGCGTTAGGGAAGTAATGGCAAATATCACTTTTTTTCCGCGGACTCGCATACGATAATTGCTTAATGTAACATTATATTGACTTAGGATCTAAAATATTCTCTAATAGCCGTAGTACCACGTTTTCTCCAAAGCCGTAGTCAGCATTATTTTTAGCAGAAGCGCCAGCATATGGGATAAAGGAATAACAATATGCTGTCATAGAAGCCAACACCCAGTAGCCAAATGGCGACGATAATATGCACAGAAAGACTATGGGAAAATATGTCAAATTGAATGAACTTTTTCTTTAGTGCATTGTTTAATGGAGTAATTTTGGCAAATTTATCATTCTTGTCATGATTATTATTGTCACAAACGTGTTATTTTCAATAAAACTTTCAAAAATAGCTTAACTATGTTGTTTAGCCGTCATATAATAAAAAGAAAAAAATTTGTATTTAGAACACACTTATGCCGAAGTGGGTAGAAAAATACCCAAAATATTCATATCAATAGGAATACTCCAAATACTATTTGTGCCAAATTTCACCGAAATCGGACCACGGATTCTGGGGTCAGGCGTTAATGGGTTAAGGCTGGCAGTTTTGAAAGCATTTAAGTGAAACATGTTATATTCATCTCTGGGATTATTTTTATTGAAATATTATTTAATGATCGCTGAAAAATTGTTGGGAGGGATAACATGAAAGTCATTATGACTACAAAAACAATAATAATCCAATAAAAAACAATCTAATACCGCTTAACCCAAATTTCTCAAAATATTTGATTAAAAAAAAAATATATGAGCAATAAGGTTCTTATAAAATAATATAAAAAAAAACACGGAAAAAATAGTGAGATTTATTTATAATTTTTTTTCTTACATTTGAGGCCTTAATTTTTATCAACGTCCATTATTAAGGTATTATAACTCACAATTTTTACGTTTCTCTCTCTTTTTTTATTTTCCTTTACATTTTTATCATTTGAAAATTGCTTTTTTAACGCGTCAGCTGTATGTATATCAGCAAAATACATTTTAAATGCTTTCTTTCATATGAAATATTTATTGAATGTTTGTTTTCTGTATAATTAAATTCAGTTTTTATACATTCTTTTTTGTTTACATTATTTTTCTCCATACATTTGCATGATTTGTTTTTTTTTTGCTTTCATTATTGTGCCATAATTTGTTTAATTGCATAAAAAAAATTTGTTTATTTTTCTTTGATTCCAATAATATTGATTTTAATTTGTTACAAAAATTTTATTTCGAACAGGATCCCTTTAATCCTAGAACGCCTAGAAAAGTATTGCAGGAAACACATTTTTAATCCGAGTTGATACAGTGAAAATTAATGATGATTTTGTTTTTGTTCAAATAATTATGATTATTATGTTGCTAATTTGTTAATACTAATTGTTTTTAACAAAGTTAATTATTTTAATTTTATTTCTTGAAGTTAATAATTTTTATATTTAATACCACGTCAGCTAGGCATTATATGGCAATAATTTTTTATTTGTTTTTACTTGTTAATGTGTGTCCGATGCATACTTAAAATTATACAAATTAATGTGTACAATTACTTACTTGCATAGGTAGCTACAACCGTTTTAGTAAGTAGTCCTATAAGTAACAAATATACGGTCTTGTAAGCTAAGACCGTTGTTAGCATTAAGTTTTAAGAGACATGTTTTTATCAGGTTTTTTCATAGAAACTTTATTTCTCCCCTTTCTATGTTTTCCATACCATAGAGCCATTTAAATCAAACAGCCTGAGCTCTTCCAGTTGTTAGCAAAAATTTGTGAAAGACAATTTTTTGACAACTTCCCTTACATCTTAAGAATAAGTCCATGCCTCAAACCCTTTTAAGCAACACTGTCTTTTTAAATGAAAAAAAAAATTAGTTGGTATATGCCCTCCTGTTAACTATTCGCTTTTTTTTTTTTGTAAACTTTGGTCATGGTTTTATAGATGGCGGCACTGCTACAATTCAAATCCCAATGACCATAAAGTTATAGCCACGAACGTTCAGAAATTGTCTCCGTTTTCCAGTGCGAATTCTCTCTCAAAATCCTTTGCAAATGCGAAAAACATATGATTTCTGATTGAAATTGTGCCCATAACTGTAAGATTTTACGGAAATTTCTCCAACAATATTATTGAATAGGACGTGAAATAATATACTGCAATAAGAATTGAAGTCTCATTTAATATTGAAAGTTTTGGAACAATTTTTCTCAATTTTGTGCAACAATCTCCAACTGGTTATCCTGCGTATCCATTTCAACTTTAATGGTATGGATTTGAATACCACGGCTTGTATTCGCCTGGCAAAGGTTGCTTGGTAGTCCAAAAATGAGCGACAGCTGTCAATGTCACCTTTTAATGTCTGCTCTAGAATTTGACGCAACATGAACAGCTGGTCGATGAACGATTTACCAGCTGTAAAGCCAAACTGATTATTAACAGGAACTTCTTTGCGTGTTTTTGTTTTCAAAACTAGGTTTCTCTTCTACAGTCAAACTCGTTTATAACGAAGTCGGTTATAAAGAATTCTTGGTTATTACGTACATATTTTCAAGTCCCAACGTTTTAATAACAATTTTCATACAAAAAACTTCGTTTATTACGAAATCGTTTATAACGAACTACTTTAAATTTCATACATTTGACCTTTTTTATAATAAACCCTCAACAATAACTTTGAAGTGTGGCAATAATCTTTACTTTTATAGATAGATAGATAAAAAGAATTAATCAATATTTTGGTTTTTAATAAAAAAAATAATTTTTGTTTTTAATAAATGAAAAAAATTTTATATTTCTTTCTATGATTTTACCGCGTTTATTACGAACTTTGCCTATAACGAACTGTTTTTTGTGGTCCCACGGAGTTCGTTATAACCAGTTTTGACTTTATATAAAAGAATATACTTACCATAGGTCTTAATATATACCTCTCCGCTTATGCGTAGTTGAGCTTACTGTACTGGCGTAAGGTTTCTCTTCTAATGCGATTTACTCTCATGACTCTGGTTCTTGTGATATTTATTTAAAGTTCAATATTATGCATTCATTCAGTCATTTAAATAAGTAAATCCAATTCTTCGTTCAGGCATGAGAGATTCTTCTTGTTTAAGGATGGACTTTTGTTGTGATCCAAGCATAGAGTATGTTAGTGAATAGTTGAGATGGCAAACACCATCCTTGTAGTGGATGTTAGCAAATTTCATTTCTCATATTTGTCAATAACGTTTTTTAAACATGATTTTTTGATTTACAAACTATTTATTTGAATCAAAAAAGATTTTTATTAAAATGGATTTTTTACTAAAAATATTGTTCCCAATACAAAAACATTGTTAAATAAATCCTAACACTTCTATTTGATTAACCTTTAAAATCTTTAATGTTTTATAATTGAAATACTAGAAGAAAAAAAAACAAATTTATCTTATTTTAATTTTATCGCGTTTACATGTACAAGGTCTTTCAAGTTGTGGCATATTTTCTTAAAATTTTCATGGCAATTTTATTTACTCTCAGAGATTTTATCAGAAATCTGCTGAGAAGAAATCGCCGAAAAAAGTATTTTATTTTGATGTTTGGCCTGGGACTCGAACTCTGGCTTTGCGCACGTCCACGGCGATTTAAAAGGCATAATCCCTGTAAATTCCATTTAGTCAGTTGGAAGATTTAGCTCTATAGAGTGTTATTTATAATTCTGACTAACATTCTCCTCACCGCTATTGCAATATTTTCTTGTAGGCAACTTTATAGCCAGTGCAATTAGGACATGAATCAGTACTCAGTAGGGATGCCAAACAGGATCGATTTTTAAAAGTCCTAGAATTCGGGATATTTCGGGATAATTCGGAATTCAAAAATCCCGATAAATCACGGGAAAAATCGCGATTTTCTCTTAATAATTAAAATATTTTGTTAACAAAATCGTTTGTATTCCAATTATGTATATGTAAATGCATTAGTTTTAAGAAAATTATGTATTTGGATTCCAATAAAAAGATTAAAGCAACATGTGATCTGATTTGTTGCAAGATAGCTGTATTCAGCTTGTAAATATTCACCTCTACAACCTCCTGATGTAAATAAATCTATTTCGTTAGACAGTTGAGTATCTAAATCAGTTACCCTTTTAGTTCGTTTTGTAGGGCTTTTGCATTCTTCGATGCCATTTAATAATTTTTTATTACTGGAAGTAGGGTTTTCCTCATCTAAGATGCTATTATCGAAATCAAGTGATATAGAATTTTTTTTCAGGACATTTTGTAGGGTCAAAATACATATGAATTCACAATCCCGAAAATTCCGAAAAATCTCGGGACAAGTTTTTAAAAATTTCAGGATTCGGGATATTGTGAATTCCGAAAATCCCGACATTTCGGGATTCGGAATCTCCCGATTGGCATCCCTAGTACTTAGTTAAAGGATATTTATATAAAAATGCCTTTTATTTTATAAAATGTCCTTCAGTGAATTTCAATTATTTTTTACTTAGTGCTGGCATACAGTTACCAAATTAAACATATTACAATTCTCAATACTGAAAGATCCTGTGTATAATATAATTAAGATAAAAATATGTTAATTGCCATGTAAGTATGTGTAAATTAATGTGTAAATTAATTAAAAAAAAATAAAAATTAAACAAAAAATGAGAGAATATGGTAGAGAATATGGAATAAAAATAAATAAAATGCAATGTAAAGTATACATACAAACATATATAATTAATGTAATTGTAATATTGTAATAATAATAAATTAAAAATTAATTGAAATTTAAATAATTCAAACTGTGAGCAACAATAGAGTATTTAATAGCTACAAATAGCTAAAAAACAAAAAAAATTTAAATTAATAATAATTAGTTAATAAAAATTAAATAAAATTATATGCATTAAAAATAAAAATAAAACCATGTAGAAATATGTATGCGCGTATGTACATTTGTAAGTATACATTCATTTTTAGAATATGTTTTAATGAGAAAGGAAATTACGAAACTATTCCGCTACTGATTAAGTACTTAATACTTAATAGATTTTTATGTATATTTAAATGTTAAGTTTGTAATGAATTATTATTATTATTATTAAAAGTAATAAACTAATAAGTTAATATAAAATGAAAATAAAATAAAATAAAATAAATAAATATATAGGTACATATATATAGATAAATATGTATAGTATTAACTATAAACAGCCACTAATGAATTTTATACAATAAATTAATATACAAACAACAACAGAAAAAAAAAATAAAATTATATTATAAAAAAATTAAATAAAATTAATTATAGATTCTATATGGCATGGAAATATGCAAAACGATAGCAGAGAAACGAATCTTTTTGACAAACATCTACATCTATATCTACATCTACATCATTCATGATACAATATATCTTATATACATACATATATTATTAATTAAAAATTATTGTATGTAGGTATGTACAATATTAAAATAATTGTTATATAAAGTCTGTCATAATTTATATCATCTTTTTTTTAATTAAAACAGAATGTATGTTTGTGTATTTGTAGTTATTTTTAATTTTACAAAAAATTTTAATTTCAATATTTAATTTAAAATACAATAATTTGCCCTCAAAATACGGAAAACATATAAAATTAACACAAACAAATAATAAGAAAAGAAAAACAAAAAAGGAAATTATTATTAGTGAAATTATTTTTAAGAGAAATTCTATATAAAAAAAATAAATAATAATATATAGGTACATATATATAGATAAATATGTATAGTATTAACTATAAACAGCCACTAATGAATTTTATACAATAAATTAATATACAAACAACAACAGAGAAAAAAAAAATAAAATTATATTATAAAAAAAATTAAATAAAATTAATTATAGATTCTATATGGCATGGAAATATGCAAAACGATAGCAGAGAAACGAATCTTTTTGACAAACATCTACATCTACATCTACATCATTCATGATACAATATATCTTATATACATACATATATTATTAATTAAAAATTATTGTATTATTGTATGTAGGTATGTACAATATTAAAATAATTGTTATATAAAGTCTGTCATAATTTTTATCATCTTTTTTTAATTAAAACAGAATGTATGTTTGTGTATTTGTAGTTATTTTTAATTTTACAAAAAAAATTTTAATTTCAATATTTAATTTAAAATACAATAATTTGCCCTCAAAATACGGAAAACATATAAAATTAACACAAACAAATAATAAGAAAAGAAAAACAAAAAAGGAAATTATTATTAGTGAAATTATTTTTAAGAGAAATTCTATATAAAAAAATAAAACAAAAAATATATTTAAAAATGAAATAGGTTTGTAAGTTAGCTTAATTAAAATGTAACGAATGAAAAAAAAAAACAAAAACAAAAAAACAAAAATAAATTAATAAATAATAATAAAACTAAAATAAAAAAATGGAAAAAAAAATAAATAAATTATTTAAACTGAATGAAAATGAAAATAACAGAAAAAAGAAATTTGTTTCTAATTCTAAACAAAAGGGGAATTTCAACAAAAAAAAAAGGTAATTCTTTACACAAGTCATTCAAATACATAGTAGATTGTTAGGTTTGTATCTTTCTTACTAACCGCTTTAATCAAGAAACCCATATTGTGTGTTTCAATTTTATCTATCAGTGGCAATGCTTACAGTTTGAAGTCCACTCCAAACTAGAGGTTTTTTGGAAACAAGTTTCACGTGTAATAAGTCAACATTATACATACAATACCTCGGGGAATTCATTTGGATAGTTGAAACGTCAGCTCTGACATTCTTAAACAAAACAGTATAGAATTATGAAAATAAGAATTTCTTTCAATTTCCTCTCAACAGTTTTCCACCCGAACCTCTCAGAGTAACGTAATTGGCATGATAAAGCTTTCAAAATCGGTCTATCGAATTTAACGTTAAACTATACGAAAAAAGTTAACGTATATAAAAGGATTGGTGTTAAATGCCTGACCATAACGCTGAAAAAAAGGTTATACATACAGGGTCGCTGATATATAATACAACAAATTTTTATTTTATTTTTAATGTTATTGTTCAAAAGCAAAAAATGTTGGAAATAACATTAAAGTTTAGAATCAGTTTAGATTTGTTCGAATTGACCACCTTTGGTACGAATTATGGCATTCAAACGGCCGACAAAGCCAACACAGGCTGCACGAACGTGGTTCTGCGGTATTTTGGGCCATTCCCGGGAAAGCGCCGTCTTGAGATGATCGATATTTTTGAGTTAAAAACCTTACTCTCCAAAATGTCCCAGGCGCAAACGTCCAACAGATTGAGATCCGGAGAATTTTGGTGGCCATTGTGGGGTAGAAATGAAGGGAGGAACCTTTTTTTAAATCCTATTCTTGGTTAACGCGTGCTTAGTGCGGTGGTGCTGAGTCCTGTTAGAATGTCCATGGTCTGCGACCGAAATGTTTGTCTGCTCAGAGCTTCAATACCGTCTTTAAGACATTTTCCCGATAATATTCGGCAGTTATTTTGACCCAATGGTCGAAGAATACGAGCGCAGAGCGACCATCGGCCGTTACGGCAGTCCACACCATTACCATCGGCAGCGCTTGAGTTCTGGTGGCTAATCGCAGGTATACATTTTCAGCTGACCTCTTTGGCAAGTAAACCCGATCATTTTGTTTGTTTACAAACTGCTCAATTTGGAATCTCTTCTCTCTGACAACTTTCGTGCAAGCGAAGTAACTCTTTGGATCTTTCCAGTCTAACTTTTTGGAACGAATAACGTTTTTTCTGAATGCAATCGATCAAAATACTTTTGAAAGCTTGTAAATAATAAAATGAACTGTCCCTGTAATAAATCTGAAATAACAACCTCAAGTTGGTTGTAATACATATCAGCCACCCTGTAACTAGAAATTACACTTCAGTCACGACAACCTTCTAGCTTTTCATATCACTTACGTTAAGTGTATTAATTGTAGACATGACTGGCGGGGCCAGTAGTTTAAAGTCGACTGTCCGAACGACAGATTATTGTGAAACTCTTCATGGCAATTTTTATTTGCTCTCAGAGTTTCAGCCAGAAAGCTCTTTACGGGAAGTCACCGAGGAAATAGTTTTCAAATTTTATTTTGCTGGAAACGTCTGACCGATCGTTTGAACCGTTACCTCATATCTTATATGTCAATACACTATCTATCAGACTACGCTGACTTACCTACTAGACTAATGCTCAACAATATTTTGAGTAAGTCAGTGAAAAGATAAATTAGCTGGATATATGCAAGCTAGTCATACATACATACAGTCAGGATTATTAAACTAGTTTCTCACAATTAATGGCTTTTACGTCTAATAAGCCGACACACTATCTACTAGACCTCGACGACTTCTTTCTATTCTTAGATCTTTTGCCATTATACAGTTGAGAGAAAATCGACGAAATAATATTTGTTCAATTTTTGTTTTGTTCAAGATGTCTGATCCAAGCCCTGGCGTCTAATAACTCAGTTCACTACTTACTACTCGTAGGCGATAACTTAATACTAATACATAAGAATAAAACCATAACACAACATTTTTAGGATTAAATTTCTTTCAGTGTATATAAATACTATACGCAGCAGGTTTATTTTGAATATTTTTTTTTCCTACCGTTGCAATACAAATTTAGTGTCAATAGCTATTGGAAATTTTTTTGTTTGTTTTTTTGTATGTAAAGGTAGAAAGCGTGGCAAACTACAATACTACTACATGAATATGTATTGTAAATATATGTAAATCTACATACAGTCAAACCCGGTTACAACGAACATAGAGTTCGGGACCAGAAAAAATAGTTCTAAAATAAAAAGAATTTTTTTCATTTATTAAAAAAAAAAATATTTTCTTTTTATTAAAAACCAAAAATATGTTTTGATTCTTTTTACCAATCAGCTGATTAAAGATGTTGAGTTATAATTTAATGCTGCTATATTAAATAAAAATAAAGGCTATTGCCACACTTCAAAGTTATTTCTGAGGGTTCGTTATAAAAAAGGTAAAATGTATGAAATTTAATTAGTGGGACCATTTAAAGTAGTTCCTTTTAACCGAGAATTAATTATAAACGAGTTCATAATAAACGAAGTTTTTTGTATGAAAATTGTTATTAAAACGTTGGGACTTGAAAATATGTACGTAACATCAAAGAATTCAGTTTTAACCGAGTTCGTTATAAACGAGTTTGACTGTATACTTGAACACCAACAATTTTTCATATGTGGAGTTAAAAAATGTAAATAAAGTCATGCATAAATTGAAGTATCAACATTTTATTAAAATGCAATAAACTGTCATCAGGTCAATTTAATTATAGTGATCACAGACATACTGTGTTTGTATACACTATGTATGTATATCTATATTCCATAAGGTAATTATTGAAATTCAGCTAAAAGTTATTTTCACCTGACGGTTGGAAAAAAAAAACAGACAATTAAAAAATCTAAAATCGGATTTAATGAACACATGAGCTACTCGATTAAGGAATGACTATATGAAACTCTTCTGTACATAATCCTTAATATTACAACAAACTCGTTAATTTTTATTTCAGACTACGTTACTAATTTGTAAAAAGTTTATAAGTAGAATTCTGATCGAAATCATATGCTGGGAGGCTGGATAACCAAGCTGTGTGGAATCGTAAAATACCTTGCTTTTTGGTTTGGATTACCATTTTATTTAATGGCTATGGACTCTAGTCTGCTTTATAAAATAGTTCTTTAGTGAAAAGCTCTCAATGAATGTTGCAAAGTGGACTTATTGAAATAAACAATAAGAGAACGTTGACCACTACTTTTTGTAATAGAATTGGCTTCGTTTAAATTATTTGCCGAACAAGCATATGAAGTATTTCAAGCAATACATTTAATGACTGTCACAATGTCACGTTATTTCCTCTGGTACTTTCTCCATTTAATCTGAAGGTAGCCTCGATGCAAGTAAAACCAAAATTGAGATCTGAGATGGCTTATGGAATTTTCTCCAAAGGGTTTGATTTTAAAACATCTACCCCTATAAGAATCTACTGTACTTTGTTTTATTAATCATTAATTTCCCGGAGTTAATTATCTCCTAGATTCTTTGAAGTCGCCGTAGTCTAAAAGGTAGGACTCAAGGTTCAAACCTCACGGCAGGCGTCTTCAATAAACCGAAATAGGAACAAATATTTCTACATCGGCTTGCATACACCAATTTTTCCCAAATATTCTGAGAGTAAAAAGAAATTGCCAAGAAAAGTTTCTCAAAAACCTATTAACCTTTAACACGTTCACGCCGGCGGTTTATTTAATGCTTGTCGCTTACTGGCGGCACGCGAAAAAATGCTTTTCAGTCTATCGGGCAGCGGCTATTTTGTAACTATATAACGGTATAGAGTATTTTTTCAACTTACATAATTATTCCAGCTATTCCAATGCCACGGTTCGAAAGAGGACCCTTTGAACTATCATCTGCATATAGTCTGTAGGTTGCCCTATTTCCTATACGTTCCAAAATGGCCACTGATCTTCTAGAAAATTTGCATACATTTTTGGACTAACATCAATTCTTTTAAAACGGAAAACCTCGACTCAAAAAATTAATCCAGCTATCCCGCTACCACGGTTCGAAAGAGGACTATTTGGACTATCATTTGCATATAGGCTGTAGGGTGTCCAATTTCCTATATTTTCCAAAATAGCCACTGATCTTCTAGAAAATTTTCAATAATGAAATTGATATTTTCAAAACACAGTATCACTTTATATTGGCTGATTGTATTAAGAGGCCTTGGAACATTCCTTTGAGTATAATATGACACTCATAGGTATAGTTAACTCCTAAACAAGTGGCCTTGTTCAAATGGATGCTGTTAAATTGTGCTGTGTTAAGGGCAATTTTTTGCTCTGTTAACTGCTAAACTGGCGGTGCTAAAATTTATGAATTGCGTATTGATTTTTAAAATTCGAATTTATCTTCACACAAGTTGCCGTGGACTAGAAGCTTATTAGATGTAAAGCCAAGCCTTATTAGACGAGTCCCAAGCTGGACATCAACACAAAATACAAAAAGTATTTCTTCGGTGACTGCCTTTGCCAGAAATCGGCCAAAAACTCTGAGAGTAAATAAAATTGGTAGTCCAGATAAGGTAGGCCACTGCGGGCCACCGGTGGTACGTGCCGGCGTGAACGTGATAAACTGTTGGTCCCGAAACAGAGAACGTAAAATAAGTTACGTCAGAAAAGCTTTGCCAGTAATGCTGACTGAAAGGTTGTAATGAGCAATTATGTGCGTATTTTTTAACTTACCTATATACAAAACTATAATCGAATCTCTTAATGGTGCATCTGGCATGACTTCTTCTTGGATCCCCTCTATTGACAGTTTTGTGTTAATCTCATTACAGCTATATACCATAATTGGTCATTACCATCCTTCAGTTAGCTTCTAACGCCACTAATGTTGTGTGAGTAAATTTAATTTATGACGGGCCTTACAGTTTAATGTCGACTCCGAAAAATAGATTTTTGAGAAGCTTTTCATGGCAATTTTATTTACTTTTACAAACTGTAGTGTATCAAGTTAATATCATATTATTCACTTACATCTATACACACGTGTAATAAAAACTTGAAAAACTCCACAATTTTTTTTTTTTTTCAAAAGCCGCAATTCAAAAATAAATATTTTCACAAATATTTTCATAAATATTTACATTCATTTCCCAAAAATATTACTTCAGTTTTAATTGGCACACCTGAATATTTATTAACATTTCAATAAAGTCAACAGTGTTGGTTGGTTAGTTGGTTTGTCTATGAAAGGTTTTGATTTATATTTTCTGCCAGAATCGAACATTTCGTCAAGATAAGGGTAGATGAACATTTAGTTTCATGTCATGAAAATTGCAAACAAATAGTGCATTCTGCCGTTTTAACATTTTTTAAAACTCAAATAATGGGCCAACATTGGAAAATTACAAGTGAAAAAAAAAACAGAACGTAATTCACAACATATTTTAAGTGAAGTTTAATAAAGCAAGCGATGTGGAAAATACTTGTTTTTATTATTTAAATTTTTGCAAAAATGAAACAAAAATTATTTAATTGTATACGTAGATTGGTTTAAGTTTTAACAATTTAAAAATATTGTTGCAACGAAAAACATATACGTTTAATGTGTAAAAGCAATCAATAACAGAAGAAATAAACATTTAAATGAAGAAGGAAAGTTAAAATCAAATAATAAGAACAAAACAATACAAAAATTATAAAAACGTATAGTTGGATAACCCAATGTCCTGTAGTCAAAGCTGGCAGATAAATGTAGCATCAAATCGTCAAATAATTGAGCAAAAATCGTCAAAGACGTTCATTGAAATCGTCAAAAAATCGTCAGAAAAAATAAATAAATAAATTGAAAGGCTTTTAAAAACAAAATCATATAAAGTCACTGTTAAGCAGCAGTAATATTGCGTATACCCATATGTGGTGTAAATATTAGGCAGTAAGATGAGCTTGGCTTTATGGGCATGAAAATTCAGTGTGATGCTCGCTAGAACTGACACATTTTCCAATGCCTTGGTTTCTTAAGCCGTTGCAATAAATACTTCACTTCATCTGATCTACTTACAAATTACACCATTTATAACCGACCGTAATTGGAATACAACTCTCATGTGTGGGTAGGTCCGTAAAGACTATTTTGAGGCTTCGCGACGGTGTACAGGTGAAGCCGTAGTAGGTCGTTAATCACGATAGCGTTCCAACTCCATTGATTCATTGGAGCATCGTTGCAATGTGGCTTGTGTCACCGTTCTATCGCTACTACAATGGATATTGCTCGAGCGAAATAAGGGGAGTTGTTTATGAAAATCATGTATTCCTACGTAACACTCGTCTTTCTCATTGGCCAGTGTATCACACACTACATTACAGACAAAGTTTGTTAGTTAGACGAACTATTCGTATGTGGAACTGCCCTCCAGCAGAGATCTTTCCTGTTACTTATAGTATAAAAATATACAAACTTAGTCTCCTATAAACACTGCTCCCTCTTTCCTCATTCCTATCATATATTTTCCTACTGTTGATCGTAATAAAAAAAAATAATGGCACTTGCCTTTGTTCTTCCGATGGTAATATTCGAAGCTATAATCAAATTTTTAAAATTGTCTGCAACGGGGTAT
Source organism: Sarcophaga peregrina (assembly GCA_014635995.1). NCBI lineage: Eukaryota > Metazoa > Arthropoda > Insecta > Diptera > Sarcophagidae > Sarcophaga > Sarcophaga peregrina. The sequence continues at coordinate 43,426,620 of CM025789.1, forward strand.
GTTAATTTATTATCATCTACGATGTTATTTACGATTTGATTACGATTTATTAGCTTTTGAAGGTTTAAAATGGTATAAAATACAGAAAAATCATCACAGGTATTTGAAAATAATTTAAAAATATAATAGTTTACACTTTGTTATACAAAGCTTAAGGAAGCTTTTAATATACTAGAGCAAAGAAAATGAAAATAAATTTTTAATTGCTAAAAATCGTCGAAATAGGGTCATAAATTGTCATGTCGTCAAAATGTCATTTTTGGAACTCAAAATCGTCAAAATGACGATATATTGTCAAATCTGGCAGCTTTGCCTGCAGTGTATTGAAGATCTAACTATGAAAGATTGAGTAAAACGTCGTAGAGACTATTGTAGAGTAATAACATGGAAAAACATACTTTGAAACGATCTCAATAGAATGAAAACCAGTAACACATTCAAACTTACTAAAGTCTGAAGATGTTTGACAGTGAAACAAAACACGAAACGTGCGTGAGCTGTTTAAAATAGTGTTGCCGAGAAGAGAATACAGTCAAACTCGGTTATAACGAACTTTGTGGGATCAGAAAAAATTGTTCGCAATAAATGGGGTAAAGCTATAGAAGAAAATATAAAATACAAAGAATTTTTTCCATTTATTAAAAACAAAAATTATTTTCTTTTATTAAAAACCTAAAATATGTGTTAATTCTTTTTACCTATCAGCTGATTAAATATGTTGAGTTATAATTTAATGCTGCCATATTAAATAAAAGTAAAGGCTATGGCCACACTTCAAAGTTATTTCGTTATAAAGAAGGTAAAATGGTATGAAATTTAATTACTGGGACCATTTAAAGTAAGTTCTTTTAACCGAGAATTCGTTATAAACGAGTTCGTAATAAACGAAGTTTTTTGTATGAAAATTGTTATTAAAACGGTGAGACTTGAAAGTATGTACGTAAGAACCAAGAATTCGTTATAAACGAGTTCGTTATAAACGAGTTCGTTATAAACGAGTTTGACTGTAGTTGGATAACCCAATGCCCTGCAGTACATTGAAGATCTAACTATGAACTATTGAGGAAAACGTCGATGAGACGATGTCAATAGAATGAAAACGATTAACATATTCAAACTTAATAAATTCAATTCAAGTACAATTATTAGCGTTCTCTCTGGCTTACACGTATATCTGTACAAATGAAATAGAAAGTTATTCGAAAAGAACAGAAAGGAGGAATTAAGTACCCAGTCGGACATGAATAGTCTTACATCCGGCAACCATTGCCAGAAATGAAACTATCGGTGCAACATATTCTAATGGAAGTTAACTGACCACGTTCATTAAGGAATCACAGATCAAAAATCCTCAGTACTCGCCGCTGCATGCTATAGCAGGGTCATAAGACATTTCAAGTTCTCTCACATATCAAACAAACCTTGAACAAACCGAGTTCTTTATAAACGAGTTTGACTGTAGCTAAAAAATCACGCATTACAAGAGACAAACTACTCGAGTTTTATAAATTAATATGCTTGGCTGATTTAATTTTATCAGATAAAAAAAAGTAAATCAAAATAATAGAAAAAAATAATAAAAATTCGTAAAAAAATCAATTGTGATATGCAATACGTGGTATCAAATATTAAATATTTTTTAACATATTTGTACCAAAAAAAAAAAAAAAAAATAAATAAAATTAAATAAAATCAATATGATATATGTATAAATGCATGTAATATCTAAAGTTTTATATACAAAAAAAAAAAAGAGCAACAAATCTAATTAAATTGTGATTCAATTTTTAGAAAACTATTATACGAGCAGATAAATTTTAATTATAAGAAATACGTGATAAAAACAAATTTTCTATTTGATATAGACGACACACATGTATAAACATAAATTCCAAAACCCACATAAATGTTATTATACGGATATGTGTACTAAAAATATTTTATTTAAAATAATTAAAACAAAAAAATAGAAGAGAAGAGAATTACTAAATACCAATGGTAATTGTTGGTATTTACTTTAATATGCATGTGCATATAGTACATACAATGTATCTCTAAGTACATACGTTATATAAATAGGTTCGTGCATATAATAATTATAACGATAAAAATGAAATCATTTATAATAAAATTTTCAAAAATTACGCATTTCGAATGCCATCGTTTGGTTCAATTGTTGCAGTCATAATCTTTTAAATACATTAAAAATTATAACTCCAAGTAAGTGGGTTGTGAGTTAAAAAGTTTCTGATTAAGCATAATCTTAACAAAATGGTCATCACAATGCTTCAGTTAGGATTACGGCCAACCTTCTCCCATAACTTATTATGTTGTGTGTGTTAATTTTACACATGATTGGCGGGACCTACTGTTTAATGTCGACTCCGAACGAGAGAATTTTTGTGAAGCTTTTCATTGAAATTTTATTTACTCTTAAGGTCTTTGCCAGATCTCTACTGAGACAAGTCACCAAAGAAATATTTGTTCATATTTCGTTTTGTTAGAGAGGTCTGACCTGAATCGTGGTCTCACTTCTGTAAACCATCACACCAGAGATTAGCAATTAATCGTTTTTCCGCTACTCATAAGCACTCATGCAATTTTGAGTATGAATGAATCAATAGAATTGAAATTCAACTACTCTGATTCATTCGTACTTTAGGAAAGTATATTATAGGAATGCGGGGTGACTAGGTTTGAATATTTTTATACCATAAGTAACAGGAAAAATCTCTGCAGCACGTCAGCTCGACATACGAATAGTTCGTCTAACAAACGAATTTTATCTGTAATGCAGTATGCGATACACTGGCCAAACGACCACACACGGATGTTCTGGCTGAGAAAGACGAGTTTTACGTAGGAACACTTAACTTTCATAAACAAATCTCCTTATTTCGCTCGAGAAATATCCGTTGTAGTAGCGATAGAACAGTGACACAGCCACATTGCAACGATGCTTTTATGAAATAATGGAGTTAGTTACTTAGGCCTTACCTGTACAGAGAAGCCATCAAAATAGACTTTAAGGACCTACCCATACATGTGAGTTGTATTCATTTTTCGGTCGGTTATAAATGGTGTAAATGGTAAGCAGATCTGATAAAGTGAAGTATTTAATGCAACGTCTTAAGAAACCAAGGCAATGTAAAATTTCTCAGTTCTAGCGAGCATCACACTGAATTTTCATGCCCATATAGTCAAGCTCATTTGACTCCCTTATGTTTACACCTCACATGGGTATAGATGATGAAATATTATTATTGCTTGACATTGATGTTTGTTTTTAAAAGCCTTTCAATTTATTTTTATTTTTATCTTATTTTTTTCTGATGATTTTTTTACGATTTCAATAATTGTCTTTGACGATTTTTCTCAGCTATGTTCACAGTGCAGGCGTGGATTCGGTTGCAAATAAATTGTTTAGATAATGCCCAAAAATCATCCTTTGATTCCAAAGAAGGTTAGTTATTGGGATCTAAACATTAGAGATGCATTAGTCTCAGACACCAAGGAAAGGATTGTTGTAGTAGTCGTAGAGACGGAGACAAAGAAAAGAATGTTTTGCACCTAGTGACTTCTGGTATGCAACTTCATATAATAACGGATCGCCAGCCTAACTTTTAAGTTGATCTGTCATATTTTGCTTCCAAAGTTTTTCCGTTTGTATTTTGGAGCAAGTATTGGGAGCAGGTTTTTTAATCAGGTGCAATTAAAATCACTTGTTAGTGGTCGGATGTCAAGATATGGGCAAAAGCCAGAAAAAAATTTTTAAGTTTGATGGCCGAAGCGTGATAATAAGGAATTGCATGATGACTTAAGAAATCTGTAGAATAGTTGTTACGATAACTCCTTAATCTTATCTAAAAATCTTAAGTAATAAATTGTCTACCACTGAAAAATCTTAATTATAGACGGCGTATATCATTTTTGAAAATTATTAGGTTCGAATGAAAAAATTCCAAAATATATTATCGATAACAACCGCGAGTTTTTTTTTATTATTATGATTTCATACTTTTGTAACATACCACGGATTTAAACAACAAAGAAATAATTAATAATTATACGCATACATGCATGCCATTATAGATTCCTTTTTTTTTTTGGTTTTTTTTTTTGCTCGAGCATTATTAAGCATATTAAAATTGTTAAATATAATGTTTTTTCTTTTTTAATTTTTTTTGGGCAAAGAATTTAATCCATTCTATGCTGGTTGTCGATAAGCCTCAATTTGGCCCATAAAATTTATTTTGCTCTCCTATTTTAATTCCAACAATTTTTACAGAGTAGATAAAAAATTTGTGTTAATTTGGCCTTAATAAATTATGATTAAAAGCCTATTGAAATTATGAAAAAATTTAAAAAAGTTTCCTATTCGTCCGTTATAAAGCCAACATCCGTTTGATTGAAGTTAAGACCATAAGAGGGTTTATTGTTCCTTCCAATGTAACAAGTGTTGTGTAGAACGAATACAATTGAACGATATCCGTATGACTATATTGCTAGTATAATTTAAAAAACGGTCATTTGTGGTTAATGGCAACACTATTTTACTGCAATCAGTTGAACGATCAATTAACATTATTCAGAGAGTGCATATCTAATTTTTTCCACAATAGAAAATCGGTCAAACAGCTGAGAAATTTAGCGTTTGCAAGAAGACTTGTTGACCATTTTTTTTTCTGAACAAATTTCACATTCGAGTCATCGTTTGCTTGTGGATTTATACGCCGAGCATGCCATCGTATAAAGTTGTCGTGGTCTAGTAGGTAGTGTGCTGGCTTATTAGATGAAAGGCCCGAGTTCAAATCCCAGGCCAGACATTAAAATAAGATACAAAAAGTATTTTTTCGGCGATTTCCTCTCAGCAGATTTCTGGCAAAAACTCTGAGAGTAAAAAAAACTTGCCATGAAAAGTTTCTCAAAAAAAAAAAATCTGTCGTTCGGAGTCGACTTTAAATTGTAGGTTCCGCCATTTATGTATAAAATTAACATACACAACATAAGTGGTGTGAGAAACTAGGTCAATAATCCAGACTGAAGGGTTGTATTGATCAATTATGTATGCATGCGAGTTACGCATTTCAAAATAAATTTTCAGCAAGAAAGTTTAATGGAAATGAATTGGAAACATTACACGTTATGAGACGCAACAAAAGCTTGACTGAAGAAGATAGTGTTTAAAAGCAGCTGATTGCAATCAAAATAAAAAACATTTAGGTGCTAAGTGAACTAAAACCAAAAGATATTGAAGGACAATTTTGCATGTTTGAAATACTGTTTGATTGCTTTAAAAAGAAATCCCTCTTTTATCGGTTTATCTACTGGCGATAAAGTATGAATTATTTACAACACCCTAAATGCAAGAAATCATAATGAAGCAAATATTCAGCTAAGTACGAGATCAGCAACAAGTATTTAAAACTATGAGTAGATTTAAGTCAAACTTATAATTTCTGATACTTATACGCACACATACTTATTTTAATATGATACCCATACTACTCATACTCAAAGTTGGAAGTACTCATCGTATTAATACTTAACAATACGCATGATATTATTGACTTCGACTCGTCTCTAATTAACATCTACACGAAGCACATAATAAGTATGATTCGCTTACGAACACTACTATACTCATAAGAAGATTGTGTGTATGCTTTGTTTGTTGTTTTTATCCTTTCTTTTCTCCTTTATTTGTATATGTAACAACAGCAAAGTCTGTAAATTTTGATGAATGATTCGAGGCACTCGAATTAATTATAAGTATTATAAGTACTTTTCTAAATTTATGAATCAGAATGAGTAGGCGTATGAATCAAACATATTTCGAAGGTTGTGAGTTAGATGTCGACGTTGTACTCTAACTCGTTGCTACTTATACTTATTAATCAATGTTGTAGCGAGTATGAATGAATCAGAGTAGTTGAATTTCAATTCTGTTGATTTACTCATACTAAAAATTGCATGAGTGCTTATGAGTAGCGGAAAAACGATTCTTTGCTGATCTCTGATATGTATTTGGTAAAATACGAAGGAAGTGATCTGTTATGAGCTGCTAAAACTAGGCCAAATTATACTGGATGAACTGTATTGATAGCAAATAACATATTTAACGCTACGATTAGCCAAAACCTCAATTGCAGGTTAAATAAAATTCGGTTATTATTTCAAATTGAATTGACTTTAGTTCTTTCTAAATAATTATCGAATAATACTGCCCAATGTCACCTTCAGACAAGTTTTAACTACTTTATGCGTTCCTTGATTGTTAAACGATTCGTATATGCAAATTGCACACATTTCCTTAAATGAATTATGATTCATATGAAAGATTGACGGTTTTGAATCCACCAGTCAGTCCAACAAATTATTCTAAATTTGTAATAATTAATAGAAGACCCTATTTTGTAATTAAATTATATCATAAAATATTAGTAAAGCATGTAAATATATACCAGAATTAAAGTTCTTTGTAATTTGAATAGAATTTTACGTTATTTAATTAGTTTATGCGTGTAATAATTAAACTATTGAAGTTTAATGAAAAATAGCAATAATATTTATGAAAATTAGAATAAATATTTACATCTTTCCGATGATATACTATATTTAAACACTTTTGACATTTGATGCATTTAATCACTTTCTCAAATATGGTTTATCTCTTAAACAAATCAAAGCTAGTGGGCTTAACAAATGAACAACAGAATTTCCGCATAATGTTATACATCCATTTTAGTTTTATAAATCAAATTACATCAAACCACACTTAATTAAATGATGACAATTTAATCACATTAAAATTAATATTTGAAATTAGTGGAATTATTGAATAAACTATTTTAATTTTATTTAAATTTATTATATTTAGTGAAGGGACCTAAAGTTTAAAATCGAAAACAGATTTTGAAGAAAATTAAGAAACCTTTCAAAGCAGTAAACCCTAGTTTTTATGCTCAAATGCCACCAAATGAACCATCCGTTGTGCAATTAAGTTTTAGGTGCCTTGATCTTAATGATGTAGCAGAAGGTTTCTACAAAGACAAATCGAATGCTGTTGGTTTGGATGATATTAACTACTACCATGGATAACTACACGCCATTAAGTATTTGTATAATACAATTATTACCACTAGTATTTTTCCAACGGAATGGAAATACGCCAAAATCGTATCAGTTCCAAAAACTGGCAATGAATACCGCCCAATATCAATTTTACCATACCTTTCTTAAGTTTTTGAGCGGCTTATTTATAAACAAATGGTTGATGTTATGAATCAATACAGTTGTTTAACCGCCCTGACCGATGTGATCGAGAACATAAGAAATAGCTTGGATGATGTGAAAATAATATTCTTAGCCTTCATTGACCATTCAAAGGCCTTTGATTCGGTTCACTACTCAATACTGTGCATCGAGCTATCTAGAACGGTTAACTTCTCTACAACTGCCGTTAGATTGATGTCCACATATTTAACTCCAATGAGGGAATACTTTCTAACCCTCTTCGCGTAACAAGAGGTGTACCGCAGGGCTCCATATTGGGACCATTACTATATTCTATTTGTGTTAATACCAATAATACCAATGCAGTTCAAATATTCAGAATTCAAATGTATACTGATGATATTCAGCTTTACCTTGATAGCTCTTTAACTTCCATCACAACACCATCATCACACCAGTGTTTAAAGATCTTATCACTGACCTTGGTAATATTTCTCTTTGAGCGACTGCAAATGGTTTGAGGATTAACCCTAAAAAGTCAAAATGTATTGTTGTATGCAAAAAATCCATAAGGATTAGATCTAGTATTGATGTTTTTCTGTGTGGTAAGATTGATATTGGTAATTCTGCCAGAAATCTTGGCGTACGGTAACGCGGTCGGATCACACAAATCAAACATGTGGAAGTGTTTATAGTAGGCTTAGGTGCTTATGAGCTTCGCAGTATTTCATTCCATTAAGAATAAGACTACTTCTGGCTAAAACTTGTTTAATACCAACTCTATTGTATTCATCTGAAGTCTTTTCCGGCTGTACAGTACTTCCAACAACATTATACGTTACATATTCTGCCTAAGGAGATTTGATCATGACCCTCACTACTCCAACCGCATATTTAATGTTTCTCTTAATAACTATATAAAGTTGAAAAACTTGGTTTTTCTACACAAAATTATTTCATCAGGGCACCCACAATATTTGACCAACGCTTAAGATTCATGAGGTCTTTAAGAACAAATGGTATTTTGCAGATTCCTCATCGGTATGCAGCGTCTGAGAGATAATTTTTCATATTAAGCATCCGACACTGGAACCAACTTCCTTCAAACGTGCAAGTTATCAGCAACGCAAATAAATTTAAATATTTACTTTATAAATTTTGTCAAACGTGACCTACTGTTGTAAATATTCTATTCCATTTTATTTTTTATATACATACATACATAATTGGCCATTACAACCCTTCAGTCAGGATTACGACCTAGCTTCTCACATCACTTATGTTGTGTGCGTTAATTTTATACATGAGTGGCGGGACCTACAGTTTAAAGTCGACTCCGAACGACAGATTTTTGAGAAGCTTTTCATGGCAATTTTTACTCTCAGAGTCTTTGCCAGAAATCTGCTGAGAGGAAGTCGCCGAAGAAATATTTTTTCGTTTTGATGTCTGACCTGGGATTCGAACCCAGGCCTTTTGTCTATTAAGGCAACACACTACCCACTAGACCACGGCGACTTAATTTAATTATTTTTAATTTAATTTTTTATTATGTTATTGTTTTTAATTTTTCTTTCTTTTTTTTATACACATATATAATTTATAAGTCTTTAATACAACTTGTCCGATTCTCGTACTTTAATTTATAAGATATTATGTTTCGTTGTATCAGAAATTGATATTTAATAAATACAATATACAAATATAAAAAAAATTTTATTGACTCTCCGAGTTTTTACCAGAAATCTACAGAGGCGTAGAAATAATTTTTCGTATTGTTTTTGAAGATGTCTGACCTGAAGTTTCAATCCTTACCTTATGTCTAATAAGCCTTTTTAGAAATATTTTATTATTTCTTTTTAATAATTTAAATGTGATAAAAAAAACAAAAATAAAAAATTTTTACAGAAATGTTATGTGGAGGGAATTTATGTATGTACTGCACACCAATGCGTATGAGGAATATTTTATGTCAATAATATTATTACGTATACGCTGGGGGCGAAGTGGATAAACAGCTTAAATGAAACGCATTGAGACAATGCAACAGGAATACTTAATTTCCAATCAATCAAAGCTGACTGAACTTATTATTGCATTGTAAAAATTTTTTTAGCTAATAAATCCTCGTATGGACGAAATAAAAATAAAGTGAAAAGGAGAAGTGCTTTAAGTCTGAGGTATTAAGGATTGTGTAGCTCTTATGGCCTTGGATGGAGAGTACATTTATGCAGATAAAAAATTCCTGAAAGAAAGTGCTATCCATTTGGTGCCAGTAAGCACAAGCACTCGACTCGCTGTCACGGATATCTATCACATGAGCTCGTTAAGGTGGATTGTGTGCTACAAATGCCAAAAGGAAAAAAGACATGGTTATACTGCCTTCGCATTTCCTTAGATGCGTCCAAGAGTATGAATTAAAATTTTGAAAAGCTTGTAAAGTCGCCTAGTAATCTAGTGGTAGTTAGTGTGTTAGCTTATTAGACGTAAGGCCACCTGGGTTCAAGTGACTTGCTCTCAGCGACTAGCTCTCAGCAGAATTTTGGCAAAATCTCAGAGTGTTAAAATAAAATTGCCATGAAAAATTTCTCAAAAAATCTGTCCTTCGGAATTGACTTTAAACCGTAGGTTATGATGTTAGAAACTACTACAGAAACTGTATTGATAAGTAGTCAAAAAAAATGATGCTTAAATAAGGCTATAGACATTGTAATGGGTTATACATTTCGTGGTTTTGGAAAGTAAACGTAAATAAAGCACATATAAAATATTTTTTTCATGATATTTCTTTTTTATTGTAAAGTTTGACTATGGTACTTCGAGAAAAAACATCGATAAAATGATGATGAAAATGACCGGAACACAACCAAATGCAATGAAATGTGACATTTGAGAGGATAACACAACTGCATGAACTATGCTAAGATCGAATTAAATCTGAACTTACATCAAAGTGATTTATTGGATAATGGATAAGATGAAAAAATCGGTAACGTAATAATTCATAAGAATGTGCCAGAAATTGATAACTTCATCCATTGACTGTTTGCAAAATCGAAAAGTCTATCAATCAGCAATACCCATTATTTTTTACAAAATAATGCTTAAAGGCGGGGAGAACCAATCCGTGACAAACAATTCAAATGAAATTGATTCAAATGAATTGATAATTTCATAGAAATACCTTGTATTCCCATGATACCCACTTATTTTGGACTGAATTGGATTGTTGGTAGTGTGTTGGCTTATTAAACGTGAGACCACGGTTCATACCTCACATCAGACATCTCCAACGAAACGAAATATGCAAAAATATTTCTTCGGCAGATTTCTGGCAAAAACCTTGGGAGTAAATAGAATGGCAATGAAAAGTTTAACAAAAATCTGTCGTTAAGACTGTTGGCCCCGACACTTAACACTAAAGCTACCATGAACGGGCCAAATGACCCATTTTGAACTTCTTGTCAGAATTTCTTGAAAATAACATTATCATATCGCAATTTGCCTTTACGACTTTTATTACAAAATACGTTGAATGTGTTTACCAAAATTTACTCGTCTCTTGTTCATTTTTTTACCGAGAAATATATGTAATCTACCTTAAATGCCGCAAGGGGTCATTTAAACCCCTTTGGTAGGAATAGGAATACATGAAGTATCGGTAGGTTTAGTGTTAAGTATAAAATTAAAAAACACAGAGTAAATGGTATAAGAAGCTAGGTCGTTATCCTAACAAAAGAGTTGTAATAACACCGACGTGTGCATCATGTGGTTTCAGCTAGATGATAGTACAACACGCCTTATGTCACATTGGCTGTTCCGTTAGAGTGGAACAATCTTCTCACGTGGAAGTAATACGAACTAGCCATCTAACTAATCTTTTCCTTGTAGAGTTTTCTTAAGTCCTCAGGTATAGTCCGTATGAATTTTAATCTGATTTATATGCCAGAGTCATGGAAAATTGGACATATCGGATGCATGCCACTCAGAGAAGTAATATGGGTCATTTAAACAATTTTGACTTCCCCAAAAGCTCTTTAAAACAAAAGAATACGATGGTACATTACTTAAATTCTTATATATATAAAGGGCCTGTTGAAATTAAAAAAAAATAGTTTTAATTCTCAATAACGTACGTAGTTAATATGAACTTCAAATCAACTAAAATGTATCATGTAATGTCTGTTGTATTCAGTTAACCCATTTAAAACCAAATTTATGTATGAAAATTATTTTAAATCATAACACCTTCTAACAGTTTATACCTCTATTACTTATAGTTGTTAAAATATTTGCGTATACACCTACGGCTTTAAGCTAGGATTTTAAATTATTAAAATGTTTATTTGTTTATTTTATTTATATTCATACGCATTGTCAACGGATTATAGGCTAACTGGAGCCTTAAATAAAATTTATGTTGACAAAACAAATAACACTAATCCGTCAACAGTAACATAAGCCATCCATTCATCCATCCATCCATCCGTCTATTCGTTTGTCCACATAACCAAGTCGACCAACGAACCCAACCAGTCAACCAATACAACCAAACTAGTGTACATTGGATTACATTGTGTGGATTCCCAGGCTATGTTATTTGTTGTCGTTGTGTTATTATTTTATATATTTATTCTGTTTTGTTGTTGTAGTTGAAAATTTTTTTGTTTTTGTTGTTGTTGTTGGTCTGTTTGTTTTGTTAGTAACATGTAAAATACAAGTACATGAATAAAGTGTCATATTTGTACAAGTTATAACCACATTGATAGAAATACTTGCAAATATATACAATATTATACACACACACACATACGTACGTATGTGTACAAATACATGCATAGATGTGTATAGATGAATATGGTATAAAACAAATATATTCGGGCTTTATAGTCAGGTAAACCATATAAACAAATATTCAGAATACGCAAAAACACTTTGGTATGACTGAAAAACACTTGGGCTTATTTGAATAGAGTTATTTGTGATTCAGTTATAGGTACTTACGTACTCGTGCATACAGAAGCGAGCACAAAAAATGCAACACTGTGCCATATGATCTTTAATAAGATCTGTTTCAAAATAACGGTAACTAATTTATCTATTTTCTTTTGCTGTTAATTCTTTCAATTATAAGTTTTCAAAGTAACCACAGTTTATTCCAAATTCTGCTTTAAAAAGTTAAATATTTTTGAATTAGTGAAAAAAGTGCAAATTTTTAGCGAGCAAAAAAAATGCAACATAATAAAAAAATAGTTAAATTAAGTTATTTATTTAATTATAATTGAAAATTTCTTAAATAAGTTATACAACATGTGTTTTGTAATAGAAGCAGCTCTCAGCTGACAGCAAAACTGCAATCATTAAAGCCTTAGAAGAAGGAAAATCCATGCGTGAAGTTGGACACCTCTTTGGTGTAAATCAATCAACCGTATGTCGGATTAAATCTCGATTTTCCTTGAGAAATAGTGTGGAAAGGGAAACCAGGTAGTGGTAATCCTCGAAAAACTACCTCTCGCCAAGACCGCCAGATGATTGCACTGGTTAAAAAAGATCCACGAAAGACCGCAGGTGGACGTTGCTAATTTCGCAGATGAGCAAATGGGAGTCTCTATAGGCGTTTACACTGTTCGTCATAGGTTGAAAAAGGCTAATTTGCATGCGAGACGACCCGCAAAGCAACATCTCATCAGTGCAATGAATAAAAAGAAGCGCCTGGAATTTGCAAAACGTTACAAGGATTGGTCAAATGAACAATGGGCTAAAGTCTTGTGGAGCGATGAAAGCAAATTTAATTTGTTTGGCTCCGATGGGATAAATTTTGTTCGAAGACCGCCTGGACAGAGATATTCTCCAAGATATCAACTTCCAACCGTAAAACATGGCGGTGGATCAATAATGGTGTGGGGTAAGGAACGATATGTTTAAAAAAAATTATTGATTTTACGTCACGTATTTACAGGATGCGTTTTCCCGTGATGGGGTAGGTCCCTTAACTACAAATCGAAGGAAAAATGGACGCCAAGAAGTACTGTGAAATCCTTGGAGAACACATGCTTCCTCATCTGCGGGAAAAAATGCCTCCTGGCTAGCATATTCCAACAGGATAACGATCCAAAGCACTCAAGTCGCTTAGCTCGAAACTTTTTAAGCGACAATGATGTCAATGTTTTGGATTGGCCATCACAGTCTCCCGATCTAAACCCCATAGAAAATCTATGGGAGCTATTAGATCGGGAAGTTAAGAGGAAACATCCGTCAAATAAGAGGCAATTAGAAGAAATTTTGAAAAGTGAATGGGAGAAAATATCCATTAACACATTAATAGCTTTAGTCGACTCTATGCCTTCTAGGTTGCAAGAAGTCATAAAAAATAAGGGCTACGCCACTAAATATTAATTTTAAGATTTTTTTTTTTGTAAGAATTACTATTTAATTTAAATAAACACATTAAAATTTATGCTGTTGCATTTTTATTGCTCCCATGAAATTCGCACTCTTTTTAATAAATGACAAAATAATATATCATTAATTAAAAATATTTACATAATGTTATTGATAATAGGGATTAATAACCCAAAGAAATATTTTGAACTGGTCACCATTTTTTTTTAAATTATCGCACTTAAAGATAATTTTACCCAACGTTGCATTTTTTGTGCTCGCTACTGTATGTAGGTATATGCCTGAGGCACTAGTACATATTCATGTATGGATTCTAAAACAATAGCATATCAAACTATTATTTTCTTTATATATTTCAACTAATTATTAAACTTCCTATCAAAAATTTATTGAAATAAATCGTAGGTTTCAATGGTTCAAAAGAAAGAAAAAAAAACTACACCCCATTATACGTTATATTTAGTATTTAATTCATTATCAGACACCTAAATATAATAATAACAATAATAATTACAAAAACAACTAAAGCCATATGTTATACATACCAATAAAAATATGAAAATCATGTTTGTTGAAAATTGTAATGAAATTGTCGTCATAAATACAATTTGCCACAAAAAATCTACACATACACATACATATATCCATTATAATGTAACATAAAATAAAGGACACAATAAACAATTCAGACTGAACTTAGTGCCCATACATAATAGTCTACTTTGCTAATCAATTATATAACACTTCAATCATACTATAAAAACTGGTACTTACTTACGCTCTTTTTAAAAAGTTTTGGGAGAATGAGTCGAAAGAGGATAAATTTTGTGAAAAATTTTACTCCACAACAACAACTCGAAGCGAAAATGGTAGGTACGATTATCATTTAGGCCGGAATTTTCCGAGGAAATATTTCCTGGGTCGTCTCGATATATTGCGTTGGCTCAATACTCTCGTTTGCCAAAGATCCTCAGCTACATAAATATCTAAATATCGTTCTGTTCTACGTGAATATTTGGATCTCGATCACATGGAGGAAGCATCATCTCAAGAAATTGTGCCTCAAGATAAATACTATTCCGTTTACTTACCCCATCATGTTGTAGTTAGACCCGAACACAAAACGACCAAGGTCAGAGCTGTGTTCAACGCTCCGAGGAAACCTAAATACACCCGAATGACAGACAGTTTCATAGAGTTTTGTTCCAAAATCAATGATCCAGTTAGGGATTACGCTGAAAACTGTCACTTTCGGTGTTAATTGTGCTCCATATCTCGGAATTCGTACACTACTCCAACTCGCTTCGGACGTCTTTAATTTTCAGCTCGGAAACTTATGTTCATGACATTCTATCTAGTGGATTTTTGCTAGAGGATACTCTATTTTCTCAGACTCAGCTCATAAACGCACTGAAGTCTGCTGGTCTTCCTCTGAAGAAGATTACAGCGAATAATCCGAAATTACTATCTCATTTACCCAAGGAGGATTTATAAGATTCCGAATTTTTACAATTCCAAGATTCCAGTACCACCACGGTAGTGTGCTCGACTATGTGGGTTCGATTCCCACTGCTCAGCTCATAATAATACATACATACATTTACGCAAGTATTGAAGTAGTATTCGCTGTAATCTAGTAGGTAGTGTGTTGGCTTCTTAGATGTTCAAATACCAGATCCACAACTAAATTATATAAAAAAATATTTCTTCGATGACTAAAATTACCATGAAAAGTTTCTCAAAAATCTGTTGTTTGGAGTCAACTTAAGGCTATAATCAATATACATAACATAAGTAGTAGAGAACATAGGACGTAATCCTGACTAAAGGCTTATAATGACCAATTAGGTATGTAAGTATTGAAGTGCCAGTTTGTCAAGAATACTTCTCTATTAGACATGCACCAGGAGTTTGTCAGATTCCTTATTTACTTAATTGGTCATTAAAAATCCATTTATCGGGTTTTCCTTCGCTGTACCATGTTCTCGCCGACGTCTTAGCTTTTTTCGCAGCTTCGCCAGTTGGTCACACCAATACAGTTCATTCGCTTCGCCGGTTTCCTCTAAGCCCCAATTCATATACACGTCTTGCCGGAAATACTGCTTCTACAGTTGAATAATGTTCCGCTCAAAGTCCATGTCGTTGAGAAGCTCATACAGCACATTATTACATCGTACATATCATCATGGAATTTTCGATGCTCTGGCCGGTCAGCCAACGATAAAACGAAAAATCTCTCAGAAACTAAACATTAATTATATGATTGTCTGCCATCGATTATTTAAATAAATGATTTTGATTCTAATCTCAGATCAAAAATTGGCATTTTATTGATTTGCTAACTATACTTACATACATCCCAAGTCAGACATCAAAGCAGCTTTCTTCTAAAAAATCTGTCGTTCTGATTCGATTCTAAACTGTAGGTCCCGCCACTCATGTATAAAATTAACGCACACAACGTAAGTAGTGTGAGAAGCTAGATCGTAATCCTGGCTGATGGGTTGTAATGACCGATTATGTATGTAAAACTCTTAACTCAGGATCACAACCTAGTTTCTGACAGCAATTATGTTGTGTGTGTTAAGGAACAACAGTTTAAAGTCGCCTCCGAACCAGACATTTTTTTGAGAAATTTTTCATGGCAGTTTTAATTACTATCAGTTACGCGGCAGTTTTCCTTAAAGTAAGATACGGAAGGAAACAAAGCATCATTAAACAAATCCATAGCCAAATCCAGTCATAAGAAAAAAATTTCAAGAGAAGAGAGAGAGGATGTATGTTATTAGAGAGATGCGGCAAATGTCATCCACATTGTTTAAATGCTCATATAGGTTCTACTGTATTCCACATGTGAATTTAGTATTCATTTTGATCATCACTACACCTAAAAAGATTAGAAACAGAGTTGAAGAGAACATACAGTTGAGCTTAACTATAGATGAAGAGAAATTCAAGTTTTTCGTTTGCATTTTTGGATTTGTCAATTAAAATAACTTTTATACTGTTGAAAACAGAGACAAAAAAAACATATAATATTATATATGCATGTGTGTATGTATGTACACGTTAATATATATAAATATGTGCATCTACAAATCTGCCATCATTTTAATATCCTCATTTGCATATTAACACGTGCTTTGTTTTCCTCAGCGTATATGATGTATAAGTAGATGGCCCTCTCTATTTCTACTCCCTGAACAAACATGCATGCATGCAGACATGCATAAGCATGTTTAATAAACGACAACAATATTTTGTTAACGTGAATTGCGTCAGTGAGTTTTACCAATTTTATTTTTGTCGAAATGCGGCGGTTATTGTTGCAATTGTCTCTGTTGGCATGTGCATAGGAAATAAGTTTATATAAGAGAGTAATGCTATGGTAATGGTTTCAATTTGGTTTCACTTGTACACACACACACACATACACAACGAATGTCAGCACAAAAGCACACACACATACACACATGTATGTATGTATGTAGTCTCTCTCACATATGTGTATTTATTTATGCAATTTTTATTCTTTTATGAAATCCAGTAAAAAAAAAATTAGGGGTTTTTTCCCAAGTAGTATATAAACAACAACTGTTTATGTGTGGGCGTTTGCGGCACGTTGCATCACTGACAGTATGACGGTATGACGGTGGTGGTGGTGGTGGTATTATCTATAAGCCACTTTTTTGTTGTTTATAGTAGCGTAAAAAGCTAAAAACAAGTACATAATTACAGCAGAACAAGACCAAGACCGACATCAACAGCGAATATGGCAACAACAATAATTCCAACACTATCCACATGATCACACAAAAGTACTTGTAACATCTGCACATAACATTGGTATTACATAAATTTTATAAATATCTACCATGTTTGTATGCGTGTGTTTGTGTATATTCACTTTTTATCTTTATCCCTTACTGTCTCTCTTTCTCTCTCTCTCTTAAACACCTACTCAGCATCTATGTACACAAACATACGGTGCCTTTATGACTACTGTATGACCACAATGCAAAAATTAAAATTAAATGAATTTTACTAATTAGCATTGAGCATATGTTTCATAAAAATCTTTATACAGGGTGGCTGATATCTATTGCAACCAACTTCAGGTTGTTATTATTTGTAAACCGCTCGTCTGACAGTTGACAGATTTATTCCAGTGGCATTTCATTTTATTATTTACAAGATTACGAAAGCATTTTAATATATTGCATTCAGAAAAAAAAAATTATTCGTGATGGAATTCAAGCTTGATAGAGGGATTGCTATATATTTGGCTAGAAAACCACAAGAGGCTATCGTTAGAGACCTCCAGCATTTAAATGTGAATAAATCTTTTGTTTATCGTAACATTGCTCGTT
The DNA here is from genome assembly GCA_014635995.1 of Sarcophaga peregrina. Lineage (NCBI taxonomy): Eukaryota > Metazoa > Arthropoda > Insecta > Diptera > Sarcophagidae > Sarcophaga > Sarcophaga peregrina. The sequence continues at coordinate 43,444,625 of CM025789.1, forward strand.
ACCGTGATACTGGCAGTGTTGCAACGGTAACACCACCAGAAATAATCCGAAAAGTGAAGGCCAGGTTTGAGCGAAATCCACGCCGCAGTGGTAGAAAAATTGCTCGTGAGCTGGACATATCGTGGGAACGGATGCAGCACATAAAGTGCAAGAGCTCACCGATGCACAAAAAAAGTTAGACTGGAAAGAGCCAAGGAGTCACTAAAGTGGCCAGTTACCGAATTTGTTTTTCTCCGATGAGAAGCCATTCCAAGTTTTTAAACATACTAAATGATTGCGTCTACTTACCAAAGAGGTCAGCTGAAAATTTATACCTGCGATTGGCCACCAGAACTCAAGCTCCGCCCATGGTAATGGTGTGGGCCGCTGTAACGGCCCATGGTAGCTCTCCGCTCGCATTCATCGTCTGTGGGGTAAAAATAAATGCCGCATGTTGTCGTGAAAATGTCTTAAAGACAGTATTGAAGTCCTGGGCAGACAAACGTTTCGGGCGTAGACCATGGACATTTCAACAGGACCAGCACCACCTCATTAAGCATGCGTTAACCAAAAATGGATTTAAAAAAGGTTCCTCGCTTCATTTCTACCGCACAATGTCCATCAAAATCTCCGGATCGCAATCCGTTGGACTTTTGCGCCTAGGGCATTTTGGAGAGTAAGGTTCTCACTAAAAAATACCAAAGTGTTAATCATCTCAAGACGGCACTTCGCTGGGAATGGGCTTAAATACCGCCGAGCCACTTTTGTGCAGCCTGTGATGGCTTTGTCGGCCGTGTGAAGGCCATAATTCGTACCAAAGGAGACCATTTCGAACAAATCTAAACTGATTCTAAAATTTTATGTTATTTCCAACATTTTCTGCTTTTGAACAATAAAATTAAAAAAAAAAAATTAACAAAATATAGCGCTTAACTTTGTTGCATTATATTTCAGCCACCCTGTATATACACACACATATATGCATTAGTATGCTACGTATGCATGTGTGAGTTTGTACATACATCTGTGCAGGTGTATAAATTTTCCCAGGGGTTGACGTTTATATCGTTTATTAAATATTAACGGAAAAAGGTGTTTATTTCATGGTTTGAATTTTTATTAATTTTTGAAAATTCTAACGACAAAATAATTAGCGCTACTGTGCTTACTTACGCAGAAAAAAATAAATAATTACTTTCATTTTAACATAAACATTTTTATTAAAACAATAAGCAAAAAAAAATTATAAAACAAATTGATAAAACCAAATTGTCAGACTAGATGTCAAGACTGACAACATATGTTTCAGGTTATAAGGAATATACCGTAGGAGCTTTTGAAATATGATGTACCTACAATAGCAGAGACGCTTACCTTGGCTATAGGTAAACAGAAATATCTCACATTTGCCAAAAGCAAGTTGTAATTAGAATTCTTTAAGAGATCTGAAACAAACTAGAAATCATTTTTGTCACTTCCGTATTGAAAATGATGGTTTCTCTATTCCTCTAATGCATTCAACCAAAAGTTGAGCCGATGTTACGTAGTGTAAAATCCAGTTTTTCTCTTCGGAAGATTTTAAGCCGATCATATAAACACACTGATTCTCTTCTCTACATTTACTATTTTAATACAATTTCAAGTGATGCCATTTGGCTGATGAGGATGTAGCGAAAGTAAAACTAGAATTTACTCTTTATCTAGAGATATTCACAACTGTTTACACTCTTCAACTTTGCTTCTAATCCCCATGTAGAACATAGTAGAACCTTGGTTTATGAACGTTTAAACTATGCAGGTTATATTTGCTTTTGGACGTATATCTGTTATAACGTATATAAATACAAAATTGGTGATTACAATCCTTCAATCAAGATTAGGGCCTTACTTTTCACATCACTTCTTATACATATTGCGTGTGTTAATTTTATACACGAATGGCGATAAGTACAGTTTAAAGTCAAAGCCTAACGCCAGATTTTTTTAAAAGATTTCCATGGCAATTTTTATTAACTCAGAGTTTTTTCCAGAAATCTGCTGAGGTGTAGTCGTTGAAGAAATATTTCTTTTTTGGTTTGTTGCAGATGTCTGACTTAGGGTTTGAACCGTGGCGATACACACTTCCTACTACACTACAACGACTACATCGCCGTAAACAACAAACAACAACCAGAGATAAGCAATAAATATTCAAAACGATGAGTAGGTTCGAGTCACACTTATAATTTCAGATACTTATACGCATTCATACATATTTTAATATGATACTCATACTACTCATACTCAAAGTTGGAAGTACTCGTCGTATTCATACTTAACAATACTCACAATGTTATTGACTTCGACTCGTCTCTACTTAACCTTTACGCTAAGCAGAAAATAACTGTGATTCTATTATACTCACAAGAAGATTGTGTGTATGCTTTGCTTGTTGTCTTTGTCTTGCCTTTCTTCTTTGTTTGTATATGCAACAACAACAAAGGCTGTAAATTTTGATGAATGATTCGAACCACTCGCATCACTTTTAAGTATTATAAGTACTTTACTAAATTTATGAATCAGAATGAGTAGGTGTATGAATCAAACACATTTCGTATGTTGTGAGTTTGATGTCAACATTGTACTCATACTCATTGCTACTTATACTTATAGATCAATGTCTTAGCGAGTATGAATGAATCCGAGTAGTTGAATTTCAATTCTGTTGATTCACTCATACTCAAAATTGCATGAGTGCTTATGAGTAGCGGAAAAACGATTTATTGCTGATCACTGATACATACATAATTGGTTACTACAACCATTCAGTGAGAATTATGACCTAGCTACTCCCAACTATTATGTTTTGTGGGTTAATTTCATACATGAGAGGCAGAAAATACAGTTCCGAACGATAGATTTTTGGCAATTTTATTTACTGTTAAAAATTCTAAATTAAATTCTGGCTGCGCTTTGTGTTTTCCAAAGAAAGTTACGTTGAAGAGTACATTGCATTGGTGTTTGTGGGGGAATCATGAGCATTAAGGCGACAGGATTTAATCAAACATTAAAAGACTGAGATATTGGTATTGATAGAAGAATCATTAACATTATGGTGACATTAGTCAATTAAACTCTAAGTTACGCGAATAAGTATGTAGGTCGCGTCCAAAAAAAATTATTTTCTTATTATTTAAGAAAGTGTACCTTGCAACCGCTTAATATTTAAATTGTTGTTTTACACACAATAACTTGAAAGTTCAAATGTTCAAGATTACTTTTATTTCTTTATTTCCACTTTTCTTCTAAAAAGCAAACATCTTAACCTTCAACCAAAATATCATAATAAGAGCAAAAGTAGGATATTAGGGTTGGCCAGTGGAGACAATAGTTAAAACTTTTAAACCAAATAAAGTTTTTTTCTTTCCTTTATTCACTTGGTTTTTTTTTAGTTTTTATAAATTTTTGTACAATAGACCACCATCATCAAACAAACTTGAGCCGTTTGGTAAAAAATTCTTGTTTTTTTTTGGTTTACTTTTTGTACGGATTTCAGCTACTTTTTGCTGCTATAGTGTAAAGCAGCAGTAAACGTGCTCAACATAAGTTTCATAATAGTTTCGTGCGGTAGTGTCAACAACAATTGCCAAAGTATTTCCCGTTGTTGTGGCACTTTATTTTTAACATTTGAGAAATGAATCCCATTTGCACCAACTAAAGTGAAACACAAAAAAAAAAAAATAAAAAAATTAAAACAGAAAAATAAAATAAATATAGTGAGACTAACAATATAATGGAAGTGACCAACAACCATATCACCACAATATACATCAGCTCCTATATATGAAATCAACCAAGGCAAATGCTTTTATAAATGATGCAAGTGCCCTTTTACGCTAATAACGCTGCTAGCATAATAAAAGGTTGCAATTTTTTTAAAAAAAAAGAAAAAACGATGAAGAAAAGCTCACAATAAGAAAATGCCACAGAATTATTCAATAAAATATTCAGTACGCTACACCCAATGGACTCAACGTAAACTGTTTGAATTAATTAATGAAGTTATATTGAGTAGCGTAACATTTCACTTGATATTGTAAAATTTATTTTCTATAATTAACTCTCACAGTAAATGCCAGTTAAATATGGTAATAAATGTCAATATGAATTTTCATCCCACATTCTTTACACGGTAGATAGGATTAATAAACTTTAAAGGTCATATCGGATAAATGCTAAGCTTTTGTTCAGTCTTTAGTAAAGAAAATAAAACCTAATAATACAATTCAAACTACAACAAGTAATATGTGGTCTTAGTAAATCAAATTCAAATTTCACTCAAACTGTAAACCCCTGTGTTTTGAGAGATGCTTCATGGCTGTCTGTTGGACTGAATATTTGCTTTTAGGGACTTACGACGTTTAAATTGAAAAAACAGAAAAATTATTCGCTTGAAAGACCTATTTATGCCATAATATAAGGACTTAACATTGCTAAAATATTTTCCATGACTTCTCTGTATAAAATGTATTTAAAATTCTTAATTTTCAATGACTCTGGAGCATAAATCAGACTGAATTTAACCGGCGGATGGGTTGTGTTGGCTTTTTAGAATCGCTGCGGCTTATTCGCTTATATATACCGGCAATTTAAGAAAACATCTCAAATAAATTCTAATGGCATAAAACTGCACAATTTTATCGAATTCACATTATGTACTCTCATATGAGATGACTCTGTGTAATCAAATCGTTTTTACGGAATATCCTACGTAACTTGAGCATTGTGGTATGAGCAGTCAACCCTCCTACAACGCGGTACTCTCAAAACGAGGTTTCCATATAACGCGGAGCTGAAATTGCGACAACCCACCTATTACGCGGTACTCTTATAGCGCGGTTTGCGTTCAACTTCATCCCATAAGTTCCTTCCGCACAACCTATGAATGAATAGTGTAACTAGATATTGCAAGAGGGTTTAATAAAAGTTTTATTTTCAACTCAAAAGCTCAGACGAGATACAGTACCGTGCAAAACAATAGCAGTTGGATTTTCAATTTAAGAAAACAATGAATGAAGATGAACCAAGTCAGGATAAATATTAAAAAATTTCATTATTTTACAAGTCTTTTTAAATTTTGTTGGAAACCAGCATTTTAGTTTAGTTTTTATTTAAATTTTTTATGAATCCTTATATAGACTCTTGAATTCAATAAAAATAATTTTTAATTTATCTTGCCTTTTATATTTCTTGGCTTCCATATAAAAGCGGTACAAATGATATGGTTTGTACTAATTCTGTGTTTCTTACAACGCGGTAGACGGTTTCCATAGAACGCGCTACAAATTTGCCTGGTCCGAGTTTCTTATAGCGCGGTTTCCATCTAACGCGGTACTCACTCACCGCATTATAGGAGGGTTGACTGTAGTTACGTCTGTTGTAAACCAGTGTCGCTGTTAACACACATCATTCATTTTAAGGGAGAAAAAAAGTTGACAATCAACCAGCCATAGCGTTGATTGTGAATACCAAAGTCACTCTCAATGTAATATGATCCTAAAATGCAGACCAAAGAGTGACTCTTTCGGAGTGAAACGGACGCTTTTGGTTTGAAATCTTTCTAAATTTGGCAATATTTTGTTTGTTCACAGAGCCATTCTTCCAGAAATGGGCCTTACGCTGATTATGATTTTTCAAAAAAAATTAGGTTAATTCGCCAACTGCTCCAGAGCCCATCTTCTACGGTCATCCAAGCTGATTATTATGATGTATGTCGTGATTATTATTTGCTTGAATATTTGCCACGGTTTTAGGCAAATCATCAAATGAGTGTGTAGTCTGTTTACTATAAATTGTTACGTTAGAATTCCGAACCGGCTGCCGAAATCTGACGCCATTCGATATTACAACCGTTTAGTCAGGATTGTAACTTCACTTCTCACGCCACTCATGTTGTGTGCGTTAATTTTATACATGAGTGATGGTACATTTGCAGTTCTTAACCTCGAACGACCCTGTAGTAAATAAAGTAGTCGGTTGATAAAAACGCTAATTATAAATTAACTATTTTGCAATTGACTACAAATTGGTTGAAATGTCATGTAGATATCAACCAAACATATTGAATAGAAACAAAAGTAAGAATGAAAAAAGCAAAATAAGAGAATATAAGAAAACACTAATAAAACAAAGGAAGCATGTCGGTAAATCAAATGTCAGTCACAGCAAATATGGTTTTTAGGTGGTGCTCAATTTTATTAAAAAAAGGGAAAAACCCAAGTAAATATTGCAAATTTATAATAAAATCTATAAAAGTGATATTGAAGTGATAGTGAAATAAAATAGTTCATTAAAAATCTAAATAAAAAAAATGTATACGCATTTATCTGAGCACTGCTGGTAAGTATCCTTGTACAATCGTAAAAATATTCGTTATTATTTATGTTGTATTTTAACAGATACCAATGATGATTAAATGATGATACCAATGTTCCCCAATTTGATGTCAAATTTTCTGAAATGAATGCCAAATTATCAAAAATAACAGGTAAAATGAAAATATGTTTTGTCTAACAAAATATCACGATTTTCTGATAAATATTTATATTTCAAGGCGAAATTAAGAAGCTCCAACAGAGCTCAAAATGAGATTATAATGGCAGCATTGTCTACCCAAAAAGTAGTGACCGAAAGCCTTGTTCGACAGGAAAAATGCAATGTGGCTATTAAGACTACTTTTGCAATAAATACCCTCGAGGAGCTGAAAGCGCTTAATGATAACATAATCGATGAAAATCAGAAAATTTACGTGAGTTTTTATTCTTCTCTACTTTTATCATTTTCCATATTTTTGTTCATTTTTGCAGACAATGCCATGAAATTATCACTGAAAGGGAAATGCCCAAAACCTTTAACGATAATTTTATCTCTGCGATTGAATCCTGCTATAAATATTGCTGGCACTCATGGCAAATAGAGCTTGAAGGATGACAAAAAAGTTTTTGATGCATTGATGGATGCACTTCGGCCTCCCTGTGTTGACCCAGACAAAGAGTTACGCAACGCCTTAGCCGTTATTAAAAAACGGCATTTTCATCACGTTTGTGGTGGAAAAAATACTTCATAATATTACTTAATAATATTTAACTTTTGAATTTTCCTTCAGTACAAACTTTCAAATGTATATAAGTATTCTTTTCATAACAACTTTTATTTTACATTTTACATTACAACTTTTTATTACAACTTTTATTTTAAGTCCTAAAATGTACATGAATTTTCTTTTAATTTAATTAATTAATTTTATTTTTGTATTATAATAATTATTTCTATATATAAATATGTGTATATAATATAATATAAATAAAACTGTTTAAAATTGAATTTAAAAAAAAGTGGTTTTTAATTAATTTAGTGTAAACTAATATTTAAATTAACTATATTTCATTTAACTACAAATTGGTTGAAAAATAAGTAATTTGTAGTCAGTTTAAAAGTCATGCAGAGATGACCAATTGACTACCGCCTAGGACATGCCCATGTTAAAATAATGAGTCGGCGACAAGGAAAAAAGTCACTTAATCAACTAGTTGTGCTTATTAAAAAACCAGTTTCAAGTTACTTTAAAATTAGTTTGATTTCCTACAGGGGACAGATTGTTTCTGAAAATTTTCATGGTAATTTTAATTTACTCTTAGAGTTTTTGCCAGACATCTGCTGGGAGGAAGTCATTTTGTAGTTTCATTTTACGTTGGAAATGTCTGGTCTCACATCTAATAAATCAACACACAACCGCATTATATTAACGACTTTAAAAGGATCTACGACGCCTAAACTTTCGGCGTCTACAATCTCTTTCACACATTATTGTTTTTTATTTTTTTTTTTATTTTATTTTATTTATTGTGTTTTGCTATTTATTTATAAGGGCCATTATTACAACTTCCCGTTTAAGTTGGCGTTAGTTAAAGCTAAATTGAACGCCAAAATTACCTTTAACTTATTTTGGTTATTACAACTTCTAGATAAAACAAAATAAACTTTTTCAAAATATGGCATAGTCAATAAAAGTGCTGAATTAAACGAGTTTTTTTTAATGCAGGGGCAACAGCGGACTTCGTTTTTTTGTTGTTGTATATGCTCATTTTGTTTAAATTAGATTTATTTACTATCGAAAATAGTATATGATATGGCATGTTCAAACATAAAGTGACCTTTAAATGTTAAAGGCATGGTGATCTTTCCTTTAGCTTAATGCGCACTTCTATCTTTTTGGGTACTCGTAATAATGAAAAACAATTTATCTCTCCGTTAAAATCCTGCTATAAATATTGCTGGCACTCATGGCAAATAGAGCTTGAAGGATGACAAAAAAGTTTTTGATGCATTGATGGATGCACTTCGGCCTCCCTGTGTTGACCCAGACAAAGAGTTACGCAACGCCTTAGCCGTTATTAAAAAACGGCATTTTCATCACGTTTGTGGTGGAAAAAATACTTCATAATATTACTTAATAATATTTAACTTTTGAATTTTCCTTCAGTACAAACTTTCAAATGTATATAAGTATTCTTTTCATAACAACTTTTATTTTAGTCAAATGTATATAAGTATTCTTTTCATAACAACTTTTATTTTACATTTTACATTACAACTTTTTATTACAACTTTTATTTTAAGTCCTAAAATGTACATGAATTTTCTTTTAATTTAATTAATTAATTTTATTTTTGTATTATAATAATTATTTCTATATATAAATATGTGTATATAATATAATATAAATAAAACTGTTTAAAATTGAATTTAAAAAAAAGTGGTTTTTAATTAATTTAGTGTAAACTAATATTTAAATTAACTATATTTCATTTAACTACAAATTGGTTGAAAAATAAGTAATTTGTAGTCAGTTTAAAAGTCATGCAGAGATGACCAATTGACTACCGCCTAGGACATGCCCATGTTAAAATAATGAGTCGGCGACAAGGAAAAAAGTCACTTAATCAACTAGTTGTGCTTATTAAAAAACCAGTTTCAAGTTACTTTAAAATTAGTTTGATTTCCTACAGGGGACAGATTGTTTCTGAAAATTTTCATGGTAATTTTAATTTACTCTTAGAGTTTTTGCCAGACATCTGCTGGGAGGAAGTCATTTTGTAGTTTCATTTTACGTTGGAAATGTCTGGTCTCACATCTAATAAATCAACACACAACCGCATTATATTAACGACTTTAAAAGGATCTACGACGCCTAAACTTTCGGCGTCTACAATCTCTTTCACACATTATTGTTTTTTATTTTTTTTTTTATTTTATTTTATTTATTGTGTTTTGCTATTTATTTATAAGGGCCATTATTACAACTTCCCGTTTAAGTTGGCGTTAGTTAAAGCTAAATTGAACGCCAAAATTACCTTTAACTTATTTTGGTTATTACAACTTCTAGATAAAACAAAATAAACTTTTTCAAAATATGGCATAGTCAATAAAAGTGCTGAATTAAACGAGTTTTTTTTAATGCAGGGGCAACAGCGGACTTCGTTTTTTTGTTGTTGTATATGCTCATTTTGTTTAAATTAGATTTATTTACTATCGAAAATAGTATATGATATGGCATGTTCAAACATAAAGTGACCTTTAAATGTTAAAGGCATGGTGATCTTTCCTTTAGCTTAATGCGCACTTCTATCTTTTTGGGTACTCGTAATAATGAAAAACAATTTATCTCTCCGTTAAAATTCTTCCTTTTAGTTAACGGCAAGTTGTAATAACGGCCCTAAATGTTTTTCCATCAAATTATAACTGGTTACAGAAAGGAAATCATATATGAAACGCGAGGATCGAATAAAATCTACGGCTAGGCACAATATCCATTGAGACAATGTAATGCAAATGGAGAGCTCTACTGAAAAACTCTCTGAATATTCAAGCAGATATCAGGTCGTAATATTGCAGCGCCAGTCAAACACAATTTGGAAAACAGTGGATAAGATGTTTTTATCCCACCGGTCATATAGGTCAGACCAAGCTTGTTTTGACTACCAATTGTTTCAAAACATGCACTGCTTACTTATCAATTTTTTCGATTCACTTTTGGTTTTAAAAGACGAGGAGTGTTTATCGGACGCTGTTCATAATTTACTTAACATATGGGAAAAAGTCAAAAAGTTTCTGGTGAACTTTACAGCCCGTAAGAATGATCATGTTTTATGATCAGTGGTGTCGAGCCGGAACGCTCTGGTATTTCGTTTTTGGACAGGAACGCGTTTCGGAGCTAAAGATGAATTCTGATAACGATAATAGGCTGAGGTTTCGAAAAAAACAAAATTTTCGAAAATTGGGGGAAATCATCCTCCTCCTAGTCATCAGATTTGGGATATGAGACCTAAAAAAAACGCCGCCGCCAGGATTATCATGGAAAATCACCCCCGTTGTAAAATTTGCGACATGAGACCGCACAGAACGGCCGCCTACCCATGATCGGCCCTATGTATATAATAATACATACGCGTTCGGGTAAAAAAAAAAGTTAGCACAACACCACTGTTGTGATGTACTAAAAAAATGTATAACAGTTACTGGCTCATTGCATTTATGTATTTAGATTTTCCTTCATAATGCTGTCAAAATTTTAAAATAAGTAAAATTCAACTAAAAATTACTATTTATGACTTTAGTTTAAAGTCATCAACTGCTTGTGATGTTTAATTAATATTTTCTTTCGACATTTATGGCATTATGCATATTAGGTAAGTACCTTAGAATTGATTTCATTGCATATCAAAACGAATAGTAAGAAAAAAAACAAGGCAATATCAAGACGAGAAACAAAAATGAACTAAAAAAATAATAACAATTCATATAAACGTACGTACTACGTAGCATAGGAAAGTTTTTGAGTACTTTTATCTGCTGAATAAATAACATAAAAAAGTTGAAAGTTTTGTAACAAACGCGACTGGGGAACTAATTTAGAATTGTAGGAAAGTTGGTGTGCTTTGTTCTAAATTTGTTTGTAGTTTGGGCATAAACTTTTGCTTGCGATTTTACTTTTCCTTCCTTTGCTCTCTTCTTATTTTATTTTGGCCAATATAGCAAGTGGAATAATGTCATGATTTGAATGGCCATATAACATTGGCTTAGAGACCGAATTCTTAGATAAATAGACAGTGAGTACTTGAATGAAAATGGAAGAAGGCACAAACCATAAAGCAAAAACTCATAGAAAATAGTCATCAACATGGGAGAAAGTAGTAATAGAATAATAGTAAAAACACCAAAAACACAAAAAAAAAACACAAATTTAAAATAAAAGTTGCCGTCTCAATTCAACGGTAAGTTTTTGAAATTGATGACAACTCCAACAAAAAGTTGGCAATTATAAAAAAAAATTATTAAATTGTTTTTTAAATGTATTCAGAATCATACCTACGAACTACAAAAATATTCAATTAAATAAAATTGTCTTTAGGGATGTTACTAATACATATCAGAGATCAGCAATGAATCGTTTTTCCGCTACTCATAAGCACTCACAGCAATTTTGAGTATGAGTGAATCAACAGAACTGAAATCCAACTACTCTGATTCATTCGTACTCGCTACAACATTGATTTATAAGAATAAGTTGCAATGAGTATGAGTGCAACGTTGACATCAAACTGACAACATTCGAAATGTGTTTGATTCATACGCCTACTCATGCTGATTCATAAATTTAGAAAAATACTATAATACTTATAAGTCATTCGAGTGGTTTGAATCATTCATGCATTGTTGTTGTTGCATATACAAACAAAGAAGAAAGGAAAGACAAAGACAACAAGCAAACATATCACACAATATTCTTGTGAGCATATTAGTGTTCGTACACAAATCATATCTATTTTGCGGTTCGTGTAAATGTTAAGTAGAGACGAGTTGAAGTCAATAGTATCATGCGTATTGTTATGTATGAATACGACGAGTACTTCCAACTTTGAGTATGAGTATGATATCAAAATAAGTATGAATGCGTATAAGTATCTGAAATTATAAGTATGATTCATATCTACTTATCGTTTCGAATATTCGTTGCTGATCTCTGATACAGAGGTTACTAATACATATATACATATGAAATCAATATAATATGACTCGTAGGCAGACCTGCCAGATAAATGAAGCATCAAATCGTCAAATATTTGAGAAAAAATCGTCAAAGACGTTCATTGAAATCGTAAAAAAATGGTAAGAAAAATTAAATAAATAAATTGAAAGGCTTTTAAAAACAAAAGCATATAAAATCCATGTTAAGCAATAATAATATTTCATCATCTATACCCATGTGTGGTATAACAATTAGGGAATCAGAAGATCTTGACTTTATGGGCATGAAAATTCAGTTTGATGCTCGCTAGAGCTGAGACATTTTTCAGTGCTTTGGTTTCTTAAGACGTTGCAATAAATACTTCACTTCACCTTCTTGATCTACTAACCATTTACACCATTTATAACCGACCGAGAATGACATAAACTATCATGTATGGGTAGGCACTTAAAGTCTATTTTGACGCTTTTCGACCGTGTACAAGTGAGGCCGCAGTAGGTCGTCAATCACGATAGTGTTCCCACTCCATTGATTCATTGAAGCATAGTTACAATGTAGTTTGTGTCATGAGCGAAATAAGTGGAGATTTTTTGAAAATTATGTGTTTTTACTTAACACTAGTCTTTCTCGGCCATCACATTCGTATGTGGTCGATTGGCCAGTGTATAGCACACGGCATTACAGATAAAAGTCGTCCTTCTTGCAGAGATCTTTCCTGTTACTTATGGTATAAAAATATTCAAACCTAGTCTCCATAAACACTGCTCCCTCTTTCCTCATTCGTATAATATATTCCCTAGTTCGTTTTGTCATCGCCGTGGTCTAGTAGGTAGTGTGTTGGCTTATTAGACGAAAGACCCGAGTTCGAATCCCAGGTCAGACATCAAAACGAAAATTTGAAAATAATTTTTCGGTGACTTCCTCTCAGCAGATTTTTTGGCAAAAACTCTGAGAGTAAAAAATTGTCATGGAATGCTTCTCAAAAAAAAATAAAAATGTTTCGTTCGGAGTCGACTTTAAACTGTAGGTCCCGCCACACATGTATAAAATTAACGCACACAACATAAGTGGGAGAAGCTAGTACGTAGTACAATGGGTCAATTCGGCCACCGAGTACTGTACTTATCAGAATTGACAAGTACACGTCCTCTAACCTAACCTAACCTAACCTAACCTAACCTTCCCTAGTTCCAAACACAATGCCAACCCCTCAGTGTAGGTCGTATGAAAAAAAATAATGGCACTTGCCTTTGTTCTTTCAATGGTAATATTAGAAGCTATAATCGAATTTTTAAAATTGTCTGCAACGCCGTATGATAATTTATTATCAATTACGATGTTATTTACAAGTTGAAATCTTTTGGCTTAAATATAAACTTGTTATACAAAGCTTAAGGAAGCCTTTAATGTACTTAAGTAAAGAAAATGAAGTAAATTTTTAATTGGTAAAAATCGTCAAAATAAGTGCATAAAATAAAATAAGCTTTCTGTTTACAAAATCTTTGTAAACAAGAATTTATCAGAATCATTAATGGTGCCAACAAAACTGCACAACTTTTCATACTATGTTCCTTTCTTCCTAAAATAACTTCCTTTTCAGAAGAGGTCCTACTTACTGGTTTCCTCATTTGTGCAATTCAATTCCTCTGTATTACTTTTTATGTGGGACAATGTTAAATCGTTTGTTTATTTCTAAAACCAGCTGCAGTTGAAACATAGGTAGGTTGTGTTCGAGTAGGCAAAATGTCCAAAAATTGAGATAACTCGACACTGCTGCGACCATCGTTTTTAAAAATTATATATCACATCATCAGTATCGTATTCCAGAATATAGTAAAAAAAAATTTGTTTCCTCAATAAATCTGTACTGTATCGTCGTTTTAAGTTCTCAAGCGGTATTGTTTTAAATGCTAAACATTCAATACAAATTTTAATTCCTCTGTATAGCCATGAATGTAATTTAAGTCACCTTTAATAAAATTTTTATTCTTTAATCACATAAAAGTTTCACAGACCATAACAGTCTTTGCATTTACAAAAACGAAGTGTTGCTCTGAAATCATTACTTTTTTTTTTGGACGAAAATAAATGTTTAAAAAGTGAATTGTAAATTGTGTTTATGAACAGATATTGTACGTATAAACTATGTACATAACATTAAAAAAAAAATTATGTCTGCTGGTCATTACGGTATGTATGCAGCCATACGTACATATGTACGTATGTTTGTGTACATACTTTTCAATTTTGAATTTTTCTCCAAAAAAAAAAAATTCATTCTCTTCAGTTTTTTGTATCATTAGTGTGAAATGCAAACAAAAGGGAAAAAATTTTATATTTTTAATCCGAGCAAGTCATTTGGTGGTCCATAAAATACACACACACATCCATACATACGTATATACATTGGTATGTGTTTAATGGAAAAAAGGGTAATTATTATGTGTTAGTTGCGCATTAAGGGCGTAATTAGAAAGTGATTTTGCCCGCAGGTATTACTCGTATATTAATTTCATGTAGCCATGCAATCGTGAAAGTTAACTTTTGCATAGGGATTTTATAAAACGTACATACATACATACTTTTAACTGAATAATCAAAAAGAATTGAAAAAAAAAAACAAAAAAGAAAAATCTACAGAAATAATATTACAATTAAAATAAATCTTCATTAATATGAAGTGTTTATGGTTTCGTTAAAAAAGGTCAAAAATAATTTTTTTTCCACATTGTTTTTACACATTTTTTAAATATTTTGTAGCGTATACATGGACATTTTGCCGTGTAAAAGATTAAATATGTAAAAGTTACGTAATAAAAGTCTTATAAATTGGTTAACATTCTAGCATCAGCTACAGTAGTCGTCTAATCACCTGTTTAGCTAGAATGACTGAATTAATGAAACCAAAAAATAAACTCTACGTAAGACATCACCGGCAATACGAAACATGAAGAAATATTTCTTCAGTGGCTGTATCTTAGCAAATTTTTGGTAAAAACTCTGGAAATAAATAAAATTGCCATGAAAAGTTTTTTTTTTTTTAAATCTGTCGTTGAAAGTCTTTTAACTGTAGGTTTCGCCTATAAAAATAACTCACGACACAAGTGGTGTGAAAAGCTATATCGTAAACGTGATTGTGTCCTTTGGTAAAAATTTGTATTTTTTTTAGAAGCATTTGGTTGCAGAAAACCGAAAATCTGTTAAATACAGGGTGGCTGATATGTATTGCAGCCAACTTCAGGTTGTTATCATTTGTACACCGCTCGTCTGACAGATTTATTCCAGTGACAGTTCATTTTATTAGTTACAAGCTTGCACGAAAGTGGCCAGTTACTGAATTTAGTTTTTTTAGTTTTCGATGAGAAGCCACTTCAAATTGAGCAGTTTGTGAACAAACAGAATAATCTTGTTTACCAGCCAAAGAGGTCAGCTGAAACTTTACACCTGCGATTGGCCGCCAGAACTCAAACACCGCCGATGGTAATGATGTGGGCCGCCGTAACGGCCGGTGGTCGCACCCCGTTCGAATTCATCGACCGTGGGGTCAAAATAAATGCTGAATATTATCGGAAAAATGTATTAAAGACAGTATTGAAGCCCTGAGCAGACAAACATTTCGGCCGCAGACCGTGGACATTCCAACAGGACTCAGCACCACCACACCCAGCACGTGTCAACTAAGAATGGTTTAACAAGGAGGTCCCTCGCTTCAGTTCTACAGCACAATGGCCACCAAAATCTCCGGATCTTAATCTATTGGCCTTTTGCGCCTGGAGCATTTTAGAGAGTAACGTTCTCACTAAAAAATACCAAAGTGTCGATCATCTCAAGACGACGCTTCGCCGAGAATGGGTTAAAATACCGCAGAGCCTGTTTCGTGAAGTCTGTGATAGCTTTGTCGGCCGTTTAAAGGCCATTATTCGTACCAAAGGTGCCCAATTCGAACAAATCTAAACTGATTCTATAATTTGATGTTTTTTCCAAAATTTTATGCTTTTGAACAATGAAACTAAAAAAATATAGCGCTTTACTTTGTTGCATTATATGTTAGCCACCCTATATTTTACATTTTTAAATTATGGAAATTATTACTCCCGTGCCATTGAAACGGCTACTATAGTCAAGCCATTTATCCTTACTTACATTACAACTCTTCAGTCAGGATTATTGATTTCTGTCAAAAATTATGAGAGTGGAACAAAATTGCAATGAAAAAGTTTCACAAAAATCGGGCGTTCACGTATAAATCTGCTGTTCTGTATAAAATGAACACATCCAGAAACTAGGTCGTAATTCTGACTAAAGAGTTATAATAACCAATTATGTAAGTATGTCCATATGTATGCTATTCCACAGCTTTTAGTTTACAAATGTAATTGAAGTAAAGTTGAAGAAATTTAGGAAATTTAGGTCGTTGTTATCCCTTGTAAGTGAACACATAAAAATCCAAAGCCATGGCTTTGTTCTATGCAATGTTTCCGCCCTTGTCTTGAACCTGCCTAAATAGCATCTCCCCATAATCTATAACACCGAGTTTAGCTGCTTAGAATACAAACTTTTAAATTAACAGAAAATAAACTTTTATTTTGGCAAAAATATTTTCTTTAATCTTATATAATCGATACAATATCATTAGATTTTCTTTTTTTTTCTGAACTTCTCTTTTACGACTTACAACATTAACAATACTCGTACTAATGTTAACGATTGCTGATGATAATAATTGGGCTTAATGCTATTCTCCAAAAGTGTGTACAACTACATACCATACGTACGAAGATATGCTTATTTATAGCCATGAACGTATGTATGCTTTTGTATAAAAGATGCTTGTGATTATATGCTTTGATTTTGTGATAAGCCGGGGATAATTGATTGCGTTCAAACGTAAATGGCTCCTTTGGGAAGGTTCTTAATCATGAATTGTTCCCCTCTTTTTTTTTATTTTTACAGCCGTAAGCAGTTTATAGACATTTTTCATGTTTGTATTCTTATTGAGTTTTATTTTGAAATGAAATAAGTGTTATACGATTTCCCACTTGAGTTTTACACCTGACTGCCGTATTGTATTGTTTAAGTTTCCCTGCAAGAATATGTGAGTGTGTCTGAACACTTTATTTCTTTTGTAATTACACCACCCATTGCATGTATGGGGGTGTGTGTATAATTTTATAGATTGTGTGTGATTTTATTGATTACGCTATTAAAATGGCTTTACGTTACATACACGCTTATATTGTTCAGTATGTGTGCGTATGTGTGTGAATTTTGTTTTAAAACTACCTTAACCACGGTAACAAATTCGCAAAAGCATAAATCATTAATTGTTTTTCCGCTTTATGGTTATAATTACCAACATGGTAATTTGTGTTTACAACTTAGAGGTTAATTATGAAGTAGAAACAACAAAAATTGTTGAAATTGAAGTGTATTCTGTAAGACCTTTTTCCAATTGATTTTAAACAGTTTAAACAGCTTCTACCTTCTATTACTAAATCTACTTAACTTTAGATGGCAAAGTTGAAATAATTACCTTTTACATCGAATCTCTATCCTGCGAACACAACAGTGGCTGTACCAGAGGCTAATAGATATGTACCCTGGCTGTCGTCCCCAAAACATTTTAAATCGCTCATTGTCACCACCATGTCTTGTCATGAATTCGAATCTGCCAATACTTATGTCATTCTATTATGTCACAAAATTCAGTATATTATCTCCACTGAATGTAATAAATCTATATACGCTTGAGCAAAGTTTTGATTTATTGGGCCAATGAGAAACTGCACCATGATACACTTGATTTTACAAAAAAAAAAAAAACATCTTTTCGAATGATGCTCATTTTCATCTTGGTGGGTACGCCAATAAGCAAAACTGCCGTATTTGGAGCTGAGAAAGTCCACACATGCTTCAACGATCCATACAGTTTCTATTTAATGTCGTCACAGATGAAGGATAATTAACATCTAATACTTGGCAATATAAGGAGTACGCACAAAAAAAAACTGGACATACACTTTCCGTTATAGAAATAAAACTAAGTGGTGGATTTTTTTCGTTTTATATTTCAATTAAAGTAAATATTATTTGAATTCTTTTGAATATAAAATTTTTTTTCTGACAAAGGTCTCAGAGCATTCAACTTTTTGAGCCACTTTTCTTCTAGATATGTTAGGGTGTTTTAGAAAAATACGTATTATTTTACTTGCTTTATTTTGGTCGGCAAATCCATTTCTTCTTCCACTTCCAAGCCTTCTCTCAATACTCAAAGACTCCTTATATTGTTTTATTCTTTCCTTAGAAACTGTTTTTTGGTGCCTAGCAATCGTTTTTTGAAAGCGGCACGATTTTTCATTGAAAATTTCAATTATTTTTTTACGACATTCTTGTTGGGGGCCCGCCCATTTTCAAAAAACTAATTTTGCTATTACAATGACATTTAGCACGTGGATTTTAGAACAGATGACTAACAAAAACAATGTAACGGTATTAATTTTTTTCAATTATAATAAAAGTTATAATCTTAAAATTAGGCCCATATTTTTCGTGCGCACTCCTTAAGTACTGGGGGTTTTGAAAAAACTTAATGCAGATTTGATCGGAGTCGCCGTAGTCCAGTAGGCAGTGTGTTGCTTTATTAGACTAGAGCGTGTGATTGGCTCTGACCTCTCAAAGAAAAACGAAAGTAAAAGAAATGGACAACTTACTCCCAGCAATTTTCTAGCAAAACATCTGAGAGTAATATGAAATGGCCATAAAAAGTTGCTTAAATCTATTGTTCGGATTCGACATTACACAGTAGGTACTAACACTCATTGATAAAAATTAACACAAACCTTATAGATTGTGTGAGGACGAGGGATGCCAAACGGGATTGGTTTTTGAAAATCCCGGGATTTGGGATTTAGTAAATCCCGATATTTCGGGATAATTCGGGATCTAAAAATCCCGAAAAATCACGGGAAAAACTGTGATTTTCTCTTAATAATAAAAATATTTCGTTAACAAAATCATTTGTATTCCAATTATGTATGTATATCAGAATTATATACATACTTATACATACATAATTAGTCATTACAACCCTTCAGTCAGGATTATTGACCTAGTTTCTCACACTACTTATGTTGTGTGAGTTAATTTTTATACATAAGTGGTGGGACCTACGGTTTAAAGTCGACTCCAAACGACAGATTTTTGAGAAGTTTATGTCATTAAAAATAAAATTTTAAAACAGCAACTCAAAAAGTAACAAAAAAAGCGTAAAATAACAAAAATAAAAATTGTTCACACATATGCAAATGCATTAGTTTTAAGAAAATCATTTGGATTCCAACAAAAAGATTAAAGCATCTAACATGTGATCTGATAGGCTTGAATGAATTTAGTTGTAAACTTACGCTGCTGTCGGAAAACATTTATCGCAATCAACATTTGTTGATAAAATAGTTCCAAGATAGCTGTATGCAGCTTGTAAATATTCACCTCTACTACCTCCTAATATAAATAAATCTATTTCTTTGGACAGTTGAGTATCTAAATCAGTTACCCTATTAATTTGTTTTATAGAGCTTTTGCATTCTCCAATGGCAGCAAATAACTTTTTATCAATGGAAGTGGGGATTTCCTCATCTGAGAATCTATTATCGAAGTCAAGTGATATAGAATTTTTTTTCAGGACCTTTTGCAAGGTTAAAATACTTATGAATTCACAATCCCGAAAATCCCGAAAAATCCCGGGACAAGTATTTAAAAATCCCGGGATTCGGGATTGTGTGAATCCCGAAAATCCCGGGATTTCGAGTTTCGGGATTTCCCGATTGGCATCCCTAGTGAGGACCTAGGGCTTAATCCTGCCTAAAGGAATGAAGTGACAAATTCATTAAGCAAGTAATAGCTTAGTGGCCTTATATAAAGAATTTGAAGATAAAGTTAATCGTAAGTCAGTCTTCAGTCAGTCTTTCAGCGTTATGGAGCCATTAAATCAAAAACTAAATACAACGAACTACTCTGTACATTAAACTTTTTATTTTAATGGGGGTCGCCATGGTCTAGTAGGTAGTGTGCTGGCTAATTGGACGTAAAGCCATAGTTCGAGTCCCAGGTCAGACTTCAAAATAAATAATACAAAAAGTATTTTTTCGGCTATTCCTGCTCATCAGATTTCTGGCAAAAACTCTGAGAGTAAATAAAATTGGCATGAAAAGTTTCTCAAAAAAAAAAAAAATCTGTCGTTCGGAGTTTACTTTAAACAGAAGGTCCCGCCACTTATGTATAACATTAGCGCACACAACATAAGTAGTGTGAGAAACTGAGGGCTTCATAGGGACGATTGCTGTAGACTGTCTAATGTTGAAGGTATGGTCCGGCCATTTTAAATGTTCCTAGCAGCAACTCGTTTCCTTTCGCCGTTCGCATCTGCCCTCTTTCCTAAAACCTGCACAATGCACGGCATGAGTAGGGGCCATCCCTTGAGTGCTGGTGTTATAAAAAAAAAAATTGCCGCCCATATTTCAGTCCTTAATTACATTACCTCTTATTACAATATTTAATTAAAGTTCGATTTAAAATTTTATTTTCGATTTTCATAATCTTTTTATAAGCAGGAATGTAATTAATTGCCAACTTTCACTTTTAGGAGTTCATGAACTTTTCATTGCAATTTCCTTTTCTTTTATTTTGTTTTGTTTTCTTTTAATTTTCATCATTTTATTTCCAGTGTTCACAAGTGCAAAAGTTTAAAAGTTAAAACACGAATATCCAATTGTCTGCAATCTTCAGTTAAGGATTTTATTTTAACATTTTTTTTTTTGTGTTTTTTTTAATATAAAAAGAAAAAGAAAAAATTAGGCAACCAACAAAACAAAACTAAAGTCAGTGCTATTAAAAGCATGTCAGGTGGAAACATGTAATTAACAAAAGGAAATAGTAAAGAAGCATGTTTTCTTTCGTTTCGTTTCTTTCATTTGTTTTCCCAAAAATTTGTTTGTGCTGCGATTTTGTTTTCTTGTTTTTTGTGTTTTTTTTTTTTTGGTTAATTTGGTGCGCACATTCCATAAGCCAAGCAATCGCTATTTTGTACGATTCAGTTTGATTACGAAAGCGAAATGGTAGTTAAATTTCATTTTTATTATAACGGGAAAAACAACGACTTTGTGATTCTATTTTTTGTTTTTTGTTCGCCTTTATTTTTTGATCATTGGAGGAAAATTTTAATTTCCCGCTATATTGCCATTTCCAACAACACTAACACTAACACAGCCGTAGTTAGTGGTGCAACATGCAGTTGCTCTAAAGCAAAGCTCCATTTATTAAGGATTCTAAAAAGGGTTTTGCAATATTTAATGTTAATGTTAAAATAAAATGAAAGTCGCCGTGTTCTAGTAGAGCCAGGGTTCGTGCCCCAGGCCAGACATTAAAAAAAAAGTATTTTTTCGGCGATTTCCTCTCAGCAGATTTCTGGCAAAAACTCTGAGTAAATAAAATTGCCATGAAAAGTTTCCCAAAAATCTGTCGTTCAGAGTCGACTTCAAATTGTAGGTTCCACCACTTATGTATAAAATTCACACACACAACATAAGTGATGTGAGAAACTTGGTCAATAATCCAGACTGAAGGGTTGTAATGACCAATTATGTATGTAATGTTAAATCAAGAACTAAAAGAAAGTAAAATAAACTTAACTTTTCGTTTACCCCTGTTATTGGTATTTGAATGCAACCATACAAAGCCATTCAAATTTAATCGCTTGGGTGTGTGAGTGAGTGAGTGTGTGTGAGGGATGCATGTGTGTGCAGCAGTAGTTTTTAATGTAAGTTCAACATCTCTAAGTTGTTGAACACGCAACTCAATATTAAATCGTTTTATTTGTGCTGCAAACAGCACATGCAATAACATATTTATTGCTGTGATATAGTAATAGAAAGGAAAACAACCATAACGGCACTACCAACACCAACACTAACAACACCACCACCACCACCACGACTGCCATCATAATTTGGAATATTTTTTGAAAATTCAAAGTATAATTAAGTTATTATTTTGTAGCAATAAAATTCAGCATACAGGCAGGCGTAGAAGTATCATCATCGTTTTAATACATTCACACTTACAAAGAGCATACATACTATATGCAAACAGACTCATAGAAAATGTATGTATGTACACATTATATCCCAGCTAGCATTCGGAAGATTGTTTTTATAAAAATCACCTTGATGAGTCTTTTTAGAGTACTTTTGGTGATCAAAAACTTATTAGTCAGTTACACGATTAAAAAAAGACTCAAAAATAATTCGTGTTAATGAGTAAAATGAGTTCAGTTTAAAATACAACAAAAAATTGTATTGCATTCGGAAATGAATCATCCAGACGTTTAAAATGTGACTTTTATTTCTGTTATTTGTACTGAAGATTGAAAAACGCTTAATCAAAAACAGATCATGCAGGGGTTTGAAAAGTGATTGCAATTACATATTTTATGATCATATTTTACGCAAGTAAATGATTAAAAATTGCTTTTCTGTATACATTTTCTTTTAGTAAAAGATGGCTATGAAATAAAGTACAATTTTTTTTAAATTGAAAAATTTTCTTTGTTTTTTAACGAAAAACAATAAATAAATTTTAAATAAATTTTGATGTCTACGAATGTAAACTTAATATTCTTTCTTTTTTTATACTTAACGTTCATATGAATTTGATTTTTGAAATCGCTGTAGTGTAAACGTAGAATACAGAAAACCTAATAAAAATACTTGAAGAAAGTAAAATATAATTATAAGTGGGAATAATAAATGACTCATAATTTAATCATAAATGACATAAAAACGAGTCCAAATTAATACGCACATGACTCATAAGTGGCAATAAAAGGAGTCATAAAAGACTCGTATGTGATTAAACGATGACTGAAAGACGACTCGAAAAAATCATAAACGAAGATAAATAAGACTAATAAATGAAAAGAAAGTGACTGAAAGATGACTCAAAAAAGAATCATAAACGCAGGTAAACAAGACTAATAAATGATCAGAAAATGATTCGAAAATTATTATAAAGTTACTAAAAAAAGAGTCGAAAATTACTCTAAAATAATATAGAAAATGACTCATAAGTAACTTTTTAAGAAAAGTCTCTCGTAGTCACTTTTTTCTCCCGACGAAAGTGTCTTTTATGATTATAAAATAAGTGCGTATTCGAGTTTTTTAATCGCGCAGAAGAATACAAAAAGACTCGATTTTGATTAAAAATTTTCAAAATTGCTGGCTGGGATAACACAAGCATCCATACACATATGCTGTAATAGTGCAATGTTGGTGGAACAGCCATGATTTGTGTTCAGAAAACCATGTAATACATCGTTTTTAAGCCGTAATAATAGTCATTGCATAATGAAAAGCAAAACAAAATCCTAAAACATCTGAAACAACTACGTCAGCATTCTAAATTAGAAAACGTGCACCAACAAAATAAGAAATTAAAAAAAAAGGAAAAATCATAACAAACTTTATTGAATATTTGGCTGTCCTATATGCGTAAAACTTACTTGCACTTACTTTACATGATGCATATCCATATACATACGTATAGATTGATTGCAACATAATTTTGTACATAATTTGCTATTAAAATTAAAAACATGGTCCAATTAAATTTCAGCCGTAATTCAATTGTTGTGTTAAAAGAAATATATGTACGTCTGTGATTCATTTGATGTTCCTTCTTAACTCTCTGAAGTAGATTAGAATATTCATGGTTAGGTTTGAAGACGTGTACAGGGCGGCTGATAGATAATCCAACAAAGTAATTTAATTTATTTTTTTTAATTTTATTGCTCAAAAGCAAAAAATGTTGGAAATAACATCAAATTTTAGAATCAGTTAAGATTTGCTCGAATTGGCCACCTTTGGTACGAATTATGGCCTTCAAACGGACGACAAAGCCATCACAGGTTGCACGAAAGTAGCTCTTCGGTATTTTGGCCCGTCTTGAGAGGATCGACACTTTGGTATTTTGTAGTGAGAACCTTACTCTCCAAAATGCTCCAGGCACAAAGGTCCAACGGATTCAGATCCAGAGATTTTGATGGCCATTGTGCGGTAGAAATAAAGCGAAGAACTTCCTTTTTAAGCTATTCTTGGTTGACGCGTGCTGAGTGCGGTAGTGCTGAGTCCTGTTGGAATGTCCATGGTCTGCGGTCGAAATGTTTGTTTGCCCAGGACTTCAATGCTGTCTTTAAGACATTTTCCCGATAATATTCGGCTTTTATTTTGACCCAAACAAAAGATTTATTCCCATTAAAATGCTGGAGGGCTCTAACGATAACCACCTGTGATTTTCCAGCCAAATATAATGCAACCTTATTCCTTATTACCATGCTTAAATTCCATCACGAATAACTTTTTTTCTAAATGCAGTAGATGAAAATGCTTTATAAACTTGCAAATATTAAAATTAACTGTCACTGGAATAAATCTGTTAGTTGTCAGACCAGCGGTTTACAAATGATAACAACCTGAAGTTGGTTTCATTACATATCAGCCGCCCTGTACTTGTCATTAGGAGAAGTACAATATCCAATGTTCACAAGGACCCATTTTAAATACGTTCTAAAGAGAGTATAGCGTAGGAATATAAGTAATGAGGAAAAGGAAAACAGAGTTAGAAAAGGATATAGGAAATGGAGGAGAAAAGTTGAGTTACAAACGTTGTGATTTACAGCATTAGTTGATTACCTGGTACCGGCTTCTGGTACGTATCTAGGTATTTCCTAATGGGATGCAACAATGCCCCACAGCTGCTCAAGAAATTAATGTAACGGAGTGAAATCGTTTGTATTACTCACACGTGAGATGAACATGACCTAAAGTCGTTCGCACAGATGCCGAATGCAGCATGAGTTGCGTGAAACTATACGTACGTCAAACTGAAATCGAATGTTAATAATGGAGAGTTCATTAATTTGAAACCAAATGCCGATGATGATGAAGTCATCAATTTAAGTCCATAAAAACTTGATAATCATCGATATATAATGCTCGCCGTTAGATCAATGATTCCGCCTGACCGTAATTCTTACAAATAAATTACTTCTCACACCACTTATGTTGCGTGTGTTAATTTTATGATGATGGGACCTACAGTTTAAAGTCGTCTCCGAACGACAGAGTTTTTGAGAAACTTTTCGTGGCAATTTTGTTTACTCTCAGAGTTTTTGACAGAAATCTGCTGATAGGAAATCGCCAAAGAAATACTTTTTGTATTTTGTTTTTGATGTCTGGCCCTGGTGCTCGAACCCTGGCTTTACGACTAATAAGCCAACACACTACTTACTAGACTACGGCGACTATTATAATTATTAAAAAAAAAACATTTTTTTATGACCAACTCTTTGTATTTGTTATCCTCAAATTCAAAATCATAAACTTCTTAAAAATCAGTATTTTTGATGGCAAATAACGTCTAACTTTGTTTGCATGTTCAGTCATCAAAATGCAATTTCCTAATGGAATATGACATAAATTCATTACAAATGTTAGTAATTCGTGATTGAAAAAAAAACCAAAATGTTTGCTACAACTTAGGGTATCCAATATTGAAATGGAATTTGTTGCAACTTCTTTGAACCATTGAAACTGAAACTTTATGACTCTGACAAATAAAAAAGAATGTAAACCGTGAAATCCGTAAATTAATATTAATTCTGTAAACACACCTCATGTAACAGCTTGCCGTTAATACCGTCGATTTTGTGGAAAATTCCTAAGCAATTACTCGAGAAGTAATGTCACATTGTAACATAACCATCTCAATATCTAACTGATTCCGTATAACATTTACAATCATAGCTGCCAGATTTGACGATTTATCATAATTTTGACGATTTTGTGCTCCAAAAATATCATATTGACGATGTGACGATTTATGCCTTAATTTTGACGATTTTTAAAAATTAAAAATTTACATTATTTTCTTTATTTGAGTACATTAAAAGCCACTTTAAGCAGTTAATACTATTACCAAATTTTTCTATATCTTATGTCCTTAAAAGCCAAAAAACTACAATCTCTGCACGAAAGGGAGTTCCACATACAAATAGTTCTATTAAAGAAAGAATTTTGTCTGTAATGCAGTGAGCGATCCATTGGTCAATCAACCACATATGTATGTACCCGCCAAGAAAGGCAAGTGTTCGCTTGAACAAAATCCGTTAAAATTTCGATCCAACAGTGAAACTAGATCACATTCCAACAATGCTCCAGTGAATCAATGAAGTTCGACACCCTACCGTCGTTAACGGGCAACTTCACCCTTTCTTCTAAGCGGTAGAGAAGTAGTCTCAAAATAATCGTTGAGGCATTGCCCTATACATGAGTGTTGTATTCCAATCGGTTTCGGATATAAGCGGTGTAAACTTTAGAAACTAAGGCACTAAAAAATGTGTCGGTTCTAGCGTACATCACACTGAATTTTTGTGACGATAAGTTTGACGATTTCCAAGAACGTGTTTGACGATTTTTTATGATAATTATTGACGATTTGATGCTTTATTTATCAGGCAGCTAAGTTTACTAATATTTTTTATCAGCGGGTTGCCATAGGAAAATAAATATGAAAATAAAACCTTATTCTATTGTGTTGAAGCTATTTAATACAGCAAACTTTATTGTCCAATAATCTGTAGTTGTTCTTTTTCTAATGAAATAATGACCTAAACATTTTTTTCTCCAAATGTTTTGACCGAAACCGTATACTTTATTTAGAACTCAATAAATTTTAAATATTAAGTATACGCCTAAAGTTTAAAGATTTTGCCCAATTGTATAACAAATGCCTGAATAAATTGTAAACCCTACATTTGTATGTATGAACAACATTAAGTTCATAATTTGTTGGAGTAAATCATATTTGACATGATTGCCTTTTGAATTGGTTTAAAGACTGGTTGGCATGTTGACGTAGACATTTTATGTGTTCATGTTTTAATAGTGTTTACTCAGGTATTTTAATACACTGTTGTTGCATGAATTGATTTCTTTATTCTTGCCTGCATTTATAACACCAAATACGTTTAACGTAAAACAATTATTAAGAATTACTTACTACAGGGTCCTACGACAAGCTATGATAGTTGCTAAGAACCAGTTTGTTTCAGTTACATTGATTATTTTATATAATTGGTCATTACAACCCTTTAACCATGGCTGTTGTGAGCTATAAAGTCATCTCCGAATGACAGATGATTGAACAATTTTCATGGCAATTTTCTATTTACTCTCAGAGTTTTTGCTAGAAATATGCTGAGAGGAAGTCACCGATGAAATATTTTTTCATATTTCGTTTCGTTGCCTGTAACTGCAGTTTAAACCATGGATTTAAACCTATTAGGCTGTGGCGACAACTGCTTTATTAGCTATTATATGTATGTCCAACCTGATTTGCCAAATCACCATGAGCGACCATAAATAATGACTTGTTCTCTGAATTGTTTGACAATGGTTGGATGGTTAGGCACTTGTAAGGAGTGCGCACAGAAAAAAATGGGCTTTCATTTAAGCTTATAACTTTTATCATAATTGAAAAAAAGTGAATACCGTTACATTGTTTTTGTTAGGCATCTGTTTCAAAATCTAAATTTCATTGCAATAGCAAAATTAGTTTTTTGAAAATGGGCCACCCAACAATATTGTCTTAAAAAATAATTGAAATTTTCAATGAAAAATTGCGCCGCTTATAAAAACGATTGCTAGGCTCGCAGTTGTTAACTAAAAAGCAGTTCCTATGGTAAGAATAAAACAATATAAGGAGTCTTTGAGTATTGAGAGAAAGCGTGCAAAGTGGAAGAAGAAATGGTTTTGCCTGACCAAAACAATGCAAGTAAAATAATACGTATTTTTCTAAAACACCCTAACTATGTCTGAAGAAAAGTAGGCTCAAAAAGTTAGATGCTCTGAGACCTTGGTCAGAAAAAATTTTATACACAAAAGGGATTCAAATATTGTTTACTTTAATTGAAATATAAAACGAAAAACATCCGCCATTTAGTTTTGTTTCTATAACGAAAAGTGTAAGTCCAGTTTTTTTCACGCGTACTCCTTAGTCAACAATTTTTGTGAAAAATTATTAAAATTTGAATTTTGTCAGCCGAGATACTTTCAAACAGGACAGAAAACGTTTAAGAAATCTCTACATACTGTCCTTTAAGGAAGACCAGTCGATACAATAATGCTTCACTTGTTTTGTAGAACGTAAATTTGATTGTAAGTTGGTCAAGTTATTCGGATATAAATTTATAATAAATAAATCCTTAATTTATTAAATTAAATTTTATTTTCGATCATAATTTTAGAAGAAAAAAGAAACAAACATTCAGTGTACAATACCACAAGTCTCGCTTATCAATCATTGGCTCAAGTCTCACCACTGAGTGAGTATTTAAAACTCACTGACATCATCGTTCTTTACTCTATGTATTCCGTTTTGTACTCTTGTCATGAATTTCTATGTACATGTAGCCTTATCTCAACAGCTGACGACATTTAAAATGTCCAAACTTTGTCGATTATTTCTTTTTTTTAGTGTTTTGTATCGATAATCATATTCGCATTTATAAACCATCATTTGTACCGAATGTATCCTTAACGATACGCGCTCTAGAAATTCTTCACGACTTCTATTTCAAAGCCATTTTTATTAAAATTTTTGCAAGATGATAATAATATTTAAGCCTTTAACGCTAAATACAAATATTTTTTAAACTACAACCTAGATTGACTGTATTTATACTTATTTAGACGAGAGTGATGAATTACCCAAAAAAAAATATTTCGGTTTCTTCAACTAAGTGCCTAAGGGGTTAATTTTTTGTGACATGTCGGGTGTACTTTAACAAAAACGAAATACCTGTTGATTTCGTATTGTTGTATTTGTTGTAGAGATGCTCCTACCTGTTATAAATTTGCCTTGTTCATGTTCCTGAAATTCTAAATACCCTTCGCTGTGTGTATGATTGTTGTTATCTGTTTAATTTGTTTAGTTATTTTCATTTAGTCTATTTTTAATCGTCATAACAATATAATTACCTACTAATTTAGTCGCCATGGTCTAGTAGGTAATGTGCTGGGTTATTCGAGTCTCAGGCCAGACATTAAAATAAAATACAAAAAGTAATTTTTCGGCGATTTCTTCTCAGCAGATTTCTGGCAAAGATTCTGAGAGTAAATAGAAAATTGCCATGAAAAGTTTCTCAAAAAATCTCTCGTTCGGAGTCGACTTTAAACTGTAGGTCCCGCCACTTATGTATAAAATTAACACACACAACATAAGTAGTGTGAGAAACTTGGTCAATAATCCTGACTGAAGAGTTGTAATTACCTATTACGTATATAATTTAATTGCTATATTGGATGGATAATTAATGTGTACCTTTAATTATCTCTACCTTAATTTTAACTATTCCATATTAAATTTATAAGTATTAATAATTTAGATAAAGACAATAAATTTTTCTCTATCACATTGTTAAATATTTTTTGAATAGAAGATTCGTTTTTTTATGGTTCAATTTACTGGTGACCGCTTTGTCAAATGTCATTTGAAATGATAGCGCTCTACAATCATTTTATGGCAGAAGTGCAATTTGTTATAATAAAAGTGATTTTGAAAATTTCGTATAGAAAGTCATGAATGAATAATTTGTTTGAATTTTTACTTACTTACTGTAAATGTCCTTTCTAGTATCAATGCTGTGTAGGTAGGTAGGTAGCTAGATAGGTAGGTGGCTGAGTCTTCAGTTTCACTTTATATGATCATAAATAATTGTATAATAATGACCTTCTCTCAAAAATATTTTTGATGTGTAAAATTTATAGAAAATTTTATAAAATTTATTGCCATAATTAATCACGTTTATATGTATATACCATACACACACATATAACTCTGTATGATGGCTACGTTTAGACATCACCCCCTTTCTTTTTGTATTTCCACTGGATTCGCATTGGTCGGCATGTCTTCTGTACTCACGTTGGCAATCGAATGAAAGAATATGTTTGCGTTCACATTCAAAGCAGATGAGCAACCAAAAAAGAGAGAGACACGTACATTCATAAAGTACTGAAAGGAATGTGGTAATAAAGATAAAATACTATTATGAATTTCAAATTATTCCTTGATAGATTGTATGTGTTTTTTCAAATTATGAATGGGGTTTGTTAGTTTTCTTTAATATTTATGTTACATTTTTTTTCATTTCCATACATGCATACCATACCATATCATATACGATAAGTTGTTTTTTATTTGGTTGGTAGCTTTTGCTGTTTGCCTGGAAGCATCTTTAAAAATGAAAAAAATGATGCAAAACTGTGGAAATTTTTTATATGGGATAGCAGGGCGATTCAATGAATATCTCCATGTGTTAGCTTTGGCTTTGGTTTGACTGGCATTTTTATAGCAATTTTTCAAAATAAGATTTCATTTCTAAGGTTAAAAAACATCTCTTAGCCAGTTGGTCACACCAATCGATGACAGGGCTTCCACAAACAAGGTTTTCTATTCCCCGACTTTGGCAAATTTCTACATTAAATATCGACCTCTTCGGAGCTTCCTCATCCATTTGAAAAATATGGATGCTACTAAGCTGCATAACTTCTATATCGTTGAGGAGCTCACATAGCTCGTTGTACCATTCAATTCGAAAATCATCACCAACTCGCACTGGACCAAAGATTTTATGTAGCACATATATACATAATTGATCATTACAACCCTTCAGTCTGGATTATTGACCTGGTTTCTCACGCCACTTATGTTGTGTGTGTTAATTTTATACATAAGTGGCGGGACCTACAATTAAAAGTCGACTCCGAACGACAGTTTTTTTGAGAAACTTTTCATGGCAATTATTTTTACTCTCAGAGTTTTTGCCAGAAATCTACTGAAAGGAAATCGCCGAAGAAATACTTTTTGTATTTTGTTTTGATGTCTGATCTGGGGCTCGAACCCTGAATTTACGTCTAATAACAACACACTACCTACTAGACTACGGCGACTTCAATGTAGCACTATTCTCTCGAATACCCTCAAGCCTGCTCAATCAGTGGTTAATACACGGGGAGAGGATTTGCGTTTTTGCGAGTGTTAGCTTTGTCGTACAAGAAAGGTCTCTGCTACTCGTATTGAGACCATAGAGGACCTGTCGTCAAGCGTGATTCTACGCTTGATATCAAAGACTGATATCATTTTTAGTGATGACAGCGGATCCAAGATAAATAAAAAGATAAATTCCTTGACTATGTATTTCCCTAAATACATACATAATTGGCCATTACAACCCTTCAGTCAGGATTACAGCCTATCTTCTCACAACACTCACGTTGTGTGCGTTAATTTGTATACTTGAGTCGATTCTAAACGACAGATTTTTTTGAGTAACTTTTTCATGGCAGGTTTATTTATTCTCTAAGATTTTGCCACAGATTTGCTAAGGGGATATCGCCGAAGATATATTTTTTTCTTTTCATATTTCGTTTTGATAGCTGACCTGGGATGGGAATCCAAGTTTTACGTCTAATAAGCCTACCTACTAGGCTTTATACATAATTGGTGATTACAACCCTTCAGTCAGGATTATTGATCTAGTTTCTCACACTACTTATGTTGTGTGTGTTAATTTGGCGGGACCTACGGTTTAAAGTCGACTCCGAACTACAGATTTTTGGGGAACTTTTCATGGCAGGTTTTATTTACTCTCAGAGTTTTTGCCAGAGAACTGCCTGAGAGGAAATAGCCGAAAAAATAATTTTTGTACTTTGTTTTGATGTCTGGCCTGGGACTCGCTTTACGTCTAATAAGCCAGCATACTACCTACTAGACCACGGCGACTACTAGGCTATATGCTGCCGTCAAAACCTTAAAATTTTATGAATTTTTGTATTTAATACTTTTGGCTCCCTAGAAGAGAACGCAATTTACGAGTTATCTCGTAGTCGGCAGTCAACATGTTAAATAGAAAAATTCATAAAATTTTAAGGTTTGGCTCACTAGAAGGGAACGCAATTTACGAGTTATCTCGTTGTCGTTTTTTGACTAGTTTTCTGAAAATTGCCGCGGCAGTCAACGTATTAAAGTCTATATTTTCTTTAATTCACAATTATAATGCTGAAAAAAAAAATAGATTTATTTAACATTCTTAACATTGACTGTGAGTTGTACGCCCTGTAATCGTAGTTTCTCTTTCTGTTGTATTTCAAATGTCAGAATTGTGATAGAAATTTATACATCAAATAAACTGCACGTTTTCAAACAGAGCCTAGATAGACAGACCAATAGTAGATAAAAAGCCCTAGAAACATATGGAACGTAAATGAAATAAATGTCAGTAGAGTGGAAAACAAAGAACAGAACACAATAATAATAATAATAAAGAGAAGAAAAAGTTATTAAGTGCAGGTGTGAAAGAAATGCCAAACGTAATAAAAACTCAAATCAACCAGCAATAAAATTAGAAAACAAATATGACATGAAATGTTGGCAGCACAAACTCTTCAAATGAACTTAAATTACTTTTGATACAAAACAAAAAAAAAAAAAAATCATTTCTCATACCACACAAATACAAACAAATATTCGTATATATGTAGATGAGCATTCGTGTGGGTATGGAAAATAAATTACAAAAAAAAAATTTTTTTTTAAAAAACTTCTATAAAACTGAAGTACACAACATGCATAAAAATCTGTCTGTCTGTCTGCCAGTTTGCTTTATTTATAGAAATAATATTACAACGAAATCAAATGCCAAGAGTTATTCAAATATGGATTATCTGAAGACATCTTGTCAAATAAATTTTATGTAAAATACATCCACAAATAGCAGTCTGTCAAGAAATTGGTTTTGACACAGTGAAAATCGTTTGTGCCATGATATCTGTGCCAATTGTTAATCTTGTTTGCATTAGTATCATTAAAAATATGGCAATATACGAAGAGCGTCCAATACATTCAACTTTTTAAGTCCTAATTTTATAGTTGAAGAACTACTCAATCGATTTCTGAAACTATGCACGCTTTGTAATGATCTGCTTACACTGTTGGTTTCTTTTTTCAGCCGAACTTCGACATACTGGGTGGCTGATATGTATTGCAACCAACTTCAGGTTGTTATCATTTGTAAACCTCTCGTCTGACAGCTGACAGATTTATTCCACTGACAGTTCAGTTTATTATTTACAAGCTTACAAACGCATTCTGATTTATTGCATTCAGAAAAAAAGTTATTCGTGACGGAATTTAAACGCTATAGTGTGATTGCTTTATATTTGGCTGGAAAACCACAGGTGGCTATCGTTTGAGCCCTTCAGCATTTAAATGTGAATGAATCTTTTGTTTCTCGTACCATTGCTCGTTACCGTGATACTTGCAGTGTTGCATCGCGTCCAAAAAGTGGACGAAAAAATGGTAACAACACCAGAAATGATCCGAAAATTAAAGGCCAGATTTAATCGATATCCATGCCGCAGTGAAAGAAAAATTACTCGAGAGCTGAACATATCGCGAAAACGGATGCAACACATATTGAAAAATGAGCTTGGACTAAAGCCATTGAAGACATTAAAGACAGTATAGAAGTCCTGGGTAGACAAACATTTCGGCCGCAGACCATGGACATTCCAACAGGACTCAGCACGCGTCAACCAAGAATAGCTTAAAAAGGAGGTTCCTTGCTTCACGCATTCATACTACTCATACTCAAAGTTGGAGTACTCGTCGTATTCATACTTAACAATACGAATGATGTTGTTGAGTTCGACTCGTCTCTATTTAACATTTAAACGAAGCACAAAATAAGTATGATTCGCGTACGAAGTATGATTGTTATACTCACAAGAAGATTAAGTGTATGCTTTGCTTGTTGTCTTTGTTTTTCCTTTCTTCTTTGTTTGTATAAGCAACAACAACAAAAGCTGTATATTTTGATGAATGATTCAAGCCACTCGAATGACTTATAAGTATTTTTCTTAATTTATGAATCAAAATGAGTAGGCATATGAATCGAACACATTTCGTATGTTGTGAGTTTGATGTCAACATTGTACTCATACTCATTGCTACTTATACTTATAGATCAATGTTGAAGCGAGTACGAATGACACAGAGTAGTTGAATTTTAATTCTGTTGATTCACTTATATTCAACATTGCATGAGTGCTTATTAGTAGAGAAAAAACGAATCGTTACTGATCTCTGGTTAAGATTACAACCTAGCTTCTTAGCGCTAGAAGAAGCAAGATATTGGATGCGTTATCCATGAGCGTATGCACTCATAATCAACCTTATTTCTGTGCAAGAAATTTGGACATATCGTTTAGCGTTTGTTTTCAGCAGGCAAAAATTCAGAGACTAGGTAGAATAGCCATGAAAAGTTTATTACAAATCTGCCGTTCGGAGTCGACTTTAAACTGTATATGCCACAACACAATACAGGATGAATGTTGTGAAAAGCTATGTTGTAATCCTATGAGTTAATAACAAACAATGCCAGATTGTAGGTAAATAGAAAAACAACACAGTATCTATAAACAAATAAAATGAAAAAAATTTATTCGCTTTATACTGTTCAAGTGTATCTATAAAGTTAATTTAATTTCTAATTAAGTTCGAGCACAAGCATATAACTTTTAGGTGGTACTACCTTCGCAACAGGGAGCAGTAAAAGAGTTTTTCTTTTAATTTTTCTTTTTTCTAGAGCATTCTTTTTTATTGTTCATATTCGTTATTATCAGTTTTAAGCATTTCCTCTAAATTGCCACAAAATACTTCTTTTTTTATTTCAAATATTTTTTTTGCTCAATCTTATCACAAGGTTTTCGGTTGGCTGAATTTAAAAACTAAACTGGTTACAAAAAAAAAAAATTAAAAAAATAAAACGTAGAATGTTTTGGAAAACTTTTGTATGATAGCCTTTATTTTTCATATTTTTTTTCTTTCTTTCTGTTTTTATATATGAGTACACTTGTAGAAATCAATAAATATTGATACAATTTGTATTTAAGAAGACATGATAGTTTAGATGGTCATACACTATTTAATCAACAACCAATAAAAATCTCCATTCAATGTCCATACCAAAAAATATTTTAATATTAACGTTGTAGTAGCCTTCCGCTTTCTGGAAGCTTGGACTTCAGACCAAATATTCAGTTTAAGTTGACATGCTGTTTGGCTTAATATTTAGAATTGCTTTGATACTTATTTCGAATTGCAAATTAACTTATTGGTAAGATGCTGTCGTTTAGTAGGCTTGGTTATTAGATGTAAAGCCTCGGTTGAAACCTCAATGGGTTCAAATTCGCAATAAATATTACTTCGGTGATTTCCTTTTAGCAGATTTCGAGCAAAAATTTTTAAAGAGTGAATAAAGTTCCCCTGAAAAGTTTCGCATAAATCTGTTTTTAGAAATCGACTTTAAACTGTGAATCCCACTCATGTAAAAAATTAACACTCTGTATAGCATACATGAGTATGAGAACCTATATCCTGAAGTGAAATTGAAGAAGAAAATTCCAGATATTATGTAATTTCGATTTAACAATGTAGATATGAAAAGATTATTTACTGACAGCGTTACATACATACAAATTGGCCATTACACACACTGCTTATGTGTATTTATTTTATACATAAGTGGCGGGATCCATACTTTAAAGGACAGATTTTTGAGAAACTTTTCATGGCAATTTTCTATTTACTCTCAGAGTTTTTGCCAGAAATCTGCTGAGAGGAAATGGCCGAAGAAATACTTTTCTTATTTTATTTTGATGTCTGGCTTGGGCTCGAACCCTGGCTTCACGTTTAATACGCCAGCACACTACCTATTAGGCCACGGCGACTTGACAGCGTTAAAAACCTCAAATCAAACCAAATAAGGCTGCACCGTGGACTCCATGATACGTAAAGAACGGTATTACACACACCAGAGGTATATCATTCATTGTGACAAACGAATATTAATCTTAAAAAACCTCTTTAAACTTTAATTTCACACTTAACTTGAGTCGACAGACTGCTAACGGAGTTTACCTTAAATTTTGTAAAAGATTTGTCGCCATTTCTTGTAGTATTACTCCATTATGTATCGATAATAAGCTCGTAGTGCATCTTAATATCGTTGCTTGGATTTTTCTTAACAGCCTGTGTTCAAAAACTCTGAGTGTTATAAAATTGTCATAAAAAGCTTATCAAATCTCCCATTCATGGTCAACGTTAAACTGAAGGTTGTAGCACTTATAGATAAAATTAACAACCACAACATGGGTGGTGTGAGCAGCTGGGTTCTCTTCCTGACTAAAATATTTTAATGTCCTAATTCATTAAGTAACTAATATTCGTATGTAAGTAACGCTTTTGTTGGAATCTGAGAATCAACAATAACACTATGCGACAAAATGGAAAAAAATTTAATACACCTGACTAATAACATAGTGTAGGTTTTGAAATTTGTTAAGTAGATCTCTGAAAATATTTTTTTTTTATATTTCTCGAACCCTCCAAGCTTTTTTTATTTGACAAAATTTTTATTTTTTGACGTTACGCACAAATCTCTGGATTACTCAAGCATTTCTTACCAGGCTTCCAAAATTTAAATACTGTTGGAAAGTGAGAATGTGGGACCTTTTAAAACGGTATACATGTAGCTATTATTTGATGTAATATGCTATGATTTTTGATGAGGTAAACTTCGAAAATTTGAGTTTTTTTCATATTTTTGCAAGTTTGTCCATTCATAGTAGGAACCTGATAATATTCGTAAAGTCTGTTCTCTTATGAAGAGATTGAGTCATCATTTGTTCAAAATTCAGATAAAAATTACATACATACATAACTGGTCATTTCAACCGTTTAGTCAGGATTATTGACCTAGCTTCTCACACTACTTATGTAGTGTGTGTTAATTTTATACATAAGTGGCGGGATAGTTTTAACTCGACTCCGAACGACAGATTTTTGAGCAACTTTACATGGCAATTTTATTTACTCACAGAGTTTTTGCCAGAAATCTGCTGAACGGAAATCGCCGAAGAAATACTTTTTGTATTTTGTTTTGATGACTGGCCTGGGGCTCGAACCTTAACTTTACCTTTAATAAGCCAACACACTACCTTCTAGACTTCGTCCACCTCATTCATATTTTTTTAAGTTTGTCCATTCAAAGTAGCAAAAATGATAATATTCTTAAAGTCTGTTCTGTTGTGAAGAGATTTAGTCATCATTTGATCAAATCGGACAAAAGCTACCGTAATTAATATGTAAAGAGTCTAACAGTCGAGTGATATTTTTTACGTATGCCATCTTATCAAATGAGCTTTTAGTTCAAAAATTTTTGATGGATCTTGATTGGTTATTAGAAAATGTGTCAATTTCAAGTTTGAGCGACCTCCAGAAGTTAGCCAATATTTGCGCAAAGGGAAATAATAATATTTGTAAAAAACAGAAATATTTGCCGACTTCTGGAAATCGGGGCAAATATGTTTGAGTAATCCAGAAATATGTACGTAAAGTCAAGAAAAAAATAAACAGTTTTTGTCAAATAAAACAAATTTGGAGGGTTCAAAAAATATAAAAAAGGAATTTTTGAGTTCTACTCAACTAACTGAACAACGTGGACTATGTAGCTACTCGGGTGTATTTTCACTGTCGAAACGTGTAATTAGCAAGGAACACTTTCGTTAAACACTGCTTCTGATTTTGTGCTATACGTTATAGAAATAATTACAAAGAGATATAAAATAACAAATATCTTGTGCCATATCTGTAACATATTTACGTTTATTTATGCATGCTTATTTAGAACTTCTATAATTAAACAGTAAAATTATTATTATAATATGCCCTCGATATAATTCATTGAAACTAAATATACCTAAACCCAGAGGTTAAAAACCTAATTTATTTGTTATTTATCTTCTATTTCATACGTTGAAATACTTTTACGATATTAAATGTTATTAAAAGTCTTTGGTTATTATGTTAACATTTCTAATAAACCAAAACAAAAATATTTTTGCAGTGTAACAAATGGGCCAGTATTCAAATAAAAGAAAAAAATAATCATAAAAATTCTAATAGTTATAACAAATGGCGTCTCGCCAAAACACAAAAAAAAGAAGAAAAAAATTACAGCAATTCACATATGAACTCTTGAAAGTGTATTCTACTATTGGTATACAAGCATGTTTGCTATTTTTATATTACAAGCATAACTTAACTTAAACATTATTGTCCCATTTAAAATCATGTTTTTGTTAAATACATACCAATACAATAACAGATAAAATAATAGCAAAAATTAAATTAAACTATTTAGCATGTTACAGCACTTACAGGGTGGCTGATATGTATTGCAACCAATTTCATGTTGTTATCATTTGTAAACCGCTCGTCTGACAGCTGACAGATTTATTCCAGTTACAGTTCATTTTATTATTTACAAGCTTACAAAAGCATTTTGATCTATTGCATTCAAAAAAAAAGTTATGCGTTATGGAATTCAAGTGTCATAGTGTGATTGCTTTATATTTGGCTGGAAAACCTGTAGAGGGTATCCTTAGAGCCCCCAGCATTTAAATGTGAATAAATCTTTTGTTTCTCGTACCGCTTCCAAAAAGTGGACGAAAAAAAACGGTAACAACACCAGAAATGATCTGAAAAGTGAAGTCCAGAATTGATCGAAATCCACGCCGCAGTGGTAGAAGAATTGTTCGTCAGCCATTCCAAATTGATCAGTTTTGATCAGTGAACAAACAAAAGCATCGGGTTTACTTGCGATTGTCCACCACCGTAACGGCTGATGGCCGCTCCCCTCTTGTATTCATCGACCGTGGGGTCAAAATAAATGGCGAATATTATCGGGAAAATGTCTTAAAGAAAGTATTGAAAGTATTGGGCAGACAAACATTTCGGCCGCAGACTATGGACATTCCAACAGGACTCAGCACCACCGCACTCAGCATGCGACAACTAAAAGGAGATTCTTCGCTTCATTTCTACCGCACAATGGGCACCAAAATCTCCATATCTTAATCAGTTGGAATTTTGCATCTGGGGCATTTTGGAGAGTAAGGTTCTCACTAAAAAATACGAAAGTGTCGATCATCTCTAGATGGCGCTTCGCCGGGAATGGGCCAAAATACCGCAGAGCCATTTTCGTGCAGCCTGTGATTGGTTTGCGATAGGGAGAAGGCCTATACCCCTGTAGTTAGCGCATATCGTAGGGTCTCCCTTTTTCAGGAGAGGACAGGGGACACTAGAGTTCCAATCGTTGGGCATAATTTCATACCAACTCAATACATCCGGTCTTAAACAATTCAGCGGGGGAGGGGCCATCAGGACCTGCCGCTTTTTTGTATTTAAGTCGCATAATCGCGACTTTAACCTCTTCATGGCTAGGCGGCGGGATCTCTACGCCGTCATCATCGATCGGGTTAAGAACTTCATCTCTAGAGGCGGTATAGATGTCGTAATTGCCTTGCAGCAGAGTAGAGAAGTGTTTCCTCTGCAACCTCAGCACCGGCTGCGGATCTGTAACCAGGTTTCCATTCTCATCCTCGCAGGAAGATGCTCCGGGACTATACACCTCGGTCAGATGCTTAACCTTTTGATAGAATTCTCGAGCGTCATTCCTACATATTTACATCTCGACTTCCTCACGCTCACGCCTTTCCTGCTCCCTCTTCTTGTGTCTGAAAAGGCGTCTCTCATTCCTTCTCCTCTCTCTCTCTCTGTAATTTAAATATAGTTTGTAAATATGGGAATTTATATAATTGGTTACTACACCCCTTCAGTAATGGTTACAACGTCAATTCACTTATGTTGTGTATGTTAAATCTATTGATGATTATAGCCTAAAATAGATTCCGAAACTTTTCTTGGCGATTTTATTTAATCTCAGCGTTTTTACCAGAAATCCTATGAGACGGACTTTTATATTTAATTTATTAGACCTGAGTTTTTAAACCATCTACTAGACCATGGCGATAGATTTACATATGGCGGATTTTAATATACTCGTACTCGTTCAACATTGCTTTCCTAAGACATTGCTATAATTTCATTCTTCACTGTCAAATGAAACATACCTGGCATACAATAATATGTATGCGCACGGTAAATAAAATAAACATTTTTACAAGTTATTTAAGGCAATAATATATTTAAGGTAAAAATAATATCCAACGGGCTGACAAGCTGACATAAAACGGTAAGCGGAAAACTTTTACTTGTCAGAACAAACGAAAAAGTATTACAAATGCAACCATAAACTACAGACTTGATATTTGAAATTAAATTTTTTAATATATTTTTACTTGAAAATCATACAACTTACAAACCATTACACCCTCGATATTACATGCGGAAAACTTATTAAAAATTTTTCATTTTGTAAAATTGTTAAATTAAAAATTAATTTAAAAGGAAAAGTTATAAAAAAAACTTATTTAAAATGATAATGGAAGTGAGTAAGTATTTTCTCCATCATTTTATTATTATTATTACTATTATATTACGTGGTACTTATGAAATTTAAATGAGCTTCTAATATATTATTGCACGCAAATATGATAATTTTTTTATTTTTATTCTTCATTTTTATTATCCAATATGGGTAGAATTATAGAGCATTAGCTACCATGAACGTATTATTAATATGTGTTATAATAATTAAATATTAATCATACGCGAGGTGTTTAATTTATTCATTTCAGTTCACATCACAAGTAAATTTTATGCTAAAATGTTTAACGATATTATTTTCAGTTTTTTTTTAAGTTGAGTATAATTTTGAATATTTTAAATTGATTGGAAGCGCTTAAGTGTTTAATTAATGTGTCTTCATTTCTTGTAATTTAAAGAAATTAAAAATATTTCATCGTGTTATTAATAAATTCGTATTAAATTCGTATTAAAACACTTGAATAGTAAGCAAAATATTTACAAAATTTCATGTAAACATCGTGCTAACCACGTTGATAAAAGGCTTCATCCAAAAGAGATAATTTTGTTTGGTAAAATCGACATTCATTTTGTAGTTTCACGTTGGCCCTTCTACTGAAGCCAGAAGAAGTATAAACAAATAACGAATTTGCCATGGGGTTTTAACTCCATAAACAGTTGAACTTTGTAAGTCGTCATAATTCGATGTAAAGTGGAGCGTCAGCTTCGATATTTTAGGGTGTACGCACTGTACGAGTACAGGTATCCCTCGTATAACGCGGTGGTTACGTTCCACGTTATGTAATTCGCGTTATAAATGACTTAGCTTTCATATAAATTTAAGAGTTATGTTCCAATAAACTTTTTCCAAAATAAAATCGATTCTAAATTAACGATGTATATACGTTTTGCAACTCAAAATCAATAAATTAAAAACATAATGAAAGAACCGATCGGAAACCATGAATATTCACTTGTCTCTGTCACTTACTTTGAACATCGTGTTGCGTCAAAATAGTGAGCGCATAACTTCATCAGAAGAAATTTAATCAGAAAAATATCGTCATTTGATAAAAAAACCGTTTGTTGGACGTTCTTCCAAAGATTGTGTGATTGTGAAATCAGTTATCAAGCTTTGTTTGCTTTTTTTTCAAACAGTTTTTCGATTTTGAAATAAGGCACGTTATACAAGTCGAAATTTCGCGTTATCATGAAACTGGTTTTTTTTTCTAAATCGCCTTATATCGAAAACGCGTTGTAGAAGTACCGCGTTATACGAGGGATAACTTGCCATAAGCAATGAAACCAGTTTCATAAACTTTAGCAGTACTTAAACTTTTGTGTATGTCTTCTCTGCTTCCGAATTTTGTACGTTAATTTCGTACAGTAACCAACAGGGCCGTAGGCATATTAATACAAAATATATGAAGAAGTCTCAAATAGGAACACATTTTACCCAAGTAAAGACCTAAACCTACATCCCTTCCGATACACTTGATGCTAAAACTACTCTGCAATCTTTATACGAATCATAATTAAAATATAATTATTTGTACTTATGATTGAAAATCCATTGTTCGTTTGTTTATGTCAACATTTCAATTGATTTCTACATTCAGGAAACACAAATTTATACAGGGTTTTACAGCAGGGATTTCGAAACATTAATATGTATATTAGGGTAGCTCCAAAATAAAAGTTGCGAAGTTTGATTTATTCTAAGACTACGTTTCCCAAATATTTGTCCTTATATTGACCCCAGGACAAAAATTTTGAGAAATGTAGTCTTAGAATGAATCAAACTTTCATTTTAGTCGGGAACATCTATACCTTATTTTTTCTCTGTACAAACGGTGCTACCCTAATGTATGTATATGATAGCAAACATCTTGTTCTATAAAAATTTTTGTCAAGTTAGTTATCATTTATTCTGTATATTTTTCCATCTTATTGTGTGTCCTTTGAATAAGGACTACAAACTATTTTGTCTTGCCCATCACTGTCAACGACTAACAACACTATAGGTCGATAATTACTAACTTCTTTTGGCAGGAATTAAATGATCTGAATACTAACGACATGTAATTTCAACAGGTTGATGCTACATGCTACACAGCTCTTGCCACATGGGTTATTGCGCATTAGAGATTTCAGGTAGATGTGATGTAAGGTGGCCACAATGGTCATGCCATTTTTCCCCTAAAGCATTTTCCTTCATTTCCTCAAACTTAACGTATAGCAATCTGCGCAATCGAACATTAATCGAGCAAGAGTAATCGAAAATTGGACATTTCGAATATTCTTCAACCAAAGAAGTCATAGTGAAGATTCGAATAAAGTTATATTCCATACATAATAGCATCCAAAGACTTTTTAAATAAAAAAAAAAAATTCGATGAGATTTCACACGCAATTCGCTTTATTTAACGATGGGCAGCCCTTAAAAAGACCATTTGTAGAGATGCCATTGGGGCATTGAAGGTCTTTACAAAGATGATGCAAAACTGCAAAGTTGGCTGATACAATACAAAATTCAAACACATATTCTTGGCATTATTTTGAAGTCGCCACAGTCCAATAGGTAGTGTGTTCGAATCCCACGTTAGACATCTCTAACAAAACAAAATATGAAAAATATTTCTCCGCAGACTTTCTCTCAGCTGTTTTCTAACAAAAACTCTGAGAGCAAATAAAAAAAATGCCAAGAAAAAGTTTCTGAAAAATTTGTTGCTTGGATTCGTTTTTAAATTGGAGAAAACATAAGTGACATAAGAAGCTAGGTTGTAATCCTGATTGAAGGATCTAATGGCCAATTATGTATGTACGAGTAATTATGTATGTAAGTAAGTGCTGTTGCAAAACTAAAATTTAATTTTCTAAATAAAACTTTAATCTCTATTAATCTTCTTTTGTCCAAAAAAAAATACATTCGTATATGTACATACAGTGGGTGACAAAACAATGGAAACTTTCTCAAAATTGCACTAAAAATTAAAAAAATTCTTAAGAAATTCGCAAAATATTTGTGCTGTTTATTAATAAAAAACGTTTTCAATGCTGAATTTTAGCAAAAAAAAGACCCAATATGTGATAAATATGGACTTAACAAATCAAAACTTTCAAAAATTATTAGAACATATTTTGAGTTAAACACTCATCATTTTTGAGAAGGCTTCAACACTTCAATAAAATAGCTTTTTTCTTTTCAATTTACAATTTTGTACGATTAGAACACATAAATAAATTTTTGAAAATTTACATACCATGTATACACATACATATGTGTATATACAGTGAGCGTTAAAAGGTATTGTACAATAAAAAAATATCCATTAATAAATTATTAATTTTTAAAATTTGCGCACAAAAAAAAATATTCCAAAAAAATTTCGAAATACTGAGCGCTCTTCTTAAGTGGTAAAAGTTCGTGATTGCCAGAATTTTATCTTTAGCGCACAGTTCGTTTTGATGCTTACTGTATGTAGTGACATATTATTATTAATAGTGAAATGATTTAAATACAATCAGTTTATGTAAATAAAGCAAAACATTATTCAAAATAATATTATTTTTGATTGACTGTAGGCAAAAGTCATCAATCGTTTCTGTTTACGCAGTTATTGGCCACAATAATATAACAATTATTACGTTATTGTTATAACTCATTTACATTAAGTAAACGCTTTATAGATTTCCGATATGAAATTTTAAACAATATTTCATTATAAAATTATTAATTTTGTGTGCATTATATAACTAACTTGATAACATTTCTATTTACTGATTAAATTAGAGACACAATTTATGAACATTTATACGCCATATTTGGTATTAATAGTTTAGTGAAGTCCCCGTAGTATAGTAGGTAGTGTGTTGCCTTATTACACCTCAGGTCAGACATGATAACGAAATATGAAGAAGTTTTTATTCGGCGACTTTCTCTCAGTAGATTTCTGGAAAAAACGAGTTTCACAAATAACGGTCGTTCGGAGCCGACTTTAAATTATCGGTTCCTCTACTCTTATATAAAATTAACACACACAACATGAGCAATGTGATAAACTAGGTCGTAATCCAGACTGAAGGGATGTAATTGCCAATTATATTTGTTACAGATAAACTATTACAATAACCGTGGTCTAGTAGGTAGTGTGTTGGCTTATTAGACGTAAAAGCCAGAGTTCGAGCCCCAGACCAGACATCAAAATAAAAACTACAAAAAGTATTTTCTTGGCGATTTCTTCTCAGCAGATTTCTAGAAAAACTCTGAGAGTAAATAAAATTGCCATGAAAAGCTTTTAGGAAAGGTGGAAAGAGAGAGGGAAGAGAGAAAAAGAGAGAGGGAGAGAAGGAAACGAGTTGCTGCTGGTGATTATTAAATGGCCAGTGCTATACCTTCACCATTATACAGTCTACAGCAATTGTCTCCAAGCAGG
Organism: Sarcophaga peregrina; assembly: GCA_014635995.1. Classification (NCBI taxonomy): domain Eukaryota; kingdom Metazoa; phylum Arthropoda; class Insecta; order Diptera; family Sarcophagidae; genus Sarcophaga; species Sarcophaga peregrina. The sequence continues at coordinate 43,489,610 of CM025789.1, forward strand.
CCGCAGTTTTTCACACCACTTATGTTGTGTGTGTTCATTTTATGCAGAATGTTTCCATCAGTGACAAATTATTATAGCGAATCGAGTGATTCTAGTGAGAGTGGTGTTGGCGACACACGTATATGTCGCAGAAATGTTCGGGATGGATTAAATGTGTTAGATTTGCCAAAAGAACGGTATGTTTACAAAAATTGAAAAATAACTTCTAAAAATTTGTTATATTTATAGTTTTATCAACACATTTCGCGTTAACAAAGACATTTTTTCAATGTTACTTGCTGAAATAGTGCCTAAGCTAACTATTGCGTACCGTAATATACATATTCCTGCGCCCACAAAACTAGCCACTCTATTGTCCTTTTTGGCAACTGGTGCATACCAGGCATCAATTGGAAACGAGGTAATCTCCTCCATGAGTAAGTCCATGGTATGCAAAGTTATAAGTGAGCTACTCGACATATTTGAGTCACACATAGGGCCAAAATGGATAAACCTTGAAAAAAATATAGAAGATGAAAACACTACCAAGGAAGCCTTTTTCAGTACCGGCGGTTTGCCAGGCGTGATTGGTTGTGTAGATGGCACACATGTGAGAATAAAGGCGCCAGGAAGTAAAATAAATCATTTATATTATAACCGTAAAGGATATTATAGCATAAACGTCATGCTGGTGAGTACATACTTTATATAATCATTTACAAACATACGTCCAATAATGTTTGGCTTTATCAGATTTGCGATCATAATATGATTATCAATTATGTGGATGCAAGACACCCAGGTGCAAATCATGATGCTTTCATTTGGGATCAAAGTGCTGCTGATCACTACTTTAAAACTAATTATTTAAATGGAAAAAGAAACACTTGGCTCCTTGGTAAGTTTGTTTTAAGTATCAGTACTTTGCTTCTAATATCTATAAGATGACATTTACTTTTCTTACTGCCAAATTAAACAATCTGCAATAAAATCTTTATTTAAGAATGCACAGTGGGGCATAATCAACCATTTTGAAATAAATCGGTAGCTTCTAATCAGATTAGAAGTTACCGATTTGTTTAAAAAATTGTTGATACTGCTCCACTGGCCAATGCTCATATTAAAGTTTTTAAGCTATTTTGAAAAATGTTGATGTACAATGCGAATATGCAAATTTAAGTTCAGAATGAAATGGACTTCACTTACATATGAAATTAGACTTCACTTACATATGTATGTTTAAATTTTGTAAAATATTTAACAATAACTATTTTTTTGTGTTTAAATATTTATGTAGGTGATTCCGGATATAAATTGCAGCCCTATTTAATGACACCATACAGAAGTCCAACGGAAAATCTTAAAAAAAGTTTAATGAAAGACATTGCAAGATTAGATATATAATCGAAAGGTGCAACGGTGTTTTAAAAAACCGATTTAGGTGCATTCTTGGCTCCAGAGGCTTACATTATAGCCCAAAAAAGGCGTCACAAATTATTAATGTGTGCTGCGCTCTGCATAATATATGTATTTTTGATAAAAATAATTGGCAGCCAAGTGAAAACGTTGAGTCTTCAAGTAACGATGAAAACGAGGTGGTTTATTCTCAGAAGAAGTAACCATAGCCAAAACTATCAGGGATGAAATTTCTAGAAATTTAATATAAAGCAAAAAAAAAAAAATAAAAGAAAAACAATTGTTTGTTTATTTATATAAATTTAAAGAAAAAACAAAAAATGTGCAAAAAATTCAATAAAAATAATTAAATTGATATTTTATAATGAAGTTTTTATTAATCTTCATCTTTAAGATGCTTGGTTATATCTACCAGGGCTTGGGCCATTTCTTTTACCGAATCTGCTATTTCTTTTAGGGCAATAGCTTGTGCTTTTGAAGCTTCGGCTTGAACTGCGGTTGCCTCAGCCTGTATTTTTGCCACTTTAGTGCTTTCAATAAATGCATTCAATTGTTTATTCATTGTGTCTAATGTGCTTTGTTGTATATTCGTTTGCTGCTGTAATAATGTTTGTTTTTCAAACTTGTTTTCTCTATTTTTTCTTTTTCTGTTTTGTTGAAATGTCCTTGGGTTTTCTTCCTGGTATTTTTTAATTTCTTTTGTCTGCTTTGGCGTTGATGTCATTGCTTGTTTAGAAGGCAGTGTAGATGCATCCTGTAATTGCGATAATGTTTTATGTGGCGAGTTTTCCAGTGTAATTATTTCAGAAATATTTGACGTAAATATATCCGTCATAAGTTCATATTGTGCCTCTTGTTCTGTGGTTTTCTTCGAGGTTGTTGGAGTTACGACAGCAACTTTAACATCTCTTCGAGGTGGTGTCAGTTGAAAATGTTTTTGAACAGGAGGTATATCTATCTTACAACTGGTTGCTGCAGATGAAAGCAAAGGTTTTTTGGCAGTTGGTAAACCTAAAATTTTTCCACTGGGTGCCGCTGCTGACGAGAGGTGACATATTTTGTCAATTTGCAATTCAAGTTCTGTTAAGTTGTTTACTAAGCAGGGTCCTCCACCAGTTCCGTGAAGACTTTTATTGTTGTCGCTTATTTTTTTTTTTTAAGACGACACTTTTGCTCATGCCATATCTATTATGAAATAACAAGGTTATATCTAAAAATACCGTACCCTTTTCCATTCCTGCCCATTTCTAATAGGTGGCCCAAGGGCATTAAGTTTTTGTGCAGCATTATCCCACGTCTGTTCTACAACAACTTTGTTGCTTCCAAATGAAGGGCTGCAGGTTGCAAGTTGGGGAAATTCTTCCATTATGTCCACCAGTTTTTGAAATTGGACATATGTTGTCTTTTTTAAGCTAAAAAGTAGTTTAAATCGTTAAAAATTATTAAATTTTATGAATATTTATGTATACTTACCATTTTTTATTGTTTGAATTCATGTTTTTTCGCTTCACAATTAATTTTTTATGATTGTCTATATTTGACATTAATGACTTTTGAAAATGTGTTAGAAAAACTACAGAATATGTTTAAAAACGTCAGTTCTTACGTTTTTACTCACAAGAACCCCACACATGCCTTACAAAAACGAAAAATCATTTTTTGAACTCAATTGAACAAAAATTTTGAGTGACTTGTGTTGTATAAACAGGCCATATGTCAATAATCCTAACTAAAGGATTGTAATGGCCAATTATGTACGTATGAACGTATTATTAATAAATATAATCCTTTTTCAAAATTTTTTCTAAGGCTCCATAAATAAAAAAATAAAGTGTTCACACCCATACTTAATTTTAAAATTTACAGGCATATGTTATTTTTGAGTTTCTCATAATTAACCAAACATATAAAAAACTATAGTGTTCACACAGACTTTCATAAAAAATTATATTTATTGCGTTATGTTAACAAATAATAACAGTTGCATAGGCATTTCGTATTAAATCAAGTGAATAATAGCACTTTATATTATTTTACTGTAACGTTTATTCTATTTACCGTTATTGTTTTTGTTTTAATATATACTCATACTAATACAGCATAATTACAGTTTTGAGCAATAAGTGAGCGGTTACTGAAATTAATGTGAGGTTTTTGTAACACAGGCTATTTCACTTGCCTGCCTGATTATATGGGAAACACAAACAAAATTGAGTGATTTGTTTTTGTTTTCCACGCAAACTGGCAGGCAAGTGAAGTAGCCTGAGTTACAAAAACATCACATAATTCTACAATTCGATATTTACGATTTTGAAAATTAAAAAGACTTTAATTAAATAGGTTATAAGCAGACTACATTATTGCCTTGTTTAACACCCTATACACCCTACAAGATCTAACAATCATAATCTGTACTCTAGAAGATAGATACAATACTAGTCGATTTTCCCTCAGTTGTCTACTGTCAAAAACACTGAGTGTTTTAAAGCAACCCATAACATTCTGTCATTCATGGCTAAAATTAACACACACGACCTATGTTGGCTAAAGAAGTCAGCTTGTAGTCCGAACCAAAGTGACAAAGTAAATAAGTTGTACAGGGGAAAAGGATTTCCGTTTGTATAACCGTAACAATGGTAATCTGTTCTACGTACATGCTGCAAGCCCCGTTTCCTACAGGCTCCGTTATACCTTTTTATAAATCCTTTATTAAACCCTTAGTGTATGATAATACCAGAGCTGTGGAAAGTATGGATAAAGAGACAAGTTTAACTCATGAAAAGATTCATCAAGTATGTCGAGTTCTGTACCCTCTTTAATTGTCCCCCAAACAGTACCAATAAACTCTTTGAATCGGGAAATGTTTTAAGAATGACACTGAGTAATAAAAGTAAAATAAGTACAGAAATATCGGCAAACTCTTAAGTTTAAACCAACGACAGGACGTACAGAGGACAGAAACAGCAAATCTATTAGTCTGACAGTTAGTTCGATATCAGAGCTGACTCGAGATAAGAGCATAAAGCTATCATTAGATACCAATTCATATGGGAATTAGGAGCAATGAGCAGACGGATCAACTTACGAGTGGGTTGACAGCTTCCAAGTCGCTGAGGAACCTATAACATTTTGTGAAAGAACTGGAGGAATATGGAAGCTTACACTCGGGCTGCTTAATTCAAACGGGTTGGAGAGATCATGTGGAAATTAGAGGCAATGAGCAGGCGGGTCAACTTACGAGGGGAGTAGCTGCCATGTAAGATGTCAGAATGATTCTGTGAAGAAGCTAGAGGGATTTCGAAGCATTCACCCAGCGCAAGAAATAAGAAGGATTATAAACAGATCGGAGATTTATTTGTTAATTACAATCAGAAGTAATTTGAGTAAAGCATTACAAGTAGCGTGAATACCAGCCAATACAGGCATAAAAAACACATCGTTAATACACTCCACAAGTCCACATATTCGTACTTAACAAGAAAGAGACAAAGAGACAGAGGATTATACTTAATAATACCGAACAATGTGCACAAGCTTGCCACAATAACAGGAGCTTTGGAAATATTTCAGAGATATATTAGTTAAGGGTAATACAATAAATTGCTTGCTTACTTACTTACTTAATTGGCCATAACAATCCGATTAACAGATTTAGGACTGCCGCAACACATCCTTCCAGGCGCCTCTGTTTCTTGCGCGCCTATGACAGGACTTTCTCGATTTGGTCCTTCCAACGGATACAAGGGCGTCCTCTTCGCCGACTTCTACAGATCCCCGCATCAAATACCCGTCTCGCCGGAGCATCCTCCTCCATTCAAACGACTTGGCCGAGCCAGTGCAGCCGCTGGATATTAATACGATGCACAACGTCTATGTCGTTGAGGAACTCATACAGCTCACTGTTGAATCATTGCCAACTCGCACTGGACCGAAGATCTTACGTAGGACTTTTCTCTCGAATACTCTAAAGGCAGCTTGCTTGCTCAATTGCTTGCTTGCTGAATTCTAATACCTCTTAAGGTTCTTTTTGTAATATAATTCCAAAAAAACAACTATTTTTCTATCCCCAACTGTTTCGTTCTAACCATTATAAAGCTTAAGATGCTCATGTGTAGAGTCTATGAATGTAATAGTTTTCCATGAGTAAAGAAGTTTGCATAAAATTACAACTACAACTGAATAAGACAATGTTCAACACGTATTGAATGGAAAACTTTTCCATTCATTCAATACTTGCCTTCATTTGATTTTGAAGTTTTGTTTACAGTTTCTTTCCCTTAAGGTCGAACCAGTTCTCTTCTATATTTGCTGTATATGTGTTCGCTGGCTTTTTGTATATCGTATCGTATGTATATTTACATACACCATCTGTTATTTTTCTAAGTGCTAAATAAACGCAAGTGCTCTAAACGCTGTATGTTATTGGTCCCAGTAATTTAGTTTAGTTTGTAAAGAAGTTTTAGTTTGTTCTTTGGAAAATATTTATATTGGCTTCAAAGATACTACAAAATATTCTAGAGGAAACTATGCCAAGTAAATTATGATGGGCCATAAAACATCGTTATTGGGTTAATATGTTTAAGTATTCGTAAAGATTTTAAACTGATGAAAGGGAAAATTTTAAATGAATTTTAAATGAAGGCTGGTTTTATTATTCATCCATCGTCCAATTATGCATTTCGCAAAAAAAAATTCTATTTTTATAGGACCATAACTAATTCATTACAGGTAGAATTTTAAAAATATTAGGATTAAATAAAAATTCATATTGTAAACTATAAGGTGAGCCTTCTATCGGTTTAAATTTGAGCCATCGGTTATTTTGAATTTAACAATATATTCTTAGGTCTGTCACAAAGTTCGTTATATTAGCTCCACTGAACGTAATGAATCGATTTATGCTTGAGCAACGTGTTGCAACGTTGGTATTTATTGGAGATGTATTTCCAAAGCAACGTTATTTGGTCGGAAATTGCGAAATTGCACGAAAATATCGTACATAATTTGGTCGAAGAAGAACGAAGTTTCGCAAGATTTTAGCAAAGTTCGTGAAATAGGAATCACTGATGATGCGTAAGACGTGAACGTGCAGTGCATATATCCGAAAATATCGTAGCTGTGGTTGCAAGTGATCAACTCATCACCGCTTTCAAGTATTGAATGCGTCACGCATCAGTTTACGTCGAATCTCGCGAAAAGATGACGGTATGACGTCTAACAGATTTCAATTGGTACAAGAGTTGTAGCAGCATGACCATACAATTCATTTTCACTTCTTCTAGATGGGCCAACGAGCTACTTTACGAAGTTATCGATTTTACAAATAAAAAAATCATATTTTCGAAAGAAGCTCATTTTCATTTCATTTTCATTCTTATCCACAAAAAATTGTTAAATCTTAAATTTAAACTTTTACAGGGTGGCTAAGATGTATTGCAACCAACTTCAGGTTGTTATCATTTGTAAACCGCTCGTCTGACAGCTGACAGATTTATTCCAGTGATAGTTCATTTTATTATTTACAAGCTTACAAAAGCATTTTGATCTATTGCAATCAGAAAAAAAGTTATTCGTGTCGGAATTTAAGCTTGATAGTGTGATTGTTTTATATTTGGCTGGAAAACCACAGGTGGCTATTGTTAAAGCCCTCCAGCATTTAAACGTAAATAAATGTTTTATTTCTCTTAACATTGTTCGTTACCGCGATACTCGCAATGTTGCATCGCGTCCAAAAAGTGAACGAAGAAAAAACGGTAATTACACTAGAAATAATCCGAAAAGTGAAGGCCAAATTTGATCGAAATCCACGTCGCAGTGGTAGAAAAAATTGCTCGAGAGCTGAACATATGGCGAGAACGGATGCAACACATATTGAAAAATGAGCTTGGACTAAAGCCATTAAAGTTCAAAAAAGTGCAATGGTTCACCGATGGACAACAAAAAATTCGATTGGAAAGAGCAAAGAAGTTACTTCGCTTGCACGAAAGTGGCCAATTACCGAATTTGGTTTTCTCCGTTGAGAAGCCATTTCAAATTGAGTAGTTTATGAACAAACAAAATGATCGGGTTTATTTGCCAAAGAGGTCAGCTGAAAATTTGCATCTACGATCGGCCATCAGAACTCAAGTGCTGTCGATGGCAATGTTGAGCCTATGGTCGCTCCCCGCTCGTATTCATCGACCGTGGGGTCAAAATAAATACCGAATATTATCGGGTAAATGTCTTAAAAACAGTATTGAAGCTCTGGGCAGACAAACATTTTGGCCGCAGACCATGGATATTGCAACAGTACTCAGCACCACCGCACTCAGCATGCGTAACAAAGAATGGATTAAAAAGGAGGATCCTCGCCTCATTTCTACCGCACAATGGCCACCAAAATCTCCGGATCTCAATCCGTTGGACTTTTGCGCCTGGGGCATTTAGGAGAGTAAGGTTTTCACTAAAAAATACTAAAGTGTTGATCATCTCAAGACAGCGCTTCGCCGGGAATGGGGTCAAAATACCGCAGTGCCACTTTCGTGCAGACTGTGATGGCTGTGTCAGCCGTTTGAAGGCCATAATTCGTACCAAAGGTGAACAATTCGAACAAATCTAAACTGATTCTAAAATTTGATATTATTTCCAACATTTTTTGCTTTTGAACAATAAATTAAAAAATAATTAAAAGAATTTGGCGCTCTACTTTGTTGCATTATATATCAGCCACCCTGTAATTCGCTCGCCCTGTGTATATTAGCACTTTTTAATTTATTTTTGCTAGAAAATTGAAAATATTTTCCAATTTTTTTTTACTTAAATTTATTTCCTCATTCGTTTTTCAACTGTACTTATTAACATATTACAAAGAAAATGTATTGTGGATGGTTTTCTATAAATATACGTACGTACGTTGATATTTAAATAAACGAAATGAATTATTACAATAATAATAATATTATTATCAGGAAAAAGAAAAAGTGTTTACATTGGCAAAAATATATGTGAAAAGATGAAAATATAAATTCTTTTCTTACGTTTCCAATTTATTGGGTTAAACAAAGGAAAATGGAAAAACGGAAAAATGGAAAAAAATGAATACATTCACTATATCATCAATAGATTACGTGTATTTTGTTATATCCCCCCTTTCTCAACGCATATTCGCTAGTAATATTTCCGTTTTTTCAATTTATTGCCAATTTTTTTTTGTTATTTTTCTTGTTATTTTCCTTATATCTTCGATTCAGATATTGGCATTTAAATGCAATGCACGTGTGAGATGGCAAAAGAAAAAAAAAGAAAACAACAAAATTGAAGAAAGAATAACGAATCTTCAAATCAATTTCACCACTACCTCTTTGAACGGATAAATAAAAGTTGAAAGCTGTGCCTTACGTCAATCAGAAAGTTTCTGGCGTTCAAAGAAGCCGGGATGTACACATACTAGGATTTTATAAAAATGAAAACAATACTCCAAATGTGAGATATTGAGGTGAAAACTCGTGCATACGCATGTTATTTTAAATTAAGAGTTGAACTGAAACAAGTTTAAACAATAAATTTAATTAAAATGCCAAAAATATACAACAACAAATTCAATATTTATTTTTTATTTAATATTGCATAGCAAATTGGTTTCCATTTAATGTAAGGAACAACAGATTCGTTATTAAATTAAAAATTTAAATCATTTATTTAGCTTTTCACACCACTGTTTAAAGTCGGCTCCGAAAGACAAATTTTTGAGAAGCAATCTTATTTACTGTCAGAGGTTTTTACCAGAAATCTTCTGAGAGGAAGACTCATATTTCGTTGTGTTGGAGATGTCTGACCTGGGATTTGAATCCTGGCTTCACGTCTAATACTACTACACTACGACGACATAATAATAATTTAAGTTTTACCTGAAGTTGCCGTGGTCTAGTAGTTAGTGTGTTGCCTTTTTAGTTCAAATCCCAGGCCAGATATCAAAACGAAAATATTTCTTCGGCGACTTCCTCTCAGCAAATTTCTGCAAAAAAGTTTCCAATTTTTTCTTCTTAAAAAGGTTTGAAATAGATTGCAAATAAACTAAAATTTATGTTCAGTTTTAATAAATTTCTTTATTGTTCGCACAATTCTGTGTGCCACTGTTCACAACTTGATGTAAACAACAACAATCGCTTTGTTTCTTATTTTGGTTTACATGAACAATAACAATTATTCGACAGCTTTTTATAGCGGAGATTTTCAACCACAATTATTTTCTTCACACGCAACATGTTTTCACACAAGACTGACTGTATTTTTACTGACGTAATTGCCTGCTTACTCTTAAATTTTAAATCGCAGGGTAAACACTTTAATGAATGCTCTTGGAAGGGAATGACTTCGCCTGCTTGTTTCATATTGATGTTGTTCCCATATTTTTGTTTATTTGTTGATCATCCAAACGAGTTTTTGTATAAAATTTCTTTTCTTTGAAATTAATTAAGATTATTACTAAAAAATAATGTCCGTTATTAACTTGTATTCTATAATTTTCTGTGACACATTTAGCAACGAAATATACATACAAATATTTTCTAGATTTACGAGTACTTACGTTTCATTTTTAACAATAATTTTTTTTTTGTTTTTTAATTTCTCTGCAACTTTATTGCTACATTTCTGTTGTTCCCATTTTTCGCGTACACTTTTAACTGCTGTCTTAACGACTCACGTTGTCTGATAAAAATCAGAATATATTCTGTTTATTTTTGTGTAAAAATCGAACTTAATGAGCAATGAATTTTATGAGCTACAAGAAATTGCATTCAAATTAATGTCTAGGGAATCGAAACAAATTACCAAGTATCAGGTTGATGAAAGCATAGCTGAGATAAGATGCTAAAAATACTGACTACATTTATGCCAACCAAAAAATATTGAAGAATAAAGGCGCATTGTAATTGGCTATAGGAAATGTCAGAATTTTAATTTGAACTAAAAAGTTCAATGGAGTTCATCATCATTAATAAATGGTAATTTTGAATATTTTATGTTAGTGTTGCGATAAATCGAAATCGAACGTATAATGGATTGAAATTGTTTTAAAAAAATAAAAATTTACTGCAGATTCGGTATTTAAATCAAATTGATGTGAGGAAAATAAATTTTACATCAGAGTTTCTATTTTTTAATGACTTCCACACTTTATATTATCACAATATGTAGAAGCTTTTAAAAGAAATGTGAAATCACCGTAGTCTAGGAAGTAGTGTGTTGGCATTTTTGGCAGGTCCGATTAATAAAACTTACTTACCTAATTGGCCATAACAACCCGATTAATGGATTTCGGCCAGGCGCCTCTGCTATCTTGCGCGCCTACGCCAGTTGGTCACACCAATCGATGACAGGGCTTTCTCACAAGGTCGTCTTCTTCGCCGACTTCTGCAGATCCCCGCTTCAAATACTCGTCTGGAAGGAGCATCCTCCTCCATTCGAACGACATGGCCGAGCCAGTGCAGCCGCTGTGATATTAATACGCTGTACAACGCCCATATCGTTGATTTAGCTCATTGTTGAATCGGATGCGAAAATCATCGCCAACTCACACTGGACTGAAGATCTTATGTAGGACTTTTCTCTCGAATACCCTCAAGGCAACTGCATCAGTTCTTAATAGGGTCCATGCTTCTGCGCCATAAAGAAGCACGGATAGGATGAAGAGTGTCTTGTAGAGTATTAGTTTGGTCTTACGAGAGAGGTCTCTGCTACTCAATTGCCTATTGAGACCATAATAGCAACTGTTGGCAAGAGTAATCCTGGCTTAATCTCCAGACTGACATCATTTCGGTGGTAACGGCGGTGCCAAGATAATTAAATCCTTAATTTGAGAATCAATAACGCCACACGTTCTACTTGTCGATAATATATTACTTTGTTTTGCCCTCATTTACTTGTCAGGGCCAATCCTTCTTAGACGCCCTATGATGTCGATTTGTCGTCAGCATTAGGCAGAAGAACAGGACACTTTTTTGAAAAAGAGTGCCATTTCGATTGCACTTCCGCCTTTCGCAGAACACTCTTCATGACGAAGTTGAAGAGGTCGCATCACAAGGAATCGCCTTGTCTGAAACCTCGCACGGTATCAAAAGGTTCAGAAAAGGTCCATTCCTACCTTGACGGAGCTGCAGGTAGTGGTGCGAATCGAAGTTTTGACCTCTAAATGTAAAATATAAAAAAAAAATTCTTCTACGACTTCCTCTGGCAAAAACTTTCTCAAAAATTTGTCCTTCGGAGTTGACTTTAAACTGTAGGTCCCGTGACTCGTTAATAAAATTAACATACACACAGCTAAAGCTAGGTTGTAATCCTGACTGGAGGATTATAATGAGCGATTATGTATGTTTAAAATGAATGTAAGTGTTCGAAAAGTTGTTCTTTTTATTTCTTTAAAAGTATCGTAAAAATTTTAAAAATTTTGTTATAAAAGACAATAAAAAAAATAAAACAACTAAAGAGTAAAGCAAAAATAATTTTAACATTTCACGTTTACTTCAATACATGCAATGTTCTAAAATCATTCGTACTTATGAACTCATCAATCCAGTTGAACTCACGTTAAATAACAAACAGGACTACTGCCATGCTCGATGGGTCTCAAATGTAAAATTTCAACCTGAATGAATGAAACATTTGATCCCAATAGATTGTCAACTGATGCACAATGAAATTAATGCTTCAACCCATTCACTTTATGTATTGCTTGTTTCCCTTTCTGAAGTATTTTTTTTTTTTGTTTTTGTTCCTTTCCAATGGTCGGTCTCCTTTTGTCCTGGCAATGTTTTTTTGATATTACTTTCGTATACAATAATTTCTCACTGCAATTGCTAACAAGAATTATGGCTTAAGACCGACGAAACAAAAACAGCAAAAGAAGGAGAAAAAAAAACCCTGAACGAAATAAATAAACACAAAGTGGAAAAAAGATGAAGCAAAGTAAACAGAAGTAGAATAATAATAACAATAAACACAAGCAACAAAACAATACCAAGAATTGGAAAAGAAATAATGGAAAAAACTAACGAACCAAATAACCGACTGCAAACAACAACGAAAGCATAAAAGCCAATTTTGTATTTTCTCCTGTTTTTTTTCTCGTTTTGTTGTTTTTTTTTTTTTGCTGTTTTTATTTTATATTTCCGGTTCTTGAAGGTTATAGTGGCATTGTATTAAGAGTTGGCAACATGCATAAAATTGTCATAGTTGTTGCAACTGATGTTTGTTGCTGTTAAGTTTCACTTCTTTCGTTGTATTGCAGTTGTTTTGGTTTTTTTTTTTTCGTTTTGTACATACAAAAAGTTGCTTCCTTCCTCTTGGTATTGTTTATTTTATTTTTATTTTCTTCCTTTTTTCTTACTGGGATACTTTAGGATATTTCCCTTGTAATTTAATTTTCGCCATAGTTGCCAATGAAAATTAAGGTTGCCTCACATATACACACACAGTTTCCTTTATAGGGTACCGCCATCTAAAATGTTGTCATTTTCAAATATCAATAGCAATTCGAAAAATTAAATTTTTTTTTTCAATAATTGTTTGGTGGAAATTAAAAATTTTAAAGGGATATTGATATTGTTGCCCTTATGAAATGCATGATAACATAACATTTAAATTAGTTGTTGAAGTAAAACTTAATCAATATTTGATCCTTTAGAAAATGTTACATACATACATACATAATTGGCCATTACAACCCTTCAGTCAGGATTACGACCTAGCTTCACACACCACTTATGTTGTGTGCGTTAATTTTATACATGAGTGGCGGGACCTACAGTTTAAAGTTGACTCCGAACGACAGATTTTTGAGAAGCATTTTTTTTTTACTCTCAGAGTTTTTGCCAGAAATCTGCTGAGAGGAAGTCGCCGAAGAAATATTTTTCGTTTTGATGTCTGACCTGGGATACGAACCCGGGCCTTTTGTCTAATAAGCCAACACACTACCCACTAGACCACTGCGACATCAATGAAAATGTTAGCCGATTATAAATCGTTAAATGCGATAATAATACGAAAACAATTGAATCACTGATTAAAGAGAGTTCAAATGAAGCCTCTGCACTTCTTAGGGCCATTATTACAACTTGCCGTTAACTAAAGGTTAGATTTTAACGGAGAGATAAATTGTTTTTCATTATTACAAGTACCCAATAAGATAGTAGTGGGCGTTAACCTAAAAGGTTGAACTTCCCATATCATATACTATTTTCAATATGGCAATTTCAAATTTAAACAAAATTAGCATATACAACAATAAAAACAAAACGAAGTCCACTGTTTCCACTGCGTTAAAAAAAAACTCGTTTAATTCAGCAGTTTTATCGACTATGCTCCGGCACTGTCATATTTTTGAAAAAGTTAATTTTGTTTTATCTGGAAGTAATAACAAAAATAAGTTAAAGGTAACTTTGCCATTTACTTTAGCTAAAGTTACCTTTAACTAACGCCAACTTTAACTAACGCCAAGTTGTAATAATGGCCCTAATAGTTTTTGTCACAAATCTGCTGAGAGGAAGCCACAGACGAAATATTCATATTCTATTTGTAGGAGATGTCTTGTTATTTACTAGACAAAGGCACCTTCTACAACTGCTAAATCACTTCCTTACATTACATTAAGAGCATATAATCATCGAAATATGAAGTCTAAAATTTATTTCACTCATAATTTTAAATAAATTTTGCTTCAACTGCAATATGTTTCCAATGCATGTTGTAATAAAACTTAAATTGATAAAGAATAGAATTTTTTCTCCCTACCACATACAGACACAATAAATTTCCTGCATGACTTCTGATAACGCGGCAGCATATCAGAAGAGCAAGAATTTAAGGAAATGAAACAAAAAAAATAAAACAAGAATTTTTCTGTTTAAGTAAAGCAAACGAAAAGCACTTGGTAGAACGATTTCTCTCTCAATATGGTAGGAGACTAGTGGTTATAAAATATAAAATATTTTCATTCAATGATAAATATTGTTAAACAAATATCGTATATTGGAATAACAACATATGATACATAGAAATTTAACAAGGACTCGATGAAGTTATTTTTAAAGTAATTTTCTTATCCTTTTTCAAGATATTTTTCAATGGTTGCGATTTTTATAATCTTTTAAATATAAAAATGGCATATATAAATGGCATACAAAAATCTTCTATTAATAAGAGCAAAGTCGATAAAACTGCTCAATTAAACAAATTTTTTTATAAAACAGTGGCAACAGCGGACTTGGTTTTTTTTTGTTGTTGTATAGGCTCATTTTGTTTAAATTTGAAATTGCCATATCATAAATATGGCAAGTTCAAACATAAAGTGACCTTTAAATACGATTTACGATATACTATTTACAATATGGCAAGTTCAAACATAAAGTGCCCTTTAAGTGTTGCAGGTAGGATGATCTTCCCTTTAGCTTAACGCTCACTTCTATCTTATTGGCTACTCATAATAACGAAAAACAATTTATCTCTCCGTTAAAATACTCTTTTTAGTTAACGGCGAATTGTAATAATGGCCCTTAGAGTGAAATAAAAATGCAATGAAAATTTTCTCAAAAATCTGTCGTTCGGCGTCGACTTTAAACTGTAGGAGCCTGCCGCTCATGTATAAGATTAACACACACAACTACAAATGCTGTGAGAAGAGAGGTTGTAAACCTGACTGAATGGTTGTAATGACAAATTAAATATGTGTAGTCTAATAGTAAAATGTACTTATTTTATGTGAGAGACCATGGTTAAAAGGACAACCCTTAGCTGCTTTTTCATATTAGTTGAAGTTTATTAAGTCGATTGCTATAATACTGTATAATGAAGTCGCCGTGGTCTAGAAGGTAGTGTGCTGACTTATTAGACGTTAAAGTTCCTGCCCCTGGCCAGACATCACAATAAAATACAAAAAAGTATTTCTTCCGCGATTTCTTCTCAGCAGATTTCTGACAAAAACTCTGAAAGTAAATAAAATTGCCATGAAATGTTTCTCAAAAAATCTTTCATTCGGAATCGACTTTAAACTGCAGGTCCCGCCACTTATGTATAAAATTAACACACAGAACATAAGTAGTGTAAGAAACTTGGTCAATAATCGTAACTGAAGGGTTGTAATGACCAATTATGTATGTATGTATGTCTAATACTGTGGGTGGTACTCAGAATGTGCTGAATAATTGCGACCAAACGAAAGCTCTGCTGAAAACATCACAGCTATCCATGAGAGTGTGCAAGAACTCAGATAGTAGATTATAATCTGTTCGAATACATTTATTCGAAGGTTTTCGCATCTCTTACGAACAAGCTGAATCAGAGGTGGATTGTTTACATAAACTTATGAGAGTTTTAAATAGAGAAACTGCACTTTCGCTAGTTCAAAGGAATCAGTCTTTTGAATTTTATTTGACCATTTCAGGTCTATCTCCAGGTCCTAGCGGCAACTGTATCACACATGCATCTAACATCACAACACTTTAGTCGGTATAAAGACCTAGTTTCTCAGACCACTTATGTTGTGTGTGTTGATTGGATACATGAGTGGCGGGACCATCACTTTAAAATCCACTCCGAAAAATAGATTATTGAGAAACTTTTCATGACAATTTGATTTACTCTTTTAACACTATTTCTACCAAAGGTGTCGAAAGACACCTTTTAAAATTTTAACTTGAAATTTAATTCAAAGTTTATTAATTTAATCACAGTTAATGTTTTGATAATTCTTACAATAATTTTTAAATTTATTTAGCGTTATCATTTTCCTTCAACTCGTTCTGTGCGTACATGATATACCTATTTCTTTTAACACCTTTACGATTTTTCTTACAACAAGGAATACAAAATATAAAGAAACTAAACTAACATTCATTTGGACAGAACTATAATATGGTTTTAGATTTCTCCTTCTTGTATTATTATACCAAGCGAAGGAAATTGTGTGCAATTAGAAATTCTGCGAAATGCTGTGACATGTAAATTCTGTGAAATTCTGTTCAGCAAGTTTTCGAAAATGCCAGAATTTTTCGGTAGAAAAGGAATAGAAATAGGATATATTTTAATAATTATTTCCATAATTATTTAATTTCAAACGCAAAGGTGTCATAAGACACCTTTTGGTCGAAAAAGGTATACAAACAAGTGTTAAGAGGAAGACGCCGAAGAATACTAATGATGCTCGAGATGTCTGACCTAACGTATTCATATCCTATTTGACAATTTCCTAGCTCCGTCTCACACCTAGGTCCCAGGGCAGCATTATCACAGCCACTCAATGTTGTAGATAAGTAAAATTGCTAAATTTTAAAATGGCGGTATATTATTTATAACTCCCGATTGGTATTAATTTCCTCTCCTTTGTTCAATTTTTCTCTTTTCTACAACTCTGTAATTACTGTAAATTTACAACAACTCATATATTATTTACTTTTATTACATACTTCTTTTTTTCTTCTGTGCTTTATTTTCCAACTAATTGTCATGAGGTGGTACTGCTTCTATTTCCTTCCTATTTTAGTAGGGTATGCACATAACATATGGTAAAAAATTTAACTCAAGATTTATACAATATCAGGGAGAAAATTATAACAATAATTTATTTATTAAATGGAAACAACAACAAAACAACAACAACAAAAAATTACAGTTCAAACATAAAAGGGAAGTAAAAACAAGCAACACACTCATGCCAATACGTTGTATATGTTGTATGTGAATAGCGAACAGGATATTGAACATCATTAGTTTCTTTACTAAGCTCTGTGAAATAGTTTCTCACAAGTAAGTATACTTGGAACTTGACTAAAGTCATTTTTCTTGTTAAATATTTGTTTTATGTGTTTTCGAAAACAAACATACGAAAAGAAAAAAAAATCACAACAACAATAGCAAACAAACAAAAGTAAAGAAAGTAAAATCATAATAAGAAAGTATAGAACATAAAGAAAAATCTGTAAAACACACTTGAAATGCTGTTACAACAGCACTTTCTTAACACCATAAGTCACCATTAATTTTAGTTTATAAATTTCGAAAGAGAATTTTCTCATTCCGGTTGTTCTTTGTTCGCACAAAAATCTGTAAGTAAAAGCCCTACAGATAGCAACAGCAGATGAATTTATCTATTTACGGAATTAGAAGATAAAAAAAAATTTGGATTCACAATAACTTCATACTTAAGATGTTGCAACTCAGAGTTTGAATTCCTTTTAGCAGATTAATTTTGAATTAATCTCTCTAAGGTTTTCCTTTTTGAATTCGCTATACACATTATTCCCTGATTTTTTTCGATTTTGTTAGTAAAAAAAAAGACGCTTAAGGGTACAAATCACACGATATCTGTGGCAAGATCCTATTACTCTACGTAAGATGACCGTACCTTCAAATCTCTCCAATGTGGCATGCATATTTGGTGTCCAGACAATTCAATTCGATTCTGAAAAACGCATAAGGGAACATATCACTCAACCTAAGGTCACATACATAAACATAAATTGGTCATTACAACCCTTCAGTCAGGATTATTGACCTAGTTTCTCATACTACTTATGTTGTGTGTGTTAATTTTATACAAAGTGGCGGGACCTACAGTTTAAAGTCGACTCCGAATGACAGATTTTTTGAGAAACTTTTCATGGCAATTTTATTTACTCTCAGAGTTTTTGCCAGAAATCTGCTGATAGGAAATCGCCGAAGAAATACTTTTTGTATTCTGTTTATACGTCTGGCCTGGGACGCGAACCCTGGCTTTTACGTCTAATAAGCCAGCACACTACCTACTAGACCACGGCGACGTAAGATCACTGTACCATCAAATCGTTCGTACGGTAGTTGGTGTCAAGACAAAATTATTCAATCGAAGGTAATCATCAATTTTGTACTGCTACCAGCTAACAATCCACACACACACACCAAACGATCACTTTTTCGGAATGCATTCGATGCTTTGGAGTCTCATGTGCACCAGTATGATCATACATAAATGGACACTACAACCATTCAGTCAGGATTACACACTATCTTCTCACACCACTAATGTTGTGTGTGTGTTAATTTTCATATATTAGTGGCGGGACCTACAATTTAAAGTTTACTCCGAACGACAGATTTTTAAGAAACTCTTCATGGAAATTTTTTTCACTCTCAAAGCTTTTGCCAGAGATTGGCTGAGATGAAGCTGCTGAAAAAATGTTTTACAAATTTTGTTTTGGGGTTTAAAACGTAGGTTAACGTCTAACACACTACCTACTAAACTACGACGACATTTGAATCGTCACAATTGCTGCAATTTTATTTGTTTTCATGCTTATTAATTTCGAATCTGTTCAGCCTTATTCATTCTAAAGTAAAAGTATCTGTAATAAGGTATCTTTGGGAGAGTGACTTTCAATGAGTACCATCATTTGAGTTGCTCAACTAGATGACTTAAAAAAGACACGAGAAATTAGTCCGGATTCCATACTAAAGGTTGAGGACACTTCTAAGTGTTTCCACTATTCCCTTCGTCCAGGTTCCCGACTGGGATTTCGTTTGACACGTGCCTACAGATCTCTTTTCTTCAGACTCAGGATGCGCTCCACGTAATTCGTCACTGAGGCCCAATTCTCCCTACTCGCCATCATAACTTCGAAAATGTTAGCGGTTGTGATTGTTCCAATCGTTGACGTCAGTACAGAACGATAGCTCTACCAGCGTGCACATTCGAACACAGTGTGTTCCGCATCATCAATTAATTCTCCTTCTTCGTAAAAACACTAAGGTTAGTCGGTCTTGCCCATTCTGTGCAGATATTTCCAAATTTCCGACCAATCCATTACTTTATGTCCAAGATAAGTCTCGCCGTCCACCTTCCTCTATCTTCATCGTTCCATTGTCGTTGCCATTCTGAAATGGTGTTTTCCCAGAATTGGCCGGTTAGGTGATTTCCAGCCGATTTCGCTTTATAAATCTGCATCCGCTCCACTGCCAACAGTTCACAGGGATTGTACCTGCTATCACAAGTACTGCTGTGGCGGACACTGTACGATATGCCAACGCGATACGCAGTGCAGCCGTTCTCTGTACCGATAGCGGCATAATATATAGCCCTTATATAGACTGTATATGTCATTTTCTCCATTGTTGTTCAGCACTTGAAACCCTGAAGCGAAAGACGATTTGTACACAAACATTAAATTGTTAAAAAACTTTATAGGTATTGTTTAGTGATAATTATACCAAACTACAATATCAAACTCCAAGTCAAAAATGTCAAGAATAACGAAATTTGAACAGCTATATACATATTTATACCTTCTCGATTTCTTCTTCTCAGAAATCTCTTTGCAAATGTTCTGAGTTTAAAATAAAGTGGCTATGAAAAGTTTTTCAAAAGTTAAGGTTGTAGACTCCGCATCTAACGGGTAAAATTAACTCACTTCACATTAGTGGTGTGAGAAGCTAGGACGTAATTCTTACTCAAGGCTATATTACATAAGTATGTAGATGTCTTGACTTGTTGTATAGCCTAAGTTGTGATGTGTATCAGAGTTCAGCAATGAATCGTTTTTCTGCTATTCATAAGCACTCATGCGTCAACATTTTAAACGTGATCTATTCACCTGTCTTACTCACCTATCGTGGTGGTTTTAGTACAAAAAACTCGTTTGGCAGTCGTTCTAACGACAATATACAACCAAACATCTTATGTTCTTCGATCTGGATATTTATAAGAGTCATGTCCATGCTAAGTAATATTCATATCAGAGATCAGCAATGAATCGTTTTTCCACTACTCATAAGCACTCATGCAATTTTGAGTATAAATGAATCAACAGAATTTAAATTCAACTACTCTGATTCATTCGTACTCGCTACAACATTGATTTATAAGTATAAATAGCAATGAGTATGAGTACAACTCACAACATTCGAAATGTGTTTGATTCATACGCCTACTCATTCTGATTCATAAATTTAGAAAAATACTTATAAGTCATTCGAATGGCTCGAATCATGCATCAAAATTTACAGCCTTCGTTGTTGTTGCATATAGAAACAAAGAAGAAAGGAAAGACAAAGACAACAAGTAAAGCATACACACAATCTTCTTGTGAGTATAGTAGTGTTCGTACGCGAATCATACTTATTTTGTGCTTCGTGTAAATGTTAAGTAGAGACGAGTCGAAGTCAATGACATCATGCGTATTATTAAGTATGAATACGACGAGTGTTACCAACTTTGAGTATGAGTAGTAAGAGTATGATATTAAAATGAGTATGAATCCGTATAAGTATCCGAAGTTTATAAGTATAACTCGAACCTACTCATCGTTTTGAATACTTATTGCTGGTCACTGATGTGCATACGACATTCTCGATATAAAACTTAAAGCTTGTTTTCGAAGTGGAATAATAATTTACGGTCTATTAAGCGTATTCCAAATTCAAGTATACTCATTGAGAGCAATGGTGTCCTGTTGCAACCTTGGCAAACAATTACAAAAATTTGTTTTTTTCATTTCATTTGATGAAATCAAATTCTTTATTGCCGTAACAACCGTAAAAAAGGCTCACTTGTAAATTTCATCAAATAGATGAAAGCACTGCTAACGACTATACTGAATCGATCAACATTGTTAAAGGGGAGGAGGATGAGTGTAAGTATAAAATTTAAAAGTGTTACAAACATTAGCACAAACATAATATACTCAAACCACGTAGACATGGATGGTGTAACAAACATAATAACACAATAACCAGTACATACACAAGTTTCGCATCCATTCAAGCCATTACTAATGCCATATACTTGTAGTCGTGCGTACATTTTTTCATTTTT
This sequence comes from Sarcophaga peregrina, assembly GCA_014635995.1. NCBI lineage: Eukaryota > Metazoa > Arthropoda > Insecta > Diptera > Sarcophagidae > Sarcophaga > Sarcophaga peregrina. The sequence goes on from CM025789.1 coordinate 43,510,821, forward strand.
TTTTTTTTTTTTTTGTTTTTGTTTGTTTTCTCAGTAGCCATTATTTTCGTTGTTATTTGCTGCGTTGCGTTGTGTCTAATGCGTTTGTCAATGTGTGGACGTGATACATAAAATTGGTAACACTTATTCGCAGACATACTCTTCGCAAAATAGGAGATACATTTGTTTTATGTCGTAGTCTGTCCTTTAGCAGTATATAAATTTTTTTTTTTTGTTATTGTTTTTTATTTTTATTTTATTTCATAAAATAAATGAATACACATACACGCATACATCTACATATGTACATACATATATTGTGTATGTATGGTTGTAATATTGGTTTATTTGCAGCGATTGAAGTACACAACACATACATAGATATTATTTGTATTTCTATAGAAATGTCTATAAAACTAAAAGTTTTGTCAGACAGATCTTATAACTTATTTTATTTCAATTTAACATTGCCAAAAGAGCAAACTTGGTTAACAACAGTGGTTAGTAAAATGGAGTACTTTTTGTTTAGTTTTTATCTGGCAAATGAAGTACCATTTCCGTACGAGCATTTCCTTTTTATTAGATCTGTTATGGTAACAAGATAATGCTAACTAGCATGTCATTTTTTATATAAAACTAGCTGTACCCTGCATGTGTTGCTGCTTCTGCAACTAAAATAAATTTGAAGGAAATGTCCAATTAATTTTGAATCATTTTATTGATTTTGTTTCCCGTTGTCCTGATGATTCAGATGAACGGGCCTGAGTAGTACGCATTCGATCAGTTTCTAATCTCACTTCTCGTTGTTCAAGTGGTTCATGTGAACGGCTATCAGCGGCATATACTCGAAGATTTTCCAGTCACAGTGCTCGTCTGATTCTAAGGCTCGTAATAATCTTTTCTTCCTGTGCTTGGGGGTGTAGGGCGACCAATTGCTTGTCATTCATTTTGAATAATTTTCAGTGACACCATCCATCGGAAATTAATCGCACCAATCTCCGTCGACTCATACGTAACAACTTTGTTAAAGAATGCACAGTTTAAGGTTTAATAGCATTGTAAGTAATTTTCAATGGTATTTGGTCATACCAACTTAGAAATCTTCGTCAGCTCATGCGCAACAACTTTGCTAAAGATCATAACATGATCAAATGCACAGTTTACGATTCTACAAGGTACATACAAACAAATATTCATTTTTATATATTTAGACTATGGGAGGTGACACGCCCACTACAGCCAATCCGTCCATTTTGTTCAAATATATACGTCGAAGTCATCCATACAATATTTGAGGACTTTAGCTGTTGCAGTTTATGAGATATGGGATATTAAATACTTATTGGGTATGTGGACCTGGCACCACACCCACTTGAAATTTTAAAATAAAATATAGCCTATAGTTCCTTCCAGACGTACAGGAAGGTATAGCTAAAATTTTAAGAAAATCGGTCCAGCTGTTTAACCGTCTATAGACTTCAAACAAACCCACAAACAAACTGACAAAGAATATTTCTAGTGAAGTTCTATCCGGTATTCCAAAGGGGATTTTCGAGCTATGACGGTCAAATTAATTGTTCTTTGTTCAGTCTGGTTTAACAAATCACCATGGATGGATATAGCTATTAACACGATATCTAACAAGTCAATACACTATCTACTAGACTACGGCGGCGAACCTACTCTACGACTTCGACAGATACTCGCACAAAATTCAGCACACTCAGGAACAGATGGTAATGACTATAGAAAACAAAATTTGTTTTCTCGGTTCGGGAGCAGTTAACAACTGACCATAGTTATTATCGAAAAATTGTTTTCCGATTTTTTGGATTTTGAGCTGGCGATGTAATTGGTTCATATATCTTTCAGAACAACGTTGGCCAGGCCGTCAATGTTAATATTTTAACTCTCAAATTAAAGCATCAGTTAAGGCAGAACACTATATAACTAGGGTACGTTTAACGTGATACTACATGAAAATTATTGTCATCAGGACGGCTCTTTTCTCCACTCAATATAATGGGTGAGTCAAACCATTTCACAGAAGATGACTACATACTTTTTTTTAGGTTAAATTTAATGACTGGAACACAAATGTGATGTTACAGTTCGTGCCACACAGCTTATACCGCACTAGACATGCTGCATGAGCGATTTGAGAGCAACATCGTCTCATGTGAAGTGGCATGAACTGGACAATCGACAATCGTGTGATTCTACCTCGTTTATGTAAGGTTTTCTAAATTGCAGGCGTGTGCGAACAAGCGTTCCCCAATTTAATTGATTCGCCAAAACCATGGCAAAAACAGGAGGCATTAGAGTGGAATTTTTTTCTTATGGTCGATAAGTTCATGGCATTTTTATTTCTTAAATATAACTTCCGACATATGCCCACTTCGGCTATTAGCTGTGTGGTCCATTCGATCAGTCCAATCTTTGATTACTTTTTCAAAAAATTCGACAATCTGACATAAATGGTGGTTTGAATACACTAATACCACGGCTTGCGTCTGCTTCGAAGTTGCGCCTTTTTAAAATTTCTGTGGTTTCGCAGTTTGCGTCGCATGTTTCGAAGTTGCGTCGTTAGTGCGCCGATTTGCGGTTTTAATACGAAAATGTTTGTACAAAGATAAAACGGAAAAAGGGGATTTCCCGTTTAAGTCTAATGTGCATACATATGTATTTATGTTGTCTGCTGGTTGCAAGTTGTAGGCCGTTAGTAAATTAAATATTTTTTATTGAAAAATCTATTTTTTCAACTAAAATTATGAATTTCGCAACCAATTAAATGAAAATCAATGCAAATGTATGGAAAATCGTACTACGTTTTGCGTCGTTTCGATTTGCGTAGCGTTTCTTCAGGCCCTATTAGCACTATTACAGGGTATTAGTGATTTTGCTGCCAAGTTTGCTCCAATAGTTCATTGGTTTATTATAAGTTATAAATGTAACACAAAAAAATCAATGAGATAGTCACTTCTGAAAATAAACATGTTGTCAAATCGATTTAGCAATACTTACTTAATAGTCCTTACAACAATTTGGTCTGCATTGTAGACTAGTTTTACATCGCCTATAATGTGTGTGTAAATTTTGTCCAAGAGTGGCGGGATCTACTGTATAGAAGAAGTCGCCAAAAAGAAATATTGCTTCAAATTTCGTTTTGTTGCAGGTGTCTGACCTGGGGTTTGAACCATGGGGTTCCTCAACAATATATTATCTCTTTGACTATCTCCTACACTACCTTCTAGACTACCTCCTAGATAAGATTACATCCTAGACTACACTATCTCCTAGACTACAACCTAGATTATCTCCTAGACTACCTCCAGAACTACCCCCTAGACTACGTGTTAGATAACCTATGGCAACTACCCATAGATAATATTTTTTGTGGCCAATTTAAATAGATTTTTCACAATATTTTTGTACTTCACTGTACACATACATATCCTTATGTATATACAGACTGACAAAAGAAACTATAGATATATATTTATGCGTTTTGTTTTGTGTAGTTTTATTTATTTTTTTCTTTTTCAGTTTGTTTCCCTTCTCCGCTGGGGTACTACATGTCTTTTTGTGACTTTTATGAGTTTTTGATTTTATCCTTATTGCCGGTATAAGTCCCTTTTTATGACTGACTAATGATGTGTGAAACATTTCTTCTGCATGTTTGTTATTCAATTAGATTGGCTATTAAGTAAGTAAGTTAGTAAGTTAGAGATTCTCATTGGAGACAATATTTTTTGTTTTGTTTTTTTTTTATAGCATTTAAAGATTTAATTTATTTAATCTGAATATATTCACTCTATAAATTACAAATTTCCTACATTGTTATCGAAAAGAACAAGGAAACTAACGTACAATACTTCACATAGCAATCAAAGTAATTGTAAATTAATTTAAATTATACTCAAATAAAAATCCTTTAAAGGTGATTGTGTTTGAATTTCCTTTACAATTCGTGTCTACAATTCAGTTTTTATTTCATACAATAAAATTGAACAATTTAATTTTCATGACATTTAGTTTAAATTTTTTTTCTTATTTTTTTTCTGTTTAGTTGTAATAGTTAACCAAGTTTGTTTAAATTTCAAATTGTCACTTAAAACCATATAAATAAGAAAATAAATACATAAATAATCATATAAAACCACATAATAATGCTGAAAATGAGTTAAGGTTTTCATAAATGCAAATAGGTTTCTACCATATACAGGGTGGCTGATATATAATGCAACAAAGTAAAGCGCTAGATTTTTTCTAATTTTATTGTTCAAAAGCAAAAAATGTTGGAAATAACATCACATTTTAGAATTGTTCGAATTGGCCACCTTTGGTACGAATTATGGCCTTCAAACGGTCGACAAAGCCATCACAGGCTGCACGAATGTGGTTCTACGATATTTTGGCCCAATCCCAGCGAAGCGCCGTCTTGGGATGATCGACAATTTGGTATTTTTTTAGTGAGAACCTTACTCTCAAAAATGTCCCGAGGCGGAAATGTCCAACGGATTGAGATCCGGAGATTTTGGTGGCCATTGTGCGGTAGAAATGAAACAAAGAACCTCCTTTTTAAACTATTCTTGGTTGTCGCATGCTGAGTGCACTGGTGTTGAGTCCTGTTGGAATGTCCATGGTCTGCGGCCCAAATGCTTGTCTGCCCAGGGCTTTGATACTGTCTTTAAGACATTTTCGGATAATATCCGGCATTTATTTTGACGCCACGGGCAATGAATACGAGCCGTTACAACGGTCCACACCATTACCATCGGCGGCGCTTGAGTTCTGGTGGCCAATCGCAGGTGTAAATTTTCAGCTGACCTCTTTGATAAGCAAACACGATCATTTTGTTTGTTCATAGAATGCTCAATTTGGAATGGCTTCTCATCGGAGAAAACCAAATTCGGTAACTGGCCACTTTCGTGCAAGCGAAGTTCTTTCCAGTATAACTTTTTTTTGTTCATCGGTGAGCTCTTGCACTTTTTGGAACTTCAATGGCTTTAGTTCAAGTTCATTTTTCAAATTATGTTACATCCGTTCTCGAGATATGTTCAGCAAATCTGGCCTTTACTTTTCGGATCATTTCTGGTGCTGTTACCGGTTTTTTCGTCCATTTTTTGGACGTGATGCAACACTGCCAGTATCACGGTAACGGGCAATGGTACGAGAAACAATAGATTTATTCACATTTAAGTGCTGGAGGGCTCTAACAATAGCCACCTGTGGTTTTCCAATCAAATATAAAGAAACCATACTATTACGCTTGAATTCCATCACGAATAACTTTTTTTTCTGAATGCAATAGATCAAAATGCTTTTGTAAGCTTGTAAATAATAAAATGAACTGTCTCTGGAATAAATCTGTCAGCTGTCAGACGAGCGATTTACAAATGATAACAACCTGAAGTTGGTTGCAAGACATATCAGCCACCCTGTATATGCTCAGGCAAACGTACGAAATCTGTATACGTATGTACGTACGTATTGTACATGCATTTGTATGCAGGTGTTAATGATCATTGTACCCTACAAATAGTTTGTCGGGGTACTTACTCTCTTTTGATGTTTTCTCCTGTCGTCGAGTTTATTGTTTCAAACTACATTTCAAATTTCATCTAGGGTAATGGGAAAACTCCTTTTCTGGCAAGCTCATTTCAACTTGAGCTGTTAGGTGGCTCTTGGAATAGCCATTATCATTACCATTGTCATACATCCTTACGTTTATTTTGAGAACAGAAGTTGCTACGTGGGTAACTTGCATATTATTTACATAGCTTACTATTTCCCCTGCTTTTAGGCGTGTCTGATGAAACTGTTCTCGATAACCAAAGGGAATACCAGATTGTAGTCGCGAATCTACATCCGTCTGAAGCATGAAATATCTTGTGAGCCATCTAGCGGTTTAAATTTGAACCAGCGGTTTTAGCGAATCTGGAAATACTTATGTTATTCTATTCTGTCACAAAATTGGGTATATTATCTCCACTAAACCTAATGAATCGATTTACACTTGAGCAAAATTTCCGTATTTGGGTCTCAGAAATCAAAATCATTGCATCATATTTCTTTGAAAATAAGGACGGCACAGCCGTTACGGTCAACGGAAACACCTATCGGACAATGATAACCAATTTTTTTTACAAGCATTCTTGATAGCATTGATGTGAACGAAGTATTGTTTCAACAATATGTGATGCAACTTGCCACATATCTCATTGCCACAATCGATTTATTGCGTCAAACGTTTAATGGCCGTTTTATTAGTCAAAATGGTAATGTCAGTTGGCCACCAAGAAACTACGATTTGACACCGTAGGACTATTTTTTGTAAAGCGTCTTTAAGGAGAAGTGTTATACCGACAAACCGGAGACAATTGAGCATTTGAAGGAAAACATTCGTAATGACATTGTCGAGATACAACCTCATATACTGGCAATAGTGCACGTAAATTGGTCCGATCGTTTATTGGAGATGACTCGTCTGGGGTTTAAACCGTGGTTTCACATGTAAGAATAAGGCGACTACAATGATTAAAATGAATAACTTTTCAAAGTATGTGTGTATGAAGTCACCGTGGTCTAGTAGATAGTGTGCTGGTTTATTAGACGTAAAGCCAGGGTTCGAGCAAAAACTCTAAGAGTAAAAAAACCTTTCATGAAAAAGTTTCTCAAAAAATCTGTCGTTCGGAGTCGACTTTAAACTGTAGGTCCCGCCACTTATGTATAAAATTAACACATACAACGTAAGTAGTGTGGGAAGCTAGGTCAATAATCCTGACTGAAGGGTTGTAATGACCGATTATACATGTATGTATATATAATATAACCAGGAGCGTATATTAACTATTGCTATTGCAGTGGTCACCATCGGCGGAAAATATTCGCTATAAGCTTTTTACCAGCGAACTTCTAGAGAATGATAATAAATTTGCGATTCTTTTAGACTTTTTGTAAGTTAAACAATTGCTTGAAATTCTTTAATTGTAATGTATTGTTGCAGAATCTAAATGATGTGCAGCGTAAACAATAGTTAGTATTTGCTTAAAATAGCATCCCTACTTGTTTAAGAACCCTGTGGAATAACAATGCATGTGCATTTTTGAAAGCTGCAAGCAAATTTCAAGGCTTTCTATATGAGGGCTACTTCAAAAGTTCATGGAATTTCATCTCTGTCATGAAAATACAATTTTGTTAAACAACTTATTCTAATATATATAATATATATATAATTTTTCACAGAAATTTACAGAGAGACAGTCGGAGTTACCGGAGAAATATTTTTTCATATTTCGTATTCATTCATTCATTCGTTTAATAAGACAACGCCTCAGCTAATAGACTACGGCAACTAAAGAGGGTGCACGAAAAAAATTGGGCCTACTTTTAACCTTATAACTTTTATCATAATTGAAAATAATGAATACCGTTATATTGATTTTGTTAGTCATCTGTTTCAAAATCCACGAGCTAAATGCCATTGCAATAGCAAAATTAGTTTTTTGAAAATGGGCACCCAACAAAAATGTCGTAAAAAATAATTTAACTTTTCAATGAAAAACCCCGTCGCTTACAAAAGGCGATTGCTAGGCTCGTAGGTGTTAACCACAAAACAGTTTCTAACGTAAGAATAAAACAATATAAGGAGCCTTTGAGTATTGAGAGAAAGCGTGGAAGTGGAAGAAAAAAAGGATTTGCCGATCAAAACAAAGCAAGTAAAATAATACGTATTTTTCTAAAACGGCCTAACATGTCTGGAACAAAAGTGACTCAAAGAATTGGATGCTCTGAGACCTTTGTCAGAATAGTGAAAAAACATTTATGGTCTAGAAGGTATCAGACAGGAATGCAAGAAAAAATTTGGAGGCCAAAAAAGTGCCAAAATTTTGCAGAAAGACTTTTTTTAATCAACGCGTGTGCTGTGTAATGGAAGATGAAACATATGTCTTAGCAGATTTTTCTCAGTTTCCTGGTAATGAATTTTATCTTGCAGATTCTAGGGAGAACGTTTAAGAAAAATTTCGTGTACAAAAAAAAACTAGGTTTTCAAAGAAAATTTTGGTATAGCAAGCAATTTGCATACGTGGCGAAAGAAGCCACGTTCATTACTAACGGCTCTATAAACAGTGATATATACATCAGCGAGTGTCTTAGGGTATCCCCATTTTTTTTTTGGCCGGATCTTGCCACATCTCACTATAGCAAAAAAGCTATTGAGCGGTACCATACCAATAATATTAGTTATGTACCAAAACAAGCTAATCCACCAAATTGCCCAGAACTTCGTCCTATTGAGAGATATTGGGCGTTAGTAAAACGATATTTAAAGGACACGAAGGGCTTAGCAAAAGATGAAAAAGATTTTAGCAGAAAGTAGAAAACTACTAGAAAAATGTAACGAAAGACACAATCAAAGCCTTAATGGATGGTATTAAAGGAAAATTAAAAATGTTTGTTAAAACACATTAAAATGTATTAATTTTATACACAAAAGAATTCAAATATTATTTACTTTAATTGAAATATAAAACGAAAAAAATCCGCCACTTAGTTTTATTTCTACAACGAAAAGGATAAGTCCGGTTTTTTTTGTGCGCACTCCTTAGATTAGTTTACAAAATTTCTACAAATTTTGAAAACTCATTTTAAAGATGAATTGTAATAAAATTTAAGTTTTAAGCAACACCTTAGTACAGCACACCATCAAGTATTATTTGTGCATTCTAAAATTTGTAAAGGAAACCCTCGTACATGTTTACAGTAGACTGACTGACTAGTGAAATACAGAAAGAATGAAACGATGATCATAATAACCTATAAATACCAAACATTAATGGTAACATTCAGTAATACCTTTAGTAAATGTTCATTCTACATCTACATACATACATACAAAATACATGGATAATTATGGATGGTACATATCAATATACATATATGTATGTACTTATGTATGTGTCTGCTTATGTTGATATGAGTATATGTATGTGAATAAAATCATATGAACCACAACAAAATTTGGTTGTTGACATTTAAGCTCATTTTGTGCCTAACACAGAAGTGACATTCTTCTTACGATTCCATAATGCTTTTATGTCTTCTTCATCTTAGAGCTATAATAACATACATAAAACCATACAATATCTACACACATACATACAAACATACACATGTACATGCATCTATGTCTTTATAATTTTGTCTATCAGTAAATGTATGCTTGTATGGATATATGACATATAATGTAGACATGCACGAGGAATGAACTCTAAATGTTTGCTTTTGTGGTTATTTATTTGTGTGTGTGTGTGTTTGTTAGTTTGTATGAATATTACAATGTTTTTGTTTATTGTAATTTTTAATTCATTCACATATTGCACTCGTACGTACATACATATCTTATACAACAACAACAATAACAATAACAAAAAAAAAATTTAGTAGAAATGATTATAGCCCATGTAATAGTAGTAAGAGCGCAACATCAAGCGTTTGAAAGTTTTCTTTCTGTGTGTGTGTGTGTGCAATCATTTCAACAACAATAATGATGAAAACCACACGTACATCTAATAAACCACAACAAATAAGCCATTAAACAAATGATGCAGGCTTTCTCTACCTATAGATACTTGCCCACACGCCAAAAACACATACGCACTCTGTTATGAATGCATATACCCCATAGGAGTACATATACTGGCAAACAGGGTATAGCAAAGGATGCTGAAATGCTGGCAAAAACTGAAAAGAAGTTAAGTGAATAAAATCAAAAGTTTAGTGTTGGATTTAGTACTCCCATATCAATGTAGACATGATCAAATTAAGAATCATTTTGAAGCTGACAAACGTCTATTCGGGGGCTAAAAAAATTTATTCCTTCACAGCAAAATATTTTAAAAGGATTTGTGGCAACACAAACGTCAATGAGCGAGGTATTTTCATATTACTTTGCAAATAACATTATGGGTAAAATGCCTACTTTCCTGGTACTTTGGGTGCTTTAATTATTGTAGCGAAGAATGGGTTTGTGGCGGTATGAGTGTCTTTCACAGGCAAGTTCATTCATTGTGTTGACAAGTGTAAGCTTAACCCCCTTGTCATGATCCATTAGTGGTAGGCTTGAACCGTACGAAACCGAACAGTTCCGTTTGTGGCACGTTCTCCAACATTGTCAGATATTCAATCTATCACCCAAAAACCGAAAACGTTAATTCTGATGTTGCAGAGATTTCATTTCCTCTACATCATAGCAACTTCTGCTATAATCCCGGTGGCTAAGATCAACCTTGTCAGCGAAATTGCCAATATCACAGTGTCCCATTAGAATTCCTGTTAGAATGCGGCCCCTTCTCTTGTCGAAGTCAAGTAGTTACCTGATTTGCCTCCTTTCCATTGCTGGACAAAGCAGTTTTGAAATTTGGTATAGCCACAGTTTGTTAAATTCCATGCTGCTTTTTCAAATTTGGAAATATATTCCTGTACAGGCAGAGACATCTTTCATTACTCATAACACTATCAGAAAGATTTCTCCCTTTACAGGAAAATCGTAAATATTCCAAGGAATTCTAACTGGAATCTCAATGATAATCTGCTGAGCACGAGCTTGGCTGAGCTGAAAGAAGAAGTGAGTTGGGTCAAAAGAGTAACAGATAATGATTCTTTGTGAAACCAGGAATTGGAAAATTATAAATTAGCAGTCATACGATTAGAAATTTGAAACATTTTTCCATAAATCTTTTGAGGGTTTCTTTTTAGAAAAAACTAAGATTTATTTAATTGAACTCGTGTGGAAGTCTTTGTATACTCCCGAAGACAGATATCTCCTGGTCAGTTCTGATAAGGAAACTGGAAACCGGCAAATTAAGTGCATACCCAATCAGCCTGAACGCATGAACCGATTTTTTTTTTGAAATTTGGAATATTGATCGAACTCTTGTCGGTGCAGATTATAGGCTATAAATCTTTTTAAAATTTTGACCAAAAGGGGAGAAAAAGGGACAAATGGGGCAAAAATCAATATTTTATGCATAAATGCTGTATTTCATCTGTTTTAAAGGTATTTTTTTACTATTTAGCTTGGTTAAGTTTCCCAAATAGCTATTGGAGGTGTTCCGTTTAAAAAGAGTGGTCCAAAAAGGGGGAAAGGGGCGAAAAACGGGCAAATTGAATGCTTCTATATTTAGGACATTGAGTATTTAAAAAGCTGGGTTGTTTGATAAACCGGTTTCCGAATAATTAGAAAAATTGCATTTATAAGAAGCCGGTTTCGAAACCAAATTTTTATTTATTGCTCTTTTTATAACCCGCGCAACTCCGGGTACAATCTGCTTCCCCTCGGCAGATTCCTATTAAAAAATATGATAGTAAATAAAACTGTCACGAAAAAGTTTGTCAAATCAAATTCAAATTCTCCAAAATGCTCAAATTCGATTGTAAACTGCAGTTCCCACCATTCATGTACAAAATTAACACACACACAATGTGAATGATTTTAATAGAAGTTTTTCACTTCCTTTTTTGAAACACCCTATTCAACAATTGGGTTCCTTTCTACCAAAGCTTCTTATCATTTTTTTTTTTCAAACGTTGTTCTGTTTTCGTTGTCTCTTCCTTTTAATTCAGACGAATATTATGACTCTAATACATGCAAGAGGTATAAATTTGTACGTATGTATGTATCCATACGTACAATTTTTTTGTATCTGTGTGTTGCAAATGTTTTTAGTTGTTTTATTTGTATTGTGTTGAATGTTGTATGTTGTTATGCTTCCTTTTGTTGCTATAACAAAATGCACTTTTAGCCTTAAAATAATAAAACAAATAATATCATTCCTTAACGGGTACTTTTTTTTTTTTTGGTTTCTTTCTTCTTTTTTTTGTGGCAAATAATGTCTTTTACTCTGTGTGTACATGTTTATTCGTTGAATGTGTGGATTAAATTGCTTCTTCTTCTTCGTTTTTTGTAATTTTCTTTACGGTTTGTCTTCTCTTTGTTGGTTTGTAGAGTGTAAGTGTGAGTGTGAGTGTGTCTGTAGGTGTTTGTAGTATTTTTTGGTATGTGTGTGTGTGTAAGTACTTTTATAACGTATTTGTGCACAAAAGGTACTATTGTCGTTGCGAGGAGCTTGTTAAAAGTGGAATGAAATAAATGCAGTTACAAAAAACTTAACCCAAATGTTGAAAACAAAACATTTTGTTTACCTAAGACTTCAAGTTAAATTAAGCAAACAGTAGTGACAACAACAACAACAATTCCTAATAAGTATTATTACAAAATTCCCCAATGTCCATAATTGTGGTCAGAGGAGTGAACAATTAAGGAAACATGTCGTTGCAAATGTACGATTTTTATTTCGAAAAAGTTTTGTCTGTTTTGGCTAACAAATATCGTGAACCATAAAAAGTAACCAGTTTTTTGTATATCCATGGTGATCCATGTTCATGTGCTGGACAATATAATTTTTAATCATTACATAATTAGCCATTACAACTCTTTAGTTAGGATTGCAATCTAACTTCACACAGCCCATATGCTGCGTGTGTTAGTTTAATACATGAGTGGCATGACCTCCAGTTTAAAGTCGACTTCGAACGACAGATTTCTAACAACCCTTCAGTCCGGTTTATGGACCGAATTTCTCACACTACTTATGTTGTGTGTGTTAATTTTATACATAAGTGGCGGGACCTACAGTTTAAAATCAACCCCGAACGACAGATTTTTGCCAAACTTTACATGGCTATTTTATTTAGTATCAGAGAGGAAACCGCCGAAGAAATTTTTGTTTATATTTCATTTTGTTGGAGATATCAGACATAGGATTTGAAGCGATGCTTCACATCCAATAAGCCAACATACTGTCCACTAGACTCTGCCGACTTCTAGTCTATACTGGGCAATACTGAATTAATTATAACAACAGAAAATGTGTTTCAAAGGTAACACTTCATATAATATTTTCGACAGCAAAGCTCTTGAATTTGTCGCTACCGGGAAAGAGTTGTAATCGTAAGATTTAATTTAATTAATTTAATAATTTAATTCCATTAAATAAAGAAATCTCTAGATATCGGATGCCACGATGGTTTAGTCGGTAGTGTGCTAAACTTCAAATGCGGAGTCAGAGGGTTCAATACCTAGCAGAGACTCTCAATAGAAAAAAAGGGAGGATTATTACTAAGGAAGGTACTGGTTACTGGTATCAAAAAAAAAAAAAAAAATGTCGTGCTCTACCGCCCCTTTCCTTTCTCCTATTAACTATCTTTCCTGTGTTCCAACTAGGGATGCCAAACAGGATCGATTCTTAAAAATCCCGGGTTTTTGTAAATTCCGATCCCGAAACAAACAAATGCATTAGTTTTAAGAAATTATTTGGATTCCAACAAAAAGATGTTAGCATCTAATATGTGACGCTATATTACAAAGCTCTACCGTTCAAAAACACTTCTCGCAATCAACATTTGCGACATGTAAATGAGGTCGCCGTGGTCTAGTGGGTAGTGTGTTGGCTTATTAGACGAAAGCCCGGGTTCGAATCCCAGGTCAGACATCAAAAAACGTAAATATTTCTTCGGTCGGGGGGCGGCGACTTCCTCTCAGCAGATTTCTGGCAAAGACTCTGAGAGTAAAAATTGCCATGAAAAGCTTCTCAAAAATCTGTCGTTCGGAGTCGACGTTAAACTGTAGGTCCCGCCACTCATGTATAAAATTAACGCACACAACATAAGTGGTGTGAGAAGCTAGGTCGTAATCCTGACTGAAGGGTTGTAATGGCCAATTATGTATGTCTGTATGTAAATGTCGAATATAAATCTATTTCTTTGGACAGCTGAGTATCTAAATCAGTTACCCTATTAATTCGTTTTATAGGACTTTTGCATTCTTCGATGGCATCAAATAACTTCTTAGCAATGGAAGTAGGGGTTTCCTCATCTGAGATGCTATTATCGAAGTAGAATGCTATAGAATTTTTTTCACGACCACGAAATGAATTCACAGTCCCAAAAATTCCGAAAAATCCCGGGGCAAGTTTTTAAAAATTCCGGGCTTCGGGATTCACAAAATCCCGAAAATCCTTAGTTCTAACACAATGCCTGCATGAATAGAGGGTCATGTCCTCAAAGAGATGGTCTTAAAAAATGCTATGAGTATAGTCGACAACCAGATGCAGTTTCCTACGTTGCATTCTAGAAATTTGAACACGAGTCATGCTCCTCCCTTTGTACAGCCAATAAAACCAAATTAAAACCTGCAGTGATCGTCGACAAACCAAAGTGTGTTCAAATCTGTCTCCTAAAAAAATCAATTGATGTAGCCAACCTTGCTAATGGCAATATCCTTTTCAAGCACTTTAATGAAATGAAAGATTTCTGTAAACCATAGCCTCAACATAGCCTTTTGACCTCAAAAACAACAATCCTATGCAACACTCTATAAAACGATACAATACTTCAAAGATCTTTGTATGAGTATAACAAATGCTTCTGATAACATGACTTTATTTTGCTTAAGGTTGTACATTTCAGCTAAGGAGAGCATAAAGTAACAAGCAAATTTACCGGTAGACAATTCAAGACACACAGCCGGAGGTAAAGACTGTCGGACAAAGACAGAGACAACATTAACAAGATTATTGTGCAGCGGTCCGCTTTCTAAGATTCTACTACAGCAGTATCTCAAGAGCAACAATAACATGCACAGTGACAACAAACAGGAGGAGCCACATTAAAAGAACCATTTGTTAAAGGACCTCAGGTAAATATTTAAAAATGCTTTATAACTCGTATACACTCGTACGTAAATCAAGCAACATTTACGAGTTACCATACCTACATGCATACGTTTGTATGCAGTAAAATTTATTTTATAAATATTTTACCTATTCTACGAGTAGTATGCACATATGTTCATATGTATGTATGTATGTATGCACATACACTTGTACCGTTATGTATAAACCCATTAAAGCCAGAAAAGAAAGCTTTGTTTTGTGTATTTTTAGATTTGTTTTTCGTTGCAAACTAAACAAGCTAAACAAAATACCAAAAAAACGGAAGATAACCTTAAGTATACTTTCCGGTTTTTGTGTCTTATCTCGATGTACACACACACACACACACACATATGCATACATATTTTCAATTGTATGGATGTGTATGAAACAAGTGAGGTTTCGTTCGCCATTCACTGTGAATGTGTATTAATGTATGCGTGCATTAGTGGGATTATAATTTGTAAATGTTTTTGTTTTAGCCTTTTTCTAAGTTATTACAACTTTGTTTATTTGTTTCTTTTCCCTTCCACCCCTCCATTCTTCTTTTTTCTTTTTTCTAAAAATGTTATGGCAGTAATACGCTCAATTATGTTAATGTCTAGGATTTCCATGCCGCAAATAAACCATACAAAGCATCACGGCTGATTACATGAACATACAAACTCAACTTATACACACACATATGCCTAGCATGCAAGCAAACTAACTAACAAACAAACAGACAGACAGACAGACACACATACATAGCTGTACACACATTCATATGTTTCACAATTTAAATGGAGGATTTAACAATGTTAACTAGTTGCCGCCATAAGAGCACAATTTATGACATGTTTAAATAGTTAAGGAAGGAACACTAAACATATGGATGTACCGCATCCATGAATATCTCTATATTGTGGCATGGGTTTACAATATCATAACTCAATGCTAGAGAGTAAACGAATGATTTTATTTTCAATTTCAAACCCTATGCGTTAGGAATTATGTTTAATTGGCAAAAAACATTGATTGAATTAATTAATTCGTTTAAAATGTTTGTAAACATTCTACATTAAGTGGATATGAAGGAAAGTAAGTAAGGAAGCAGATTTGGAGTAACATTAAATAAATTTATTAAATTAAATATTAAACGTTTAATTTAAATACTTCCATGTTTTATTTGGTATTATGTAGTGGTTAAATTGCTTTACCACATGCCTTACAAATCTTCTTAAAACAAATTTCGAAAAATCAAAAAAAAAATTTTGGTCATAAGGATTTGAATTTTACAAATTAAGGCGCCTCAGTTGTCTTTGACGTCCAGATCATACAATGAGACCAAAAAAAAAAAGAAAATTAGAAATTGATACCGATATTTAGTGCTTGTGTGTGTAGATCATAGATCAGCACTAAGTATTCAAAACGATGTATAGGTTCGAATCATACTTATAATTTCAGATACTTGTATGCATTCATACTTATCCTGATATCATACTCATGCTACTCATTCTCAAAGTTGGAAGTACTCGTCGTATTCATACTTAACAATACGCATGATGTTATTGACTTCGACTCGTCTCTACTTAACATTTATACGAATCACAAAATAAGTATGATTCGCGTACGAACACTACTACGCTCACAAGAAGATTGTGTGTATGCTTTGATTGTTGTCTTCGTCTATCCTTTCTTCTTTCTTTGCATAAGCAACAACAACAGAGGCTGTAAACTTGATGAATGCTTCGAGTCACTTCGAATCACTTATAAGTATTTTTCTAAATTTATGAATCAGAATGAGTAGAAGTATAAATCACACATATTTCGAATGTTGTGAGTTTGATGTCAACGTTGTACTCATACTCATTACTACTTATACTTATAAATCAATGTTGTAGCAAGTAACGAATGAATCAGAGTAGTTAAATTTCAATTCTGTTGATTTATTCATACTCAAAATTGCATTAGTGCTTATGAGTAGCAGAAAAACGATTCATTGCTGATCTCTGGTCCAGATCATAAAAAGAGGCAAAAAAAAAAAAATTTGAAATTGAAATCGATATTTAGTGCTTTTGTGTGTTGATTCGTATTATTCCAAATACGTAAAGAGTATCATCGCTGATTATAATTTTTCGATGAAAATTAATTTTTCTCTGAGACTAAATAAAAAATTGCCATTGAAAGCTTCTCAAAAATCTGTCGTACGGAATCGTCTTTAAACTATAGGTCCTGGCACTCAAGTATAAAATAAACGCACACAATATAATTGGTGTGAGAAGCAAGGTCGTAATCCTGTCTGAAGGGCTGTAATGATATATTTATGTAAGTTCAACAAAATGGCCGCTGTTACTTGTCAAATTTCGAAAGTCTCTGGTGAAGCTAAATAAACGAGTATTTCCAAGCTCATTTTTCAATATCTGTTGCATCCGTTCTCGCGGTATGTTCAACGCACGAGCAATTTTTCTACCACTGCGGCGTGGATTTCGATCAAGTCTGGCCTTCACTTTTAGGATAATTTCTGGTGTTGTTCCGTTTTTTTTCGTTCACTTTTTGGACGCGATGTAACACTGTCAGTATCACGGTAACGAACAATGCTACGAGAAACAAAAGATTTATTCAAATTTAAATGCTGGAGGGCTCTAACTATAGCCACCTGTGGTTTTCCAGCCAAATACAAATCTATCACACTATCACGCTTGAATTCCATCACAAATAACTTTGCAATAGATCAAAATGCTTTTGTAAGCTTGTTAATAATAAAATGAACTGTCTCTGAAATAAATCTGTCAGCTATCAGACGAGCGGTTTACAAATGATAAGAACCTGAAGTTGGTTGCAATACATATCAGCCACCCTGTACTAAACTATGGCAACTTCACTAAACCATTCAGTAAATGAATGGAAGCTATTTGACAGTTGATATGCTTTCCAGGCAGGTGGTCCTATTTAACATTCATCTTTCCCCTTTGCGATCATAGGGTTAAATAAACAAATTTCTAAGTTCAATGTAAATAAAAATTCTTTAATTTTTAATACTTCCTGCTTTGTTTGCAATCATAAGAAAAATTTTTACTAACTACAGCGAAATATTTTTGTGTTGAACTGCCACAATTCTAAACACTATTTTAATCCTTAATGCCTTGGCTATTATGAAACAAACATTTTGAGTCTGGGCCCGCCACCCCCTTAAAAGCTGAATATACTTCATGTCTACTAACATATTCCGGTAGCAAGGGGCTTATGCAGCATTGGCAATCATTTCCATAATTGGCATAATCTGTTTTCGTGCCTTATACGAAATTACAGTAATTTTTCCAGAGATCCTTTATTTAGTAGTTTCACACCAATTATATTTATTGTTGTTGTTTTTATTTAGCTGATGAGATACAAGTGTACTCGTATATCGTGTACTGTTTTACTTAACATAGATACTCTATGTATATGTATCTAATGGAAGGAGTACGATAAACACTTCAGTGCATGCAAGTTCATTAAATATTTGTGATTATTTTTTTATATTTTATATTTTTAGTTATTTGCAGTGTATACATACATAATTTGCTAAACATTTTGTGGCTGTTGTTCATAGTCGTTGTTACAACAGTTTTTGCCTTTTTCCCTTACGTATACAATATTGCATACGAATCGTTTGCAGCATAAGTAAGGAGTGCACACGAAAGAAAATGGGCCTACTTTGAAGCTTATAACTTTTATCATAATTGAAAAAAATTAATACCGTTACATTGTTTTAGTTACTCCTCTATTTCAAAATCCACGTGCTAAATTTCATTGCAATAGCAAAATTAGTTTTTTGCAAGAATGTCGTAAAAAAATAATTGAAACTTTCAATGAAAAACCTCGCCGCTTACAAACGATAGCTAGGTTCGCAGGTGTTAACCAAAAAACGGTTTCTAAGGTAAGTAATAAAACAATATAAGGAGTCTTTGAGTATTGAGAGAAAGCGTAGAAGTGGAAGAAAAAAGGATTTGCCAAAACAAAGCAAATAAAATAATAATAAAATAATTTGTCTAAAACACCCTAAAATGTCTGGAAAAAAATTGGCTCAAAAAATTGGATGGTCTGAGACCTTTGTCAGAAAAATATTTTAAACACAAAAGGAATTCAAATATTATTTACTTTAATTGAAATATTGAACGAAAAAATCATCGACTTAGCTTTATTTCTATAACGAAAAGTGTAAGTCCAGTTTTTTTTGTGCGCACTCCTTATTAGCAGAAATGAAAAAGAAAAAAAAAAGCTTTTACTACAATATACCATAACAATAATAATAATTATAGACACTGTGGCGTGTGGTGTGCCACATACAAATTAACTAATTAAGCTATCGACGAACTAAAATTAATTCTAATTTCCTACAAACAATTTCACGAATATTGTCTGCCGTACAACTAAAATTGTTCAGTTCATTTCCATAATTGGCATAATCTGTTTTCGTGCCTTATACGAAATTACAGTAATTTTTCCAGAGATCCTTTATTTAGTAGTTTCACACCAATTATATTTATTGTTGTTGTTTTTATTTAGCTGATGAGATACAAGTGTACTCGTATATCGTGTACTGTTTTACTTAACATAGATACTCTATGTATATGTATCTAATGGAAGGAGTACGATAAACACTTCAGTGCATGCAAGTTCATTAAATATTTGTGATTATTTTATATTTTTAGTTATTTGCAGTGTATACATACATAATTTGCTAAACATTTTGTGGCTGTTGTTCATAGTAGTTTTTACAACAGTTTTTGTCTTTTCGTTTGAAGCATAAGTAAAGAGTGCGCACGAAAGAAAATGGACCTACTTTTAAGATTATAACTTTTATTATAATTGAAAAAAAATGAATATCGTTACATTGTTTTTGTTAGTCATCTGTTTAAAAATCCACGTGCTAAATTTCATTGCAATAGCAAAATTAGTTTTTTGCAAGAATGTCGTAAAAAAATAATTGAAATTTTCAATGAAAAACCACGCCGCTTACAAACGATAGCTAGGTTCGCAGGTGTTAACCAAAAAACGGTTTCTAAGGTAAGTAATAAAACAATATAAGGAGTCTTTGAGTATTGAGAGAAAGCGTAGAAGTGGAAGAAAAAAGGATTTGCCAAAACAAAGCAAATAAAATAATAATAAAATAATTTGTCTAAAACACCCTAAAATGTCTGGAAAAAAATTGACTCAAAAAATTGGATGGTCTGAGACCTTTGTCAGAAAAATGTTTTAAACACAAAAGGAATTCAAATATTATTTACTTTAATTGAAATATAGAACGAAAAAATCATCGACTTAGCTTTATTTCTATAACGAAAAGTGTAAGTCCAGTTTGTTTTGTGCGCACTCCTTATTAGCAGAAATGAAAAAGAAAAAAAAAGCTTTTACTACAATATACCATAACAATAATAATAATTATAGACACTGTGGCGTGTGGTGTGCCACATACAAATTAACTAATTAAGCTATCGACGAACTAAAATTAATTCTAATTTCCTACAAACAATTTCACGAATATTGTCTGCCGTACAACTAAAATTGTTCAGTTCATTTCCTTAAGTATTAATTACGGAAAGTCCGTGCAATTCTCTAGATTTCTTTCCAAAATATTGTTGCTTGTGCTGTTCTTTACTAAGAAAATTTTATTTTCTGAACTCCTCTTGAAACTCCTCTCGAAATTTCTCTTTATTTCACACTTTGTAGTTGAATGTTCAATATTTGTTTGCACTGAACACAGTCAATTGATGATGACCAAAGAGAAACTGTTGTTGTTTTCGTTGTTTGCTTAATTAATTGTTAATAGTTGTTCAATTATTTCTTTGAGTATGATTATGTAAATGAAATGGGTGTGTTTTCACCTCAGTCTATAATTTTCTACAACTTTGAGATGTGCTCGAGCACAACAAAGGATTTCGCTAACGATTGTTAACGTAATAACGATGAGATGAAGAAATAATTAAAATGTGTTTATAAATATGAAAAGTTATAGAGCAGTACAATACAAAATTTGAAGCTAAAATTAATTCAAATGTTTTTGCATGTGTTAGATGTTTAATTAAAGCCATTATGGATCATTTAACACAAAAACAAGGCCTACAAATTATGATAATTTATTTAACAAAAAAATTTTTGTTCGCAGTTTTTAGTTTTGTAGTTTTTTTTTTTAAGGACATAAGATACAGAAAAACTTGGCAATAGTAATAACTTCAAAGGTAAATACAAAGCTTAAAGTGGCTTTTAATGTACTGAAGTAAAGAAAATAATATACATTTTTAATTTTTAAAAATCGTCAAAATAAGGGCATTAATCGTCACATCGTTAATATGATATTTTTGGAGCACAAAATCGTCATAATGACGATAAATCATCAAATCTGGCAGCTATGGTTGTATTGACTAATTATATATGTACATACATATACACTACATTCATTTAAACTGTTATTTAGTCGATACGATTTACACGTTGATGGCATCTAATGCTACATTTTCTGCTTGTAGTTTCGTTGAGTTTTGAATGATCATTACTGCGCATACTTCCTAGAGATCTTTATTGGAACCTTCTACGAGTAATATCATACTTTAATTCTTTTATGCAGTCTCCTCACGTGAGGAATATGTTAACCCTTGTACTTGAGATGCTTCCAAGAAAGGCTAAACATCTTCGAATTTGACATTGTAATCTATGGCGTTAGAATGATCATCATCATGTAACTTCTTCTAATGCAATGCTTTTGCGTTATCTTGGTTTTGTTGGGATCTCCAGACCGCTCCTCCATCAATAGACTTTACAAGCATTCTCGTCAATTCCCTTCGGTCTGATCGTTACTACACAATGTATGCCTCTTGTAAACAGAATTAACTTTTGCGGTTTTAGTATTTATTTTCGTAAGCCCAGTACAAGTTCTATTTTGGCAACCTAACTTCAATTGATTGTTTGTTTCTACCGTAGAGCTGTGCCTTGGGAAACCAAATGCTCAGCTCTTTCTGTAATCATAGAATATTTCGAATATATGCGATTTAATGCTGCTCTGCTTTCGTTAGAACTCCCATGCTGTCGTTAAAACTTTTTGATTATGCTTGTAAAATGAATTGCGCAAGTTAATAAACCCGCTTTCATTGTTTTCGTGGCTGATGCTGAAATGGTGTATACGAAAGCTTATTTGATCGTTTCAAAGATCTGCTGTGAGGGAACGCTATAATCGTGCATGGATTACAGATATTAAAACCAAAAGCATAAAACAAAAAACAGAAAGTATAAAACCGAAGATAAACTATTTTTTTCTTTTTAAATAAAATCTAATGATTTTTCTTATACAAAATTCTTTTTGTTAAACTTGAAATCATAAAAATTTAAAAAAAAAAATTTTTTTTAAAAAAAAAGGATATATGGGGAACTTTCGTAAACGATGTGGTAGAATAAAAAAATTTTCTACGTTTATACTATAAGACAAACTACGAATTGTAGTGTAATTTGTTTTCAACTAACCAGTCATTAAACCAAATTTTTATGATTTGAAAAATTTTAATTTTTTTTTTGAAAAATTATTTTTTTTTTTTTTGTGTCCTAAAACTGCCACAATTGTCATTCAGAATTTTAGTTTAAATAAAAATTAACATAAATTAATTTAAATTAACTAAATATTTTAAATAAAAGGCTAAAAATTTTTATTACAAACTTCTTCAAACGTTACGCAGTATATGAAAAATATTTTAAAAATATTTTCTTCCTAATTTATTGTAAAGAAATATTGTACTGATTATAAAATCATTTTCTTTTAATTTTCTTAAAAGTTGTTTATGATAATAAACCATAAATCATTTGTTGCTCCTTGTTCATTATAGTTATAACACCTGTAGCCGAAAAAATAGAAATCGAATTACAGAGGCGTTTTTGCACAAGCGTTTGTGTGTTGGTTCGCCTTTTAATATCTATAACATTTACCATATATGTATGTATGTATCTGTGGATGTTTTAATGCATATTCATGCAAATGTTTCATATGTATGCATGTATGCATGTATATACACTGTTACTTCTGTTTGCATGGTTAGCAATGAACATAACAATATTTGTATTTGTGATCAATTGCCAAACTAACTGGAATTTTAACAAGCTTTTGGCATTTAGCTTAAGGGTTCAACTACTTGTGTGTTAAAGTAAGCTTGTTTGTCTCCAACTATGGGATATGATATGCTTCGGAGATATGCAACGTAAGTGCATTATAATAGGTTCCTTAATGTGTGGGTATCAATTTCAATGACGATGTTTTATTAATATTTAATAGAAATTTTTTAACAGATGTTCGCTTGCAAGTTTGCAATTTAGAAAAGGAGTTTCTAGAAAGGCAAATGTAAGGCTTTACTACTAATGCACACGGATTCTGCGTTAACATTTTAAGACTTGATCTATTCACCTGCCTAACTCACCTATAGTGGCGATTTTAGCACAAAAAACTCTTTTGGCAGTCGTTTTAACGACAATATACAACTAATCATCTTATGTTCTTCGGTCTGGATATTTATAAAAGTCATGTCCATACTAAGTAATATTCATACCAGAGATCAGCAATGAATCGTTTTTCCGCTACTCATAAGCACTCATGCAATTTTGAGTATGAATGAATCAACAGAATTGACATTCAACTACTCTGATTCACTTGTACTCGCTACAACATTGATTTATAAGTACAAGTAGCAGTGAGTATGAGTACAACGTTGACATCAAACTCACAACATTCGAAATCTGTTTGATTCATATGTCTACTTATTTTGATTCATAAATTTCGAAAAATACTTATAATACTTATAAATAATTCGAGTGGCTCGAATGATTCATCGAAATTTACAGTCTTTGTTGTTGTTGCATATACAAATAAAGAAGAAAGGAAACACAAAAACAACAAGCAAGCATTCACACAATCTTCTTGTGAGTATTAATACGATGAGTACTTCCAACTTTGAGTATGAGTAGTATGAGTATCATATTAAAATAAGTATTAATGCGTATAAGTATCTGAAATTATAAGTATGACTCGAACCTACTCATCGTTTTGAATAATTATTGCTGCTAATCTCTGATTCATACATATTGACTACATTTTTGTTTTATAGACTAGCGATCTGAAATAGCTTATTTTAGAACCTTTTGCAGCCAAATTTTATTGGTAAGAGAGTGGTCATACACATTTTTAATATTTGCTCATGTCTTGACAAGAAACACTTATTGTTGGTTTATGAGTCAATATCAGGGCGTGTTGCCTACCAGAAGTTATTGTAAATGAAAAAAAAAAATTCAAACTTACCAAACCCTGTGCATGTGCTATAGTTGGAGACAAGTAATTAGCATTTAAAAATAAATAGAAATAAATTCTAATGAATTTGTTAGGCGCTAATTTTTATAAAGCATTAAAGAATACTATGTCTATACTTACATATTATTCTAATGCTTAGGTTCACCAGTGAGCGTTGTTTTAATTTTTTAGGAAACCAAATAAATCTTGTACGAGAAGCTCTCTTTTATAAAACAGTAGCCTTTTATTGTATGAAAGCTATGTCTTATTTCATAGTCCTTCGTTTCTATATCTTCAGCTTATATTATAGATTTGTAAATGGTCCAATTTCTCATACCACATACGTTGTCTGTGTTAATTTTATACATGAGTAGCGGGGACATACAGTTTAAAACCGCTGCCGAAGGACAGATTCCGAGATTTTTTTCAGATATCTGCTGCTTTCATATTTCATTTTGTTGGAGCTGTCTGACCTGGGATTTGAACTGTGCCCTCACGTCTAATAACTCAACACACTACCTACTACACTACAGCGACTATGCTCAAATATACTGTCTTGTGAAAAACTACAAAAATAAATTGATCCCCACAAAACTGCCGCTTATACGAAACCAGTTAGGAACAGTCAAAGTCAGCTTTAAACGTTTTACTTCACCTGTTGTCCTACACAGCTTCAGTATTATTTTTGTAACCTGCACTATTACTGTAAGCCTAAAAGTAGGTGGCAGATATAATTCTTGTTTCTGATTAGTTTCCATAAGCTGTACACATAAATACATGACACTGTAGTGGTGAATTATGTATGTTAAGACATCATTCCTACCGGATCATACACAGATATAAATTTGGTTAAACACATACGATATGAAAACCACTACAAACACACATGATACACGCTTTCGTGTTCTTGTACACATATACGGAAATTATGTTTGTATTTATGTTTACATTTGTATGAGGATGCACTTAATTGAGTTGTGGTCAGAAGGAAAATGTTTTATGTATCCATACGATTAGCAGTAAGACAAAAATTTTTGGAAGCAATTCATTTTAAAACATAATAAATAATATACATACACACATACATACATACATACGTAAACAATCAATTTACTTTTGACGCGGTGTATAATTT
This sequence comes from Sarcophaga peregrina, assembly GCA_014635995.1. NCBI lineage: Eukaryota > Metazoa > Arthropoda > Insecta > Diptera > Sarcophagidae > Sarcophaga > Sarcophaga peregrina. The sequence goes on from CM025789.1 coordinate 43,535,995, forward strand.
TTAAATATAAGTAAGTCGGTGGTTTTTGGAAGATTCGAAACTTAGTACTGTAAACACACGTTTGGCAAACGTTAGGAGAACAATTTTGAATAATTTTGAAACATTTTGGCTGAATATCAGCAAAACTTATGTTGATTGTGTTGGCATAACCAAGTGTGTCAAATAAGTTTATATTTTGAGCTTTTATTTAGTGAAAATAATTTAAAACTATATACGTTTGATTTAAGTTTTCTCCCCAAAATTCTTATTTTATATGGAAAAACGAAGTGTGACAGAGTGTGAACCTTTGCTTACTTTATAAACTGACGGTTTTTGCTTTTGTGGCATCATGAGATGCCAATAGCATAGGTTTCATTACCAACTACCCATCGATACCATTATTAAGACTGTAAGAATTTATGGAAATATCTTAACTTTAACAATCAGTTCACTGACTGCAAAGAACATAAACTATATATTCACTGACGGAGCCAGATCACGCCATCTTTATATTGCTCGCTAGAGTTAAATTGACTTCTTAAACCGCTTGCGTGGCTTGTTCACACTCAACTGCGCCTTAAACAAACCCCACAAGAAAAAGTCTAAAGCGTTCATCTGTATAGTATAATCTTTGTAGCCTGTTCACTTCACCTTCACATGAGATGCAGAATATACAATGCCACAATGAGTGGCATAAAGCGCCGTCCAGTTGAAACCACTTGTCGTTCATGTCCAAATCACACATTTCTGGCTGTGTGCTCAGTCCATGTCGTTAAGAGTGACGCCCTATTCCGCCAGCCCAAAAACTGCACCAAACAGATTGTTTTTTAGGACGTATTGGACGCTCTTGGAACTCATGTGGGTCGTTATTAATAATAAGTATTAAAAACGATGAGTAGGTTCAAGTCATTACTATAATTTCAGATACTTATACGCATTCATACTTATTTTGATATCATACTCATACTACTCATACTCACACTACTCATACTCATACTACTCATACTCAAGTTGGAAGTACTCGTCGTATTCATACTTAAAAATACGCATGATGTTATTGACTTCGACTCGTCTCTACTTAACATTTACACGAAACTCAAATTAACTATGATTCGCGAACGACCATTACTATACTCACAAGAAGATTGTGTTTTCCTTTCTTCTTTGTTTGTATATGCAATAACAGCAAAATGCTGTAAATTTTTATGAATGATTCGAGCCACTCGAATGACTTATAAGTATTATAAGTATTTTCCTAAATTTATGAATCAGAATCTGTAGGCGTATGAATCAAACATATTTCGAATGTTGTGAGTTTGATGTCAACGTTATACTCATACTCATTGCTACTTATACTTATAAATCAATGTTGTAGTGAGTACGAATGAATCAGAGTAGTTGAATTTCAAATCTGTTGACGCATTCATACTCAAAATTGCATGAATAGAGGAAAAACGATTCATTGCTCATCTCTGGTCGGTATCATCTCAAATTTTTTAATTTTGTTTGTTTACGTACCCATTCATTTAGAAAAGGGCCAACTGCTTTAAACCCCATTCAGTGTGAACACACTTTGTTGTGTATAGTGCACTTGGCAAAGTAGACTAAAAAATTACAATTAATTAGACTAATGAACCTCCACCAAGATGTCGGTTACATACATACGTACGTAATTGATTATTACAACCTTGCGGTCCAGCGTTGCCAGAAGGCATAAAAAAATGCATATTTTATGGAAAAAAATCATAATTTTTTAATACAAAATTTTATTTAAAAACTAGCTGACCCGGCGAACTTCGTCCCGTCCAATAAAATTGATTTTTTATTGCCCAAAACGGGTCACATTATATATTTATTGTATAACGCTGCATAAAGCGCTGACGAAGTTGCAATTGTTGTACTCGCTCCAAAACACAGACTAACAGGCATACATATTATATATGTACATATGTTGTAAACGAATAAGCCGACTTATAGGTATCTCTTAAAGGGAGAGCGTTGCCACGCCCATTTTTGATGAGTGTGTCTATGTCGACCCTATGAACATACCCACCAAATTGCATTCGTCTACGATTAATATGTCGCTAAATATTCAATTTTAAAAGTTTGCCACGACTACTTTTTGCTATACAGAATATTTTTTAAACCATCTAAACCTGATAAGCTTTCGAACAAAAAAAATGGTTAAAATCGATTCAGTAGTTTAAGAGTTATAGGTATCACTTAAAGGGGGTGGGTTGGCACGCCCATTTCAATAAAATATTTTTCAAAAAAATATTAATATAAATATTCAATTTTAAAGGTTTGCCACGCCCTCTAATATTTAGGGATATGAAAAATAGATGTCCGATGTTAATTTTATAAATTAAAAATCATCAAAAATATGATAAAATCATAATTCTGGTAACGCTGTTTCGGTCAAAATTACGAGCTAACTTTGCTCATCATTTATGTAGTGTGCATTCTTTTTATTCGAATGACAGGTTTTTGAAAATCTTTTCATGGCAATTTTATTTCACTCACAGAGTTTTTACCAGAAATCTGCCGAGAAGAAGTTGCCGCAGAAATGTTTTGTTTTGGACTACGGCGACTTTAAGTGAAATTATATTATAAAAAAGTTTTATTCAACTTTAGAGATGAATATGTCCAATTTGTTTTCCCTCCAACAGAAAGTTATCAGCATTTTTTCTAATACTTTTATTTGTGATACGCTTTTACCCACAAAGAATAGCAAATAAAGTACAAGGATTTTTACGATTATTTTCTAATCATACACTATCATTTAACTTTTTTAAAAAATTTTTACAGAAAACAAAAGTTTTTATTTCAAAATGTTTGTTAAAAAGATAAACGCTTATTAGTTGCCATTAGGAACGTGAGTAGCATTCACCCATCACAGGGCAAAAATTGTTTTCATTTATAAATATTTTTACGTAAACCATAAACCCCTACAAAATCAAAGTTTACCACACCACACTATATAAAATGCAATTTACTGACCCAGACATTACTACCATCATTATGGCCATCATCCCATCATAAGCGGCTGATGAGAAGTTGTAAGGAAAACTGAAAGAAAAAATATCATCGTCATCATTATCATCATCATCATCACTCTTTTAAAATTGCCCTCATTGCTATGGAATAGTTAGTTAGTGTTGTGATATATTTTTTCTTTGCAATTTTTATATTTGTTTGTAATTTTTGCTGCTGGTTTAGGAAGTGTTGTTGTTTATCCGTTTACACGTATTTTGTAATTTTACTTAAAAGTTTATTTTCATTAAACCACAAAAGATTATAGGAACCAAAAACTGCAAACAAACAAGCAACCAGGCAAGGACAAACAACAACAGCAACAACAACAACAACTTTGTGGTATTACTTTTGAATAGAACCTTGCACTGCTTGTTCTATATTTTCCTGTAGAATGACAACAAAGAGCAACAGTATCTACAGCACCAGCATCATATAAATACCATATCTGGGGGGAGTAGAAATGCAATTTTTATACACTCTGCTTGCTCTCCCCACACACATTCTTGCAACTTGGCAAATATGCCACACCAAAAAAACACAGGAAAAGTCATTCTTAAGTGCTGAATTAAACACAAAAAAAAAAAAACAAAGAACGAAATAACAATAACAACAACAACAACACACATTGCATGCAACTAATATCAAATTATCTTTTAGCAATCCTGCCAAGAAAATTAGAAAATATATCCCTTCCCTCACCGGCAGTCTTCCGGATTGGAAAGTCGAGTTGAAAATAATTTTCACGCAAAATTTACATTATTTGCACGTACAGAAAAACTTGTTATTTTTTCTTCTTTCGTTTTTTGTGTGTTATTCTCTTTCTCTTGGCGTGTTTTGATAATATTTTCCACATTTTCGCCAACCAACAACATTTTCACCAAAAATGAAGAACAAAAGCAATCAAAATATTTTTGGAAAAATTCGCATTTGTGTGTGTTCAATTTTCATTTGTCTCACTCTGTCTGCAGTTTAAAAATTGAATGCAAATATTTTGAATATTTTACGATAAGGCGGCGAAATTAAGTAATCACTGACGATCGGATAATACCTTGCAAACAATACTTCCGAAATGTAAACAGAAGAATACGAAGGCGCTCTTGTAAGATCATGCATGACATCAATAAAAGAGTAAAACTAATAATTACTAGGCACCAGTTTAAGTTTTAAACACACACGATAGTTGAGGTTATATTGGCATCAGGGATCAGCAATGATTCATTTGTCCGCTACCCATAAGCACTCATGCAATTTTGAGTATGAATGAATCAACAGAATTGAAATTCAACTACTCTGATTCATTCGTACTCGCTTACAACATTGATTTATAAGTATAAGTAGCAATGAGTATGAGTACAAGGTTGAAATCAATCTCACAACACTCGAAATGTGTTTGACTCATTCTGATTCATAAATTTAGAAAAATACTTATAATACTTATTAGTTATTCGAGTGGCTCGAATCATTCATCAAAATTTACAGCCTTTGTTGTTGTTGCATATAAAAATAAAGAAGAAAGGAAAGACAAAGACAATAAGAAAAGCATACACACAATCTTGTTGTGAGTATACTAGTAGTAGTGTTCGTACAGGAATCATACTTATTTCATGATTCGTGTAAATGTTAAGTAGAGACGAGTCGAAATCAATAACATCATGCGTATTGTTAAGTATGAATACGACGAGTAGTTTCAACTTTGAGTATGAGTAGTATGAGTATGATATCAAAATAAGTATCTGAAATTATAAGTATGACTCGAACCTACTCATCGTTTTGAATACTTATTGCTGATTTCTGATTGGTATTACTGATCAATTCTAATTACACTGAATGAGAATGAAAAATAATCAGTCCAGTAGTGATTAAACGTCCCAAACGTCTTCAGGAAAATGAAATATAAAGGAATATACCTTCGGTGACTGCCTCTCAGCAGACATCTAGCAAAAACTCTGAGAGTAAGTAAAGTTGCCATGAAAAACTTCTCAAAAATCTGTCGTTTGGCATCGACTTTAAACTGTAGGTGTAAGACGCTAGGTCCTAATTCAGACTAAAGACTATGTATGTATGTATCCATGTATAACAAAATGGCCCATTAATATTATTACTCAAAGTACCCAAAAGCTAGTTGCCTTAAATTTTCAATTTCCCACATAATTTGTAAAAGTTGAAAAATCCAATTAATTTCCTTATCATGGCAACATTTTTTTTTTATTTTGTCACGTAATATTTTGCTTGATTTAAAAACATACAAATTCAAAAGAAAAAAAAAAAATTAAATATTTAATTTTGAAACTCTAATCACTTGTTATAAAAACAATTCTTGTTTAATTTTAATTTTCAAAAATATTTTTCTTCTTCTTCTGCTGTTGAAAACTAAATCTCTTTGATAAGCACTTGGGCAGCAGGAGTTTTATTTACCATCTCCTGCGGCACTAGTACTTAGAAAAGTGATTTTTCGTTTAGAGCTTAACACAAAGACAAATACACTCGGCTTACAAATTAAAAATGAGAGTTTATTTTTCTTAGCCAATATTATTATTGTAATTAGTATGCATAGAGTTTTTGTTAAAAATTTTTTTAATTGTTTAAATAATACAATCAAAAATTAAAAATAATACTACTTACTGGTTTAAATTTTTATGGGAATGAAATGCCTTTCAGCGGTATCGTGCCATATAATTTGCGAAATTATGTGGAGACTTCCGTTTGCCGTCAAGTTCATGTGGTTTGTGACATGGGGATGAGTAAAGACTCTCATATTTACCTGAAAGTAAGCAAGAATTCGAGGAGATGTAGACGACAATTAGCTTTGGAATCAGCAATATACCTCCTAAAACGCAAGAACTTTTAATATTTGAGAAAAATAGTACCTAAAAAGTAAATTGTAGACATTAATATATCGTTCCAATAAGTGGTTTTAAGATTTACAAACAATTTGTATGTTCTTCCAACCTAAAGTCAGCACTTATACTTCAGTATCTTTCTCTCTCTGCAATTGCTTCGTTGCAGTTTTCATCAATCTTTGGCGACTAAGCCAAACATTTATCCAAAATCATATTCACCGTTGTAACCCATTTCACCCCTATATGAGATGAACATGTCCTCAAATTCTATCGCAAAATAACCAAATTGTCGTTAAAGTTCAAATCATCCAAGTCAGACTAAAAGAAGTCGTTAATTATCGAACAATACTGCTCACCGTTGCCATTTCCAAAAAAAAAATATGCACCGATAAAGTTGCCAGCCTAAAATCCATTGAACACTCTTAGATCGCATGTGTATTATTACCAAAATTAGCTCAAGTACCCATTTATCAACAGATAAATCTCATTATTGAAAATGATTTTTCGATGAAAATTACGGTCAGTTCCATTTCTCAGAGCCTTTTCAGCAAACACATGTTGTTGTGCATGGTCGGTTACTTTATGTTCCAGTGTTAGTTCAATTTTATAAGGGTGTAAGCTATCCATCTATACAAATCGCCTTATTTAGTTGGCTATATGTAACTGTATATATACCCTGATGCAGAATAGTTTTTCATAGACTTTTGGACATCAATGCAGTATGATTTTCTTACTATCACTATCTGCATAGCGTGGTACTTTGTACTTTGATTTTTTTTTTTTTGTTAAATTCAACCAGTTCACGTAAATCATGTAACTTTATTCATCAGACTTCAGCACCAAAAAGCACAATGCGAAATATGTTTGTCTTATAAAGTGTTCTTCGGGAGAAAGGCCACAAGATAGCAACAATTTTTATCTTGCTTGAAACTTTGTTTGTTGTTGATATAGACAGGCAGGAACCTTTCAACTTTAATCACTGAAATTTCGTTTTTGAGATTTCTGAGATTATATCGGCTTGTCAAAGAGACTGTATTCTTAGGTCCAGGATTTACAAATGTTTCATGATCGATTTACCAGTTCTAAACCTATAATAGTAGAGCCGCTCGAGTATACCTTCCTTAAAATAAATTCATTATTCAAATATTACTTTTAGTAATAAATTTTAAAGGAAATACCTGTTTTAACTGCAACATATAGAAATCACATTATCTTTAGTAAATATTAAAAGCAATTCTATACTGAAGTATATTTAATCACTATCAGTCACTATCATCGTCTTTTATCTGGGTATATGGATTTATAAATAAGAAAATATCTGAAATATATACATTAGAGCGACTCAAGTTGTATGGAAGCGTAATTCGTACTCAATGTACCCCTCTAAAAATGAACTTTTTTAAGACAACATTTCAAATATTTCGGCTCCAGCTTCGACCTCTCGTGAGCTGGACCATTTTGAAAAAGGGTCCATTTTTGAATGTTTTGTTAATTTAAGGATCTGTTTCCTTACCACCATATACAATATGTATATCAGACGAAAGGTTTCTTTAAGGCGCATCCAACTGTGTATAAAATTTTTCCAAGAACGATCGTCCATGTCCCTTTTTTAAGGATATTCTCTGAAAAAAAAATTGTTTTTGAGTTTTTTGTTCGGGGTTGTTTGTAATAAAAAGGCCAAATTAACATATTTTAATCTTTAGTCGATTTAATTAAATACGGGTCTCAGCTTTTTTTGAGTCGAATTTAGATATACATACAGTCATGGAAAAAAGTGTTCACACAGCGAAAAAATTTAAGGAGGGCGCACGGAAAAAAAATGGATCTACTTTTAAGCTTATAACTTTTATCGTAATTGAAAAAAATTAATACCGTTACACAGTTTCTGTTAGTCATCTGTTTCAAAATCCACGTGCTAAATGTCATTGCAATAGCAAAAATAGTTTTTTTTGGAAATGGGCACTCAACAAGAATGTCGTAAAAAAATAATTCAAATTTTCAATAAAAAACTGTGCCGCTTACAAAAAACGATTGCTAGGTTCGCAGGGGTTAACAGTTTGTAAGTAAAGAATAAAAAAATATCAGGAGTCTTTGAGTATTGAGAGAAAGCGTGGAAGTGGAAGAAAAAAAGGATTTGCCGACCAAAACAAAACAAGTAAAATAATGCGTATTTTTCTAAAACACCCTAAAATCTACGGAAGAAAGTGGCTTAAAAACTTGGATGCTCTGAGACCTTTGCCAGAAAAAGATTTTATACACAAAGGAATTCAAATATTATATACTTTAATTGAAATATAAAACGAAAAAAAACCGCCGCTTAGTTTTATATCTATAACGAAAAGTGTAAGTCCAGTTTTTTTTGTGCACACTCCTTACATGTATGTCTTTCGCCAACAATTTCTATGTTATATTATTTCTATTTCTTTTTTTCTTTATACATTCTTAATTGTATAAGCTTAAACAGCACTTTAACATCTTTTTAAAAATATTAAAATTAGTAAGTAAACTTTTTCCTTGACTGTAAATAAAAAGATAAAGCCGGAGGTCCACACCACGCGTTCTACGCGTTCTCGCATTCTACGCGGCTGTCAAAAACACGCACAAAAGCGTTGGATGCCATGACGCATAGAACGCGTAAAGTAAATCTACTTTCTACTTTTGTAAGCATCACAAGCGGCGCGCGTACAAAACAGCTGACTTTGACAAGTTGTTTTAATTTATTTAAATTTTTCAAAGAACAATGGAGGAAAAATTAAGCTCTCTTGTTTATAGCGATAACTTTTTTTTTTTAAATATTATATTCACGAACTCAATTAATTCTATAAATTCTTTAAAAATTTCAATTTCATTTGCCATTTTTGTACGAAATATTTTATTCAAGTGTTTTCAATCAAATGTTTTTATTTTGTTAACAGCTGATCAAAATAAACATTGGCGCGAAAAAGCGTTGCATGTAACTTGAAGCGTAGAACGCGAAGAACGTATGAAACGCACGCAACGCTTTGACGCGGAAACGCGTGGTTAAATAATTTGAAAATACTTACAGTTAAATTGAAAAAATCTCTTTGTTACAGAGACTAATCAATTCTTTAATCGATCCATGACTGTCACTAACTAAATGACGTGGTTACTGCAACAGCTTTCCAATAACTTGTCGAGACACGTTAAACGTCAAATTAGATCTGGAATGGAAAAATAAAAAACAAAAAATTAAACAAATTAAAAATACATTGAAAAATGTTTTTATTGCCATCAAAAGTTATGATTTATTTTACTTTTTTTTTTTTGTTACATACTTTTATTTCCCATTTACGCTCTTAATACATAAGGAAGATATTTTGTAAATAAAAATATTTGTTTTAATTTTTTGTCCTGTTTTCGCGGTATTTTTGTAAATTTCTAGTGAAAATCCACATTAAGTGCCATGGTAAGGTAAATACGCACCAACCGATAATTGAACATTTATAATGTACCTGAAGCATTGAAAGCAGTTTAAAATTACACACACAAACTTTTTTTTAAGGATTTATTTTTTAAGCAGACAGAAACGTTGGCAATCAAAGTTTGGTAGGAGAAATTTTCATGAATTTTGGAATGCTTAATTCAAAAGGTCTGTTGTAATCCCCCAATTAAGATTACATAAACATTTAATTTCATTAAGAAATCATTTCACAATTTAAGAAGAAAAAGTTGCAGCCTATAAACCTCGGTAATGGAGTTAATAGAGTGTGGCAATGAAAAACTTTTATTAAAACTGATTGTCCATGGTGTTTTATTAGGATCGAGTTTTATTAGGATCGCACTATAATTGTTGTTAAATATGTGACGATATTCATCCTAACTTTAGAGATACCATTATATTGCGCCCTATCTCCAGGTATACATATTAGAAGACTTTATAAGCACGATATCAAGCATTCGTGTATCGCGCTTTGTTTTTCAAAGAATGCCTAAAGCAATTATAATGCGAATTTGTTTCTCTACCCACAGTGGCTATATATAAACCATAAATACTATTTCACTTCACTTACAACTAATCTCATTGAAATTTTCACAAATTATTCGACCTGAAGTCACCGTAATCTAAGTAGGTAGTGTGTTGGCTTATTAGACGTAAAGCCAGGGTTCATGTCGCAGGCCTGGCATCACAATAAGATACAAAAAGAATTTCTTCGGCAATTTCTTCTCAGCAGATTTCTGGCAAAACTCTAAGGTAAATAAAATGCCCTGAAAATTGTCTTAAAAAATCTATCGTTCGGAGTCGACTTTAGACTGTAGGTCCCGCCAGTTATGTATAAAATTAACGCACACAACATAAGTAGTGTGAGAAACTAGGTCAATAATCCTGACTGAAGGGTTGAAATGACCAATTATGTATGTATGTATAGTGGTGAAGAAATTTAAGACATACGTATGAGTAGGGCTATAGATATCTTAACTGCTTTTTACACTGTTTCATTTTTATTTTTCATTTCAGCAGATCTTATTATGTATTCGGCGCTATTGGTTTATTAGATACGAAACCACGTTTCAAACCCCAAGTTCGACATCTTCAACATAACAACAAAAAAAAATTCAAAAAAATGAATTCAATTTTAATACGACCATTTACAATACAGTGTGTACGCCACTGTTTGCTAATAACCACCTGCAAAACAGCCAAATTGTAGTAAAATTTTATGTGGAATAAAGAAAAACCGATCTGGAACTTAAATATGAATGCAAATACGGTGTATACATAAAAGTAAGTTTACAAACAAACATTATAATGATCGTCAACAACAATAATAACCCAAAAGTAGAATTTTTTTTTTTATAAATTTTTATGTTTTTCAAATGGTACATACTCCCTCTGTATTTCATGCTATTATTTGCTGTTGGTTTACTCATCGTTTTTAGATGCTGATGTTATTCAATATGACAGAGAAGAAGCAACAATCAGCAGCAGCAGTAGCAACAGGAGCTACTGTAACAAGAACAAGTTTCATGTGGTCACTGTTCAAATCAAAGTGAGAAAAAGCAAAAAAAAAAAATGGAAAACCAACAAACCAGTAAAGCCAGTACAACTGTATGCAGATCTAAATAAAGTGGAAAGCATTGGTTGCGATGGTGGTGATTGTAGAGACAGTGTCGATGGCAACGGTGCCATGATGTTGATGATGATGATTGTAATGATTACTGTTACATAAACGGTTACACGTTCGTAAGTATGCTTATCAATGGAAACGGTATTTCACAAATACATTCATTCATACTACACATACATATGTATATGGATTAAATACAATAAAAAAAAATGTTCTCTTCAAAGTTAGACATCGACATGAAGAAAGGGTTCCCTGTGGCTATTAATTTTGTAGGTAGGGATAACTAACAGTATTTAAATGTCTGCATGTATAGGTCTAACTACCACTTTTATTCAACGATATGTATGTAATGTAGATTTATGTGAGTATATTTGTAAGTACAGTCAACTCTCCTATAACGCGGTACTCTCAGAACACGGTTTCCATATAACGCGAGGCTGAAATTGCGATAGCCCTCCTATAACGCGGTATTCTTATAGCGCGGTTTGCATTCAACTTCATTCCATAAGTTCCTTACGCACAGCCTATGAATGTAATATTAACTAGATATTGTAAGAAGGTTTAATATAAGTTTTATTTTCGACACAAAAGCTCAGCCGAGAGACATTACCGTGCAAAACAATAGCAGTAGGTTTTTCTATTTAAAAAAAGAATGAATGAAGTTGAACCAAGTGAGGATAAATATTAAAAAATTGCATTGTTTTACAAGTCTTTCTTAATTTTGTTGGAAACCAGTCTTTTAATTTCGTTTTTATTTAATTTTTTTTTTTTTTCTCAATCCTTATATGAACTCTTGTATTCAATAAAAATAACTTATGATTTATCTTGGCTTTTGTATTTCTTGGTCTCCATATAACGCGGAATGATGTGATTTCGAATGATGTGATTTGTGCTAATTCAGTGTTTCTTATAGCGCGGTTTCCATACAACGAGGCAGATGGTTTCCATAGAACGCGCTACGATTTAGTCTGGTTTGTACCTGAAATCCGAGTTTCCTTTAGCGCGGTTTCCATATAACGCGATACACACTCACTGCATTATAGAAGGGTTGACTGTATCTGGTACTTGTGGATTCCATTGGTATTGTTAAGCGTTATTACTGGTTTTATTTGCAAAGTTTTTTAATTCTTTTTTTATCTTTTAGTGGAATATTTTTTTTACATTTTTTTTCGTTTTTTCTGTTTTGTTTTGTTTATATTGGCCGTGTGTTTTTATTACGATTTTGGGATTTATTTCTTCCATTTTTTTTTGTTTTTTTTTTGCTCAATTTCGTTGCGGTTGTTTTGTTGTTGATTATAAACTGTTTTGCAGGTAATTTTCGTTGTATTTATTTTCAACTTTAATTTTCTTTCTCTTTTATTATTATTATTATTATAATGAAGAGTAAAATGAAATTGTTTATTTGCCTGTTTGTTGTTGTTTTACTTTTTTGCTTTTCTTATAACATATAATTTTTTTTTTATTTCCTACACATTCTCGTGAAATATTTATCATTTCTTGTTTTTTTATATTTTTAATTTTTACCGAAGGCAATATTCACTCACTTATACACACTCACACTTGTACACTGATTCCCTCTCTCTTATATACACATACTGTTGTTTATTAATATTCCTTGCAACCCATTTGGCCATATAACTACAACATTGATCATCAACCAATCTTAACATAGAATGGCTATGGAGTCCAACATTATAAATACATTAGAACACATACATAAGTATGTAACAGATATACAAAGCTTTAGCCTTGATTACGACCTAGCTTCTCACACCACTTATGAAAGATTTTTGAGAAACTTATTGTGGAAATTTCATTTACTCTTATAGTTTTTGCCAGAAAGCTAAAATATTTTTTTATAACCTGGGGCTAGAAATGTGGCTTCGCATCTAAAAAGTCGTAGTGTGTTGACTAGACTATGGCAAATACAGCAATGCGTACTGCGAAGTTTCTCTAACGCTTTCAGTGGTTCTTCAACTGTAATATACATTTATATTCGATATAAAACCCTTAAAATCAATTTTTTAATAACTACTTTGATTTGACGATGTGGGACACCTGCGCTTTGACTGCTACTCGACTGTCCATACAAATACAGTCAAACTCATTTATAACGAACTCGGTTACAATGAATTCTTGGTTATTACGTACATATTTTCAAGCCCCAACGTTTTAATAACAATTTTCATAGAAAAAACTTCATTTATTACGAACTCGTTTATAACGAATTCTCGGTTAAAAGGAACTACTTTAAATGGTCCCAGTAATTAAATTTCATACATTTTACCTTTTTTATAACGAACCCTCAGAAATAACTTTGAAGTATGGCAATAGTCTTTACTTATATTTAATATGGCAACATTAAATTATAACTCAGCATCTTTAATCAGCTGATAGATAAAAAGAATGAAGACATATTTTTGATTTTTAATAAAAAAAAATACTTTTTGTTTTTAATAAATGAAAAAATTCTTTATATTTTATATTTTCTTTTATGACTTCACCCCGTTTCCCCGTATTTTTTCTGATCCTACGGAGTTCGTTATAACCGGGTATGACTGTAGTTAAGTCCGAAAAGGGTTGATTCCTGTTTTCAATCACATATATACCTTATTCAAATAGCAAAAATCTCCGACTTAAATACGCTGGCCTGGTTAGATACTGTATTGACTTATTAGACCTAAGGCCATTCTTCAAATCCCAAATCAGACATCTCCAACAAAACAAATTGTTAAACAAATATTTCTTCGGGGTCTTTTTCTCTGCAGATCTATAAGGAAAACTGTCGGAGAAAATAAAATTGCCATTCAAAGTTAAACAAAAATCAGATGTTCGGAGTCGACTTATAACTGTAGGTCCTGCCACTCACGTATAAAATTAACACAGCCAACATAAATGGTGTGAGAAGTTAGGTCATAAGCCAGACTGATGTTTTGTAACGACCAATTAGGTATGTTATGTCAGGTAATCTGGATGACCCGTTGAGTGCAAGCTTATCGGAATAGATCCCTGTGAAGACCGTTATATTACCATCAATGATAACAACAAAAATAATCCGTTATGCCAGTGTGTAACTGTGGCTGTGCCTATCTAAAAACCGTTTGAACCGATTCTACTTCAAGCAGTATTAAAGCGTGTACATGCAGTACATGCATAGCTGCCAGATTTGACAATTTATCGCCAATTTGGCGATTTTATGCTCTAAAAATATTATATTGACGATGTGACGATTTATGCCCTTATTTTGGACGATTTTTAAAAATTAAAAATTTACATCATATTCTTTACTTTAGTACATTAAAGGTCACTTTAAATTTTGTATTCACATTGCAGTTATTACTTCAGTTTCTTATGTCCTTTTCATCCCTTAGAAGCCAAAAAATTACAATCTCTGGAGGAAGGGAGTTCCTCATACGACCATACGAATAGTCCGACAAAGAAACGAATTTTGTCTGTAATGCAGTATGCGATCCATGGCTGAATCGACCACATACGTATGTGCTCGCCAAGAAAGGCGATTGTTACGTACGAATACATGATTCTCGGAAACAAGTCCCTCATTTCGCTCGAACAAAATCCGTTGTAATAGTCATAGAACAGTGAAACGTAAACCACATTGCAACGATGCTTCAATGAATCAATGAAATTCGTTGCTCTACCGTCATTCACGAGCCACTTCGCCCTCTCTCTCGTACGCGGTCGAAAAGTCTCAAAATAGACGTTGAATCATCGGTCTATACTAAGGCACTGAAAAATTTGTCGGTTCTAGCGAATATCACTCAGAATTTTCGTACCGATTTGTGATGATTTCCATGAACGCCTTTGATGATTTTGACGATTTTTTTCTAATATTTGACGAATCGATACTTTATTTATCTGACAGCTATGCATACATGGCCTAAACATAGCTGAGAACGTATGTAAGTAGGCCTCAGAGCAATTCTTGCTTCCATGTTTTGGAGGAAGATCTGCAATGGCAGAAGAGACAAGATTTCGTCGAGTTCAAACTGCAGAGGGGACTTCAGAGCATCCATGATGCTCAACCATATTACCCTCTGTACTGTTTAGCACAGAGAGTTAGGGCCTCTAACCGGACTAAATGTCTTTTATGTTGTTAAAGTCACAAACCAAGTGCAAAATTGGAACGTAGAAAATTCAATTTTTCTTCTACAAAATGCTCTTAGTAGCATGGCCAACTGGTTTTATTATACTTTGAATATGCCTTTGTCTGTGTACGTTTGTGTTTGTATTCATTCGTTTTGTGTATTAAGTTTACGTTTGTGTTTGTGTTTGTGTTGGCTTAATAAATTGTTTTATTGACATTTCACTGCTGATGATTATGTTATTAATGGCTGTGAATGTTGATAAAAATAATAACGATTATGACTATGGATTTTTTTTTTTTTGTTGTTATTGTTGCTGTTTTTCTTTTTAAATAACAATATTGTTGTTTTTGTTGTAATGTTTTTATATTTTTAATAGCGTTTATTTTCGCATATGTATCTTGGTTGAAAGGTGCTGTGCTATATAAAACAATTAAAGTTCTCACTAATTGGTATACTTTATTAACCAAAAAAATAAAGTAAACACACACAGATAACAACACGCACACACATACATTGAATTTTATTAAACGTATGAAAAGCAGTTGGCAGGCTAGCAATTGTTAAAATATGATGGTTTTAATTCTTGTTTAAGAGATATTCATACATTGTACAGGGTGGTTGATATGTATTGCAACTAACTTCAGGTTGTTATCATTTGTAAACCGCTCATCTGACAGCTTACAGATTTATTCCAGTGACAGTTCATTTTATTATTTGCAAGCTTACAAAAGCATTTTGATCTATTGCATTCACAAAAAAAAGTTAATCGTGATGGAATTCAAGCATGATAGTGTGATTACTTTATATTTGGTTGGAAAACCACAGGTGACTATCGTTAGCGCCCTTCAGCATTTAAATGTGAATGAATCTTTTGTTTCTCGTACCATTGCTCATTACAGTGATACTGGCAGTGTTGCATCGTGTTCAAAAAGTGGGCGAAATAAAAAATAATCTCCATGCCGCAGTGGTAGAAAATTTACTCATGAGCTAAACATATCGCAAGAACGGATGCAACACATATTGAAACATGAGCTTGGACTAAAGCCATTGAATTTTCAAAAAGTGCTAGAGCTCACCGATGGACAAAAAAAAGTTTGACTGGAAAGAACAAAGGAGTTCCTTTGCTTGCACAAAATTGGCCAGTTACCGAATTTGGTTTTCTTCGATAAGAAGCCATTCCAAATTGAGCAGATTGTGAACAAACAAAATGATCAGGTTTACTTGCCAAAGATGTCAGCTGAACATTTACACCTGCGATTGGCCACCAGAACTCAAGCGCCGCCGATGGTAATGGTATGGGTCGCCATAACGGCCGATGGTCGCTCCCCGGTCGTATTTATCGACTGTGGGGTTAAAATAAATGCCGAATATTATCGGAAAAATATCTTAAGGACAGTATTGAAGCCCTGGGCAGACAAACATTTCGGCCCCAGGCCATGGACACTCCAACAGGACTCAGCACGCGTTAACCAAGAATGGCTTGAAAAGGAGGTTTCTCGTTTCATTTCTTCCGCACAATGGCCACCTTAATCTTCGAATCTCAATCCGTTTGACTTTTGCGCCTGAGGCATTTTGAAGAGTAAGGTTCTCACTAAAAAATGTCAAAGTGTCGATCATCTCAAAACGGCGCTTTGCCGAGAATGGGCCAAAATAGCGCAGAACCACTTTCGGGCAGCCTGTGATGGCTTTGTCGGCCGTTTGAAGGCCATAATTCGTACCAAAGGTGACCAATTCGAACAAATCTAAACTGATTCTAAAATTTTATGTTATTTTCAACAATGTATCTTCTTCGACAACTTTCCTCTCAGGAGATTTCTGGAGAAAACTTTTAGGGAAAATACAATTGTCATGAAAAGTTTGTCAAAAACCTGTCGTCCGGATTCGACTTTAAACTGTAGGCTGTAATATACAACATTAAGCCAACTAAAATACGTTGTATAAAATGTTAGGTCGTAATTCTGATTGAAGGGCTGTAATGAACAATTACCTATCCTTTATCCATCTGCTATTAACCATTACGTTTTGATGTAAATTCATTAAAAATTCTGTTCATTAAACTCAACCGCCCACAAGTTTCTTTTGGTTTGATTGATTTGATGTTTATGATAGCTCAACTATGCGATTTGACGGATAGAATACATTATGTTTCTCTAATTTTCATTGAAATATAAAACTTTCTAAACTCGTACAAAATTACTTAGAAAAATTATAAATACTTTGTTTTTTTTTAATCAAAATTTTTATATTTTCTACTTTTCAGTGACACAAAACAAATTTAATAAATTTATTTTAAAATTTGTTTTCTTTTTGCTCAAAAACCTAAATTCAACCAAACATAAAATAATCCGTATAATAAAAAAGGATGTAGAAAAAAAAAGAGAGAATGATTTTAAGTTTATTTTAATCCTTCCGCAAATGCATGTGTGTATTAACAACCCAGTTACGAATTGTAAATTCATTGAGAATTAAAACAGCAAGTGGAATATAGTGAATCCCAATGGTGTAGAACGCAATCACATAACAGTCACACAGTGTACGAGTATGTTCCTGTGGAGCCATAAAAAAGGAAAGCTTTCAATGCACAGATATCTAATGAATACACGAATGTTCATGTATACATGCATTCATACATATTCGCCTATAAATATATAATATTATTGATTTCGTTAAAAAAACAAAATGCACACACATACACATACACATAGGCAAACGAGTAAAACTATTTGAAAAATTCAATAATCGACACAGCACAGCGCAGCGCAGCACAATTCCCCCTTAAAAGTACAAAAATGACCTCAAATATTTGAGTCTATTGTTTAAATGTATTTGGGTTATTTAAATACATTGTTGTTGTTGTTTCTTTATTTTATATTTTTTTTTTTTTGTCTTTTTTTGGTAAATAATAAAATAGCGAATATAGAAATGAGATAAGTTTGTATAAAAACGGGCAAATGAATTTAAAATAATTGTTGCCTACGGCGAAAAACCTAAATCTCACACATACACATATAGAACACATACATAGAAAAATATTGAAAGAAAAACGATACTTAAACAATAGGCAAATTTTTATTGACATATAATTGTTGTAATTAAATTTTGTTGTTGTTGCTTTTTGTTTTTTTTGGAACCTGCAATAACAATAAAACCGCAAATATGTAAAAATAAATACCAAAGGGATTGATTGTTGAATGCAATACAACTAAATGCATTCTTTACATTGATTTATATGTGTATGTATATGTATGTATAGATTGGAAATAATCTGCATATATCTACATATGCATATGGAAAAAGTGACAGTGAATAGCAAAATTGTACAATTGGTGGCAAAAAATAGGTTGCATGAATGAAAGACTAAAAAAACTTCGTCGTTTTTACTTACTCACCTTACCAGGCGCCCCTGTTTCTTGCTTACACTCGGTGAAAGGAAGAACAAAGCTGGATGGGCTGCTTAATTCAAACGGGTTGCAGAGATCATGTGGAAATTAGTGGCAAAGAGCAGGCAGATCAACTTACGAGGGCATTAGCTTCCATGCAAGATGTCAGAATAATTCTGTGAAGAAGCTAGAGGGATTTCGAAGCATACACTCAGTGCAAGAAATAAGAAGAATTACAAACAGGTCGGAGATTTATTTATTATTTACAATCAGATGTAATTTGAGTAAAGCATTACAAGTAGTCTGAATACCAGCCAACACAGACATAAAAAGCACATCGTTTCTACACTCCACAAGGACACATATTGGTACTTAACAAGAAAAAGACAAAGAGACTAATGCCGAACAGTGTGCACAAGCTTGTAACAGAGTAACAGAAGCTTCGGAAATATTTCAGAGATATATTAGTTAAGGGTAGTACAATAAATTGCTTGCTTACTTACTTAATTGCCCATAACAACCCGATTAAAGAATTTCGGCCTGACGCAACACATCCGTCCAGGCGCTTCTACGCCAGTTGGCCACACCAATCGATGACAGGACTTCCTCGATTTGGTCCTTCCAACGGATACAAGGTCGTCCTCTTCGCCGACTTCCGCAGATCCCCGCAACAAATACTCGTCGGAGTATCCTCCTACATTCGAACGACTTGGCCGAGCTAGCGCAGCCGCTGGATATTAATACGCCGTACAATGTCTATGTGTCGCTCAGGAGCTCATACAGCTCACTGTTGAATCGGATGCGAAAAACATCACAAACTCGCACTAGACCGAATATCTTACGTAAGACTTTTCTCTCGAATACTCTCAAGGCAGCTGCATCAGTTCTTAATAGAACTGCGCCATAAAGAAGCACGGGTAGGATAAGAGCGTCTTGTAGAGTATTAGTTTCGTTTAACGAAAGAAGTCTCTCCTACTCAATTCCCTATTGAGACCATAATAGCACCTGTTGGCAAGAGTAATCCTGTGCTTGATCTCCAGACTGACATCATTTTCGGTGGTACGGGCGGAGCTAAGATAAATGAATTCCTTGACTGTATTAAAAGTATAGTTATCGACCGTAATTTCAGAATCAATATGCCTCACCGCTCTACTTGTCGATAACATTTACTGCCCGACTCATCTTCTTAGATTCCCGTTCAATAGCAATAAAGGCAGCAGTGACATCTGGTTTGGCATGCCCTATGATGTCGTTCTCTTCAGCGTACGCAAGCAACTGGACACTTTTTTGAAAAATAGTGCCATTGCAATGCACTCCCGCCTTTCGCAGAACACTCTCCGTAACGAAGCTGAAGAGGTCGCATTTTCGTCGTGTTTAGGTGATAGTTTAATGATTGAGATGTCTTTCAAATGCAATTTGTTATAGTTCAAAACATGAGACGAAAAATATGCGCAAATTTTCTTTGTTAGCAACACAGTAATAAAGGGTCCGCCAAATAACTTTTTTTTTTTTAAATGCTTTAAAAAAAAACTAGTGAATATTTTCTCAAATTTGGTTTTTTATTTGAAAGTACAATTTCCAGTTAATAATGGAAAATAATTTCATCCAAAAGGCTGCCTCTGTTGGCCATGTAGTAGCCTACACGATCGGTCCAATTTGTGAGCACATTATCGATTGTGTGCAGCTGTATTTCACCAATGGCTTTACGAATGTTGTCCTTTAAAACGTCATTTGTCTGTGGCTTGTCGACGTAACAATTATCTTGACAGCACCCCATAAATAATAGTCCAACGGTGTCAAATCGTAGCTCCAAGGTGGCCAAACGACATCAGTTTGACAGCTGATAATGCGGTCTTCAAAAACAGCGCAAAAAACATAGGATGAAGTGCAACATTACCATGATTTTCAAAGTAATGTCGCAATACTTCTCAACATTGTTCAAGCGTATACACAATCATATTCATTTAGCGGAAGGACAAAACTAATTATCTGTCAAATAAGACATGAGCCAAGTGTTGCTATTGACGAAATAAGCATTAGTTGAAAAAAAAAAACGTTAGATGGCGGGCCCAAGAGTTGGACTGAAATATTCGAAGCCTTACTTAATTATTATGGGGGCATATACACAATATAACATACATAATTGGTCATTACTAGTGACGGATTATCCCTTTCCAGCATGGTTTTTTGTAAAGCAGGTGGACTGTCACTAATCTTCTTGAATTTACTACACATGTTTTCAGGGGTTTTCTTGTCGGAGATCAGACTGGTCTAATTTATACTGATTTCAGTAAAGCTTTTGATAGGGTTGATTTTGAATTCTTAAACTTTCATTAATCGATATTCCTGATATTATTCATCATTGGCTAGACTCCTACCTCTCCCTTAGTACTCAGAGGGTATTGTTTAGGAATGTATTGTTTAAGACTTTATATGTTACTTCAGGGTAGCCATTTGGGTCCTTTATTGTTTCTATTGTTTCTGAATGATCTTCCTTGTGTTGACGTTAAATTATTTTC
This sequence comes from Sarcophaga peregrina, assembly GCA_014635995.1. Classification (NCBI taxonomy): domain Eukaryota; kingdom Metazoa; phylum Arthropoda; class Insecta; order Diptera; family Sarcophagidae; genus Sarcophaga; species Sarcophaga peregrina. The sequence goes on from CM025789.1 coordinate 43,556,942, forward strand.
TACTTTTGATGATGATCATGGCCAGGCTGTTCTTCAGCGAAATATTGATTTGTTTGTAACTTGGTGCAGGATTAATTTAATGGATTTTAATTTGAGAAAATGTAAATGCATGGTTTTCTCTCACGGGGGTGAAATTTCGTCCACTCATGTGATTAATTCTTGCCCTTTGGAAACTGTGACTACATTTCATGATTTGGGGGTATTATTGGATATGAAATTGTCTTTTATTAATCATATTAGTATAATGATTGGCAAGGCTCGAGTTGTTCTTGGTTTTGTGAAAAGATCGGCTAGGGAATTCATTGATACTTATATAACGAGATTACTGTACATTTCACTTGTTAGACCTATTTTCGAGTATGCGTCTGTTATTTGGAATCCATACCATCGTTGTCGTAGTGATTCAATTGTGTCTGTGAAGAAGGCTTAGGATTAGGATGGGATTATGTCAATGGGCTTCCGTCATATGAGGCTAGATTAGGTTTGATAAAACTTCCAACTTTGGAACGTAGAAGGGCAGTTTTAGAGGTTTGTTTTATTTTAAATCTGGTTAAAGTTGATATCGATTCTGAGTTTTTACTGTGTAAACTGAATTTCAGTATTCCAGCAAGATTTTCACGGCACTATCGTCCTCTTTCTTTAGATTTCTATAAAACGAACTACGGATGTAGTTTTCCTTTTCATTGATTATGTAAAGATTTTAACTTACATTATGATTTTATAGATTTTAGTTGTAGTGTTTGTAATATAAAATTAATTTATAACTTTTTATTTAAAAATGTATTTTCGTTTTAGTTTTAGGTAGTTCCGGTTTATTGTTACCTTATTCAGATTGTGATTAAGTTCTGTACCTGTTTTATGTTTTCGTTGCCATAACTTTTCCCTTACGCGCTACAGTCCGGACTGTAGTGTGGGTTAGTGTGGGGCCGAGGACGTGCGAAAAAAAAAATGCAAACCTTTAGTCAGTATTACGATCTACTTTTACACGCCACTTAGGTTAAGTGAAATAATTTTTTTCATACACGAGCAGCGGCACCGCTCCGACTCCGATCGACAGATTTTTGAGCAACTTTTCATGGCAATTTTATTTATTCTCAGAGTTTATAGGTGGCGTTTGAATTTTATAATTTAGTCAACCACTGTATAGCACAAGTGTTCGAATAATAAAAAGGGGAAAAAACAGCAGCAACAGCAACAATTGGAGTCGGCAGGAAAAAAAATATTAGAATTTTTATGCAATAATATGAATCCTTTTTTCAAGGGGCATAAAAAATCACGTTAAAAAATGTTTTTTTTTTTTTTTTTTTGTTTAACGTAACGAACGTTAACCACCACGTAAACCATTAAAATGCAATTATAATTATGATGCCATTGTTCCAACATGTCCTTGGGTATGTGTGTGTGTTAGTATAGGAAAGAGTATATCTTGTTACCCATTGTTACACAAACTGACTGGCATTGGAATGTTTGAATGTATGTATGTACTTACATGCAGTCATACAAATAAATACCTGAGTGGATAAGTACGAAAATGAGACTATAAAAGAGAAACATTTGCAGTAACTTTTTACAATAGGCGCCATTCATTCAGGTAAAATGTATTCAAATGTTTGTAATTTTGTGGTTGGAGGATACATTTCATAGGCGCTAAGCAAAGGGGCCGAAAGGGACTAGATAACTAGGAATAGATTGGAAGCTTTGTCTTTCTTCTAACTTTTATTTAATTAATGCAACATAATGAAAATCTAATCTTAGAGGCCCTTTTACCATCCCGGCAGTAATGACACCTGCTTTTATCTCACAAGTGAATGGCCGTAGAATATTTTTGAGTGTGTGAAATAAATGTTCTTTACATAAATGAATGCATTTTGTGCAAAATCCTTATCCTTTCTTCCACATACTCAAACAATGCAATCAGACGTACAACATACGACAACACAATACAACGCATGCATACTGTAGATCCTGGGAAATAAAAAAAAAAACAAAAAATACCCAAGCAACAACAGTATATAAACAGTACAGGAATGTGCAAAAAAAAAAACAAAAAGGAAACAAAGAAAATAGAAAAAAAAAAAAATCAGAAAACAAAAAATGAAGCTAAACCCACAGACAGTTATGGAAAATGTCACAGCTAGGAATTGAAATACATAAAGAGATGCCATAACAATACAATCTAAAAACAATGAAAACCAAACCAAAATGCTGTACGCAATACAATACAAAACATATACTAAATATGCCATCATAACAAACGCCTTAAGGGTTTCATAACAATGCAATAATGCTGCAACATATCACTGTAGAGGAACTCGTTTTACAAATGCACAAACTCACTCACACATACATATTCATACACAAAATCCTTTATAAGTATGTAAATATGTATGTCTATTGCCGTACATATTGTATGGATTTACCAATACAGTAACATTTCACTTTTTCTTTTTTTTTTTGTATACAAAAGACGAAAAATGCTAAATCCTTTCCTAGACCACCCATAGATGTTTTTTATTAAATTTGGTTCCTCTTTCAACTTTTCTTTCAATTTAAAATATTAAATGGAAATGGTATTTCTATATTGTTTTTAACTCAAAAGATGTAAGGATGATAGATTCTTTTGGTTTTTAATTATTAAAAATTGTTTTCCTTTTAATACTTTTTGTTGTCAGGGATTTTGCTTAATACAGTATTCCCTCGATTTGCGTTGTCGTTCTATTAACGTCGTCAGAAATTTTATTCCCTTAAACTTCGATTTGCATTGTCATTCGATTTACGTCGCCTTTTAAAATAAATTTCAATACATATCGCTCCTTTATTGCAACATTGTCATATCTTAAAAAATTAAAAATTTGTAGTTACTTAAGCCAAAGTGCTCTTTTAGACCTTCTGTACATGTTGGTTTTCAGTTCAGTTTTATATCCCAAACTGAACCGAAGTTATAGCAAAAAATGTTTGCGGCAATTAGATCATAGGACTTGTGTCTTGAAAACTTAAATCGTATTTTGCCAAGTTCAAATTTTTTTTGAGATATGACTATGTTGCAATGAAGGAGCGATATAAAAAAATGTTAGTATGAGTTCTTTGAAATTCGATTTATGTCGTTTCAATTTACTTCGCGTTTTTCCGGAACATTCTACGACATAAATCGAGGGAATACTGTACATATGTACTGAGTTGACATAGCAAAAAACAAAAAAAACTTTTAAAATTAAACTTGAATTGATATTTTTAGAGATTGTTGTGGTTTCTGGTCTATCAACTCAAATCAAAATTTTAAAACCTAGTTCATCGTAATACATGCAAATGTCATATTTCTCAATACCTAATCATGTTTTTTTTAAGGAAATATCTAATCTTAGACAAAAAAAGAAACTGAAATGGTATTATATAGGATCCTTTTTAATCGCTTTCTATCTTTAAATTGAAATAAAACAAACTGTGTGTATGTGAAAGACTTTGAAATTCTATTATGTGAGGAATACGAAATCATTCAAATGTCCACCATGGTTTTCTCTGTCAACAATGCATGGCTTTGAGGGCCGATTTGGATCCTAACTTATTCACATACTTACTACTACTTAAGAAAACGCCACTAAAATAAGACTAACGAAGTCAAATTGCAAAATCTTGGTGACCAGTTCATATCATCCGCAACCTAAGATCACAACAGGGTGGCTGATATGTATAACTACAAAGTAAAGCACTATATTTTTTTAATTTTTTTATTGTTCAAAATCAAAAAATGTTGGATGGTTAGGTTAGATTAGGTTAGAGGGCGTGTACTTGTCAGTTTAGACAAGTACAGTACCCGGAGGTCGAAATTGATTCATTGTACTAAAAAAAATTTTTTTGGAATTAACATCAAATTTTAGAATCCGTTTAGATTTGTTCGAATTGTCCACCTTTGGTACGAATTATGGCCTTCAAGCGGCCGACACAGCCATCACAGGCTGCACTAAAGTGGCTTTGCGATCTTGTGATGATCGACACTTTGATATTTTTTTGTGAGAACCTTAGTTCCCAAACTGCGCCAGGTACAAAAGTCCATCGGATTGAAATCCGAAAGTTTTGGTGGCCATTGTGCGGTAGAAGTGAAGCGAAGAACCTCCTCTTCAACACATTCTAGGTTGACGCGTGCTGCATGTGGTGATGCTGAGTCCTGTTGCAATGTCCATGATCTATTTGATTCATACGCCTGCTCATTCTGATTCATAAATTTAGAAAAAGACTTATAAGTGATTCGAGTGGCTCGAATCATTCATCCAAATTTACAGCCTTTGTTGTTGTTGCAGATACAAACAAAGAAGAAAGGAAAGACAAAGACAACAAGCAAAGCATACACACAATCTTCTTGTGAGCATAGTAGTGTTCGTACTCGAATCATACTTATTTTGTGCTTCGTGTAAATCTTAAGTAGTGACGAGTCGAAGTCAATAACATCATCCGTATTGTTAAGTATGAATACGACGAGTACTTCCAACTTTGAGTATGAGTAGTATGAATATCATATTAAAATAAGTATGAATGCGTATAAGTATCTGAAATTATAAGTTGGACTCGAACCTACTTATCGTTTTGAATACATATTGCTGATCTCTGTTGCGTATATAATATTTAACTGACATATAAGTCCATATAACCTTTGTTTAAAATCAATTGAATCTATTGAACAATACAAAAAACTTTCTACAAAAAAATTTTTTGTCTTACTGTATGTAAAAACGACAGTACGTATCAATAATTCTTTTCCTATGAGTACTATTCTTTCCTGTATGCAAATTGACTTTTTTTAGTTAACTGGCAAATAAGTTACAAAATTTGGGAATAGTTTTGTGTTTTTTTGAATTTTTGTTTATTTTTGATAGTGCCGGACATTATTTTTCTTTCTTATTTGTTATAGACATGGACACATTGATGCAATTCATGTTGGAAAAAAAACCATTTAACTTTAAAAGCGGTATTTAAAAGCATTTACATTGGTTTCAACAGAAAAAACAGAAATAAAAAAGTCACCGGAAATAAGGTTTGAAAAAGTATTGGAAAAATATATTGAAAAAGAATTTTCTCTTTTTGTTTTTTTGTAAAAATTTTTCTAAAGTATGAATAAGTCTTCAAACAAAATATACAAAAGCTTTTAGGAAATGGGATTTAAGATGATACATATTGAAGTATATTTAATGGATTTGTTTTGAAATTCTACGGTACTTAAAATGGTATTCCTTAATATAACTTAGTCGGAAACAAAACAAAACAAAAAAATTCAATGAAAATGTAATGATTTAATAAAAACGAAACTTTTCCATTTTTTTTTTATTCCACAAAAAAAAGTGTATAAAATGCCATTGTTAATGAAATTTTATTGCTTTTTGTAGAAAAAAAAATTTAATTAAATTCATAAAAGCTCATACAAAAAAAAAAAATTTAGAAAAACACTCATACAATAAAAGTATGAATGGATGTCAATTAAGTCAATTTAAATTCAATAAACACAATATTAATTTATTAATCAATTACTCTACAAGCGATGACAATGGCGATGACGACAACATATACGCTCTGCAGACGTTGCTGTCTTTAGAAACTGTTGTTAGAATTCTCTCAAAATGAACAACAATTTTATACCAAATATTTCCAATAAAGGTGATTAGGGATGCCAAACGGAATCGATTTTTAAAAATCGCGGGATTCCGATTCCGAAATCCCGGGATATTTCGGGATTTTTGGATGTCGATTTTCTCAGTGTGTGTATCAGAATTATATGTTATTAAAAATAAAATATTAAAACAGCAAGACAAAATGAAACAAAAAAAGCGTAAATTAACAAATATAAAAATTATTCGTAAATTCATTAGTTTTAAGAAAATTATTTGGATTCCAACAAAAAGATGAAAGCATCTAACATGTGATCTGTTAGACTTGAACGAATTTTGTTTTGAACATACCCTGCCGTTCAGAAACACTTCTCGCAACTAAGATTTGTTGGTAAAATAGTTCCAAGATAGCTGTATGAAGCTCGTAAATGTATCTAAATCAGTTACCCTTTTAATTCGTTTTATAGGGCTTTTGCATTCTTCAATGCCATCAAATAATTTTTATTACTTTTTTTCCTCATCTGAGATGCTATTATCGAAGTCAAGTGATTTTTTTTTCAGGACCTTTTGTAGGGTCAAAATTTACCGAAAATCCTGAAAAATCCCAGGAGAAGTCTTTAAAAAGTTTTGATCACTGGAAGGACGGTTTTCCTCATCTGAGATGTTATTATCGAAGTCAAGTGATATAGAATTTTTTTTCAGGACCTTTAGTAGGTTCATAATTTCCCGAAAAAACTGAAAAATCCCTGGACAAGTTTTTAAAAAGTTTTTATCACTGAAAGTAGGATTTTCCTCATCCGAAATGGTATTATCGAAGTCAAATGATATAGAATTTTTTTTTCAGGATCTTTTGTAGGGTATGAATGAATTCACAATCCCGAAAATCCCGAAAAATACCGGGACAAGTTTTTAAAAATCTCGTTATTCGGAATTTCCCGATTGGTAATCCTTAATGATGATGTTTTATTATTGAAATGTTTTCCCCTCTATGTAAGATAAAGGAAAGGATCACTCTTATAATTTTATGTACGTAAAAAAGAAGCAAATGAACACATTTCAGACGTACTCAATAGAATATGTACTATGTTAACAATGGTATGTAGTGCAGCTATTAGAAAATGTTTTTCTTTATGCAGAAATAACATACAGCCACTAATTCACAGTGGTTTTATAGTACAATAGCATCAGCATGATGCTATAATAACTGTGGGTGTAAATTTGATTTTTTAAGCGTTATTTCTTACACATACTAAATACATAATTGCTATCTCCCATTAGTATGTTGATTTGTTTAGGAAAAATTTTTGATAGGATAGTTCTAAACAGATTAAGCAAGCTTACGGAGTGAAACTTAATATTAAGAGAGGAACAATTTGGCTTCCGAAAAAAGTTATCTATAAAACATCAAATTCAAAGAATTGTTTACCTTGTAAAATTAAAGGAATCCCAGCGTAAAAGTACAGGCATTTCTGGATGTAGAAAAAGCATTCGACACAATATGACATAAGGGTCTCGTGTATGAGATCAAAAACCTCGGATATCCGATGTATATTCAAAAAATCGTTAAAAGCTTTTCAGATAACAGAGCATTTGTGGTGGAAATTGATGCAACACGTTCATCCCCTTGAAAAATTTTAACTGGCATTCCACAGGGATCAGTTTTGTCTCCGATTCTAGACTACAAATTACCAAGAAATTCAATTTTGGTCTTATGCACTAATGCCATAGCTTTAGTTTCATGCGGAAAAGTTTCGAATGCTATCATCAAAAATATGAACAAGAATATAAGAAGATTTCTTACCAATAATATTAAAAAGTACTTAAAAAAAAAATGGAAAATACAAATCAATCAGAGAAAAACCCAGGCAATAATTTTTCCCTTTAACAAGTCATCAAAGAGAACTCCCCCTATTCCGCTAAATATTCAAGGTCAACAAATTCCAATACAAACATCCATCCTGGATAACCGTTTGTCATTCAAGGAACATATTTTACATGCTTGTGATAGTGCTATAAAGTATGGAAAAACACTTTTTCCTCTGCTAAATCGTAAATCTAAGCTTAACACTATGAATAAATAAAATGTTTACTCTACAAAATGTGCATCCGTCCAATCATAACTTATGGATACCAAATATGGGCAGAAATTTGTGCCAAAACTTATCTGAAAAAATTGTAAATTATTCAGAATAAGAATCTTAAAATTATACTTAACTTATCCAGATTATACCCTAGTTCTCTTCTTCACAGGCGATTTAAGGAAAATATGTTCAACACCATTACCGCTAAACTCACTCGGCGACATAGCTGCTAGATTTGAAGATTTATCGTCATTTTGACGATTTTGTGGTCCAAAGATGTAATTTTGACGACATGATGATTTGATGAAATATAAATAGAGCGAATGGAACGTTGACAGTCAATTATTGTAAAAAGCGGAACACGTAAAATTGAAGTTGCATACAAAATTTTTTTTGATTCTCTAGAAAGTTTCATCTTTAAATCAAACTTGTTGAATTCAAATGAAAGTTTCAAATTATGAACATATTAAGCTACTTTATCTACTGTATGTTTGTAACTACTGTTACATTACATACTTACGTTGTATATTTTTATTCAAACATTATTTTCATGTGTTCGCTTCATTCATAATTTTCTTCTTGCACTCTGATAACATTACGTTCTATTAATTTAGTAGCTCTTAGAGGATCTATAGTTGTTTCTTCCTTTCAGTTTTTGTAAAACATATTGCGTACCGGCATTGTACGCTTTTGCTTTTGTTGCTGATATTCTACTTGTGTTGTATGTTGTTAAGTTTTTTTCTTTTAAGTACCTTTATACACTCTCTCTCTCTCTGTTAGTTGTAACAATTTTAGTCTATTTTGTTGTTATTGTTTAAGCTGATGTTGTTGCTTAGTACAGTTGAAGTAGCAGTATTAGTGGTAGTGGTAGTAGTAGTAGTAGTAGTAGTAGTATAGTATAGTTTAGTAACAGTGGTTGTGTTCGTATGCTCTTACACATTTTAAAAACCAATTTGCAAAAGTGTTAGCCATGTTGTTGTATGTACTTGGTACTGCATGTGTATTGTGTGTAGGTACGAGGGCAATTTCGAAAATTTTCAAACTAATCGTTTCAGTGCAAGTTCAATTTGAAGAAGAAGACGCTAACCTATGTATCCTATTCGATTTCATAAGAGCAGTTTCAGATTTATTATGTACCAGAGATCAGTAATAAGTATTCAAAACGATGAATAGGTTCGAGTAATACTTATAATTTTAGATACTTATACGCATTCATACTTATTTTGATATCATACTCATACTACTCCTACTAAAAGTTGGAAGTACTCGTTGTATTCATACTTAACAATACACATGATGTTATTGACTTCAACTCGTCACTACTTAACATTTACACGAAGCACAAAATAAGTATGATTCGCGTACGAACACTACTCACAAAAAGATCGTGTGTATGCTTTGCTTGTTGTCTTTGTCTTTGTCTTTCCTTTCTTCTTTGCTGTAAATTTTGATGAATGATTCGAATCACTCGAATCACTTATAAATATTATAAGTATTTTTCTAAATTTATGAATCAGAATGAGTACGCGTATGAATCAAATATATTTCGAATTTTGTGAGTTTGATGTCAACGTTGTACTCATACTCATTGCTACTTATTCTTATAAATCAATATTCTAGCGAGTACGAATGAATCAGAGTAGTTGAATTTCAATTCTGTTGATTCACTCATACTCAAAATTGCATGAGTGCTTATAAGTAGCGGAAAAACGATTTATTGCTGATCTCTGTTATGTACATTGCAATTGGTTTGTCTATCATAGTATATATGCAGTGCATATTTTCAGGTTTTCATACCTAGGATTTACCAGCAAGCCTTCTTTCATGTGCTGAGTTACTGCCCAGCGATCTTCTTATATGTTTTAACTATATTTTGTGTTACATTATCCTACATAGGGGGGCTGAATATTCTTCCAGTTTACACTCTTTGTTGAAAATGCTACTCTTTACGTCTTGATCGGGTTTAACCTTAGGCCTAATGATCTCATGAGGAGTGTTAATCTAAACTTCAACATTGAAAAACATGAAATAAAATCCTTTACTTTAGAGGGTTAAAAAGAAATGCAATTTTTTCCTTAAACTTCCTGTTCGTTTGGCTAATAATTGCTAGGCCCTCGTCTTGTATGGGTATTGTGTGTTTAAAAATTTACACATTTTTGTTATTATTGTTGTTGGGTATTACAAAAAGTATGCATATACGTATGTACACAAATGTACATATGAATACACTTATAAATACCACTTATAAAATAAAACTATGCATGTGTATGTAGTTTCATACAAGTATGTGTTGTAGCAGCTTAAGTTCTATCAGCTCTCAACATTGTTGCAATTGCGTTAGGAATCTTGTTCAACTAAAAACCGTAGCAACAACAAAAAAATAAAAAGGAAAAAACACCATAACATGTGGTTGTTTAAACAATTGTTTCGTTTTTATTTCAACTTGGCTTGGTTGTAAAGTGAGACTCCTTGTTTTACAAGTGGTCAATCGTTAAAATTCTATTAAAGTTAACTCGTTTATATTATTATCGTTCAATAGCATTAAACAATTGGATTACAATGGATTGGAAAATATTTTAATTTTCGAAACATAATCGTTTTTAAACATTTGACTTTCAAAGGTAATTATGAATGTTAATTTTCTTAATTAAAAAAATTAAGAATTTTAAATTAAAATAAAATTCAGCAGTTGTTTTAACCGTAGATCGAGCCTTAAAAAAACTTCATAATTCTAGCTTATGTATCACTTTTGAAACATTCTCGTAGTAACATAGAATTTTCGCAGTTATTGATAGATTTTTTAAAAACTTTAAATATTTTGATTTATTTTAATTCATTTTTGTAGAATTATTTTGTATTATTACATTTTATTATCACTTTTATGAAATTTGCGCTAAATTTTTAACGTGATATTCAATTGCAGCTTGGCTTTTTACGTAAAAGTCAGACACTTCGTGTCATACATACATAATTGGCCATTACAACCCTTCAACCAGGATTACGACCTAGCTTCTCACCCCACATATGTTGTGGGCGTTAATTTTATACATGAGTGTTGGGACCTACAGTTTATAGTCGACTCCGAACAACAGATTTTTGAGAAGCTTTTCATGGCAATTTTTACTCTCAGAGTCTTTTCCAGAAATCTGCTGAGAGGAAGTCGCCGAAGAAATATTTTTCGTTTTTGATGTCTGACCTGGGATTCGAACACTGACACTTCGTGTCAGATTGATTTTATCTTTATATAAATGGCAATAATTTCACATCTAGCACCCTTGCTTTATGTCGATTTATAAATTTCTAATTGTTTAGATGGGACAGCTTATTGTCACTCCCATCAGTAACACTCTCAATTGAGGGTTGCCTGGAACCTAATGGTACAAACCATTATTATATTTCGTTAGAAGAACTTGTTTTCAACATCATATGAGGTAAGAAAGTTTCCCGTAGCAATAGAACATCGATTATGTCAATAACAAGGTTCCCCCTTAGATTCCTTTCTGGTTTCCCTGATACGGGTTTCTACTAATACGGTTATTAGTAATTGCTACGTACGTAGCATGTACTTGAATCTAAAACTACAATTCAATTTCGGTGGACAACGAAATTTATAACAACCATAAAATTCAGTTTGTTACTAATCTAGAGCGTCAAAATTTTTGGGATTATTAAAAGCAGAAAGACTTTCAGGTCATTCTTCGAAAAGTCATTATAGCTGTAAAATTATCATCATTTCCGATTAGCACATTATCAAAGCGAATTATTTTGTTATCTTATACGTATGTAGTTGACCGAAATATTAGCATCTGTAATATCCATGAAATAAAACATAGGACGAAATCCATTTTATAAAGTTTGTCTGTAATATAAGATAAATATGAGACGAGCAGTAAACAGGACTCTACAACATTTTAGGAAACAGCTGCTAGCAATCTGCGTGACGATTGGTAACATTTCCTCTTCCCTAACTGCTAAAGCATTGCGTTTCTGTATTCCAAGTAATACCATCCTTGGCGATAAACATCCTATTGTCATGTTTGCTGTTGCCAATACTTTCGTCAGCTCATAAGACCAGCTTCTGTTTTCTTTTTCTTTAAATTCTCCAGCAGCACGAATATTACATACAAACATATATATTCGCTCATAATAAAATTTTATTGTAATTTGAACCATGGTCTAACATCTAATAAGCTAACACGCTACATATTAGACTACGACTACTGCCGGCAATATCAAGGATATATCATGAACAGAAAATTCAACTTTTTCACTTTCCGCCAATACTTATCTTTCAATTCCTTCTCAAATATCATAAATAATGTATTATTTACGATAAAAATTCACAAAATCTCTGAAGCCTAAAAAAATTTCAAACAGAATACTAAAGAATTGCTAGAAAAGCTGTATGTATCTCAATCCGTTGGACTTTTGCGTTCTCAGTAAAAAATACCAAAGTGTCGAACATCTCAAGATGGCGCTTTGCCTGAAACGGCCCAAATACCACAGAGACATTTTCGTGCAGCCTTTACTTTGTTGCATTATATATCAGTCACCCAGTATGTCTGCTTAAATTTTTCTATAATTTTATTGTCTGTATTTATGTGTAGATGTATATATGTATGTACATATATTTAGAATTTACTTTTGACATTAGACATTGTCGGCTTTTTATTACTACTTGTAAACCAATATAGACTAATTGAACGTTTGTGACATATTTATTACATTTCAATTCGAATGGACATTTAACATACAACATACTTCTATACGTTTTTTTTTTATTGATTGACTAATTGTGTATTTAATTATTTAACTTATTTTATTTTTTTTTATAATATGTACATATTAGGTACAGTCAAAGAAAAAAGTCTACATACACCTCTGTTTGTTGCCTTAACAACGCAATTATGTCTTTATTAATTTAATAAAAATCATCGGAACGAAAAGTCTACATACACCGGTGTATGTAGACTTTCATCTATATACTGTATATTGTGTAAGTGTGCCCAGTTATATACAATCAATTTACAATTAATTAATTGAATTTATCATTTGATCTTTTGATTTTTCAACAGTATACACATATGTATGTATGTACATCTAAATTTTTAATAAATTATTGAAAAAAACAAACAAAATTTTTTTTGCTGATGTTCGAATCCGTACCTAAGCAATTTATGAACAGTAAAAGTGAAAAATAGATAAAATTTATTTCATTAAATTTTAAGATATATAAAACTGTATCAAAATAAAATAATTTAAATTTCTTTTTAAACTATAATAAATATATTTGTGTTGGCTTTATACCCTTGCCTAATCATTACCGCCTTAACATTTGACTATGGGGTGACATTAATTTGGCAAACAATTAAAAACGAGTACAAGCGGATATATGGTGCGCGTAAATTACATGAAACCATCGAACTTTTGTAAAAAGATTTTTTGTAAATACGAATATAACCAGAAGGCAAACAAAACATACACACAGAATTACAATGATAAATTGCAAATATTTTTATAAGCAAAATAAAACAAATGAAAACAACAATAATAATAACATGTGAATATTATTTAGGACGAATATCATATGCCCTGATGTACAGTGCGTCTCAGTAAGAGCGCACTGTACATATGTACTAATCAAAAAGATTTGTAAAGATAAAGATTTGTAAGAAACGAGATACTACACCTAATAAGTCAACGATGCAAAGGAAGGACAAAATATTTGAAGAATATTTGGATCGGTTAATGACGCTCGGCCTATTAAAAATATTGCCGCTGTAAACGTGTAACAATGAAATCCCGAAGACTAACGTCTTCGTTACCATTCTCAACACCTTAACTTTCATGTAGTACTACGCAAGAAATTTAGACAAAACACGTATACTTTTCTGCGTGTAAAGTTTGGCTTAGCCCGGAGCTTGAAGTAGTAAAACACAGAAAGCGTTGCCCGGGTTTCTTGGGGACGATTGCTGTAGACTGTCTAATGGAGAAGGTATGGCACTGGCCATTTTATAGTCACCTAGCAGCAACTCGTTTCCTTGCCATTCGCGTCTTCCCTCTTTCCACCTTTCCTAAAAACCTGCACAATGCACTGCATAAGTAGAGGCCATCCCCTGAGTGCCGGTTTAAAAAAAAAAATCGTTTAACGCTCCCAGGATGGCATTGACCTCAACATCAAATGACAAAAATTTCAATGTCCTACGTGGCCTGGTTCAAGAGCTACAGGATGTTGCGTATATGCAACATTGGGCAATGGTGCTATAAATTGAAATACAAGTTGATTTTTATATGGAAGGATACAAAGTAATATTTTTGAGGACTGAAGCACAAGTGCACATTGAATCTGTTGCATTTACAGCTTGGAAACCCACATATACATATCTGCCCCTTATTTCCTATTCCGACAAATGATTACCATCAAATCGCAGGTATTTTGCAGGCTGTGCAACATATGCTCTTTTGTGAGGCATTGATTCTAAACCCGTAGAGCTAGTGAATATGGAGCTGGTGATGACGGGATCGTTGGTGGAGATAGAGTTCCTGAATTCATTATCAAATTGTCAAAAGGAGTGGTGATGGACGACCGCTTTTTTGTGATAACTATAGTTTGACTTGTACAATTCAAGTATCATATCCACAAAATCAACTCATCCCACGTGCTTGTTATTGGATTCTACTAAAATTATTATTATTATTATTATTATTATTATTATTATTATTATTATTATTATTATTATTATTATAAACTTCTTGTCTTTGCGGCACCATCTCTTGCATTCACTTATATGGGTCTTACCTTCATAGTTTGAAACTAGTTGTACACTCTTATTATCATCTTCTCCTTATTCATTTTCCTCGTCAACCGAATCATCCCAATCAAATTCAGAACTTTGGGCGCATCTTAGAACGTGCATACAAAAAGATGTTTTTATTTTTCGAAACCATAATAGACCAATGTTGCATATACGCAACAGAGATCAGCGATAAGTATTCAAAACGATGAGTAGATTCAAATCATTCTTCTAGTTTCTGATAATTATGCGCATTCATACTTATTTTATTATCATACTCATACTACTCATACTCAAAGTTGGAAGTACTTGTCATATTCATAGTTAACAATACGCATGATGTTATTGAATTCGACTCGGCTCTACTTAACATTTACACGAAGCACAAAATAAGTATGATTCGCGTACGAACACTACTATGCTCACAAGAAGATTGTGCGTATGCTTTACTTGTTGTCTTTAGTCTTTCCTTTCTTCTTTGTTTGTATATGCAACAACAACAAAGGCTGTAAATTTTGATGAATGAATCAAGTCACTCGAATGACTTATAAGTATTTTTCTAAATTTATGCATCAGATTGAGTAGGCGTATGAATCAAACACATTTCGAAAGTTGTGAGTTTGATGACAACGTTGTACTCATACTCATTGCTACTTATACTTATGAATCAATGTTGTAGCGAGTACGAATGAATCAGAATAGTTGAATTTCAATTCTGTTGATTCATTCATACTCAAAATTGCATGAGTGCTTATGAGTAGCGGAAAAACGATTAATTGCTGATCTCTGATCGTTATTCTGACAAAAAATTTGCAACTTTCACTAGAAGCATCACAATTATATTGAAAATAATCAGTTGTTAGAATATTAGGCGACATGTTTAGCAATTTTATAATTTTCTTATAAAAATCTAGACCCATACATGTTTCTGTGAATTTATATGTTGAAGCTAAACAACATTTTTAATCCCTTACACTTTTTTTCTTTTTTTTTTCAATAACATTTGCAAACTTGAGAATTTAAAAAGAGATTTTCACCCTCTTCTAACATTTATTTACAACCCTAATAATCAACGAAATTGCTCTCTGTATATACAGATTTTTTTTAGAATATTTCTCCCCTTTGTTTTCGATTTTTAACAAAAGCATTCAATTTAAAGAATAATCAAAATCGTTTCATTTGTTATTTTTATTTTTCATTTCTTTGTTTTTGTACCAACATGAACTTTTTTACAAAGTCAATCTATGAAATTAACATGAATTCATACATAATATTGTTGCAGTGTTGTTGGTAAAAGAGAAATGGAAAAAATAAAAAACTTTATACACGGCTTAGAACGACAAAAAGATGCTTTACGATACATTCTATCGATTTGTTGTTTGTGGGAGGATGGAAATATTTTTTTTTATATTTCCTCGATCTGAATACGAATCGATTACAAATAAATTCTTTTTTAAATGCCTAAAGCAGAGAAGTTAGAGTAGCAAGCAAAATTCTGTGGAGAAAGTGTCTGAAATTCCAGGCCCTATACTGTTACCATAAGATTTTTAAATGAATTCTGTCAAAAATCAACATCACTATGCAACTTGTAGTATGTAAAAATTACAAATAAAAATTCATCCAAAATTTTTATTGTTGTCATGTTTAATATGTAATAACAGGCTTGAGGCTGTATTTGAATTTGTTCATACGTGACGTTACAAAATCTTCAAGAAATTAAGAAACGAAAGAAATAATAATGAAAACTCCTATTTGCTGGAATATTTAAAAAGTTTCAATTGAAATATCTCGACAACAAACATGAACATGTACAGGGTGGCTGATATGTATTGCAACCAACTTCAGGTTGTTATCGTATTTGTAAACCTGCTCGTCTGACAGCTGAACAGATTTATTCCAGTGGCATTTCATTTTATTATTTACAAGCTTACAAAAGCATTTTGATCTATTGCATTCAGAAAAAAAGTTATTCGTAATGGAATTCAAGCGTGATAATGTGGTTGCTTTATAATTTGCTGGAAAACCCTAGGTGGCTATTGTTAGAGCCCTCCAGAATTTAAATGTGAAAAAATCTTTTGTGTCTTGTTACCGTGATACTAGCAGTGTTGCATCGCATCCAAAAAGTGGGCGAAAAAAAAATGGTAACAACAGAAATGATTCGAAAAGTGAAGGCCAGATTTGATCGAAATCCCCGCCACAGTTGTAGAAAAATTGCTCGTGAGCTGAACATATCGCGAGAACGGATGCAATACATATTGAAAAATGAGCTTGGAATGAAGCCATTGAAGTTCCAAAAAGTGCAATAGCTCCCTAACGGACAAGAAAAAGATTAGGCTGGAAAGAGCTTGCACTGAAAGTGGCCAGTTACAGAATTTGGTTTTCGCCGATGAGATGCCATTCCAAATTGAGCAGTTTTTAAACAAACAAAATGATCGGGTTTACTTGCCAAAGAGGTCAGCTGAAAATTTACACCTGCGATTGGCCACCAGAACTTAAGCGCCGTGAAGTCAAAATAAATGCCGAATATTATCGGGAAAATGCCTGAAAGATAGTATTGAAGCCCGCAGTATTTCGGCCGCAGGCCATGGACATTCCAACAGGACTCAGCACCACCGGACTCAGCACGCGTCAACCAAAAATGGCTTTAAAAGGAGGTTCCTTGCTTTGTTTCTACCGCACAATGGCCACAAAAATCTTTTGCGCCTGGGGCATTTTGGAGAATAAGGTTCTCACTAAAAAATACCAAACTGTCGATCATCTCAAGACGACATTTCGCCGGGAATGGGCCAAAATACTGCAGATCTACTTTCGTGCAGCACGTGATGGATTTGTCGGCCGTTTGAAGTCCATAATTCGTAGGAAAGGTGGCCAAACAACAAGAAATCGAACAAATCTAAACTGATTCTAAAATTTTTTTGCTTTTGAACAATAAAATTAAAAAAAATTAAAAAATATAGTGCTTTACTTTGTTGCATTTTATATCAGCCACCCTGTATGAAAGATAATTATGTATGATTTATAATAAAATAAACAAAAACATTGGATTGAACATTATGGGTTATACACGTTTAACTCTTATCACTGCCAATTATTATTATCAACTAGATTTGGTATATAAATTTAAGTGTACAATAATGCAAATATTAAATCTATTTGAAATTAAATATATATTCTTAAAATATTTACCCTATTAGCGGTCCTTTTCATAAAAATTATCACTGGTACAGCATTGTAGCCATATCTGCAAAAAATAAAATCAAATTATTTGTTATTAAAACATTGGACAATTATGTTTAAGGCACATAAGAAAATACAAGAATGGTACAATAACATCAATTTACAGAGCGATAGCATTACATTTTTATTAAAAATTGTTCATTTTTCGAACCATAATAAGATCAAGTAAGCCTGAACATGCTGGCGAATAAAAAAATTTCATTTATTTTATATATGTATGTATGTCGTATGAGCACACTTGTTCTGTAGAACTAATACCAGATAGGCCGACTCTCTCCCACTTAGAAAGTCGAAGACTTCAAATTAGAATTCCTTCAATTAAGGTGAACATGCAATCCAATTAACTCGTTTATAATATCTAATCTAGGCAATAGCTGTGTGGCACGTAGTGCTGTCATATTGAAAGCAGTTTAATGAAAGCCGAACTAAAGTTGGCAATTATCGACTTATAGTGCTTGTCGTTGACCGTAATGCCGGGTTCGAGATCGTTCTCAAAACTCATACTAAACAGTGGCTTATTAGTGATGCATTAAGCGCTATTGGATCTCATGTAGACCTAGAATTTTTCTAAATTTAACAATCTTGTTTGCTTACGTATCCATTCATCCAGAAATGATCCTCATCTCTAAACTATGATTAATATTACATGACGTCAATTAATAGTCAGACACAATGTCCATTTCAATGAAAGAATTTTCTTATTTGCAGGTTTAATTGAATACGACTATATATCGGGCAATGATGATTTGGTGAAATAGACTGAATAAATGACAACTAAGATGGCCGCCGTTGAAGTCGCCGTGATCTAGTAGGTAGCGTGCTGGGTTATTAGACGTGTAAAGCCAGGTTTCGAATCCCAGGCGAAGACATCAAAATAATATGCAAAAAGAATTTTTTCGGCGATTTGCTCTCAGGCAGATTTCTGACAAAAACTCCGAGAGTAAATAAAATTTCTATGAAAAGTTTCTCAAAAAAAATCTGTCGTTCGGAGTCGACTTTAAACGGTAGGTCCCGCCAGTTATGTATAAAATTAACAGACACAACATAAGTAGTCTGAGAAACAAGGTCGAATAATCCTGACTGAAGGTTTGTAATGACCAATTATGTATGTAAGATGGCCATTATATTTCTGTAAACTCTTTAGATTGGACAATCTTGGTTTTAAATTCATATTCCTTGAAAAACATTGTTTAATTTTGATTTTAAGATTTTTGCGTGTATTTAAAAACAGTTTGAAACCCAAAACAAATCTTATAACAGGAGGTGGATGGATTTCAAGACTAGTTTTTTCCATGAGGTTACAAATATCAACACAAACAAAACAGAGTCTATCATTTATGGTAATGTGATGCATAAATATTCACTCCTCAATTGCTCATTTCAATTCCATGATTTTATGGTCTGGTAGAGGGAGCAAAACTATTCATAAAAATGTGAATAAAAATGTACATTCATTCAGACATTTTCTTTTGCTGACGCTAATACTTCAACGTCTATTGAGTGACATTTTTTAAAAAAAAATATTGACAATGTACACCTTCATGCTGGTATAACTTCATGTCTATATGCTTGGGGTAAATGACAAGGAGGAAAAAAAATCATCCTTCTTTACTTTTTTTTTGTTACCTTTTAAAATCGTGAATGGATATTTTTAATACATGCATACGAGTATGTGTATGTAAGTGCAACGGTATGTTTATGCAACACTTTGATTGTATGCATGCTTTCCGTAATAACACACATGCTCTGTCGTATATGCTATGTATGTGCCATATTCATTTGCAGTGACTTTAAATATTTATTCGTTGGGATTTTTTTCATTTTCTTTTCATTTTCTTTTTTATTCTTGTATTCTTTTCCGCCAACTTTACTTAGTATAATTTTACCACCATCTCCGCTGTAATTTTCCGTTTCGTGCTTTTTATAATGCAAGGAACTGTGGATATGACTTCTTGTTTGAATTTCAAATAAATTTCATCACATTCATCTGCTTATTCCTTTCGACGTCAGCTATACCATCATCGTCAACATCATCATCATCATCACCATCACCATCACCAATGTTGTCATTGTCATCTAAGGCTATAGGTTGAGAAACGTGCATATAAATAAGAAAAAAAAGCAGCAAAACAGATAAAAAGGTAATGCTGTTGACTTCAAATAGAAGATCTTCTTGGTATAGTGTTACCACAGCAAGCATAAACATCCTTGGATAGTTTGCGGTAAAAATAATGCTTTGGGAACTGAAAATAGTTAACGACACAGAAGACCTATTTAGCAAAAGTTCTTAAATGGATTGAAATGGATTTCAAATCATTTCGTATTGTTTTCTAAGCACTATTAACAGTTGCAACGTTTAGGGAATAACGATTAATGTTTAGAATTTTTTTGTTGTTTTATAAACTTTGAATCATTCAATATCAGTGAATATATCAGAGACTTATTGAATGAAACGTTAATTTGTGGTAAAATGATATTTTATTTTCAATATAAATTTTAACTGAGTGTCCGAAGCTGTTATCGAAGAATAATCGACATACAGTGGCGAGCAGAAGTGTGTGCATGTTCACAATACTGAGTTTCATCATTCACAAAAATAAAACCAGTAGTGCTTTCCATCTTACTGAAAGTGGTTAAATTTGGACTCATTAGATCGTGTTTCAGATGGAAAACAGTACTCCTTTCGAAGGCTCGGGGAACGTGTTCAAAGATACCATAAGAAACAAAATGTCAACAAGGCGGCGAAAATACAATGGTTTGGGAATGCTTAATATGGTGGCATGTTGGCCCTATATATTGAGTAGATAGTATCATGCGAAAAAAGACTATCTTCAAAATCTGCAAACCCATCTTCCGAATTTTATGGACAAATGTGCTTATCCCGAATAAGAAATTGTTTTCCAACAGGATGGTGATCCGCAGCACACAGCAAAAACTGTAAAGATATGGAACGGGAAACAAAATTTTCAATTGATGGAATGGCCAGCACAAAGTCCCAATCTCAATTCGATTGAAAACCTTTGGTCATTCGTGTAAAACCAGTACGAAATAGCCCCAAAAAACATGGACAAACTTTGGGATCGTATAAATCCTAAATGGAATCGAATTCCGAAAGATATAATTGATAATTTGGTAGAAAGCATGTCAAACCGCGTAAATCGAGCTATTTCTAGTAGATAGGATTAGTTTCTTGAATTGTCTTGAAACGTGCAAAATTGAGTTTATATGGGTTATTTTCGTTTTTTCATTCAAACTCATTGAATTCATTTCATTAATTATTGTTTTTTTACTACTACCTCTAAATTACCAAATTCGCAAGTAAATCGCTTCTGTTTCAATCCAATTAGTATGCGAGTTAACATATGCATGGAATTTAAAAAAATACGTAGATTCTGAGAACTCCTTCGGCTTAGTCAAAAGTAAATACATCTGATTGTCTTGTTACAGGGTGTCACAAATTAAAATTTTTAAAACATTATGAAGCAACAAATTTTGAGGATCATTTTTCCTCAATCTCAGATTGAACATAACCTCTTAACTAAACCTCCTAAACGTGACTGTTAAAGTTTAACTACTCGGATATGTTTAGGCCACACTATAATACTGAATGAAATAGAATCGAATCACCAAGGTTTTAGTTGTGACTACATACTTAGTACTGGCGGCTGGTTTCGGACTCGCACTCCAACACGGGAGTCATCGCCTGTCATTTGAAACGTGATATAACGATTGTCAACGATGCCTTAAAAGTGAAATGCGGCCAGAGTATTTCTGATAGAAATTTTGTTTTTGAACAAGCTGCAATCATGATTCATACTGGGCACCTTCCGACTTTGAACTTCACGGACATTCTGGCAGCAATTTAAGCATCGTTAATCCGCCACTGTGACATAGGAGGGAATGTAAAGACGGACGAACTGGCACGGATGAGATCAGAAATGACTCAGTAGGAGACGATATAAAGGATCTATCTGCCTCTAGAGGAAAACTTTCCGAAATTGAAAAAAGAGGAATTGTAATAGGACAAACTTAAAAAAATATCATCAAATCTTTTAGTATATTAAGCCAAATAATAAATATATGTATATCGTTTTTAAAGCTCCATCTCTCCCCTTTCCAACAAGATTTAAATATTGGAAATCGGGTCAGAAATGTTTGAATACTCCAGAAATTTGTGCGTAAAGTCCAAAAAAATAATTTTTGTTGCATAAAAAATGTATGGAGGGTTCGAGGAATATAAAAAAAAAAAAAATATTTTTGAGATTTACCTAACAAAACTCACAACCTACACTATGTCATTAGCCGGGTGTATTTAATTTTTTTATTTTGTTTCAGAGTGTATTTTAATTGATTGAAATTTCATTTGCTAAAAGTGCAAATGATTTAAAGCAAATAAGAATGAGTCACGTACTACAGTAATGAGCAAAAGTTTAAAGACATTAGCAAGGCCTTGATTAATATCCCAGAAGTCAATATTGTGTTCCTTGAAAAGAATTATTCTGATCGTACAGCCTCGTAATCGGATCTTTTTCTACTCAGAATTCTTGCAGGTCTAGGTGAAAAAAAAAATCAAAATTGATAAGCGTATCAACCAGATACAACTTCAATGACCAGACAGAAACTGAAAGAGTGTCGCTGAGTAGCTTGTGGACCCATAAACTAAGGATTTTAAACATTCTTATATGTAATCATCGTTTTTGTTGTGTACAAGAAAGACTTTGTCATACAATTTTGATTTTGCTCTGGCTAGAAGGAATGGTGGCCCTTATGTCAAAGTATTATTTATCAAAAGGACACAAACTTCACTTATCAGCATAAATAGTGGACAATCAGAGACATTTTGCCAAAGTATAATCCTAATATATGTTATAAATCTTTCTATAAGTCTGTTTTTTTTGTTTGTTTGTTAGTTTGTTTGTTAGCCAATCACGCCTGGACCGATTTTCTTGAAATTTGGAATATTGATCGACTTTTGTCGGTGCAGGTTATAGGTTTTAAATCTTTTAAAAATCTTAAACCAAAGGGAAAAAAATGGGACAATGGTTAAGTTTCTCAAATAGCTATTGGAGGTGTCCGTTTATAAAGTTGGACCAAAAGGAGTCCAAAAAGAGAAAAAGGGGTCAAAAACGGGCAATTAAGTGCATCACGCTTGAACGCCTTGAACCGATTTTCTTGAAATTTGGTATATAGGTCGGGCTTTTGTCGGTGCAGGCTACAAATCTTTTCAAAATTTTGACCAAAAGGGGAGAAAAAATTCGAACAAATGGGCAAAAATTAATACTTTTATGCATAAAAGCTGTATTTTATCTGTAGTTAAAGGTATTTTTTTCGATTTAGCTTGGTTAAGTTTCCCAAATAGCTATTGGAGTTGTTCCGTTTATAAAGTTGAACCAAAAGGGGGAAAGAGCCGAAAAACGGGCAAATTGCATGCATTTATATTTAGAACTTAGAGTGTTAAAAAAACAGTTTCCGAACAATTTGAAAAATTGCATTTTTTAAGAAACCGATATCGAAACCGGTTTTTTATTTATTGTTATTTTTATAACCCGCGCAACGCCGGGTACAATCTACTAGTATTTTATAATAATAACTTAGATCACTGAATTTTATTTCCATTTTCTAAAAATTATGACTCAATAATCTGTACTTGAAAATGGTCTTCATATACAATCTTTTTTCGTAAAACTTACTCTCTATGTAAAAGGCACAGATAGCACACTTTAATGTATTCGTAATAATTTTTGTTTTTAATTTTAAAAGAGTGTTTATTTATAAATATTTTAAATGTTCATTGAGGATGTCAAAGAAATATGAAAACATTCATAAACAGGATATAAAACTTACACTTACAATGAATATGTAGAAGGAAAAGCATGCATATCTGCATACATAAGATGAGTATGTGGAAAATATAAAAAAAATTATTTTTATTTACGTCTATATAGTACAGATTATATTGTATATACGAGTACATATTGCATACATACTCGTAGGTATAAATGTAAATATAGAACACATAATAACACTGTGATATCACAAGCTGTTGTTTCGGACAATTGTTTTCTTTAGTTTAAGGAATTACAAAAAAAAAAGAACCAGCAACAGGAAAAATCAACTCAAGTTTAATTTAAAACTTAACCTTTGCATGACTTTTGATAAAAACAAAAAAAATTATTTTTCTCTCTGTTATTTATTTCAGTTTTAACCATACATTCGTACTTGTACTGTATGCACTCATTCACTTGTAAACCGAAAGATTCCCCATATAAAGATACAAATTACATCTGTGATGATTTACATCACAATGCAAATTGTACATGACAAGGACAACAATATCTCTATATTGAAGTGTGTAATAAAGATGGCTTGAGAGACAAAATGTTGATTGACATTGACTACTAAATAAATGAGTGAAACATACAATAGTTGGATAAAAATACCAATAAAACCCAAAATACTTACCAACTAATAAATATACAATGAATATGCATTAAAACTTAAATTACATACCTCCTCCACCTCCTCCTTCTAGTTTTTGTTTTACATTTAAATTAAAATAAATTTTACTTAAATATATTCGTATGCATATATACAGGGTGGCTGATATATAATGCAACAAAGTAAAGCGCTATATTTTTTAAATTTTTTTTTTTTAATTTTATTGTCCAAAAGCCAAAAATGTTGGAAATAATATCAAATTTTAGAATTAGTTTCGATTTGTTCGAATTGGCCACCTTTGGTACGAGTTATGGCCTTCAAACGTCCGACAAAACCATCACAGGCTGCACGAAAATGGCTCGGCGGTATTTGGGCCCATTCTCTGCGAAGAATTGATCGTCTTGAGATGATCGACGCTTTAGTATTTTTTAGTGAGGACCTTACTCTCCAAAAATTCCCCGGGCGCAAAAGTCCAACGGATTGAGATTCGAAGATTTTGGTGGCCATTGTGCCATAGAAATGGAGCGAGGAACCTCCTTTTTAAACCATTCTTGGTTGACGCGTGGTGATTGCCATAGTGCTGAGTTCTGTTGGAATGTCCACGGTCTGCGGCCCAAATGTTTGTCTGCCCAAAGATTCAATACTGTTTTTAAGACATTTTCCCGATAATATTCGGTATTTCGATGAATATGAGCGGGGTGCGACCATCGGCTGTATCGGCGGCCCACAGCCTTACCATCGGCGGTGCTTGAGTTCTGGTGGCCAATTGCAGGTGTAAATTTTCAGCTAACCTCTTTGGCAACTAAACCCGATCATTTTGTTTGTTCACAAACTGTTCAATTTCGAATGACTTCTCATCGGAAAAATCCAAATTCGGTAACTGGCCGCTTACGTGCAAGCGAAGTAACTCCTTAGCTCTTTCCAGTCCCCCTTTTTTTTACATCGGTGAGCTCTTTGGATCATTTCTGGTGTTGTTACCATTTTTTTTTCGTCCATTTTTAGGACGCGATGCAACACTGCCAGTATCACAGTAACGAGCAATGGTACGAGAAACAAAAGATTTATTCACACTTAAATGCTGGAGGGCTCTAACGATAGCCACCTGTGGTTTTCCAGCCAAATATAAAGCAATCACACTAGCACGCTTGAATTCGATTACGAATAATTTTTTTCTGAATGCAATAGGTCAAAATGGTTTTGTAAGCTTGTAAATAATAAAATGAACTGTCACTGCATTAAGTCTGTCAACTGTCAGACGAGCGGTTTACAAGTGATAACAACCTGAATTTGATTACAAATTCATATCAGCCACCCTATATTGTATATGTATGTATATGTAGAAATTAAATTTGATTTAAGATAATATCTTTCCAGTGAATGTCGTTTACATATGTATTTACATATGTGTTTACATATGTATGTGCCTAAATATAGTTTGATTTCAAGTATGTGCTGAGGAGTTAGGTGACATTTTGTCACGAGTTTTATTAGGCAAGCACTTCTAACAATTACTTTTTAACCCAAAATCAAATTGTAAGTATGAAAAATAAGAAAATATTACATAGAGTGTAGTATATACGAGGAGTACAATAAGAAAATTGGCATAAAATCCATTTACCTGTATTTCATTTTAATATACCAGGTATTGCCAAACCGTATGTCAGAAATATTTTCGTATCTTTTTACTGAACGAAAAATTCTTCAATTAAATATTGCAGTCCTCTTAGACCATTGATAGAATTTTGCAGAGCTGAATTACAGTAGAGGTCAAAATTAGAACAAGTTAGAGAGGCTTATGGTGATCAATACCACTTGATACACAATTTCATACTGTTTCACCAGTGAAACTATATTAAATAAATTATTCCCTATATGGTAATCAAATATTGAACTTGATTTTTTAGTTACATTAGGACTGCAGGAACGACTAATGCCAGTCTTTCTATATATTTACTTAGTTACTGCTCGGCCAGAGTGAAGTTTATCTTTAATATTAAAATTATTACATTGATAACGTGAATCCCATATCATTGGTAGTGTAACTAGAATACTTCGTCATCTTTCTAGCTTAGATTAGCGGTCAGCTTGCATTTCGTAAGCAAGTAGTCATATGTCCCATTGTGTAATGCAGTGTGAGGCAAGCCACCTTGTCACAATCCGTTAGTGGTGGGTTTGAACCACCCCAAGCTTCGGATGAAACTCGCCAGTTCCCTTAGTAGCACGTTCACTACCATGCATACGTCTTCTGTCACCTAAAAACCGATAACGTCCGTTCAGAAGTGCGTGAAAGGTGTTCCATTGATTCTTTTTTTTTACGTCATCTTCACAAATTTTTTTCCATAACCTACAGCCTAAACTTATTCGTTTCTGTAACAGAAAAGTACAATACGAAGATAATCTTCTGAATTTCAACATATTTTTGAATCTCAATTCTATCACCAGATAATTTGGTTTTATAAACAGCTTAGAGACACACTAAATTCTAATTCTTTTGCTTATAACTCGATCGAGCGAATGTTAAGGTGCCTCCTATTGTCTAGTTGATAGTGAGCAGAAATTTAAATGTCGAAGCCATGGTTTCGATTCCCACCAGAGACTCTGGACATTTGCCATTCTCTGATTACTTGTACGACGATAGAAAAAATTAATAGGAATAATCTTCTGAGCTTTGGTCTTAAAAAAATGTGTAAAAGTGATTACATTTTGCAGGGAAGTGCTGTTGATCGCAACATATTGTACGAATTTTTAGGAAGTGTGTTTTCGATTCACCTAAATTTTCTTTCATAAGATTCCGCATTTACAACTGGTTACCTATGTTAATATATTTGTTGATTTTGCATCCATAACACATCTAATGACAACGCTGTCACGGCCATGTTGACGTTCATTTGTGTCGAAAGGAGCAAATCGGAAGCAGCAAGCCTATCCACCGACTGGCAAAGACACGCTAGAAGCAGAGGCTGAAGCAGGCTGAAATCCGATAACCGGGTTGTTAATGGCCAATTAAGTAAGTAAGGAAGTGATTTTGCGTGGCCAAAATATATTTTTATATTAAAATTCTTCTGAGACATCGGTTTGCACATAGATTCAGTTCCAGTTTGTATGACAATGTATTTGTTTGGCTTAACTTTCTAGATGTATACATACATACATACATAATTGTTTATTAAAACTCTTCAGTCAGGATGACGACATTGTTTCTCACACCACTTATGTTGTGTACGTTAATTTTTATACATAAGTGGCGTGAACCAACAATGATAAACTAAAGATTACGCCTTGCGCATGATTTCCCGTTAGTTGACGTTGTTGGGCTATTTTAAATGTTTCCAAGTCTTTTTTATATGTGACAATGAACATTTCTTCTGAAATGTGTATGCACTCCGCGAAAGTAGTTGGCAGCCCTGCAATATAATTTACATTATCATTACATACTTACATACATAATTGGCCATTAGAACCCTTCAGTCAGGATTACGACCTAGCTTCTCATACCACTTATGTTGTGTGCGTTAATTTTATACATGAGTGGCGGGACCTACAGTTTAAAGTCGACTCCGAATGACAGATTTTTGAGAAGCTTTTCATGGCAATTTTTACTCTCAGAGTCTTTGCCAGAAATCTGCTGAGAGGAAGTCGCCGAAGAAATATTTTTCGTTTTTGATGTCTGACCTGGGATTCGAACCCGGGCCCTTTGTCTAATAAGTCAACACACACATTTATCAATACATTATCATTAGCCAATGGGAAAACAATGAAAACAATTTTCATGATGTCATTGATTCAGCATGCGCAGAAAATTTTAATTTTGTGTGGGTGATGGCTTAATCTTTAGTTTCTCTTCTTGGCGTGAACTACAGTTTAATGTCGACTCCGAACTACAGATTTGTGAGAAACTTTTTCATGGCAATTTTATTTACTCTTTGAATTTTTGCCAGAAATCTGCTGAGAGGCAGTTGCCGAAGATATATTTTTTCATATTTCATTTTCCTGGAGACGACTAATCTGGTATTTGAACCGTGTTCTCAGATATAATTAATCAACATACTACCTATTAGATTACGGCGACTGCAACTTATAGGCTTTTTATATTTCTTTCTAGATTTAAATGTTTTAATGGATTTTATCTGCAACCTATAAGCTACCTACAGTTCTATGCCTCTTTATTTTATAAATTGAGAACAGAATTTAAAAAATTACCTACAATACATACGTCACTTTAGTATAATAAAGGAGTATCTGATTTTAGTATTTAAAACTTTACTTAGAGCTAACAGCTATTCAAGTTGCACAGATCTGTTTCGTCGTTTGAATTGCACGTATAGGCTTCAGCAAATTTTTCTTTCCTTTTTTCTCATCGATGGATGAGGAAATAATAAAAAAAAACACAAAATTTGTACAAAAAATATACTATAAATGCAAATTACACTTAATGGCTGCAAGTCAGGTAAGCAATAAGACATTTTTATAATACCGTTCTTCATACAAAAAAAAAAAATCCAACGTAATACGTTACATACACAAAATAACCGACTTTTTATTTTGCTTCATGCCAATAAAACATGCTTTGGAGGAACTTGGTTAGAGAATTCGATTAAATTAGAAAGTAAAAGGAAGTTTCGTGTAATAATGCTTGTGTAAATGTGGTAAGAAAAATAAGAGGAAGAAGAAGAATCTAATTTACAGTTACTAAACTTGTTAAAGTCATATTGAAAATAAAATAAAGCTTTAATACATTAGAAATCTTACTCTGTGTCTCTCAACGGCATTCAATTCAATTTCTTTAAAATGAAGCAATTTTTTAAAGTGAAACATGCATTAAAAAATTAAATAATTTTTAATAATTTGAATTAAATTTAACTTTTATTTGGATTGCTGCATAGAATATTTACTTAGAAGACGACTGGTGGTCGGTATGTGACATATAACACTTTGAAAATTTAAATATAATTTCAGTAAAATGTTTTTCTTGTGGTATACTTGTGTACATATGTACATACAGTTGTGTTCAAAACAATAGAAGTGCCCTTCATTTAAAAGCAAAGTTTAAAATCAAAAAAAATTAAAAAAGTAAATATTACATTTTTTGACTTTGACCTTTTACTATTCAATTATTTAATTAAAACTATAAAAACAAAATATATTCCATTTAAATAACGATTACTTTCAAAATTACTTGTTCAAAATAATAGGAGCGTTAGCCCACAACCTAATAATTTTCAAACAAAAGGCACAAAATTTTGATATTATTGTTAAAATAGTAAAGCTATTCTAGAAATTGGTTGAATAACCTTTGTTTTTAATGACTTTAGCACATCTACGGGGCATTGAGTTAATAAGATCTTGGAATTTGATGCCACGCATCCGCATACTGTGACCCATAGTTCCTCTGCATTTGAAGGTTGTTTCTCTGCAGTATAGTTTTTAGCATCTCTCCATAGATGTTCATTGGGATTAAGGTCAGGAGACTGAGCTGGCTACGCTATAACCTTTACTCCATTAACCCGAAACGACTCATTTGCCAATATACTGGTGTCTTTCGTCTCATTGTCATCTTTTTGGAATATCCATTTTAGAGGCGTAGAGCACTTCTCTCAAAGTGCCGAGATAGACATTTCTATCCATTATGTCTCTAAATGGCTTTATTGGACCTACACCATTATATGAAAAGCTTCCCCATATCATTAGTTTTGCACCACCATGTTTAACTGTCTTTTGGATATACTGAGCTATACATTTAGTATCGGGCAGACGTCTAACATTCTGTCTAGACCACATACCACCAAATAAACCAATTTTTCATTCGTTGGTCCACAGTATGTCTCTCCATTTTGGTTCGTGATATTTGATATGTTCTTGGACAATCTTTAAGCGTGCTGCTACCTGTTTTTTTAGTCAGCAATTGCACCTTTGAAGGACTTATTTCGAATAAATTGTTGTCCATCAGACGCCTACGAATTGTAGGACCACTTGCGGTAAGATTCAGATTCTTTTGATTTTGTTGAAGACCCCGAAGGGTTTATTTTGCTGTATCGCACAATTTAGCGGTCATCGACAGCTGATGTTTTGCCCTTGCGCCAACGCGTTTCGGGTTTTTTTATATTTTAATGCATTTGTGATCATTTGATCGGAATAACATAAGATTTTCTTAATTTCTTTGTAAGTTTTCCGTTTTTTGTTCGAAAATTTGTAATTAGTTCTCTTTTTTCTTCAGTAAAGTGCTTTCATCGACCCAATATTAAAAAAAATTTATGGGAATCACTGTAGAAAAAGTTTTAATTACATTTTTCCGTACTTACTGTTCACTTTGTCTGTTAAAGGAACACTCACACTCCTATTTTTTTGATCATGTGAAGTTAAGGGCAAACACAGAAATGAATCAATTTCATCGCAAATATTGAGGTTATTACGAGATTCTTTTTTGTAATTTATTTCTTACATATCGTTGTAACTACCATTACAATAAAAATTTTTAACTTTGAAAATATTATATGGTTTTATTATTATTTTGAACACAGCTGTGTGTATATGTTTACCACGTTATATAAAGAGTGTTCAGAATTACATAATTTTCTTGTTAAGCTCATACCAAAATAATTTCTGCTAACATGGTTAACTGATTTCCACATAAATAAGAACAAAATAAATTTTTTTTTATATCTAAGTATAGGGTTTTTCTTTAAGAAGCTTCATATCTCTAAATTAAAATAAAACAACTCAAATTGCTTATGAAGAATATCCAACGTGGCAAGAGGTGACTGGTATGTTGGAATACATATCCTTGGAGATCAGATTAGCCAATTAATGTAAAAATAATTGAACGGTACTTCCTTTTTTTTATAAAACCAGCACTCAGCGGGGACCTTTACTCATGCAGTGCATTATGCAGGTTTTTTAGGAAAGGTGGAAAGAGAGAGGGAAGATGCGAACGGTAAGGAAACGAGTTGCGGCTGGTGACTATAAAATGGCCAGGGCTATACCTTCACCATTAGACAGTCTACAGCAATCGTACTCAAGAAGTCCGCAGTTTCTCACACCACTTGTGTGTGCTCTGTGACAGTTGAGGCCTAGATCCTTATGAGATTTATTGGGCACTTGTGAATATTATGTGGATTGGTATCGTCAATTTTGTTTTTTTACGTACCCTTTCGTTCTCAGCTTCATTGAAGATGCTAAAGATGATTTTTGGATAAAAATTAGGGTCATTTGCAAACTGTTGCAGAAAAACCATTGTCTATAGCCGCTTATGCTTATGCATAGCATGCATAAATACTTACATACGTACATAATTGGTCATCATAACCCTTCATACATACATAATTCATCATTACAACACTTCAGTCAGGATTATTGACCTAGTTTCTCACAGGAGTGGCGGGTCCTGCAGTCGAATCCGAACGACAGATTTTTTTTTGAGAAACTTTTCATGGCAATTTTATTTACTCTCAGAGTTTCTGCCAGAAATCTGCTGAGAAGAAATCGCCGAAGAAATGCTTTTTGTATTTTATTTTGATGTCTGGCCTGGGACTCGAACCCTGGCTTTAACGTCTAATAAGCCCGCACACTATCTACTAGATCACGGCGACTTCTAACCCTTCAGCCAGGAATAAGACGTAGTGTGTCGTAGTGGCGGGACTATCTGCTTAAAGTTGGTTTCGAATAACAAGTTTGGAAGTTTTGGAAGAAACCTGCTGGAAGACAGTCGCCGGGGTAACATTTTTTAATTTCGTTTTCTTGAATATGTTTGACCTGCCCACAAATTTAGCAGATTTAGGCTACGGCGACTTTTACAGACTATATAAATGTCCATTAATTTGACTGATATAAGTAGCTTCAACAAAAAGAAGGCCTTTATAAACAATCAAACTTCGAAAGTCTTTGTTGTGAAAACTCCTTCTTTTGATTAGCTTTTAAATATCACAGGTATAAGCTAAAACCCCAACAATATTACAATGAAGTACATGTACGTGTATATGCATGAAATGCTCTTAAGAATTTCATGTCTTTTTTAAACACACGTAAAGTATTTGGTACTTTTTTCACTACAAAATTTTTTAAAAGCATTATTAAATACGACGCCTGTAAGGGTTTGATTGTATTTATTTATTATTATTTTATTTTCCTTTTTTTCTTGTTGTTGTGTTATTTATTTAAAAAGAAAATAGCAACAACAACAAAATAAAACAAAAAAACGTTTGCAACAAATTGCTG
This sequence comes from Sarcophaga peregrina, assembly GCA_014635995.1. NCBI lineage: Eukaryota > Metazoa > Arthropoda > Insecta > Diptera > Sarcophagidae > Sarcophaga > Sarcophaga peregrina. Next base: position 43,589,297 of record CM025789.1, read on the forward strand.
TAGGTGGTTTTATTTAGCTTTACAACTACGTCTGTTTGCATACAAATATTGTTCATAGTCGTACATACACAGTTTTTTACATTCTTTCTTATTTTATTTCTCTGCTATGCAGTGCTTATTTATGCAAAACTAATTCCATTGAAGTGGCTGGTTGTGTGTTATTACTTTACATTTTTATTGCCAGTTTCCGGTAGACATTCTCTTACCCATATTCATGCACTATCGTATATTTAGTATACATGTTTAGGACTGTTGATACCGAAAATGTCTGTATTTGTTCTATTGCTTAGAATTTGCCTTAACTAGAGAATGTTTTTAATTTATTTTTTACTTTGAATTATTTTGAAGAATAAAAGATTCCTTGTTTTTATTAAATACGTTCCAGAACTCTCTTTGTTTTTAATTAAAAATCATCATTGTAACATTCCATATGAGTGTTATAAGGCAATAGTGTACCATATTCTACAAGTAACGTATTAAAAAAAATTTCTTGAAAACTATAACGATTGGAAAACCTATGATACACATTTTTATGGTTATCCTCAAGGTTATGTAAGAAGTAGATATGGTGTAATAGATAAAGATCTAAGCAATATATTTTTAAATTTAATAGAAACCGAAAATAGTTTGAGTTTTAAAAATGTCTTTAAGAGCCACCTGAGTCCTATAAGAACATCACTCTTAAGAAGATTTGCAACTCTATAAGTAAAAGTTCCTCATTAACGTACATACCATGAGATCAGCAACGAGTATTCAAAACGATGAGTAGATTCAAATCATACTTATAATTTCTGATAGTTCCACGCATTCTTACTTATTTTGATATCAAACTCATACTCAAAGTTGGAAGTACTCTTCGTATTCATACTTAACAATACGCATAATTCGCATAATTGGCTTCGATTCGTCTCTACTTAACATTTAAACGATGCACAAAATAAGTATGATTCGCGCTCGAACCCTCTATACTCACAAGAATAATGTGTGTATGCTTTGCTTGTTGTCTTTGTCTTTCCTTTCTTCTTTGTTTGTATACGCAACAACAACAAAGGCTGTAAATTTTGATGAATGATTTGAGCCACTCGTATGACTTATAAGTATTATAAGTATTTTTCTAAATTTATGAATCAGAATGAGTAGGCGTATGAAGCAAACACATTTCGAATGTTTTGTATGTTTGATGTCGACGTTGTACTCATACTCATTGCTGCTTATAATTATAAATCAATGTTGCAGCGAGTACGAATGTATCAGAGTAGATGAATTTCAATTTTGTTAATTCATTCATACTCAAAATTGCATGAGTGCTTATAAGTAGCGGAAAAACGATTCATTGATGATCTCTGATACATACATAATTCGTCACTACAATCCTTCAATGAGGATTATGACCAAGCGTCCCACATTTCTTATGCTGTGTGTGTTAATTTTAATCAAGAGTGGCGGGAGCATAATGTCGCCCAATAGCTAGGCGCTTATAATTTGATAATTCAATGTATAAGGCCAAAGCAATGAGAGACTCCGGCCAATTTGGTATCAGAAGGACGTTAAAAGAGGTATTATGCGTTGCTAGAATGATATTCTAGTAGACGATCTAGTAGGTTGTGTGTTGACTTATTAGACGTGAGGCAACGGTTCAAATCCCAGACGATCTAGTAGGTTGTGTGTTGGCTTATTAGATGTGAGGCATCGGTTCAAACCCCAGTTCAAAAATTTCATACAAAAAAAAAAAAATATGGAAACATACAGGGTGGCTGATATTTATTACAACCAACTTCAGGTTGTTATCATTTGAAAACCGCTCGTCTGACAGCTCACAAATTTATTCCAGCGATAGTTCATTTTATTATTTACAAGCTTACAAAGGCATTTTGATCTATTGCATTCAGAAAAAAATTATACGTTATGGAATTCAAGCGTCATAGTGTGATTGCCTTATATTTGAAGGAAAACCACAGGTGGCTATCGTTAGAGCCCTCCGATATTTAAACGTGAATAAATCTTTCGTTTCTCATGATACTGGCAGTATTGCATCGCGTCCAAAAAGTGGACAAAAATAAAAACGGTAACAACACCAGAAATGATTCGAAAAGTGAAGACCAGATTTGATAGAAATCCACGCCGCAGTGGTAGAAAAATTGCTTGTGAGCTGAACATATCGCGAAAACGGATGGAACATATATTGGAAAATGAGATTGGAGTGAAGCCATTGAAGTTCCAAAAACTGCAATGGCTCCCTAATGGACAAAAAAAGTTAGACTTACTTACAAAAGTAAGTTAGGAGTTACATCATTTGCACGAAAGTGGTCAGTTACCGAATTTGGTTTTCTCCGATGAGAAGCCATTCCAAATTGTACAGTTTATGAACAAATAAAATGATCGGGTTTACTTGCCAAAGAAGTCAGCTGAAACTTTTCACCTGCGATTGGCCACCAGAACTCAAGTGCCGGCGATGATAATTGTGTGGGTCGCCGTAACGGCCGATGGTCGCTCCCCGCTCGTATTCATGGACCGTGGGGTCAAAATAAATGCCGAATATTATCGGGAAATAAAGTCAGTATGGAAGCCCTGGGTAGACAAACATTTCGGCCGCAGGCCAAGGATATTCCAACAGGACTCACCGCCACTGCACTCAGAACCCGTCAACCAAGAATGGTTTAAAAAGGAGGTTTCTCGCTTCATTTCTACCGCACAATGGCCACCATAATCTCCAGATTTGAATCCATTGGACTTTTATGCCTAGGGCATTTTGGAGAGTAAGGTTCTCACTAAAAATACCAAAGTGTCGATCATCTCAAGACGGCACTTCGCCAGGAATGGGTCAAAATACCGCAGAGCCACTTTCGTGCAGCCTGTGATGACTTTGCCGGCCGTTTGAAGGCCATAATTCGTAGCCAAAGGTGGCCAATTCGAACAAATCTAAACTGATTCTAAAATTTTATGTTATTTCCAACATTTTTTGTTTTTGAACAATAAAATTAAAAAAAAAATTAAAAAAATATAGCGCTTTACTTTGTTGCATTATATATCAGCCACCCAGTATTTCTTCGCTGACTTTCTCTCAGCAGATTTCTAGCAAAAACTCTGAGAGTTAATAAAATTTGTCATGACAAGGTTTCTCAAAAGTCTTGTGGGGACCGACATCAAAATTTTCTCAAAAATCTATCGTACGGAGTCGACTGTAAACTGTAGTTCCTGGCACCTATATGTATAAAATTAACTCACTCAACATGTTAGTGATATGAAAAGCTAGGTCGTGATCCTGAGGGTTGTTATGAGCTATTATGTATGACGAATTAAATTGAGAGGAGCAAAACTGCAAAATACATGGCAAAGGACTGTGAGGGGCCTAACAGAATAACTATTAAGCGCACTACAGGAATAGCCAGGTAATCGTATTTGCAGCTAAGCAAAATTAAATACAAGCATACCTTAAAGCTTATGTTTTAAACAAGGGGATGAATTTCGTATAGAGATTATGCCAAATAAGCAATCATATTATTTGAATTAAATGTTAAGATACAAATTTATACTGAGATATTAAAACATTATGCTTACCTTGTTTTTGTAAACTCCCTCCTGATTTCTATGCAATTTTAATTGAATTTGAATTATGGTTTGTTGCTCTTATGCGAACTATTTATTTTTCAATGACATTTTTATGTTGATTGCGTGTCCATAAAGAAGAGATTTAATCAGTCATTAACGTTTATCAGCAGAAACAGAAATTGTTTATTGTTTATTAGTTAAATATGGAAAGTGTTTGTACATATTTTTAAAATTTTTATTTTCACATTATTTTTCCTTCTTGAGATTTTGTTTTCTGTTTTAAAAATAAAAATTATAAACAAATTTTTTTTTTTGCAATTAAAAAAATGATAAATTTTTTAATATTAAATACTGTGTGTATAATGGAATGCATTTAGTAACAATTGTTTTACAAGCAAACGGCAGCTAAAGACTGTGTATGGGGCATTATCGAACAGTAAATACGAGTTTTCTGGGCACACCACAGCATTAATGACAAACAAATGAAAGCGATAAGGATTATCGCGAGTCTTTTAGGGTCTTAACCTTGCTTGTTTTCTGTTGTTTGAGTGCGGATGAGAGGCATCAAATGCTGTGACTGTATGTATGCATGTATGTATTTATAAAATATTTTTAGAATTTAAATAGTTGTTGTTTATAGTTATAATTTTTTATCAATCTGTACATATTTTTTATAATTCAACGATGCTTTCTTTCTGTGTTTTCTTTTCACCATTCAGTTCCGAAGAAAAAAAAATTATTTTATTTCCATGTTATCAATATGTTTGCATTTGAAGTTCAATCTATTGCATTGGCTTTAGATTATAATTGTTGTTTTAAATCTTATTTAATTTTATTTCATCCATAATTTTTATAATTTTTAATTATTTTTTATTTTAATAAAATTATTTTTTTTTTTTTATTTTTATTGAATTTTCTTATTTCTCTTATAATTTTTGTTATTAATTTCTATTTTTCTTTTGTATTTGTATGTTCGTTTCTCTGTTAAGAAAATAATATTCAAAGTTTACCGAATGAGCTCAAATTTCCAACTGATCTTGGCTGTGATCATACGCCCAAAGTCATTGGTTTTTTGAGCATTTTTAATTTTTAATTTGTTGTTTTTGTTAATTTCATTTCAGTTGTCCAGTCATTGTATTTAGTGCCCAGCCAGCATTTCATCATAATGCGCCCCCATATCTTCTACTAACTAATCAGTTGTAGAGAGTATGTGTAGTCAATCATACAACAACAGCAAACATAATAAATAATAATAACAATATTAAGTATTAAGTGCGCATGTCAGTGTGGCTTCGATGTATACGTATTGGTACATTGTGATCGTTATGAGAATTTTTTTTTTTATTTACTATTGCATTTGTAGTGAGCAGAATGTAGTTTCATACGATTCCTGTCAGGGATGGTAATCGTGATTAAGTACTAGAAATCTATTTTAAATATTTTTTGCTTAATAGGTTTAAACGCTTAGTTTTCTAATATTTGAAATCTGATTCCTCATAAATAGAAGGGGGGCTTCTGCTAGCAAAATTTAAATCGCATGATAATCTTTTTAGTAAATAAGTCCCGGCTTCAAAAGTAATGGAAGTTGAAGCATAAACTTGAGCTTCCTCAAGGAAAGTAATTACCGAATTGAGAATATTTATATACATTTATATTTACATACATAATTAGTCATTATAACTCTTTAGTCAGGATTACGACCTAGCTTCTAACACCACCTAAGTTATGTCTGTTAATTTTATACATGAGTGGCAGGGACCTACAGTTTAGAGTCGATTCCGAACGGCAGATTTTTGAGAAGGCTTTCATGGCTACTTGACTACTGCGATTATATTTGGATATACACCTAACCCTCCTAAAACGCTGGGAATAGGTTCCCCAAAAAATGCGGCGTTGTAAGAAATCGTGTTGTAGGAAATATGAACTCCATACAAAAATCATAGTTTGGTTCCAAAGTAAAAAAGTTTTTAATGAAATATTGGAATTTGTATAGTAAAAATATGTCTGAGTTTATAATATTTTTTTTTGACATATTATTTAATTTAATAACACTTTATTTATTTCAACAAAATAAAATAAAATTTCAATTCTACGTAAAATATTCAAGTTGAAAGATTTAATAAATTAAAGCCAAAATAGAACGACTAAATTTCTACTCTACATCAAATGAAAGTAGCATAAATCGTTGTGTGATTTTAGAAACGCGGGGAAAAATCCTTTTTTAATTTTGTCGTTGTAAAACATTATTTTGTCAGTTCTTAAGATGTTGGACTACACAATTATGTATGCGATTGTCACTTTGTAAACACGTGTTCGAATGTAAGTGGCAATGCTACAAAAAAAAAGGTATCAAAATGCAAAGAACTTTGTATGGGCAAGAAAACCTTTTCCAAATTAAAATAATAAGTATTTGAAAAAAGTTTCGTACATAAAAAGTTTCGTAAAAATCGCGTTGTAAGAGTAGCGTTGTAAGAAAATGTCCGCATTTTGGCAACCGAGTTGTACCAAAAACGCGTTATAGGAACCCGCGTTGTTAAGTGTACATATATAGACATGGTTGACACCAAGAAATAGAATTTAATGATCCTTATGTCGCTCTACACATCTCCTGTGAAACCTATACTAGAGTATGGATCCATAATATGGGATCCTCTGTATAAAAAATATTCCGATGTCATCGAATCTGTACAAAAGCAATTTCTGATATTTTGTCTACGAGGACTGAATTTTAATCCCACTAGTTTACCATTTTCTTCTGCCAGACTAGCATTAATCAAACTTCTCACACTTAAAATACGCTGAACTATGTTAAATATCTCGTTCTTACACAATGTAATCACTGGTGATATTGGCTCCAGTTTTTTATTCCACGATATTACTTTTAATGTTTCTCAACGTCCGTCACATCATTTTACCCCATTATCAATACAATTTTTTAGAACCAACTATGCTGGTGCTGATTCAATAAGGAGAATATGCAGCGAATTTAATAAATTGTATAATATGATTAATTTTTTTATATCGATTAATGTCATAAAAATAATATAATTAAGTATTTAAATTCTCAGCTTTTGTAAATTAAATTTAGGGCCATTATATAACTTACCTTAACAAAAGGAGGATTTAACGGAGAATAATGTTTTTCATTATTACAGTGCCAAAGATAAAGTCCGAAAGCAAGTAAGATCATCTACTTTAATTTAAGTCACTTTCTGTTTAAACTATCTCAATACATTTCATGTGCAATTCAAATTTAAACAAATTAGCTAACAACACCAAAACGAATTCTTGCCCATAAAAAAAACGTTTAAAGCATTTTATCTTTGCTCCAGCACGCATATTTTTGAAAGTTAATTTGTTTTATCGTAAGTGTAATACCAAAAAAGTTGAAGGTTTGCCGTTCACTTTGCTAAGTCCTAACTATCGCAACTTAAAGTAAGTTGTAATAATGGTCCTTAATGTCATAGTTTGTAATATTAGCTTGCCTGTAAGAAAGGCAAATAAATAATAAAAAAATAAAATGATAAACAAAAGATTACGCCATCACACACACAAAATTAAAACTTTCTGCGCATGTTGAATCAATGACGTCACGAAAATTGTTTTCATTGTTTTCCTATTGGCTAATGATAATGTAAGTTATATTGCAGGGCTGCCAACTACTTTTACGTAGTGCTTACACTTTTCACAAGAAATGTTAATTTTCACATATGAAAAAGACTTGGAAAGCTTAAAAATAGTCCAACAACGTCATCTAACGGGAAATCATGCGCAAGGCGTAATCTTTAATTTATCATTCTTTGTTGACACCAAGTCTTATTTATGTATTTTTAGATTTCAAAGCTCCAGTTTACAGTTTTCCATCTCTGATTTCTGAGCACTACATTTTAATTTGATTGAGTCTCCAACCTCTGAGTTCATTGAGATCATAGTGTCTATAATAAAACCACAAACTAAAAGAAATTAAGAAAACGTTCAATTGATTCAATTAAAAAAATGACCATACGGCCCCCTTGGTTATACTGTACAGTAGTAAAAACAGTGATGAATATTAAAATGTGGGTATTACGTTGTTAACTGCATATAAAGTATTTTAAGATTTATTAAAAAAATATTAAATATACATGATAGTGTCAAACCGTATTTGTAGATGTTTGTTGTAAGTCAACGGAGACGTTGATTGTTATTAAGGAATAGGAAAAATATTCTGTTGCATAACATGAAAATTAAATTTTTAAATCTCATAAGAAACTATGTAAATAAGCTTATAGCCCTTAGTGTTAATCATCAGAACGCTACCGAGGTTGTCGAGCAAATTGTTGTTTGTCGCTAATGTCACAAATGAATATGTTCTGTCACTTGTACTAATAACTATTGTATGCTGAAAGTCTGTCTCTGTGTGTGTGTGTGTACTTAAAATATCTGTGTATTATTTTTAGTTTTTTTTTTCATTTTATCTTGTAAACACGGTTGAAAGTCGTTGTACTCAAACAGTTCGTGTCTACGTTGTTGTTTGTTGTACATATTTTAAGCGAATAAGAGAAAACTATTGCAAGATTATCTCAAATGCATGCATCACAAAATTATTGTTGTTTTAAACTAATATTCACGTTGAAATTATGTAGTGCTAAATAGTAGCCCATGCTAAGCAGATGATTCTTTTCTATTTCTACCTCACTTTAATGCTGGTATTTAATGTTGCTATTGTTACAGATCCTCAGTTTAGTTTACAGATTCTGTTTTTAAATGGTAATTTAATGTTTTGAGGATTTGTTTTCTGTTCATTTGAATTATTTCTGACTTCTTTTCATAGAGTGAAAAATGATTGAGCTTTTCCTTGAATTATATTTAAGTGTACGTATGTAACTCTTGTTTGTGTTGTTTTGCATTTCATTTCATCTCTTATTGTGCTTTTATACTCCAGCAAAAGCACTCAATTAAGATAGAATGCTTAATAAAAAATAAAAAAAATTTAATGATTGAATGAGCTGAACATTTAATTTTAAATTTCTAAATGTGACAACCAACAGTGCAGAGCTGGAGGTTGTAAATAATTTTTACCCAAATTGTCTCTTTTTGTCAAGAATATTCTTGAAGTATCTCTTCTTAAGTATGTATTATAATTTAAAAGAATTCTTTTTTTTTCATTTCACATCTGACGTCAAATTCAATAAAATTAAGAAACATTTTGTTGATTATTAAGGAGAAAGATATGTATTTGGATTTCGTAACAAAGTTTAAAATACAATAGAAAATAAATGCCTCTTGTTCAATCTATTTTATTTAAATTAATTTTAATTCTTTAAAGTGTTGGCAAATGAGATAATGAGACATGCATTTTAGTATTAAATAAGTACCATAGATTGCATCGCTGCTCTTAAAATTTGACATTCTTTGGCTAGGATAATTAGTTGAACCTAGTAGTACTTAAACCACCGTAGCCTAGTAGATAGAAACTCAAATATTTTCAAATTAAATTCAATAACTCGTGATAGACTACGGCGACTTTGTGAATTTCTTCCATGATTATCACTTCTTCCCGCCTACTAGGGTTGCCAGATTCCGGTTCGCAAAAAGCTGGACATAAACAAATACTGAGATAATGTTATTGTGGCTTAGTCCGTGGATAACCTTGTGGTAAACACAAACCAGTTCCGCCGTTTTTAAATTTTTGCCTCTGTTGGGAGTACAAAATTTGAAATACTTTGAGACAACTTCTGTGTTTTTTTGTATTTATCAAGCGTAATTATCTTTTTTTCTTATCCAATTAGCATATTTTGCAAACTCTTTCCATCTATCTAAGTTGAGAGACGTGTTTTTGATGGGCCGACCAACATCTTCATCAATATTTTCAAGATTATCAGCAAATTATTTTTATTTCCATGAACAAAAAAATAAAAAAAAAGAAAGAAATTGACTATCGCTGGCAATAATATTTACTATGACATCGGCTGTTCAAGTGTTGAGACATGTTGTAAGTGACGATGGAAGAGGGAAATCATAACTTAGTTGTATAACAAATGTACAATCAGTGTTGGCTAACATAATTTAACAAATTTGAAAATTATTGCCCATGTTATTACAGGGTACTAAAAACTTTCTATTTAGCTGGACAAGTTAAATTTTAGATTGAAACAGGGCAAGTATCAAATAAGCTGGACAATGCAGCCATGCTGACAACCCTAATCTCGAGGCACTTTGTTTTATGTGTAGCTAGTTCAAATGAAGCCGCCAATGTATTGTAGGTAATTTAATGGTTTATTAGGCGTGATGCATCGGTTCAACCCCCGGTTCAGACATCTCAAACAAATATTAAAAAGTATTTCTTTGGCGACTTCTTCTCGCTATGAAAAGTTTATCAATAATCTGTAGTTTTAAATCGGCTTTAAAATACAGGTCCTTTCACTCTTTTATCAAATTATAACACACAGCATAAACAAAGTGAGAAGCTAGGTCTTAATCCTGACTGAAGTATTGTGATGTAAGTGAAATTATAATTGCTAAACTTAACCAGGCTATAAGCAATTTGTTTTCTTTCATTTTCATCAAATTGGTATCGGAACTGTAACGTCTCGTTAATGTCGGTATCTATTAATAAGGAGGAATGCCCAATAAAAATCGTCCCCAACCTTGTAGGTAAATGAAACATTTCTGTTCACACTTAAGGACTCAAATCTACACTCTTGTGATATTGAAATCATCATCAACTCCTCACTCTGAACATCTTCTGCCTAGTACGAAGTATGTTTGCGTTATAAAAGTGAGGACACGGTTCAAGTCCCACGTCTAAATTGCTCTCAGTAGATTTCTGGCAAAAACTTTGAGAGTAAAAATAAAATTGCCATGAAAAGTTTCTCTAAAATATACCGTTCGGAGTCGACTTCAACATAACGTTAGCAAAGAAAGCATGTCCTTTAACAACATCGCTAGATCTGTTGGATTTAAGCCTATTCCATAGATAGTAAAGACCACATCTGAGGAGACTATTATTAGGTTAATGTGTGTTAAATCTAACCCGGTATTAAAGACAATTCCTCCTGATCTGACGAAATCAAAAGACAGAAACTTTTGTGAAATGCTTCATGAGGCAGTCAGTCTACACATAAAAGTGATAAGATTAATTGAGCAGCTACCTACTCTTTTGAGAGAGCGAACATTTTGTAGTATACTGATGTGTTAATGACATATAGCATTACAGTTCCAGAGTGAATATTCAGAGACATGTAGGACCTTTTGAGCTATTTTCAAGTGAAAATTTACACCATCTAAAAATGTTGTTAAGTCATTTTGAACACGAAGTACACAGGACGGGTAATTGCAATACTATCCAAAAGTTACTCATCTTATGCATACTCAGTGCTCATAAAATCAACTGCGGAAGGTTGTTCTCCTGTCGCTGATTTGGAAGAATACTTTGTAAGTGTGTTGTCTGCAAAGGAAAAATGGTAGACCAGCTTATTTGAAGATTTTCAAAGTTATATGCCAAGCGCAAGTTTTGAAGTAGCGTCAGAATGTAAAAATTCCCCGGTGTTAAACGGTTTAAAGAAGACTTTTGCAGACTAATATCAAAAAATCAAAGTAATCAGACTTATCACGTTAAGGAAGAGCACATTATTACATTGTCGAATATATATGTATACAGGGCCTGTCACAAAATGCCGCAAGTACTTTGGAAAATCTCGGAATATGACGATGTTTAGTGAAATCTACATTTTCCAAAGAAAGAAGGATAATGAAGAAAAAGCCTTTTCCAATGACAGCGCTATATACCTATCAATCCATACCGCCAAGATGGCATTCGAGTGAAACGAAACAAGTTAATTTTCAATTAAGGAGTGCGCACAGAAAAAAAATGGGCCTACTATCATTGTTTTGTTAGTCATCTGCTTCAAAATCCACGTTCTAAATTTCATTGCAATAGCAAAACTAGTTTTTTGGAAATGGGCACCCAACAAGAATGTCGTAAAAAAATAATTGAAATTTTCAATGAAAAACAGCGGTGCTTACAAAAAACGATTGCTAGGCTTGCAGGTGTTAACCAAAAAACAGTTTCTAAGGTAAGAATAAAACAATATAAGTAGTCTTAGAGTATTTAGAGAAAGCGCAAGTTTCGACGTTAACTGCAGTTGTTTTTTGTTTTTTTTTTTTTTGGTTTAAATGTACTTTAATTATGAAATTGTGGCATTAAGAAAAAGCATTCACATTAAAATAATTACAGTGAAGTATTTAAAGACCATAAGTGTGAAACACTTTAATGCAATTAAGGAGAAAGAAACAAGAAAATAAAAAGAAACAATGAAAAAAACTATAAGCATTCTTATGTACTTAGAATGACATTGAAAACAATGTGACCATTAGGAAATTTTCTACAAATAGCCTTTAAAAACTACTTCAATTTCGTGTTAAACAAAATGTTTGACCAAAAAAAGCAATACTTTGTGGTGATTTGACTTGATGAAAAATAAATTCATAAACAAAACAGAAGTCACGTGGAACTTTAGAAACAAAAATTTTTAATTTTAATAAAATAATTATGAAATGCATTCCCACAGATTATTTCGCTTTTGTTTCATTAAGATGGTCATTATTTTTAAATTCAATTTGTTTTTTTCCATTTTCATTCACACAATATTTTCCTAGCGACCACTTAAAGTGATGACCATGTGCATCCATGAACGTCTGAGTATGGTTGTATCCATTAAATGTTAGAGTCATATATAAGGGTGTTTAAATACAAATGAATCAATGTTCTTAAAATTGTTGAAAATTGCTTATTGCAATGACCATTTGACATTAGAGGGTTGCAACTTTTACTAGTCGTCGTTCAACAAATGTAAGAGCAACAGTAGCGGCATTTATACCTCCAAACATACATTGTGATCTAGACATCACACATCGTACATTCCATTCATCCATTCATCTATCCATATACATATCTATCTATCCATCCATTCATCCATTTATTCAGTTCGTTGTTGGTTTTTCAAAGTATGTATTTTCTCTACATGCACTCGCATGTAGGAGCATATTGTAAAATGTCAGTGTCATTATGAGGGTCAACAGTAGATGTCTCTGAGTTTGCGTGTAAATGTATTATTGCATGAGCGGATGGCAATTGTGTATTTTAAATGAGGGCACGTTGTTACAAGAAGTGCTAAATGCGGTCACATTTATTAAATTAAAATTTACAAAATTTAATTTCAATAAAAATTTTTCAAAAATATTTTCCACTTTAAGATTTTGTGAGGAGGTTTTCCCTTTTGTTTGATATTATAAAACCGTTTACGAGGGTTGTTTTTCTTTAGAAAAAGAATAGTATTAAGGGACTGATAATCATAAATTAAAAATTTAAAGATTTCCAATGGTAATTACAATATACGATGAAATAGGAAAGCATGTATGCATGTTTTAATTTCAGCCTTGATAGTCCTAAATATTAAATATTTAACTTGAAATATATCGTAGAAATAATCTAATCGTTTTGATATTAATTCCCAAGGTCACATCATTTGCTTACATAAAGGTTCCATCCATCTGCACCCAATTTTTTCTGTAGTAGCCATAGCCAATGCTAACTCGGTACTGTAAAATGTTGGGCAGCATGTTAGCAGCATTTGCACTCCTATTAAAGAAGTTATATTAGAGTTAATGTGCAAGCCTTCCCATTCTACAGCTCAAATGCAAATGATTACCATTTGCATTAAGAAATCCATCAAGCTTTCCTTTTTAAAGTTATAACTTATCCTAGATTCTCAAGATAACAGAAGTCCATCCACCTGATTTCATCTGCCAATACTACCATTGTTCTTGTCCATACTAGCGCCATTTTATCAGATATTTTTCAAAAGCAATTTATAAGTACAACTCAAAAAAATAAAGTTTGTCGTCTTCAAGGAGAGCGCTTCCGATCAAATTGCATTCCTTTTTAAATGGCTTTGATCCTCGATGCACAAAAGCACACTTGGTCCTTGAAGTACAGCTTGTCATCGATAATCACTCCCAAATATTTATGTCCAGTTTCTATACTATCAGTGTGTGTACAATTTCTAGAAGTATTACACACAATACTGATAATTGGTCAGATTACGAACCTAGCTTCTCACACCACTTACGTGTACGTTAATTTAAATACATAAGTGGTGAGACCTACAGTTTAACGTCGACTCCGAACGACAGATTTTTTGAGAAACTTTTCATGGCAATTTTAATTACTCTTAGAGGTTTTACCAGAAATCTGCAGAGAAGAAATAGCCAAAAAACACTTTTTGTATTTTATTTTGATGTCTGGGATGGAACTCGAACCCTGGCTTTACATCTAATAAGCCAGCACACTACCTATTAAACCACGGCGACTTCTCAGCAATGAAATCTCTTGGATTTTATATGCGACTACATGGTACATAATACTATACAATACGCTCATACTCCCCGTGCTTCTTTATGGCGCACAGGCATAGACACAATTAAGCACTGATGCAGCAACCTTCAGAGTATTAGAGATAAAAGTTCTTCATAGGGTCATCGGTCCAGTGCCAATAATAAGCCAGCACGCTACCTACTAGATCACGGCGACTTCCTACACACATTCATACTTATTTTAATATGCATACTCATACTCAAAGTTGGAAGTACTCGTCGTATTCATACTTAACAATATGCATGATGTTATTGACTTCAATTCGTCTCTACTTAGAATTTACACGAAGCACAAAATAAGTATGATTCGCGTACGAACACTATTCTATGCTCACAAGAAGATTGTATGTATGCTTTGCTTGTTGTCTTTGTCCTTCCATTCTTCTTTGATTGTATATGCAACAACAATAAAGAATGTAACTTTGATGAATGATTCAAGCCACTCGAATGACTTATAAGTATTATAAGTATTTTTCAAAATTTATGAATCAGAATGAGTAAGGCAGTATGAATCAAACATATTTCAAATGTTGTGAGTTTGAATTTCAACGTTGTAGCTCATACTCATTGCTACTTGTACTTATAAATCACTGCTGTAGCGAGTGTGAATGAATCAGAGTAGTTGAATTTCAACTCTGTTGAGTCATTCATACTCAAAATTGCATGAATGCTTAATAGTAGTGGAAAAACCATTCATTGCTGATCTCTGATCAGTAAGACTGTGATGACAATTCGCTTTTAACACGATGATATAATTCGTAATTACATAATTATAGATAACTTTTTGAATATTCTGAATTTATCATTTGATGGTTAAGCTAATGCTTGTAGTCTAATTAGTAACTGATAAATCTTTAAGACATTTCTTTTGATGTTTTGTATGCTGTATAGCTTCTGGTATCGATAAAATATTTATTATCGTAATACAAATTTATTCATACACATTAGAAGCAATCACAAAATTATAGAACAATCAAGGTTGTTGTATATGTACGCGTGTGTGTGTGTGCAACAGAATTTAATTCTGCATTAACAATTGTAAGTCTAGTCTGATTTTTCGATGATTACCATCCAATATAAATCACATTTACTGAAAGCATTTCAACATAATTTTTTTTTTTGCTGCAAAATGGCAAACATGTAATGAATATAACAGCGGTGTATGTATGTGTGTATGTAATAAATATGTAAGAAACCTCTACAAAATAACACAAAGAAAAAAAGGAAAGGCAATAACAGAATTCATGTGAAACTAGGGAATTTAAGTTTGTATGTATTAAGTTCTTTCGATAGAATATTATCGAACAGAAAAGTATGCAACAAATTTGAATGCTAAACACGCACACAAATATTACTTCACTCTGTTATTTCGACAAACAAAGAAAGAAAAACGAACGAACGAACGAACGTACGAAAAAAAACAAAAAATAATACAAATTTGGAAAACAGCACAACAAAGCGTAACCATTGAACTGTAAAAATGTAGAAAATGAAAAGCAAAAGCAAAAGCAAAAAAGAAAAAGAAAACGAAAATTTAAGTGAAAGTTTATCAGGTTGATTTAAACCGACGTTTCCAATACCCTAGTGGTTTTACGTACGCATCAAAAGTCAAATATTTTGATTTGATTTTATCAGAGCACCAGTTTCGTTGCGTTAACTTTGTTTTTGTTGGCTTCATTTCAATTTAGAAAAATCAATCAAATTTTAATTTGCTGAACACACACTCACACATAATTAATTTATGTCAGGACTTCAATCACATATTCCCCATTTACACATACACACACACATACACTCATACATACATATGCATACATATGATTGTCTCATTAAAATCTTTAAAATTGAATTCAATTTAATTGCACAAAAAGGTACGCATGTGATGTAGCATTTAATTTAATTACAAAATTCAAATACAATAATTCCAAGACTAATATGGGTTGGTGCCTTCCAAAAGTAATTAAATTTTATTGCAAAATTTTAAGAAAAATACAATAAATTGTTAAGTTAAATTCTTAAGTGATAAAACAAAATTTGCAAAAACTTTAAATGATGAGAAAATTTGGCAAATAATTATTTAAAGAAATTCTCAGCACTTTAGCAATAATTCAGGGTTTAAGTTACGAAGACTGTATATTTGAGAATGTACTGATAATGAGTATTATTATCGCTTTACAGACAATACGTCGTCTATAAGATTTTTTCATCTTTATCTATGAGGATCTATACATTACAAGTTATCCGCCGATATTCTCGACCTACCTGTTATACTTTTTTCTGCGAACTGAATAGGATTTTATCATTACATATTACTTCTTCGAGTCCAAATTAATATCAAATGGTTTAGGTTAGAGGACGAGTACCCGGTGGGCTCTCGACTCAGAATTCAAACACTCAAACAAGCCCCTGCCAAGTGTCCTCAACCTCAACTGACTGTGTTCTGACACTAACCTTCTTCTTACTTACTGCACACAGCCATGCAACAGTTTAGGAGACGTCATCACAATTATACACGTGAGGTCCCTACTTACATACATAGAAATGGCCATTACAACTCCAGTCAAGATTAGGGCCTAGCTTCCCAACACCTCTCATGTTTTGTGTGTTAATTTAAAACATAAGTGGCAGGACCTACAGGGTGGCTGATAAGTATTGCAAACAAATTCAGTTTGTTATCATTTGTAAACCGCTCTTCGGACAGCTAACAGATTTATTCCAGTGACAGTTCTTTTTATTATTTACAAGCTTTTGATCTATTGCGTTCAGAAAAAAAGTTATTCGTAATGGAATTCCAGCGTGATATTGTGATTGCTTTATATTTGGCTGGAAAACCAACCTCATACTATTGCTCTTAAGCGTGATACTGGCAGTGTTGCATCGTGTCCAAAAAGTGGACGAAAAAAACGGTAACAACACCAGAAATGATCCGAAAAGGCCAGAAGGCCAGATTTGATCGAAATCCACGCCACAGTGATAGAAAAATTGCTCGTGAACTGAACATATCGCGAAACCATATTGAAAAATGAACTTGGACTAAAGCCATTGAAGTTCCAAAAAGTGCAAGAGCTCACCGTTGGACAAAAAAAGTTAGACTGGAAAGAGCCAAGGAGTTATTTCGCTTGCACGAAAGTGGCCAGTTACCGAATTTAATTTTCTCCGATGAGAAGCCATTCCAAATTGAGCAGTTTGTGAACAAACAAAATGATCGGGTTTACTTGGCAAAGAGGTCAGCTGAAAATTTACAACTGCGATTGACTACCAGAACTCAAATGCCGCCGATGCTAATGTTGTGAGCCGCCGTAACGGCTGATGGTCGCTTCCCGCTCGTATTCATCGACCTTGGGGTCAAAATAAATGCCGAATATTATCGGGAAAATGTCATAAATACAGCATTGAAGCCCTGGGCAGACAATCATTTCGGTCGTAGACCATGGACATTCCAACAAGACACAGCACCACTGTACTCAGAACGCGTCCACCAAGAATGGCTTAAATAAGAGGTTCCTCGCTTTATTTCTACTGAACAATGGCCACCAAAATCTCCAGATCTCAATCACTTGGACTTTTACGCCTTGGGCATTTTGGAGAATAAGGTCCTCACTTAAAAATACCAAAGTGTCGATCATCTCAAGACGGCTCTTTACCTGGAATGGGCCAAAATACCGCAGAGCCACTTTCGTGCAGCCTGTGATGGCTTTGTCGCCCTTTTGAAGGCCGTAATTCGTACCAAAGGTGGCCAATTCGAACTGATTCTAAAATTTGATGTTACTTCCAACATTTTTTGTTTTTGAAGAATAAAATTAACAAAAAAATTAAAAAAATCTAGCGCTTTACTTTGTTGCATTATATATCAACCACCCTGTACAGTTGAAATGTCGACACCTGAGATCTTTAACAAACCTTTTCACAGCAATTTTATTTACTGTCAGAGTTTTTGCCAGGAATCTGCTGAAAGGAAGTCGACGAACTAATATTTGTTCGTATTTCGTTTTTTATGTCTGACCAGGGATTTTAATATACATACATATGTAGTGTATTCATTCAAAGGTTAAATTTTTTGAAGATATAAAGTATCGTAAGACCTTTTGTCAAATCATTGGTTTTAAGGTATTAAATTTAACACCAACTCTGTTTGTACCTTCAGAAAGAAAATTTCTTGTGAGTATGCCTGAAGTTTGCATCCTTAAAAATAAAAAAAAACAGAAATAGAAGACATCCTGAGGGACATCATTCTGTTCTAAATGGATATTGGTGGATTACAGTGCAAGTCCTGGATAGTAATAGTAATATACTTATGTCTGCAATGAATAATAGACGATTTTTGAGGTATTTTGTTGAATATTAAAAATTTCTGTTCTGATCACTGAAACGCTAAAAATATGATTCATGTATTTGGATATCGTTTAAAAACCTGACTGCAGACGTGAGTTTTTTGCCAATAAATTTGGTAGGGTTTGAAATGTGTAAGAAAAAAATAATAAAAGCTTAGGCTAAGGCTATCCTTCAAATACAGAAATCAGAAACACAATATCAGTGTCCTGAATCTAAATACACATCCGGTAACGTTTATGAAGCTAATAAGTGATAGAAAGTATTATGAATATGAGAAGAAATAAAAATTGTTTTGAGAGGAGAAATGATTCTTTATAAAGATTCTTTTTATTTTAACGATTAATATACGATTTCAATCGCCGTGGTCTAGTGGGTAGTGTGTTGGCTTATTAGACAAAAGGTCCCGGTTCGAAACCCAGGTCAGACATCAAAACGAAAAATATTTCTTCGGCGACTTCCACTCAGCAGATTTCTGGCAAAGACTCTGAGAGTAAAAATTGCCAGGAAAAGCATCTCAAAAATCTGTAGTTCGGAGTCGACTTTAAACTGTAGGTCCCGCCACTGATGTATAAAATTAACGCACACAACATAAGTGGTGTGAGAAGCTAGGTCGTAATCCTGACTGAAGGGTTGTACTGGCCAATTATGTATGTATGTGTATACGATTTCAATATCTGAATACCGAATATGCATATAAAAATATTAAAACATTTTAAACAAATCCATAAATATAAAATAATTTAAAATATTTTTTATTTTTTTCATAAAATTCACAAAAAAAAAAAAACAAAAACGAAACCTGCCATAAAATACCATTGACATTTAAAATAAAGTTACATTAAATTGATGTATAAAAATTCTTTTTAACATACTTCCGTCAGAATGAAATGTTTCATCAAAAAATGTCTGCGCCTTTTAATATTAATGGCTTTTTAAGAGTGTTGTTGTTAAATCGTACATTGTCCCTGGCTCATGGGGGAGCACCTTAAATTCCAAATAAAATCTTTGCATTTCTTGGAAAAGTTACGTACTTACTTAATGAAATGTTTAAATGATACCCATATTGCTTGTATAGGGTAAGTGTGTTGATTTCAAAGAGCGAAAGAGAGAGAGAGAAAAAGAAAAAAAAATGGAAACGAAAAAAAAGGAACTGAAAAATAACTGAAATTTTGCCAAGAATGAACAGGAAACACTTATGTATGTGGTATATTTATATTTAATGTATTTTTTTCTTCTTCTCCTTCTTCTTCCTTTTCTTTTTTGAAGAACAAAAACACTCACAATTTTCAAACTTTTCACACAACGTCCTTCATCCTAAACCATGTTTTCGTAAAAATAAAACAAAATTTGAGAATAAAAATAAAACAAAAAACATAAATTCAAGACCTTCAACTTACAATCACTTGCTTTGGCATGTCCTTATTATTTTGGGTTTATACGCCGTGTATAGTTTTATTACACACACACACACACACGCACACACTATATTCAAATAAATTTTGAAAAATTCCACAACATTTTTTTGTTAAAGTCATAGAAGAATATTTGCGGTACTGTGAGGTGTGATTGTTCCGTTTCTCTATGTTTGTGTCGAAACAAAGAGAGAAAAAAATGAAAATGAAAATCAAAAAGTAGATAATTTAAATCAAAATTTTTTGTTTTTTTCTTACCTGGCTGTTCCTTTCAAAAATTACTATTTTTATGA
Source organism: Sarcophaga peregrina (assembly GCA_014635995.1). NCBI lineage: Eukaryota > Metazoa > Arthropoda > Insecta > Diptera > Sarcophagidae > Sarcophaga > Sarcophaga peregrina. Next base: position 43,609,299 of record CM025789.1, read on the forward strand.
GGGTCACTCTCAGCTTCAGAGTGTCATCATATATTTTTCTCTTCTTTTGTTCTTTTGCTTTTCCATGACCTTCTTTATAAGATACAAAGCACGTGAGACTTTGTATTATAATCACTTAGAAATAGAAAAGTCACTCTGAAAATTATTTCAGAGATTTCAGAAACGTTTTTATATAAGAGAGTGAAATTTGCAGGCCGTTTAAATTTAATAGTAATTTTCACAGATACAAATGAGAGTATTGAAATCGCCGTAGTCTAGTAGGTAGTGTATTCGCTTATTGGACGTAAAGCCCAGTTTCAAACCCCAGGTCAGACATCGAAACGAAAATATGAAAAAATATTTCTTCGGCGACCTTCTCTTAGCAGATTTCTGGAAAAAAAAACTCAGAAAGTAAATAAACCATGGCCTAGTAGGCAATGTGCTGGCTTATCAGACATAAAGCCAGGTTTGGAGTCCCAGGCTAGTTATCAAAATAAAATACAAAACTTGTTTCTTCAGCGATTTCTTCTCAGCAGACTCTGAGAGTAAATAAAATTGCCATGAAAACTTTTTCAGAAATAAACATTAACACACACAACATAAGTAGTGTGAGAAACTAGGCCAATAAACCTGCCTGACCTACAGCTTAAATTCAAATTCGATCGACAGATTTTTGAGAGAGTTTTTTATACTTTTTGATTTTTTGCATGAGAATTGCTTTTGAATAGAAAAACAGCCAATGCACAGGGTTTTGTGAAGCGTATTTAGAAGTGCAGTTTAATAACTCGGCATTACAAAAATTTTTCATATTTCAATTAAGCGAACATTGCTTACTGGGAAAACTACAAAACCGATACCAAATGAAGTCGCCGTAGTCTAGTAGGTAGTATGTTAGTTTGATCCCCAGGCCAGATATCACAACAAAATACAAAAAGTATTTCTTCGACGATATTCTCTCAGCAGATTTATAGCTAAAACACTGAGAGTAAATAAATTTGTAATGAAAAGTTTCTCAAAAAAATCTGTCTTTCGGAGTCGACTTTAACCTGTAGGTCCCGCCACTTATGTATAAAATTAATACACACAACATGAGTGGCATAAGAAACTAGGTTGTAATCCTGACTTAAGGGTTATTATCACTGATTAGTATGTATATCAGAGATCATCAATAAGTATTCGAAACGATGAGTAGGTTCGAGTCATACTTATAATTTCAGATACTTATACGCATTCATACGTTATTTTAATATGATACTCATACTACTCATACTCAAAGTTGGAAGTACTCGTCGTATTCATACTTAATAATACGCATGATGTTATTGAGTTCATCTCGTCTCTACTTAACATTTACACGAAGCACAAAATAAGTATGATTCGCGTACGAACACTACTAGACTCATAAGAAGATTGTGAGTATGCTATGATCACAAGAATATTGTTTGTATGCTTAGCATGTTGTCTTTGTCTTTCCTTTCTTCTTTGTTTGTATATGCAACAACAACAAAGGCTATAAATTTTGTTGAATGATGCGAGCCACACGAATCACTTATAAGTATTAGAAATATTTTTCTAAATTTATGAATCAGAATAAGTAGGCGTATGAATCAAAAATATTTCGAATGTTGTGAGTTTGATATCATCGTTGTACTCATACTTATTGCTACTTATACTTATAAATCAATGTTGTAGCGAGTACGAATGTTCAGACAGTAGTTGATTCATTAATACTCATCTCGAATCCCGGGATTTTTAAAAATCGATACCGTTTGGCATCCCTAGTTGTCACTAACAGTTTTTAATTAAATTGATCTCTAAAATAGTGCATAATCTACCATTTAATTTTTAGGAAATTCTTAAGATCTAATTAAAGTACACTTTATATATCACTTATCATCTAATGAATGTGTGAATAAAGTTAAATATGTTTGTTTCAAAAGTTCATATTCTAATTTTAGATACCAGATATTTATTATACAAACAATATCAATCGAATTTATTAAAGAAAGTGCCAGAAAAGCGTTTTTGTGATGCAATAAATTGCAAAATAATTGCACATTTTACTTGGAATACAATACAAGTTTTTCTGAAAAATTCCAAAGGTATTGTTATGAAAATCCAGAATAATAATTTCATTCAATTATCCGAATATCCAAAATGATCACATAACAAAAGTATTATTAAACTAAAATATCTTTCATCTTTCTCATGAGAATAAGTGTGAATTAAATTGCCAAAGAAGAAAAGGCATGAATTCTTTAATTTAATAAATAATTTTATTATACAACAATAAACAAATATACTTGTAAACTTGTATGCACGAGCACTCAATTCAACCGTAATACATTCATCCATCCATCCATCCATCCATCTATCCATCTATACATACAAACATCTATACATACATACATCCCTCCATCCAGAGCACATACAAATATCATAATGACTGGTTTATGTCTCTGTATGAGTTTTACTTTTTTTTTTTTTTTTGTTATAATATTTGAACGAATCACATGAATTTATCTTTGAATATTTTCAATTGTGTCATCATCATTATTATCATCATCACCATCACCATCATCATATTCATTTAGAAGTTCAACAATAGAAATAAACTTCTTTACAATCATAAATACAAAAGTAATAGTACAGTATACTACAGTTTAATAATATAATCATACCGTACGGTTCATTTATGTCATATATATATATATACACACACACATACAAGTACAAAAACTTTTACAGTAGAGCTTGGGCATAATGAACTGTAAGAAACCTTTTGTTTCTTTTTTGTATAGCAGAATGCTAAAGTGACATACATATGTATATAAATTAAGCGTAATTTAAGGAGTGCGCACGAAAAAATCTAGACTTACACTTTTCGTTATAGAAATAAAACCAAGTGGTGGATTTTCTTTGTTTCAAATTTCAATTAAAGTAAATAATTTTAGAATTCTTTTGTGTATAAAATTTTTTTCTGACAAAGGCATCTCAGAGCATCCAACTTTTTGACCCACTTTTCTTCCAGACTTGTTAGGGTGTTTCAGAAAAATACGTATAATTTTTCTTGCTTTGTTTTGGTCGGCAAATCTATTTTTTCTTCCACTTCTACGCTTATTCTCAATGCTCAAAGACTTTTTATATTGTTTTATTCTAACCTTAGAAACTGTTTTTTGGTTAACACCAGCGAACCTAGCAATCGTTTTTTGTAAGCGGCGAGGTTTTTCATTGAAAATTTCAATTATTTCTTTATGACATTCTTGTTGGGTGCCCATTTTCCAAAAACTAATTTTGCTATTGCAAGGACATTTAGCACGTGGATTTTGAAACAGATGCCTAACAAAAACAATGTAACGGTATACATTTTTTTATATATATTCAAACTTTAAAAAATGTTTTGAAAGATACTTACGCAGTCACCATTGGCTAGTAGGTAGTGTGTTTCCTTATTAGACATGGGTCAAACGGCAAATCAAACATCTCGAACAAACATAAAAAAATATTTCTTCTAAAGTTTCTCGATAATCTATCGTTGGAAAACGACCTGAAACTGTTTATAATCACTCACTTATTAAATTAACACACAATACCTTAGTGGTATGAGAAGCTAGGTCGTTATCTTAACTGCAGGATTACAATGACCAATTATGTATGTATCAGCGATCTGCAATGAATCGTTTTACCGCTACTCATAAGCATTCAAGCAATTTTGAGTATGAGTGAATCAACAGAACTGAAATTCAACTACTCTGATTCATTCGTACTCGCTAAGACATTGAGTTATAAGTATAAGTAGCAATGAGTATGAATACAACGTTGACATCAAACTCACAACATTCGAAATGTGGTTGATTCATACGCCTACTCATTCTGATCTATAAATTTAGAAAAATACTTATAATACTTATAACTCATTCGAGTGGCTTGAATCTTTCATCCAAATTTACAGACTTTGTTGTTGTTGCATATACAAACGAAGAATAAAGGAAAGATAAAGACGACAAGCAAAGCATACACACAATCTTCTTGTGAGTATTGTAGTGTTCGTACGCGAATCATACTTATTTTGTGCTTCGTGTAAATGTTAAGTAGAGACGAGTCGCTGTCAATAACATTATGCGTATTGTTAAGTATGAATACGACGAGTACTTCCAACTTTGAGTGTGAGTAGTATGAGTATGATATTAAAATAAGTATGAATGCGTATAAGTATCTGAAATTATAAGTATGAATCGAACCTACTAATCATTTTGAATACTTGTTGCTGATCTCTGGTATGTATGGACATGTCTAGTAGGTAGTATGCTGGCTTATTAGACGTAAAGCCAGGGTTCGAGTTCCAGACCAGACATCAAAACAAAATACAAAAAGTATTTTTCAGCGATTTCTTCTCAGCGGATTTCTGGCAGAAACTCTGAGAGTACATAAAATTGCCATGAAAAGTTTCCCAAAAATCTGTCGATCAGAGTCGAATTTAAGCTGTAGGTCCCACACAACATGGGTGGTATGAGAAACTAGTTAATAATATAGACGCATGTGTTGTAGTGGCCAATTAAGTTAAGTAAATAAGTTATTGTCGCCGTGGTCTAGTAGGTAGTGTGCTGGCTTATTAGACGTAAAGCCAGGGTTCGAGCTCCAGGTGATTTCTTCTCAGCAGATTTCTGGCTAAACCTCTGAGGGTAAAAAAAAAGCCATGTAAAGTTTCTCAAAAAATCTGTCGTTCGGAGTCGGCTTTAAACTGTAGGTCCCTCCATATGTATAAAATTAACACACACAACATAAGTAGTGTGAGAAACTAGGTCAATAATCCTAACTGAAGGGTTGTAATGACCAATTATGTATTTATGTAACTTATTGTAAAACAAACTGCATATCCAAACTCGTTCTAAATGAACTTTACTGTACTCCTGTAAAAGTGTGAATGTATGTTGTTTATGAATATCAAATCGTATTCATATGACTTAAATAAGTGATTTGATGTTTTTTGTTGTTTGTCGTCGTTGTTATTGTTGCAGTGTTTTCTTGCGAGTTAATTGCGTTCTCGTAGCGTTAAATTGGATTAAATCAGTGTATAAATCAACTTGTCTTCAAGTGAAAAGGCACCAAGTGTCATTTCGTAAATAGTATCTGTAATCCACAGCTGCTTTCAGTTCAGTTACGCGTTACACTGCTACTGTTTTAATGCCAGTAAAAAAAAATTAAAAATAAAAAATATTTAAACTGTCAGTACATTATTCGACTTCAACTGTATACAATTTCAATTAGTATTTATTAAGTCTTTAGAAATGGACGGCTCCTTGTAATGTAACACGTTTTTGTTTCGCTTCTTTAAATCATTTACGTTTCATTGTATATGAAAGCTCTCTTACATCTTGCATGTCAGAGGTTAACCATCTGTTGCGGATATTCGCAAATTAATTTTCAACATCAAAATATTTTTCAACCTTAGATTAGGCCATCTGGAATTGATAGTTTTAATTGTTTATCTTTAAAGTATTCATTTGAAATATGCAAAAGTTTGTTTGTCTAATTAAATGAAAAATCTCATACTAAGTATATGACACATTTCAAAAATATTCATTCATTGTGATAATTTAATGAATATTACGGGTTGGCTGATATGTATTGCAACCAACTTCAGGTTGTTATCATTTGTAAACCGCTGGTCTGACAGCTGACAGATTTATTCCAGTGACAGTTCATTTTGTTATTTACAAGCTTACAAAAGCATTTTGATCTATTGCATTCAGAAATAAAAGTTATTCGTAATGAAATTCAAGCGTGATAGTGTGATTGCTTTATATTTGGCTCGAAAACCAGCCAGCATTTAAATGTGACTAAATCTTTTGCAGGTAGCAAGCAAGTACAAATTCGATGGTAAAACAGCTCTCAGATGGCCAACTGCAAACAATCATCGATAGTCATCCGTATTAACTTGGGATCAACAATTCGCATTTTTCTAATAGAAGCGATGCACAGGACTCACTATATCTGTAATGCTTTAAGGTTATAAACATTAAAAATTAAACAAATTTAGCAGAACTTCTTTAGTGAATACCTACAGCATACAGGGTGGCTGATATATCATGCAACAAAGTAAAGCGCTTTATTTTTTTAATTTTATTGTTCAAAACCAAAGTATGTTGGAAATAACATCAAATTCTAGAATCAGTTAAGATTTGTTCGAGTCCATGGTCTGCGGCCGAAATGTTTGTCTGCCCAGAGCTTCAATACTGTCTTTAAGACATTTTCCCGATAATATTCGGGATTTATCTTGAACCCACGGTTGATGAATACGAGCGTGGAGCGACCATCGGCCGTTATAGCGGCCCACACCATTACCATCGGCGGCGCTTGAACTCTGGTGGTCAATCGCAGGTGTAAATTTTCAGCTGACCTCTTTGGCAAGTAAACCCTATCATTTTGTTTGTTCACAAACTGCTCAGTTTGGAATGGCTGCTCATCGGAGATAACCAAATTCGGTAACTGACCACTTTCGTGCAAACGAAGTAACTCCTTGGCTCCTTCCAGTCTAACTTTAGTCCAAGCTCATTTTTCAATATGTGTTACATCCGTTCACGCGATATGTGCAGCTTATGAGCAATTTTTCTACCAATGCGGCGTGGATTTCGATCAAATCTGGCCTTCACTTTTCAGATCATTTCTGGTATTGTTACCGTTTTATTCGTGCAGTTTTTGGACGCGATGCAACACTGCCAGTATCACGGTAACGAGCAATGATACGAGAAACAAAAGAATTATTCACATTGAAATGCTGGAGGGCTCCAACGGTAGCCACTTATGGTTTTCCAGCCAAATATAAAGAAATCACATTATCACGCTTGAATTCCATCACGAATAACTTTTTTTTCTGAATGCAATAGATCAAAATGCTTTTTTAAGCTTGTAAATAATAAAATGAACTGTCTCTGGAATAAATCTGTCAGCTGTCAGACTAGCGGTTTACAAATGATAACAACTTGAAGTTGGTTGCAATACATATCAGCCATATTTTCAAGGAAAACTTATATTTAATCTGTGTAAGTTTGAAGTCGCCGTGGCCTAGTGGGTAGTGTGTTGGCTTATTAGACAAAAGGCCCGGGTTCGGATCCCAGGTCAGACATCACAACGAAAAAATATTTCTTCGGCGACTTCCTCTCAGCAAATTTCTGGCAAAGATTCTGAGAGTAAAAATTGCCATAAAAAGCTTCTCAAAAATCTGTCGTTCGGAGTCGACTTTAAACTGTATGACCCGCCACTTATGTATAAAATTAACGCACACAGCATAAGTGGTGTGAGAAGCTAGGTCGTAATCCTGACTGAAGGATTGTAAGTTTGCTAATCTCCTAGATTGATGGGAAATTCATATACGAAGTAGAATATAATATCGTTTATAATAGTAAAAACGTTTTAAGATTTCAACTTAAGTTTCTATACTTGTGCTGATAATTACAAATGATATCCATAGTTTTTTGGCTTTGATTTATGAGTTTCATTCATTATTCTTATTATTATTATTATAGTCTAGTTAAATATAGGGTCACAAGAACAAAGTGGCAAACAATTCATTTTCATTTTCTACTTGTACTTAATTAAAACAACAACAACAATAAGGAATATGAGGAATATGATAGAAAAAAAAAAAGACAACGAAAATGAAAACATTTTTCATTTGTTAAATTCATCTGAAATATAAATCGGAAATGCATAATTAAAATACATTCTCATCTACAGAATTATAAAAGCACAAATACATACCACACTACACACACACACACACACACAGATACGTTTCCGAAAACAAGCTCAAACAATGCGAGCAATAAATTCTATTCACTAGTACAGAGACAGATACAAAACACATACAGTACACACAGATGTAAAATGTGAAAAAATTTTTTTTTAAATTCGTAAATAATATTAAAAAGTTTTCAAAACAATTTCTTGTACATACATAGATACGTAGATATATAAATACATACGTAAATATATATACACTCACATACATATATGTCCACGTAATAAATTATTACATAGCAGAGTATATATATAAATAAGTATGTATGTATGTGAACGTTAGTACAATACGTGCGTATGTATGTATGTATGTGTAAGAGATTGTGTTTATAATACTTACACTGAGTGAGATCGCATGCCAAACCCACATGAAATCACATAAAAACAGGAAATGACATAAAAATCTTTTGCAATTATATGAAGATGGTTTATTGCTATATAGTAACCAGTACTCGTTATATACGTTTTAAATTTTCTACTTGTTGTTGTTGTGTTGTTATTATTCTATTTTAATGTTTGTATGAGAGTTAATGTTTGTTTAAAAAGCTCATCATCACTTTTTCGCATTTTGATTTGATTCTCTGATCAAATATTATAATGCTGATGACGAACGTATGACATTAAATAGATGCTGGACAAAGCGGAAAGTGGGGGAGGGAAATGGTCATCAATGTTTAAATATAAATTAAAATCTTCTTTTCTATTTCGTTTTTTTCCCCATTGATGTCTGCATACATGTACGAGTACATACAGTAGCGAGCACAAAAAATTCAACGTTGGGTAATATTATTTTTAAGTGCGATAATTTTAAAAAAATGGTGACCAGTTCAAAATATTTCTGTGGGTTATTAATCCCTACAGTTATAGATACCTATTATCAATAACATTATGTAAATATTTTTAGTTAATGATATATTATTTTGTCATTTATTAAAAAGAGTGCGAATTTCATGGGAGCAATAAAAATGCAACAGCATAAATTTTAATGTGTTTATTTAAATTAAATAGTAATTCTTACAAAAAAAAATCTTAAAATTAATATTTAGTGGCGTAGCCCTTATTTTTTATGACTTCTTGCAACCTAGAAGGCATAGAGTCGACTAAAGCTATTAATGTGTTAATGGATATTTTCTCCCATTCACTTTTCAAAATTTCTTCTAATTGCCTTTTATTTGACGGATGGTTCCTCTTAACTTCCCGATCTAATAGCTCCCATAGATTTTCTATGGGGTTTAGATCGGGAGACTGTGATGGCCAATCCAAAACATTGACATCATTGTCGCTTAAAAAGTTTCGAGCTAAGCGACTTGAGTGCTTTGGATCGTTATCCTGTTGGAATATGCTACCAGGAGGCATTTTTTCCGCAGATGAGGAAGCATGTGTTCTCCAAGGATTTCACAGTACTTCTTGGCGTCCATTTTTCCTTCGATTTGAGTTAAGGGACCTACCCCATCACGGGAAAACGCACCTGTAAATACGTGACGTAAAATCAATAATTTTTTTTAAACATATCGTTCCTTACCCCACACCATTATTGATCCACCGCCATGTTTTACGGTTGGAAGTTGATATCTTGGAGAATATCTCTGTCCAGGCGGTCTTCGAACAAAATTTATCCCATCGGAGCCAAACAAATTAAATTTGCTTTCATCGCTCCACAAGACTTTAGCCCATTGTTCATTTGACCAATCCTTGTAACGTTTTGCAAATTCCAGGCGCTTCTTTTTATTGATTGCACTGATGAGAGGTTTCTTTGCGGGTCGTCTCGCATGCAAATTAGCCTTTTTCAACCTACGGCGAACAGTGTGAACGCCTATAGAGACTCCCATTTGCTCATTTGCGAAATTAGCAACGTCCACTGCGGTCTTTAGTGGATCTTTTTTAACCAGTGCAATCATCTGGCGGTCTTGGCGAGAGGTAGTTTTTCGAGAATTACCACTACCTGGTTTCCTTTCCACACTATTTCTCAAGGAAAATCGAAATTTAATCCGACATACGGTTGATTGATTTACACCAAAGAGGTGTCCAACTTCACGCATGGATTTTCCTTCTTCTAAGGCTTTAATGATTGCAGTTTTGCTGTCAGCTGAGAGCATGTTGTATAACTTATTTAAGAAATTTTCAATTATAATTAAATAAATAACTTACTTTAACTATTTTTTTATTATGTTGCATTTTTTTTGCTCGTTAAAAATTTGCACTTTTTTCACTAATTCAAAAATATTTAACTTTTTAAAGCAGAATTTGGAATAAACTGTGGTTACTTTGAAAACTTATAATTGAAAGAATTAACAGCAAAAGAAAATAGATAAATTAGTTACCGTTATTGAAACAGATCTTATTAAAGATCATTGGCACAGTGTTGCATTTTTTGTGCTCGCTACTGTATGTATTTTGATTTGAGTATTTGCTCATATTATTGAAGTCTAATGCTGTGTTAAATTGTAAATTTTATGATTTCATCAGTCGCTCACTCTATGCTAAGAGCTGATTAGATGAGTAGATTTTTAATTTATTTTTAGTGTTTCTAAATTAAATATAGGGGACCATCAGCATATCCCATAATGATATGTAAATATAATGCATTGTACGGAATAATAAAGATTTTAAGTTCTAAAAATTCAACTTAACTATCTAAATATAAATAAATTATTTACAATATCATAAAGATTTTGTTTAATTTATTACCTCTTTATGTGAAAATCACTCTATTACTCAAGCACATATTTGAGTTACAGTTTTTAATAAACGCAAAAAAATTCTTTGTATTTTATATTTTCTTCTGTGACTTCACCCCGTTTATTACGTACTTTGGCTATAACGAACTATTTTTTCTGGTCCCACGAAGTTCGTTATAACCGGCTTTAACTGTATAATATTGCTGTTTAAAGAAACTAAACAAAGTTTAGCGTCTAGCTTGAATATAATTGAATTGGGAGTATTAATAAATTTATTTTTTTGTGATCCAAATAGAACGATTACATTAATTTAATAGCATTGCAACATAAATTAAGTTCTCTGCATTTAATGAAAATAATTATTCGTTTATTAAAAGTGTTTGAAATGAATTTATGTGCTTGCATCGTATATGAAAATTAACGTGGATGGATATCCTTGCATCCTTGCAATGTGTACGCAAAATACTTGTGACATGTCTCTGACAAATTGTAATGTGAACAAGTTTAAACGAAGACACGTAAATACTTCTCAAATGCACACATATCACTCGTATATTTGCGCTTCTATTGTGGTTACAATTTTTATATTTGATGGTGGTATGGGCGTATACGAGGTTGCTTCAGAAAATGTTTTTTTTTTTTTTTTATTGAAATAATGTAACAAATTTTGATGTTTCTGTCTGCCTATAGTTTCAAAGAAACATGTATCTGAACAATAACAATGGCATTAAATTTTGTATTGATTTGACAGACAATCAAAAACTTTCAAAAATATAAGGACATCTCGTTAAATTATTTTATTTTTAACAATCTTGAAAGCATAAACATTTCGAAACCTGGACTTAAAGTTATGCCACCTCCTAATTAAATTAATTCTCAGAAATACTGGTCACAACCATTAGAAAGATATTGTCAGAAATTAGCTGAAAATGTTTGATACGTTCACCATATCATCTGCACTATCTGTACATCTTAAGTGTAGGTCACCTCAAGACTGTTAGTTTCAGTTAATAATCGTTAGTAAGTAGTTTAAAAAATCCTTGGTATTGTTACAGAATTTCCTACAAAATAATTCTAGGCAATACTAAGACATGAACCTGTATTTTTACCATCTGATGCAAAAATTGTTATCCAATGTTTTTCGAATGCGGTTTTAAAGAAACGAGTAAGCTTAACTTTATTTTTTGCCTATGAACTTCAACAATATGCGACTAGAAGTGATAAACTTGTAAGTTCACAAAATCTTTCGAAAGGAAATCTGGAAATGAAAAATCGGATGATCTTGATGGTCGAATATTTTTGGTATACGCAAGCCACCTCAATTTTGTTAACAAAAAACATATTTTATTGACTTCATTCGCTGAATTGGGATACTAGCATGGCTATGTTGTGTAGTACAATAACTTTAAACGAATTGTATGGTTCATAATGGGTTATAAATAGATTCTTGATAAACCTGAAGAGGTAATTCTTCTTATTGGGTTGTTAATAGAGAAGGAAACAACAAGTCGTAGTTATAATTAAACGTAGAATACAAGTGTTTGTACGTCAACAGTTGTTAGTCAATGGCTAGCAGCTGATCTTCCAAAATTTCATAAAAATTTTCTGCCAATCAACCGCCAATTAATGTTTAGCAGCATGACGGGGCTTCTCGTCTAAGATTTCAAACTAAAGCCGCTATATTCTCAGCAACCAAATGCAAAGTATGAAATCTCCCCCAATGCTTGAGCAGTTCAAATCATGTAAGTAGAAAATTAAATTCACGTTACGCCAACATCTCTGACGAATGTTTCCGATAAAAAAGTTACAATAAATATTTCGTACCTGAGAAGTATGGTGTTTTGTTTTAATTGACCTGCTTGTATTTCATTTGTTAGTTGCAAAAACTATGGCATCTTCACCACCTTAAAACATACACCTAGCTTCTCACACTATTTTATAAATAAGTGACGAAAGCAACTGTCTACTCCGAACGACAGATTTTTTGAGAAGTTGTTAATGGCATTTTTTTTAATCTCCGAATTTTTACTAGAAATCTGCTTAACTTTTCTGCACTCCTTGGGTCAATTTGACCCAATTTTGATTTTCAAATGCAAAATTTTTTCCTTTAATTATAAGATATGATCGTGCAACATTAATTTATCTATCATACATATATAAATGGTCATTACAATCTTTTAGTCAGAATTATTAACCTAGTTTCAAACACCAGTTTTGTTGTGTGCATTAATTTTATACATGATTGGCGGGACCTACAGTTTAAAGTCAACTCCGAACGACAGATTTTTGGCAATTTTATTTACTTTCTGTGATTTTGCCAGAAATCTGTTGAGAGGAAATCGCCGAAGAAATACTTTTTGTATTTTGTTTTGATGTTCCGCCTGGGATTCGAACTTGGGCTTTTCGTTTAATAAGCCTACTAGACCATGGCGACTCACAAATTTATCCATGAATGACACAAAAATGATCTTTTAACAGAAAACAATAAAATTAAAATTTTTCTTTTCCTCTCCACATTTCAAAACACGCTTTACACACATTTAATATCCTTTGGGTCAATATGACCCTAACATTATCAGACCCTCTCCCAAAGGGATGCACAATTATGATAACTTTTTTTATACATATAATCCTGTTATTGAAATTCATTGAAAACCTAAATTAATGCATCATTACAACCAAACGAAAGCTGGAGCTGATGCACTTAACCGTGACTAAGCTATGGCCTGTTTAATTCCTATGTCAGGCTTTGTTTAGTAGAACTTGCAAGTCAGCTAATAAACGACCATATTTTGCGAAGAAAAGTTTTGCCACATGGACCATCAGCAAGAACTCTTGTCAAAAATATTCAAAAACAAAATAATCTCACAAGTGTAGATAGTGTATTGACTTATTAGACGTAACGCCCCATTTCAAATCCCAGGTTAGACATCAAAATGAAAATATGAAAATATTTCTTTGGTGACCTTCTCTCAGCAGATTTCCGGCAATAACTCTAAGAGCAAATAAAATTGCCATGAAAAATATCTCAAAAATCTGTCGTTCGGAGTAGACTTTAAACTGTAGGTGCCGCTACTGATGTATAAAAATTAACGCCCACAACATAAGTGGTGTGAGAAGCTAGGCTGTAATCCTGGCTGAAGAGTTGTAATGACCAATTATGTTTGTATGTATGAACTGCTCAGGAAGAGCTTATTTATTTTAGTTATCATTATTTTTTATTATACTAAATAAAAAATTCAACAAAACAAATAGATTTCTTGTATTAAATTTGAAATTTTGTTAACATTTTAATATTGGGTAATATTGAGCCAAAGGATCATAGGAAGGACATATATCCAAGGGTGTAGTTCCGTTTTGTTGGACTTATCCAACCTGGAGTTTGAACCGCGACCTCGCGTCTAATAAGCCAACAACCTACCTATTAGACTAAAATTAAAATTTATTTTTAATATTTACGACGATAATATTAAAAACAAGTGATTATTTCGAACCACCCTCGTTTATAAGACCACATATTTACAAAACATACATATATTACTAAACACATTTACACTTTTCTGTGCTACGGATCCTTTGTTAGTTTTTCAAAACATAAATTCACTTTTGTTTCAGCTAAAACTGCTATTTTCAGTTTTCGTTTCGTTGTTTTCTTCTTGTTTCAAAATACTTAGAGTTGTTTGTTGTACGTTGTTCGTTGCCACTGACATGTAGCATCACAAATTTGTTATTGTTGCAATAGTATTTGGTGGTATGTACATATGGATGTATGTACAGTGGTGGCCTTATAAATAGAAACGACGTAGCAACATGTATGTTTGTTAATTTCTCTTCCAAACTATTTTACTCATTTTAAACCCAAGATTTAAAAAAGGCAGTGCAACATGTTAGGTTTAAGTTCAAAATAAAAATAATTCACAGCATCAATATCATTTTAAAAAGAAATTAGCTAAAAATAAAAAATTCCGATTTCAGGTTGGTCATATAATTAGAAACAAAAAATATTCTTACAAACCGCTTAAAAATAAATTCACCTTGTTTTGAACAACATCTGCAAGTCTTTTCGATAACTTTTGTATCAAACGTCGGCATGCTTGTACTGATATGTTATGCCAGCTTTGTCACACTAGCTGAAAAAATTCATCTTTATTTCGAGGGTTTTTGCCCTTATGATCTCTTTTGACAATTATTTGAAACCCTAGACAGGAAGCCTAGAGCCAGAAAAACCACTGCAGCAGAAGACAGAATTATTTGAAGAGCTAGCAAGAGAAACCCTTTCTTGTCTTCTCGTGGTATAAAGGCTGAAATTGGACAATTTTAACGTCAGAAACATTCACACGGACAATAAGAAGGTGTTTACAGGAGTCGGGACTTCGCAGAAAAAATTGAATGTCAAAAAAAAAAAAATATTAAAAATCGATTACAGTTTGGAACGGAAATGTTTAAAATATTTCAGCGTTTCTGGAACAAAGTTCTCTGGAGTGACGAATCCAAGTTTAATTGTTTCAAACTGATGGAAAAACTTGTGTAAGCCATCCTCCAAACAAAGCCCCAAGGTTCCAGGTACATAGGTACACAATTTACAATGAGTTACAAAGTTTTGAAAATAAATTAGCAAACTTATATGTTGCTAAGTCGTTTCTAATTATAAGGCCACCACTGCATATAGTAAAAAAGGAAAAAGAGATGAATATACATATCTACAGCGTATTCTTATACCACCAAAAATAGTGTGAATGTTATATACGAGAATGTTTATATGATTTTTCGCATCCGTATGACAGATTGTTTTCATTGTGACAGTTTACAATGAGGTTTTGTAATTTAGTGACACAATTTTTGGTTTCCATAAAATTTAAGACGCGCTCACATCTTTTACCATAAATGTTTAATGTTTTAATAAGTTTAATGTTTTATTGTTTGAAATTAAGGTTATGTTGCACAAATACGTGTGTATTGTACTTAAAGTGGTGTCTAATCAGGTGTTTTGTTTAAGGTTATAGGGCTGAATTTTTATTTTATTTTGTTTTTAAAACTTCATTTAAATTTTAATAATATTTGCGAATCCTATGTTCACGTATGTAAATTAATTGAGTCAATATTCGGTTAATTGAGAACAAACTTTTAACCGTTCAGATATAAGAAATATACGCAATATTTAGCTTACTCAATATTCATTTGACAGCAGGTAAACAAACCAGCTAGTTGTTTCAACAACATTGTTTAGTTGTTGTTTGTTTTGTTTTTTGTCGTTGCTGATATTTGAGTTGTCAAATATCAACAGGAAGTGTTCGGTTACTTTAAATATGCTCACTAAACAGACTTATGACAGTGCTGTATTTAAAGTTTTACTGAATATTATAACAATTAGCATTTAATTGAGCAATAATTAATTGAGATTTTATATGAAATATTGAGAAATATTGAGATCAATATTGGCGTTAATTAATATTTACATACATGAGTATAGTATAATACTACATTTAAAATTTCGTAATTAAGAAATTTAAAAGTTTAAATTTAAAAATGCAATTAATAAAAATGTTTTAAAATTTTGACCAAATTAATTTTATTTTTGTTGTGAAGTGCAATTGTTCCAGTTATAGATGGAATATTATTATAGATGGAATATGGCTGATGCGGCTGGCCTCACAGTAATTCGGTCGATAAATTTTAGTGCACTTTTTCGAGTATATAGGGGCGTAATTCGGCAATGGCATAAAATCGGCCTTCAAATGTTAAATTGTTTCTGGTTTGTGGGCATAATTCTTCTCTTTAACGGCGCCTTCCAGAAAAAAGTCCAACGGTATCAAATCACAGCTTCTTTGCGGCCATTGACATCACTTTTTCGGCTAAACTTCGGTTAAAAAGCTATCAATCGTTGACGCAATAAATCGATTGCGGCAAGTATAAAATTAACACACACAACATAAGTGGTGTGAGAAACTGCGGGCTTCTTGAGGACGATTGCTGTAGACTGTCTAATGGTGAATGTATAGTACTGGCCATTTTATAGTCACCAACAGCAACTCGTTTCCTTACCGTTCGCATCTTCCCTCTTTCCATTTTTCCTAAACCAGCACAATGCACTGCATGAGTGGGGCCATCCCATAAGTGCTGTTTTTATTTAAAAAAACGTTGTTCAAATCAATACCTTGAAGACCGGGTACAATAAAATTGTTATCAAGGTTGCATCGCCCTCATTTCAAAAATATGAGCCAATGATGCCTTCGTTCCACTATCACACCCAACCTCAAACCCAAATTACACGTAATGCATGCATTGGTTTTTGTAATACCAAGTGTGGGATTTTCTGAGCCCTAAATATGGTAATTTTGCTTATTAACGTACTCATCCAGATGAAAATTTGCAAAATCGACATCATCGAGAAGCTTCTCATTGGCCCATCTAGCGAAGCGAAAATGAAGTGAAAGGTTATCTGGCTTCAACTCTTGAAGCAGTAGAACCTTGTATGACGCCATTTCGAAATCTTTTTGCTAAATTCGACGTAAACTGATGCGTGAAGTGTACAATTCTTGAGAACAAAGGCGGGTTAATGCTGATGGATTCTTACGCAAAGTCTAAGGCATAGTTTCGATATTATTTTCTGTTGTACGGTCAAGTCTTGGCACATCAACAATGAAACCACAAACTTTAGCGTTTACCTGACACTGTGGGTCCCTCTCAAGGTTTGTATGACTTTTTCATGCAATTTCCGACCAATTGTCCTTGTATGTCGCAGTAGTCTAGCAGGTATGTAGAGTGTTGGCTTATTAGACACAAATCCCGGGTTCGAATACCCGGGTTAGGCATTAAAAAAAACGGAGTGTGAAACAAAATATTTCTTCGGCGACCGTCTCTCAGCAGATTTCTGGCAAAACCTCTAAGAGTAAATATAACTGCCATGAAAAGCTTTTCAAATAATATACCGTTCAGAGGCCGCTTTAAACTGTAGGTTCCGCCGCTCATGTATAAAATTAACCCATACGACATAAGCGGTGTGAGAAGCTAGGTCAAAATCCGGACTGAAGGGTTGTGATAACAAATTATGTATGTGTGTATCTTTGTTTTGGAAATAAATTTCCAATAAATTTAATAAAGCGTAAATCAAGCCATTACGTTCAGTAACGATAATATACTAAATTTTATGGCAAAATAGAATGACATAAGTATTGCCAGATTTGAAATAACCAATGATTTAAACTTAAGCCGATAAAAGGCCAGCCTATAAAAGTATTTTCCATTTTATAGTGCCGGAATAGGACTCCAATATTTTTAATCCATTAGAATAATATTTGAATGAGTTCACTTCTATCTTTTAAACCGATAGAATTTGTACGACATCGTATGATGCAAATGTTGCAATACAATTGCATTTTAAGTTCGAATATGTTGATGTATTAAAATTAAAATGTTTTCTTTTAAAATTGAACAAAAATATATTGTTGAAATAAAATCGTTACTCTTGAATGATAATTACAAGTGAAATAATCATGACACTCGATAATTTTACTTTATTAATGCATTTATATTATGCAGCAGTAAATGTAATGAATACGATTCGTATACAGAGTACACTTATCCAATTATCCTTTTGGCATATAAGTACATTCATATTAATGTATGTACATATATATGGACATACATATGCTAATACATGAAATGATTTTTACAGTAAATAGTCACAAAAATGGCATGAAAATCTGTGCAACATAATAGTATTGAAAAACAAAATTTAACTACAGATTCAACTGATATTGATGCAACAAGCAAAAATGCCAATGTTATAGATTTCTCCTACCATAGTTTTCATCGTAGTCCACTTAGCATTACAGTAAACGATAGCAAACGATATTAAACTTATTGCTTGCTGTTGACTGTATTAAATTAAATACTCATATAAGTATATACGATTTATAAAAAATCTATGTAAAAGCGAATTTTACACATTCAAAAGTACATAGTTGTATGGGTCTGTATTAGGGATGCCAAACGGGATCGACTTTTATAAATATCGGGATTCGGGATTTACAATTTCGGGATAATTCGTGATCCAAAAATCACGGGACAAATCGCGATTTTCTCTTAATAATTAAAATATTTTGTTAACAAAATCGTTTGTATTCCAGTTATGTATATGCAAATGCATTAGTTTTAAGAAAATTATTTGGATTTCAACAAAAATATTAACGCAACTAACATGTGATCTGATAGGCTTGAACAAATTTTGTTGTCAACATACGCTGCCGTTGAAAAACACTTCTCGCAACCAACATTTGTTGGTAAAATTGTTCCAACATAGTTGTATGCAGCTTGTAAATATTCACTTCTACCACCTCCTGATGCAAATAAATCTATTTCTTTGGACAGTTGAGTATCTAAATCAGTTACCCTTTTAATTAGTTTTATAGGGTTTTTTCATTCTTCGATGCCGTCAAATAATTTTTTATCACTGGAAGTAGGGATTACCTCATCTAAAATGCTATAGAATTTGTTTCACGTCCTTGTGTAGGGTCAAAATACGTATGAATTCACAATACCGAAAATCCCGTAACAAGTTTTTAAAAATCCCGGGATTTGGGATTTGTGAATCCCGAAAATCCCAAGGTTTCTGGATTTCCTGATTGGCATCCCTAGTCTGTATACATGCACATACTACTTTGGCTTCTACATATGAAATTAATACAAAGAAGTTTTCGCATAATAATAAAAAAAGTATTATTAAAGTTGCTTTATTTTAAGATAGATAGATGTAGCTACCATGTATTCTGCTCACATTAATTCAAGTGAATTAAAATTAAAGTTTTCAAAGATATTAAAAGAAAAACGTCGATTATATGTCTTCCATATTAAATGGGCATCAGTTAAGAGAAAATATATTAAATTTGAAAATATGTTCACACTAGAAATGCACAGCAATAAGTCTGAGGATAAAGCCATGAAGATAATAATGTCACAGAAAAGGGAGGTAAATTGCTATGGAGGGATATATGTACGCTGTACATGGTCGGGAATATAAAATCAATGATTAGGTTTATAGAGTTTTGGGAGCTTTCATGACATAAGGAATCGATTGATCAACAGTTCACTCCTCAATTGTCCGCTGAATAGAACCAGTACTATTACTCAGCACTGTTGCCCAAGCAAACCTTCGAAAGAAAGTCTGGAAATGTAATTCAGATGATCTAGAAGTAATCGAATTTCTTAAAATAAAACATGTTTTACGATCCTAATTCGTAGAATTGGTGTACTAGTATGGTTTTGTAGTACCGGACAGTAACTTTAAGCGATTTTTATAATTCTTCATGTATCATACAGTATTCCCTCGATTTACATCCTCTCGATTTACGTTGTTTCTATTAGCGTCGTCAAAAATTTTGTTCGCTTCAACTTCGATTTGCGTCGTCATTCGATTTACGTCGCCCTACGTTGTTTATAAACAAAATCAGGGGAATTCCCTCTTTAAAAAATTTGAATACATTGAATAAAATTTAATTATTTTAGTTTTTTTTTTTTCTTGTAAAATGTACATAAAGAAATGCATCTGATAGTATGAGTTCTTTGAAATTCGATTTACGTCGTTAAGATTTACGTCGCCTTTTTCAGAAACATTCTACGACGTAAATCGAGGGAATGCTGTACATGGATTTTTAATGAATTCGAAGATAAAACTTCATATTGAGTTAATAACAGAGCTGGAAACAACTATTCATAGTTGAGATTTAGAATAGATTGAGGTGTTGAATGCAAGTAATTGTAGGCTAACTACTGATCATTCAATCTTTTATCAAAATTCTCTGTAATGACATCCAATTGACAGTCATTGACTGTGCGCTGGACAGAACGAAGTTTAGAAAAAAAAATATGAATGGAGTAATTTAGTATCGGCATACTCCGCATACTAGATATTCTCTTAAAAGTGTTACTATATAGTAGTCAAGCACAGAACTGAAAAGCTAATCTTGGAACAGGGATCAGAGTTTTTCATCCTAGAATAAATTATCTAAAGCCCGTGTGTAAAATGATATGTTTTTTCAAAGCAGAAGTTTATAGCATCAAAAGATGAATTGAGCACTTCAACTTGGATAGGAGCTACAAAAGAACACTATCTGACATTCAGACTGCCAGTCGAGCATACGGGTTTTATAAGGATATATCGCAGATATTTATAGGGCTATCTGGTGAAACTGAATTAGCTAAATAGAGAAAATAAATTTATCCTATGCTACGTTCTATATCATGTGGAATTCCTCGGCAATGAGTAAGCAGACAAGGCTGAGAGAAGGGGAGCTTCAATGCCTTTAATGGGACCAGAAGCCTTCTATGGAATGAGAGCATTTGCTAGAAAAGGTAGAAAGGCAAAGACCCTTATCAAACCAAGTGATTATAACACACTCAAAACTTTTATTGGTAAATTACAATAAAAAGACATCTAAGTCAAGGATCAGACTATGATAAACCAATTTGTGACCGGGCAATAAGGCGTAGTTCGGACACCAGATCAGATAGATATCTCGAACACAATTCAATTTGGAAAAATATTTCTTCGGTGTCTTTCTCTGCACATTTCTGACAAAAAACTCTGGGAGTAAATAAAATTGCAATGGTAAGGTTCTCAAAAATCTGTCGTTCGGAGTCGACTTAAAACTGTAAGTCCCGCTACATACATACATAATTGGTCATTACAACCCTTTAGTGAGGATTATTGACCTAGTTTCTGACACTACTTATGTTGTCTGTATTAATTTTATACATACGTGGCGGGACTTACAGTTTAAAGTCGACTCCGAAGGACAGATTTTTGAGAAACTTTTCATGGCAATTTTATTTACTCTCAGAGTTTTGGCCAGTAATCTGCTAAGAGGAAATCGCCGCATAAATACTTTTTGTATTTTATTTTGATGTCTGGCCTAGAACTTGATCCCTGGCTTTACGTCTAATAAGCCAGCACACAACCTACGAGACCACGGCGTCTTCGTCCGTCCCGCCACATCTGTATAAGTCCAAATCATACAACATAAGGAGTGTGAGAAACTAAGTCGCAATCCAGATTGAAGGGTTTTAATATCCAATTATGTATATGTGAATGTATATCTAACGTATTTTCAGAACACACTTATTCAGAATTATTCAGATTATTTTGAGTCCAACATGTGGATTCTGCGACGATAAGAATAAATCTTGGGGAAGCTAAGTCGTAATCCTGACTGACATTCTTGGAAGGAACAATCTTGGGCAAGGTCTTGTGTACATCGAAGAACATCGTGATATTTGTCGGAGCAATAGACTTGGAAGAAACATTATTGAAGACTCCATAGAGTTTTTGGAGAATACATGGCGATTTCAAAATGAATTTCCTATTGGCTGTAGTTGAAGGCGACATGTAAACAATTTTTATTTTTAATTTCATGAATTCCATGAATTTTTAAACATTTTATGTTTATTTTTGGTTTGTTTTAATTTTTATTTAAATTTTGTTTGAGTGTATAAAATTTTATTTTATTTCCCTTAAAGTATTCCAAGTAGGATGAAGAGTTGTTCATTAACTTAGGCTAGGAATTTAGAAATTTTTAATTCTTTCTAATTATTGTAGTGCAAATAGTTTTTAATCTTTACTTCATTAACCAAGATTAGTTGACATTTGGTATGCACGCACATACATACGTATGCACATATGTATACATATTTACGAAGTCATTAAAAAAAATTCTTTCAAAAATAATTGTCAGATGTTGTCAGCAAGTTATGAAAACAAAAAATAATTTTTTTTAAACAAAAACAAAAGAAATTCAAGTTGAAATAAATCTCCGGCAAAACGTAGTAGTAGTAGTAACTCATATTCCTTGAATTTTTGTGGCAATTCAAATTTTGCCCTCTCTCGCATCCTTCGGTGTTATAAATCTGAAGCTATTTGGGTATTCGTATCCACTAGACAAGTAACACACGTAAAACGTACGAAAATGCTCAAACATACACGCGCATCTGTCGTCTTGTAACGCGTCACATCAAAAGTCAAGAAAAATCGCATGAAATTTTTTAAATTCTTCTTCATCTTTTTCGTCACTTGAACACGTACAAACGTGCATCTGTGTAAAACTTTAGACAAAATATACAGGAATTGTTTTTTCATTTCATTTCTTTTTTCTTCTTCTTCTTTTTGGATTCAATCTGGTAAAGCAAAAAAAAAAATTGAAATAAAACACGAAAAAAAAAGCAGTTTAAAGAAGAGTTTTCTGTGCATGCAGATGCTGGGATAGAGACATCTTTGGGGATGTTTTGTTGCTGAAGCCTGTAACAAACCGAATTTAGAATGGGGCTGGTTGGTGTTGGTGTTGATGGTAGTATGGGAACGCAATGTGACTGCTGCTGCAATGCATGTTACATTGACCCATGGGAACAAAATAGGAATTTATATGCAACAACATGCTGTGTAATGATATGAATGCATATAGGTATGTACATACATATGCCATATGCACAAGGATTTAAATGTATACACGTTTGTGTAACTATTAAAAAGTGAAATATCTTTTTAAATAATTTTTATCTAAAATTCATGTATGTATGTATGTAAGTATGCATACAGTAGGTAGGTATGTATGTTAGTTTTTATGTTATATGCATAATAAAATGTAATATTCATTGTTAGAACAGCATGCATATATTCACATATTAAAAGTATATTTTTATTCAAATATTTGAATATCAAATGTAGCAGAAAATACTTCGTTCTCTACACAATACGAAATGTTGTATTTTAACAAAGTTTCGTTTATTTTACTATAAAAAAAAAATGGGAAGAAAATATTTTACCCTTACAATAGCATAGCATCTTGTCGAAATTAGTTGATTTCTTTTTTTTTTCCTGGTAATCCCTAAAGAATCTAGTTGCAGAACTTTAATGCCCAAGCTGTTGTAGTCAAAAATACAAGTTTTTGAATTTGGCGAGAAATGAAAAGATAGAAAACAATTCTGCTAACAAATAACACACATAATTTAAATTTTTTTAATCTATACTTAAAATCACTTTCACTTTTAAAATTATGGTAACTGCAGAAGCTGACAAAGCCGTCACAGGCTGCACGAAAGTGGCTCTGCGGTATTTTGGCCCATTCCCGATGAAGCGCGACACTTTGATATTTTTTAGTGAAAAGCTTACTCTCCAAAATGCCCCAGACGCAAAAGTCCAACGGATTGACCTCCGGAGAT
Source organism: Sarcophaga peregrina (assembly GCA_014635995.1). NCBI lineage: Eukaryota > Metazoa > Arthropoda > Insecta > Diptera > Sarcophagidae > Sarcophaga > Sarcophaga peregrina. Next base: position 43,632,965 of record CM025789.1, read on the forward strand.
TTTGGTGGCCGTTATGCGGTAGAAATGAAGCCATTTTAAGCCATTCTTGACGCGTGCTGCGTCCTGTTGGAATGTTCATGGTCAGCGGCCTAACTGTATGTCTGCCCGGAGCTTCAATGCTGTCTTTAAGACATTTTTCCGATGATATTCGGCATTTATTTTGAACCCCCGTTCGATGAATACGAGCGGGAAGCGACCATCGGCCGTTACGGCCCACTCCATTACCATCGGCGTCGCTTGAGCTCTGCAAGCGCAGAAATTCCTTGGCTCTTTCCAGTCTAACTTTAGTCCAAGCTCATTCATTGTTCAATTCATGTTGCATCCGTGCTCGCGATATGTTCAGCTCATGGGCAATTTTTCTACCACTGCGGCGTGGATTTTATTCAAATCTGGCCTTCACTTTTCGGATCATTTCTGGTGTTGTTACCGTTTTTTTCCGTCCACTTTTCGGATGCGATGCAATACTGCCAGTATCACGGTAACGAGCAACAAATGATTCATTCACATATAAATGCTGAAGGGCTCTAACAACAGCCACCTGTGTTTTTCCAGCCAAAGATAAAGCAATCACAGTATCACGTTTGAATTCCATCACGAATAACTGTTTTTCTGAATGCAATAGATCAAAATGCTTTTGCAAGCTTGTAAATAGTAAGATGAACTGTCACTGGAATAAATCTATCGGCTGTCAGACGAGCGGTTTACAAATGATAACAACCTGAAGTTGGTTGCAATACATATCAGCCACCCTGTAAGGCTTCTTTTTACGAATGCTAAGCATTTAGTGTACCTTATAAGTATATACGTATAATCATGAAGTATTTCTTACGCTGTATACTGTGAAATAAATCCGAAAACAATAATAAATCATAGGACCTAAAGGCGGAAGCCTGAAAATATATGTAATAAAGATGGTAGTGTATTGATTTACTAAAACAAAAATCAAACCTCAATTCTAACATTTCATTTAATCTAAGAGACAAGTACCCGGAAACAAAGATGTCGATAGACCTCATAGACTGTCCTTACAAGAATAAATAAGATTTCAAATGCTTTCTTCACAGTTAAACCAAAATAAGATAGAATATAGTAATCCATTGAAGTCGCAGAATGCTATTCGATAGTGATTTCTCAAAAAATTCTAAAATTCCCATTAAAAGTTTCTCAAAAATTTGAAGATTAGAAGATTATACCAGAATAATGGATATCTCTATGAAAATGCCAAACCATTCAGCGTGACAATCGGCCATATTTTATTTTAAAATTTCAAGTAGGCGTGGTGCCACGCCTCCATACCCATTAAGTATTTAATATCGCATATCTCATAAACTGCAACAGCTAAAATCGTCAATGGGCGGATTAGCTATAGTGGGCGTGTCACCTCCCATAGTCTATTTATAAAAATTAATTTTTGTTTGTGTGTACTTTATAAAATCGTAAACTATGCATTTGATCGTGTTATGATCTTTACAAAAGTTGTTGCGCATGAACTGAGGTATGTTTCTACTGAAAATTACATAAAATGAATTAAATCGTAAACTGTGCATTTAATAGTATTATGGTCTTTAGCAAAGTTGTTGCGCATGAGCCGACAAAGGTTTCTAAATTGGTATGATCAATATCCGACAGGTGACGCTAAATTTAAACTTTGCATTCTTTAACAAAGTTGTTACGTATGAATCGAAGGAGATTGGAGCGATTAATTTCCGATGGATGGCGCCACTGAAAATTATTCCAAATGAATGACAAGCAATTGGTCGACCTAAACCCTAAGCCCGAAAGAAAAGAGCATAACGACTTTCAGAATCAGACGAACACTGTGACTGGAAAATCTTCGAATATATATGCCTCTGAGACTCGTTCGTTTGAACCACTTGAACAACGAGGAGTGATATTAGAAAATGATCGAATGCGTATTACTCAGGCCCATTCATCTGAATCATCAGGACAACGGGACATAAAATCAATGAAATGATTCAAAATTAATTGGACATTTGTGTAATTTCTTTCCTTCAAATTTATTTTAGTTGGAGGAGCAGCAACACATGCAGGGTACAGCTAGTTCCTTTATAAAATAAGTTCTCCTTTATAATGTTAGTTAGGGGAATGTTGAAAGCCGCATAAATACTTTTCAAAGACTACATTTGAAAAGCGAAGCTCATTTTGTAATATTATCCCTTAAAGCTAAAAAATGTTTGTGCTCTGGTAATGAAGTAAGTATATGACATGAAATTAATATCAAGAATATAAAGAAATCTTTAACAGGATACACTCTTACTTATATGCATACATACGTAGATACTTATACAAGGAAAGACATCAAACTTGTTTACATTAAAAAGAAAAAAAACTTTGCGACATGTGTTGCAACATTCAAAGTGTCGTCAAAGTAATACCCATTCTATTGAGTGAAGTACATTGAATGTATGTATGTATGTGTTGTAATAGTAGACAGACAGCTAAAACCAGTAAGTCGCAAAGAAAGTGTATGAATTATTCGTATATTTTCTGTTTTAACATTTCGTTCGTTGTCAACCGTCTTCCCTTTAGAGTGCCATGTATTAGGTGTTAATTTTGTGTGAATATTTTCTTTATTTTCGTATTATTTTTGCTTTTCTTTTTCAACTTCATTTTAACATTTATTAGGTATGAGGTAAAAATATATTTTTAAAAATGCTAATTTTTTTCACACTTCTTTATTTAAACTACACATCAAAACATAAGGATTTCAATGTCTTGAATACGTATATATTTTCATGATTGTTTTTTAGTTTTTTAATGTTTTGCAGTAATATAACAATAACAACAAAAATTATGGCAATGACAGCAAGCAACATCAACCTTTAAGTAATGAAAGGGTAGCTGGTTTTCATGTTGAGTATACATACATAAGGACTTCATTTGTCTTGTGGGATTTTCAAGAGTCTTTCAAAGAAACAACAACTTACACATGTTTGTATCAACTTTGGTCTTAATTACATACATTTTTTCCTTTTTTGTTATTATTTCTTGTTTTTCTCTTTTTTATTTTAATGTTAATTAATGCAACCTTGCAAAACGCCTTACATTTGTTCAGCTAATATATGTGCGAACATTGAAACATAAGTGTGACAGGCTTTACAAATGTTAATATAGCTACGAAGTCTGTTTGGGAAATTGTTGGTTATTGAACAAGTTCTTAAAAACAAAATATTTTTTATGTATTTTTGGTTTCTTTAAAAGTGTTTTCCGCTACTCATAAGCACTCATGCAATTTTGAGTATGAATGAATCAACATATTTGAAATTCAACTACTCTGATTCATTCGTACAACATTGATTTGTAAGTATAAGTAGCAATGAGTATGAGTACAACGTTGGCATTAAACTCACAACATTCAAAATGTGTTTGATTCATATGCCTACTCATTCTGATTCATAAATTCAGAAAAATACTTCTAATACTTATAAGTGATTCGAGTGGCTCGAATCATTCATCAAAATTTACAGTTTTTGTTGTTATTGCATATACAAACAAAGAAGAAAGGCGAGACAAAGACAACAAACAAAGCATACACACAATCTTCTTGTGAGTATAGTAGTGTTCGTACGCGAATCATACTTATTTTGTGCATCGTGTAAATGTTAAGTAGAGACGAGTCGAAGTCAATAACATTATGCGTATTGTTAAGTACGAATATGATGAATACTTCCAACCTTGAGTATGAGTAGTATAAGTATCACATTAAAATAAGTATGAATGCGTATAAGTATCAGAAATTATAATCATCGTTTTGAATACTCGTTGCTGATCTCTGGTATATATGCATTCTGTTTGAATTAAAGAAATTAAACGGTAAAAACCACAAAATTAATTTCTATAACTTTACTATCAATCTACGTATGTATATTTTTAAAACAAATACAATTTATATATGCAAAAACACACAAATGCATATTATTACTGCATTTTATTTTCTTTTTATTGCTCTTGGCATCTTTGCAATGTGCATTAAGTGATGACTGTCATTGTTTTGTTGCACCATCTTTAGATTTTTATTCTAAATTTTATGATGGAACATAAATACAGGGCGGCTGATATGTATTACAACCAACTTTAGGTTGTTATCACTTGTAAATGGCTCGTCTGACAGCTGACAGATTTATTCCAGTGACAGTTCATTTTATTATTTAGAAGCTTACAAAAGCATTTTGATCTACTGCATTCAGAAAAAAAGTTATTCGTGATGGAATTCAAGCGTGATAGTGTGATTGCTTTATATTTGGCTGGAAAACCACAGGTGGCTATCGTTATAGCCCTTTAGCATTTAAATCTGAATAAATTTTTTGTTTCGCGAAACATTGCTCGTTACCATAATACTGGCAGTGTACGAAAAAAAAACGATAACATCACCAGCAATGAACCGAAAAATGAAGGCCAGATTTGACCGAAATCCACGCCGCACTAGTAGAAAAATTGCTCGTGAGCTGAACATATCGCGAGAACGGATGCAACACATATTGTAAATTGAGCTTGTACTAAAGCCATTGAAGTTCCAAAAAGTACAAGAGCTCACCAATGGACGAAAAAAGTTAGACTGGAAAGACCCAAGGAGTTACTTCGCTTCGGAACATGACCAGTTACCGAATTGGTTTTTTTCCGGTGAGAAACCATTCCAAATTTAGCAGTTTGTAAACAAACAAAATGATCGCATTTATTTGCCAAAGAGGTCAGCTAAAAATATACACCTGCGATAGGGCACGAAAACTCAAGCGCCGCCGATAGTATTAGTGTGGGCTGCCGTAACGGCCGATGGTCGGTCCTCGCTCATATTCAGCGACCGTGTGGTTAAAATAAATGCCGAATATTATCGGGAAAATGTCTTAAAGACGGTATTGAAGCCCTCGGCAGACAAACATTTCGACCGCAGACATTCCACATCGCTCAACACTATCGCACTTAGCACGCGTCAACCTAGAATGGCTTAAAAAGGAGGTTCCTCGCTTCATTTCTACCGCACAATGGCCACTAAAATTTACGGATCTTAATCCGTTGGACTTTTGCGCCTTGGGAATTTTGGAGAGTAAGGTTCTCACTAGAAATTACCAAAGTGTCGATCATACCAAGACGGCGCATCGCCGGTATTGGGCCAAAATACTGCAGACCCACTTTTGTGCAGCCTGTGATGGTTTTGTCTTCCATTTGAAGGACATAATTAGTACCAAAGGTGACCAATTTGAACAAATCTAAACTGATTCTAAAATTTGATATTATTTCCAACATTTTTTGCTTTTGAACAATAAAATTACAAAAAAAACTAAAAAAATATGGCGCTCTACTTTGTTGCATTATATATCAGCCACCCTGTATGTATGTTGTAAGCAAACAAGGTATGTAAATGATTTTGAAATGAAAATCCAAGTTTATTTCTTAACATGTCAAGGATTATCTATTTAAAAAACAAGTTTAAATCAAGCATAGTTATTGTGTCTTACAATAAAAATATTATGAAATTATATAATAAAAATTGAATGCTTTAATTTGCTATTTTCTAATCTTTTTAGTGGCAGTATTTAGTACAATTAAGCAAAGCATTACATTCTTTCAACTCCACAAATATCAATCCTTAAATCAGAATTTGTATATATAATAACTATTCCCTTTAATCTATTAGGGATTGTAAACAAATATGTTGACTGTTAAATAAGATGAGAGAAAGCTGGAAAAGAAACTGCCTGAAGTAAACACAGCTTTTCTGGGTGGAGAACTAAACTAAAATGTCAAAATTTCCATGCCTCCGGCATATAAAAGAGTCTGAATTTAGCTCAGGGCATGGGTTATGTTTGCGTTAAAGATCGCTGTGGTGTGTGGCACGTTTGCATATACCTGCGACTCGAGGAAACCTCACAAGAAAAAGATCGTAAGTGGTTATAGCCTAGCTCACATCACCTCTTTGTGATACGATTATGCGATGAAATCAATTGTATAGAAGTGGTCAATTCGGTCAGTAACTATTTGATAATCTTCGATCTAAAGAGCTCATTATTGACAGCGATGAACCGAATAATTGCTCTTCCAAAATGAATAAGAAACAAGCACAATTCGTCTGAAATTGGCTGAAAATGTCTTATAAACTTTGTCGCAGAGAACGACAAACAGTGCCCGGACATGTACATGCTCGTACAGTGCGTACACCCGAAATCCGCCATGATTTTCTAAGATTTAACATATCACATACCAATTTATCTAAAATTTTTTTCGAAAAGGTGTTGGTATGATGCGCGTTAAAAAGCATAACTGATGCATTTGGGTATCAAAAAACCCGCACGTGGTCATACAGAAGTCAATGCAACCATTATAAAGAGCTTGTGGAGCGGAGACATCATTGAGCCATACTTCTTATAAAATGATGAGGAACATTATGTTCAACGGGGCCACCTATCGCACTCTTCATGCTATTGATGTGAACGAAATTTGGTTTCTGGTTTAAAGTCAGAACATATTGATACATTATTTAGCTCTAGATGTCACTGCATCCTTTAGTGCTATTGAACGGGAGTCTAAGAAGATGGGTTGGCAGTAAATGAGGTCAAAACAAAGTATATGTTATCGACAAGTAGAGACGTGATTCTCAAATTACGGCCGATAACTATACTTTTGATACAGTTAAGGAATTCATTTATCTTGGCTCTGCCGTTACGACCGGAAATGATGTCAGTCTGGAGATCAAGCGCAGAATTGCTTTTACCAACAGGTGCAATTATGGTCTCAATAGGCAATTGAGTAGCAGAGACTGCTCTCGTAAGACGAAACTAATACTCTTCAAGCTGCTTATCCTACCCGTGCTTCTTTATGGCGCAGAAGCATGGATCCTATTAAAAACTGATGCTGCTGCCTTGAGAGTATTCAAGAGAAAAATGGCATGTAAGATCTTAGGTCCAGTGCGAGTTGGCGATGATTTCCGCATCCGATTCAACAGTGAGCTGTATGAGCTCCTCAACGCCACAGACGTTGTACAGCGTATTAATATCCAGCGGCTGCGCTGGCTCGGCTATATCGTTCGAATGGAGGAGGATGTTCCGGCGAGACGAGTATTTGTTGCGGGGAACCGTTAGATAGCCCAATTCGAGGAAGCCCTGTCATCGATTGATGTTACCAACTGGCGTCAGCGTGCAAGAAACAGAGGCGCCTGGAAGGATGTGTTGCGGCTGCCCAAAATCCGTTAATCGGATTGTTATGGCCAATTAAGTAAGTAAGGTCATTGTATCAGAAAGAATTAGAATATAACTTGAAGATATGTTATATTTATGTAAGTATATGTCTTGAGAGAAACACATTGCTAACTGCTAGAATTTGAAATTGATGTTTAATTTTTAACTTTGGCTAATTAGCTTACTTACCTATTTGCCATTGTCTGTAAAGAAATAAAAGGCTTTCTTGGTATTTTATTATTTCATATCTTCAATAATCTTAACTGCCTGTGAATTTATGAATTTGATTAAAACATTTGTAAAATAACATTTCACATGCGGATAATTATATACATACTCTGTGTAAATATTTTGAACATTAATTGAACAAATATTTGATAAGCAACATCTATTAAAAATAAAGACCTTAAAAGATGATGAAAACGATAATGAATATTGTCGACAATTAAGTAGAGGGCATTCATAGAGATTAAAGTAATTAATAGTATTCCCATAGCAATCAATTCATCAAACAATATGTAATAGGATGATAAAATTTAATACCAAAGGCAAGAATATGGCTTAAAGTATGTATGTGTATGTAGTATGTATGCATATTGCTAAAGAATATAAAACGAGGCGGTTCAAACGATATGATCTGCACGTTAACACATACATACACGAACAAAAGCGCACACATTAATATACACTCATCAACAATATAAATAAAGACCATGAATAAACAAAATGAGTGCGAGTGGGAGTGTGAGGCTGTGAGTATTGGTCAACGGCCACACCATATGGATACACAGAATACTCGTATATTGGCGTGAGGCTGTAAATGAGTGTGAATATATGCAACATCTTGAAGATGGGATAACAATTTGTGGCTGAAATGTGGGTGCAATTTTATTTTTAACAGAGAGAAAAAGTGCTCAAAAAGAGCTATGAACAGTAGTTTTTAAACACCTTATTTTGTAACACTGAAAACCTTTCATATTTATCAAGTGGTAAGGTACAGACATCAGCAATGAATCGTTTTTCCGCTACTCATAAGTACTCATGCAATTTAGAGTATGAATGAATCAATAGAATTGAATTTCAACTACTCTGATGCATTCGTACTCGCTACAACATTGATTTATAAGTATAAGTAGCAATGAGTATGAGTACAAATTTGATATCAAACTCAGAACATTTGAAATATGTTTGATTCATACCCCAACTCACTCTGATTCATAAATTTAGAAAAATACTTATAACTCATTCGAGTGGCTCGAATTATTCATCAAAATTTTCAGCCTTTGTTGTTGTTGCATATACAAACAAAGAAGAAAGGAAAGACAAAGACCACAAGCAAAGCATACTCGCAATCTTCTTGTGAGTATAGTAATGTTAGTAAGCGAATCATACTTATTTTGTGCTTCGTGAAAATGTTAAGTAGAGACGAGTCGAAGTCAATAACATCATGCTTATTGTTATGTATGAATATGACGAGTACTTGCAACTTTGAGAATGAGTATTATGAGTATCATATTAAAATAAGTATGAATTGCGCATAAGTATCTAAAATTATAAGTATGACTCGAACCAACTCATCGTTTTGAATACGTATTGCTGATCTCTGATACCTACATACATAATTGGTTATTATAATACTTCAGACAGGAGTACAACCTAGTTTCTCACGCCTCTTAATATGAGACCGTTAATTTTAAAGTCGCTAGTGCTACAGTTTAAAATTGACTTATTTACTCTCAGAGTTTTTGCCAGAAAGCTGCTGAGAGGATGTTAGAGGATTTATAAGTATAAGTAGCAATAAGTATGAGTACAACTGAACACCAGACTCACAGCATTCGAAAAATGTTGGATTCATACCCCTACTCATTCTCATTCATAAATTTAGAAAAGTACTTATAATACTTATAAGTGATTCGAGTGGCTCGAGGCATTCATCAAAATTTATACCCTTTGTTGTTGCCGCGTATAGAAACAAAGAAGAAAGGAAACCATACACACAATCTCCTTGTGAGTATAGTAGTGTTCGTATGCGAGTCATACTTACTTTGTGTTTCGTGTAAATGGTAAGTAGAGGCGAGTCGAAGGCAATAACATAATGCGTATTGTTAAGTATGAATACAACAAGTACTTCCAACTTTAAGTATGAGTAGTATGAATACGATAATAAAATAAGTATAAATGCATATAAGTATCTGAAATAATAAGTATGACTCGAACCTATGTATTCATCGTTTTGAATACTTACTGCTGATCTCTGGTAACGTTCTTAATGCTCCTAATCAAAATAAAAAAGTATAAAAGTAGTAATGAAATGTAACATCCTCAACACAAATATTACATGAAATAAATACACTCGAACCACTGTCAGTTGTCCTAAAGTATAAGACTTAAAGTGGCGTTAAGTTTAAGTAAAGATAAGATATGAGCAAACATTTGATAAGACCATAAAAGTTGCTCAGCTTAGTTATGAGCACACTACCATAATCACACTAACACATTCATATGTTCTTAAACGCCATTATACCACATACCGTACATGTTCTGCCTTGGCAAGGATAGTCTATTCTTTAAACAAACTTTACTCAATTCATATAGAAAATTCATCTCAAACTCCTTATAATAAAAAAAAAACAAAAAATTATGTATGTGTGTGTATGTGTGCTTGATTCAATAACTGTTGTGTTTCAGTATATGTATGCATGTATATGTGGGTTAGATATTGAATAGTGTGTCTATTATACTTAATTGTGTAAGTATAACCAAGAGTTTTAAAGAAAATTATGTTTGTTTTTAAGCTAAAAGTCATACCGGAAATAAGTTGATTATGTGTTTGCATTTTGCTATGCGTGGGTGTTGTTGTGGATGTTAGTGTTGATATTTCTTTGAATGTTTAATTTATTTGTGTTATTTTGATAAATAAGTTTCTCAAACAAATTTCTAAGCAAATATTGCCACAAAAAAAAGGAGCAATTTCTCATACCAACAATGATGACCAATAAATCTGTTCGCAACAAAAGCATAGAAAAAAAAAAAAACAAAATCATATTTACCTTTTTTAGGTATCGTTTTTATCTATTGTTCGAATGAAATTTAAGGAATGTAAAAATAAAGCTAGACAAAGCAAACATTCGTTGCCCTATAGCTGGAACGATCGACTTATGCTGCTGTTCGTTATCAAAGTCCAAAGTCCTTCAGCAGAGATTTCCAAAATTTAGCATTTTGCATCGATTAAAATAGTTATCGTTTATTCAGCCATTTTTGTAAAATAATCATGGACTTCACTTATTTTACGGTCGCTACAATCTCTTTGAAGTCACCATATTCTAGTTGGTAGTATGTTCTCTTATCAGAAGTGAGGCCACGGTGCAAACTTATGATCTGAATCCCAAACAAATTGAAATTTTAAATAATATTTCAGCGCAGACTTCGTCTCAACAGGTTTCTGTCAAAAACTCTGAGAGCAAATAAAACTACCACGAAATGATTCTAAAAAATCTGTCGTTCAGAGTCGAGTTTAAACTGTAAGTCCCACCTCTATAAAGTATGAAGCTATCACACACAACATACGTATCAAAGATCAGCAACAAGTATTCAAAACGATGAGTAGATTCAAATCATACTTATAATTTCAGATACTTATACGCATTCTTACTTATTTTGATATCATACTCATACTACTCATACTCAAAATTGGAAGTACTCGTCGTATTCATACTTAACAATACGCATGATGTTATTGATTTCGACTCGCGTCTACTAACATTTACATGAAGCACAAAATAAGTATAATTCGCGTACGAACACTACTATATTCACAAGAAGATTGTGTGTATTCTTTGCTTGTTGTCTTTGTCTTTCCTTTCTTCTTTGTTTGCACTATACAACAACAGCAAACACTGTAAATTTTGAGGAATGATTCGAGCTACTCGAATGACTTATAAGTATTATACGTATTTTTCTAAATTTATGAATCAGAATGAGTAGGCGAATGAAACAAATAGGTTTCGAATTTTGTGAGTTTGATGTCAACGTTGTACTCATACTCATTGCTACTTATAAGTCAATGTTGTAGAGAGTACGAATGAATCAGAGTACTTGAATTTCAATTCTGTTGATTCACTCATACTCAAAAGTGTATGAGTGCTTATGAGTAGCGGAAAAACGATTTATTGATGATCTCTGATTTGTATGTGGGGTAGGAAGCTGGTTCGTAATCCTGACTGATGCGTTGTATCGACCAACAATAATTAACCATTATGGGTTTTTCTTAAGTCGCAAGTGCTTGTAAATAAGCCGCAAATTCATTACACCGATCGTTACTCCCAACATAACCCATCTGATCGTTAAATTTCAGCTTGAAAAATGTATTTCAAATGTAATCGCCTAAGTCTAATAAGTAGTTTGTTTGCTTATTAGTCCTGGGCTAAAAATTTTTAACGTCAGCACTGACAACTTGAAAGAAAAAAACGTATCCTATCAGCAAGTTTTTAGCAAAAACCCAGAGCATAAAATATTTGTCATGAACTTCTAGGTTCTGCTAATCAAAAATTTAATTAAGGTGCACTACATAAGTTGCTTCGGAAGCGAAATCGTAACCTGTATGTACTTATGAACGTAAATTGTCTCAATTTATATGGGAAACATGTTTCATGATTTGTTTGGAATCATTTTAAATGTTGACAAGGAATAATATTGCATATATGGTATGGCTTACATAAGTCGAACTTGATCATGTACATTTTTATCCTTCCTCATAGCTATAGTTGTTGTTAAATATCTTTAAATAACTTGTCTTTGTTACAAGTTTATTTTCGTTTTTGTCTTTACCGACATCATTATTATCATCGAATGAAATGTCATTTCAGTGTAATAAAAAATAAACTCACTGACTGACACTTGGACTTTATTATTTTAAGATTTCGTTTTTTTTTTTTGTTCTCTACCTCATAAATCAAAGTCAAATGCTGATAGTACGGATATACATAATAAATTCGTTTTTTCTATGTGAATTTCTCACAAAAAAAAAATTACGCAAGGTATGTACATATTTACCTGTAGATCTATAAAATTCTTTTACACCCGAAAACATGTTTGTTTGGAAAAGTGTTTTACAAGGACGGAAAATAAAAAAAGGATATTTCACAACAAAATTAATAATTTCTACTAACAAATAAAGGACGGCCTTCTTAACGATGTAAACTTAGGAGCACTCATCTAGTAAGTTAATACATTAGGGACAAAAATACCGCCAACAACAAAATTGATTTTATTGAAATTAAATCTGCTTCGTAGAAATTGCGGGATTTTTTTTAAAAACTTGTCCTAGGATTTTTCGGGATTTTCGGGGAATTTTGACCCTACAAAACGTCCTGAAAAAAAATTATATATCACTTGACTTCGATAATAGCACCTCAGATGAGGAAAACCCTCCTTCCAGTGATAAAAACTTTTTAAAAACTTGTCTCGGGATTTTCGGGGAATTTCGACCCTTATTTTTAATGATATATAAACCTGATATACATAATTGTTAACAAAATCATTTTTATTATTAAGAGAAAATCGAGATTTTCCCGTGATTATTCGAGATTTTTGGATCCCGAATTATCCCGAAATATTCCGGAATTTCGGGATCGGGATTTACAAAAACCCGAATCCCGGGAATCCCGTTTGGTATCCCTACTGGTCATATTGATTTATCATAAAATATGGCGGTGGTTTCTGTACATCGACTGATTTTTGTAAAAAATAAAATAAATAACACAAAATGTACCCTAGTACACGCAAGTTTCCTATAAGACCAGAATATTTCACTTTGGAACTGAATTTTCCAATTTCTTCAAGTAATTCCTATATCATTGTATGGTTCATCACCTCAAAGAGTATGAACATTTCTAACTACACAATTTAATATTCTTACTTATTCTCGTTGAGCAGCAAAATCTTAGAATTAGTGGGACTGTCTAGCATTCACTCTGAATATAGCGTTAGACTTGTCTCCCACTAATCTAAAAACAGTCTCAAGAGTTTTGGTCCACCCTACCGGTCTTAAATCCTATTTTGCTAATTGAAATCCGTCTCCGTATTCAACACCACCTCAGCTGTTTTCAAAAAAAAATATTTAAAAACGTTTTTCATTGCATTTAATGGTCGATTATGAGCAGATTTTTTCGAGTGTACGTTTTGAGGGTAAAAGGCTTTTTGGACAAAAATTAATAATAGAAATCAAGAGTGAAAAACTTACGCACACAGAAATCATTTGGTACATTTATTTCCAACACTCATCTACATACGTAGCGATGTGTAAATTTTAAAATTATAAAATGCTTGGTTGCCTTTAAACATAATATCTCTTACTGACCTACTTAATTAATCATTACATCCCTTTAAGTTAGAATTATCGCCTTGGGCTCTCAAATGTTGTGTGTGGTAATGTTATAGTTGAGTGGTGGAATCTACAATTTAAAGTTGACCCTGATCTAAAGATTTTTTACAAAATTTTCATAAAAATTATATGTAATTACTTTGTTTACCTATCTCCTCTGGCGGTCAGTATTCAAAATACTTTCTGAATGAATTATTAGTTGAAGGAGCAGCTTCTTAATTTTAAAAATTTGATTATTTAATGAATTTTATTTTACAGGCTCTATAATCAAGGATTTCTCAGATGTACTGTAACATGATATTAAAATTTTCTTTGGAAACAACGTTTGTACATTTCCATTTCTTTTAATTGTGTTTTATTATATTGGTCAGTACAGGAAATCGACAGAGACTTACCTGTGGTGCCACAACAGGCCGCTATATATGCTCAAGTGAACTTTAGTTATTAAAGCTATCTATCTACTTTTAGTCTTCCACTTAGATGGATTGATGTATTGTATGTATTGATCAGTTAGAGCAGGGATTTTATTTCCAAACTCTTTAAATAAATTTCATTTACGAAATACTAGACCACGGCCAGTTAGTTGACCAGCAAAACCAAATATGAACCAAAAATATTTCTTTGATGACATCCTCTCAACAGCTTTCTGGCAAAAACTTTGAGAGTAAATAAGTCGATTTTAAACTGTTGCACTAGCGACTTTAAAATTAACGGACTCATATTAAGAGGTGTGAGAAGCTAGGTTGTACTCCTGTCTGAGGTATTATAATGACAAATTATGTACGTATGTATCAGGGATACGTATTCAAAACGATGAGTAGGTTCGAGACATACTTATAATTTTAGATACTTATGCGTATTCATACTTATTTTAATATGATACTCATAATACTCATTCTCTAAGTTGGAAGTACTCGTCGTATTCATACTTAACAATACGCATTATGTTATTGACTTCGACTTGTTTCTACTTAACATTTACACGAAGCACTAAATAAGTATGATTCGCGTACGAAGACTACTATACTCACAAGTGGATTATGTGTATTCTTTGCTTGTTGTATTTGTCTTTCCTTCCTTCTTTGTTTGGTTATGCAACAACAACAAAGGCTATAAATAAGTATTTTTCTAAATTTATGCATCAGAGTGAATTGGCGTATGAATCAAACATATTTCAAATGTTGTGAGTTTGATGTCAACGTTGTACTCATACTCATTGTTACTTATACTTAAAAATCAATGTCTTAGCGAGTACGAATGAATCAGAGTAGTTGAATTTCAATTCTGTTGATTCACTCATATGCAAAATTACAAGAGTGCATATGAGTAGCGGAAAAACTATTCTTTGCTTATCTCTGGTATGGATGTATTAATGGGATCCCTTGGATTATAGCTAACATTAGATTTGACTTAAACAGTGGGGCTTAAAGATATTGTGTACATACAGCACTTGCGTTCATAAGATAACATAACGATTATGTTATGTTATGTTATGTTATCTTATGAAGAGGTACTTCATAGCCAAAAGACAAGTCCAGATTGTTAAGTCCAGACAATTACCTAAATTTAAGCTTAAAACCAATTAGAAAAGAAAGAACGAATTTAGCGAATGATTTGATATCAATGATTTGAACTGGTATTACGAACAAGACCTTTGGATAATGATCACCACTTTCCAATTTCTTTGTGCAGATCTAGCTATTATAATGAAATACCTCACATTCCTTGCGTATAGCTATGCACGATGTAGTATGTAGTTTTGCAATACCCACCATTCTGTTTTACTGTGTATCAACTCTGGTTTAAAATTACCAATTAAAATTCGAATTTCGAAATTTTCATATCAAATATTCATTTCGCTATGGATCTGCATAAAAATATCACTTTACGTTTTATAATAGATTAGTATGAGGCACGTGTAAATGAAAGTGCGTATATGCATAACTGTGTGTGCGTGCAAATTCGTATGTATTTTATAAATAATAATCCACATAAATTATAGCCGTTATCATTATTTTCGTATCTGTATCCGTATCCGTTATCAAATACTTGACATATTGGTCATTTGATTTTTAATACATTGTAATTCCCTTCTGTTAAAGCATATTCATTTTGCGACAGACTTAACATGGGTTATTTTCTTCACCTCTACTTAATCACCTACGTATACAACAGCAACAACAGCAACAACAATAGCAATAACAATCATTATTAAATAGAACAATTAATACCCCATCAAATTACATTTGTGGGCAATTTCTTTTCCCCCATCTCATCTCTAACAAATTTATTTGATTAATTACTGTTGCAACAACAAAAATGGGTTTTAAATTTATTATCGCACTGATGATGATAGAACGAATAAGTTTTATTTTATATTTTAAAGCAAATGTGTTGTTGCAATCTTTAATAAAAAACATACAAAAACAAAAAAAATAAAGGATATCGATTTAAAGAAAACCACCAACGATTATGAAGATGGCGATGGGCATTTAAGGTACATAAAGTGGTGTACATTTCGTCTTGATAGACGGGGTTGGATTGGATCCTTAACCAAACAGTATAATTTTTTGACATTTTATCATTGATATGGGTTCAGTTCAGTTTAAAAGGAAATTTTAAAATTTGTTTATGCTTGTCTAAAAGGGTGCTGGTGCTTGTGCTGGTGCCATACGCGTTTGTGTGTTTGCATTGTAAGTAAAACGTTTTTGAAAATTACACCACAAATCCTTGGAATTATGTTGGCAATTATGTTTTAATTTTTGGTATTTTGTCTATATTTTACAATACTTACACACATACAAACATATATACATACTTCAACTCTTTGTACTAAATATTGTATCTATATATGTATGTATGCCTGTATGTAAGTATGTAAATTAACTAAATAATACAGACGAAAAGTTTACATTAAAGGGTTGCTTTGGGTTATAAATATATTCCGAATAATTTTTCCACACATCCTTTTGCCTGAACACTTTGAATAATAATTAAATTTAGTCTGGAAATATTGACGGCATACAAGTAAATTAAATATTTACAACCAGAATTTTGACAAATTTTTTATAAAATTTCTATGTCTTTTAGTTGACGTACATTTTTAAAAGCGTCTGGAAAAAAAAAATTATTTTATTTTGTAAAGCAAGTTCAATTTTAAGGTTCTTACAGGCGTATTGTGTGAACGACTGAAGCCACTCGTCAAAACACTGATTGGACCTTATCAGTGCGGCTTCAGACCTGGCAAGTCCACCATCGACGAGATCTTCACACTACGCCAAATCCTGAAAAAGACCCACGAAAATCAAGTCGACACACACCATCTTTTTGTCGATTATAAGGCTGCTTTCGATAGCCCCATAAGGGATCGTGTTTTTGCCGCAATGTCTGAGCTCGGTATACCTGCTAAGCTGATAAGGCTATGCAGAATGACGTTGAGCAATTCCTGCAGCTCCGTCAAGGTAGGAATGGACCTCTCCGAACCTTTTGATACCGTGCGAGGTTTCAGACAAGGCGATCCCTTATCATGCGACCTCTTCAACTTCGTCATGGAGAGTGTTCTGCGAAAGGCGGGAGTGCATCGTAATGGCACTATTTTTCAAAAAAGTGTCCAGTTGCTTGCGTACGCTGACGACATCGACATCATAGGGCGTACCAAACGGGATGTCACTGCTGCCTTTAGTGCTATTGAACGGGAGTCTAAGAAGATGGGTTTGGCAGTAAATGAGGGCAAAACGAAGTATATGTTATCGACAAGTAGAGCCGTGCGGCGTATTGATTCACATATTACGGCCGATAACTATACTTTTGATACAGTCAAGGAATTCATTTACCTTGGCTCCGCCGTTACCACCGAAAATGATGTCAGTCTGGAGATCAAGCGCAGGATTACTCTTGCCAACAGGTGCTATTATGGTCTCAATAGGCAATTGAGTAGCAGAGACCTCTCTCGCAAGACGAAACTAATACTCTACAAGACGCTCATCCTACCCGTGCTTCTCTATGGCGCAGAAGCATGGACCCTATTAAGAACTGATGCAGCTGCCTTGAGAGTATTCGAGAGAAAAGTCCTACGTAGGATCTTCGGTCCAGTGCGAGTTGGCGATGATTTTCGCATCCGATTTAACAGTGAGCTGTATGAGCTCCTCAACGACATGGACGTTGTACAGCGTATTAATATCCAGCGGCTGCGCTGGCTCGGCCATGTCGTTCGAATGGAGGAGGATGCTCCGGCGAGACGAGTGTTTGATGCGGGGATCTGCGGAAGTCGGCGAAGAGGACGACCTTGTATCCGTTGGAAGGACCAAATCGAAGAAGCCCTGTCATCGATTGGTGTGACCAATTGGCGTAGGCGCGCAAGAAGCAGAGGCGCCTGGAAGGATGTGTTGCGGCAGGCCGAAATCCGTTAATCGGGTTGTTATGGCCAATTAAGTAAGTAAGTTCAATTTTAGTCTTTTGCAACACGTACTTTCGATAACATATTTTGTTGAAGCTCCATGTGTCAATTAGTTGTCAGTTATTCAGTCTTACTTACTTACTTAATTAATCATAACAACCCGATTAACGGATTTCGGACTGCCGCAACACATCCTTCCAGGAGCCTCTGCTTTTTGAGCGCCTTCGCCATCTGGTCACACCAATCCTCGATTTGGTCCTTCCAACGGATACAAGGTGGTCCTCTTCACCGACTTCCGCAGATCCCCGCATCAAATACCCGTCTCGCCGAAGCATCCGCCTTCATTCGAACGACATGGCCGAGCCAGCGCAGCCGCTGGATATTAATACGCTGTACAACGTCTACGTCGTTGAGGAGCTCATACAGTTCACTGTTGAATCGGATGCGGAAATCATCCCCAACTCGCACTAGACCGAAGATCTTACGTAGGACTTTTCTCTCGAATACTCTCCAGGCAGCTGCATCAGTTCTTATGGGGTCCATGCTTCTGCGCCATAAAAAGCACGGGTAGGATAAGCGTCTTGTAGAGTATTAGTTTCGTCTTATGAGAAAGGTCTTTGCTACTCAATTGCCTATTGAGACCATAGTAGCACCAGTTATGCAGTCATTTTTGTTAAAAAATTCGTCCATTAGATGATATTGTAAAGAAATAGTGCCTTCAATGGTGTATATGTATAGTACACACTAACCAATTAATGAGTTCATGCTAAAATATTGTGCTCATCAGTCTCTTAAATAATTTTTGAGATAAAGCCCAGTGTGGTTTTGTTAAAAAAAACTGAATAGCAATGAGCACCACCGGATATTGCTATGCCATTGATTTTTATAGTGCATAATCTGATGCAGATTTTACTGTTCTCTTAGAATCAAAAGTAGTTTAAAAATTACTGCTGAAGATGAACTCTCATCAAGGAGAGTTACGAATTATTTTTTGATAATTTTCGTACCTGGTTTCTCTTAGTGGAATTTAGAAAAGAAGGATATCGTGCAGCGGAAAACTTATGAGAAAATAGAACTAAACAGTGTTCTTCAAAAGCACAGAAAAATCAAAAAAAAATCTGGTGTAATATAATAACAGATTTTATAAAAAAAAAAAAATTATAAAATTCCCTTGGAAGAATAACAGTGCCTGTATTATGGAAACAAACTACAGTCAACCCTCCTATAATGCGTTATATGGAAACCACGCTATAAGAAACTCAGAGATCAGGGTCCAAACTAGGCTAATTCATAGCGCGTTCTATGGAAACCGTCTACCGCGTTGTATGGAAACCGCGCTATAAGAAAAACAGAATTTATACAAATCACATCATTCGTACCTCGTTATATGGAGACCAAGAAATCAAAAAGGCAAGATAAATTATAAAATACTTTTATTGAATTCAAGAGATCTTATAAGGATTGATAAAAAAATTAAATAAAAACTAAACTAAAAGACTAGTTTCCAACAAAAGTAAGAAAGACTTGCAAAATAATGTAATTTTTTTATTATTTATTCTCACTTGGTTCTTCTTCATTCATGGTTACTTTAAATAGAAAATCCAACTGCTATTGTTTTGCACGGTACTGTATCTCGGATGAGCTTTTTCGTCGAAAATAGAACTGATATTAAATCCTCTTACAATATCTAGTTACTATTCATTCATAGCCTGTTTGGAAGGAACTTATGGGATGCAGAAAACCGCGCCATAAAAGTACCGCGTTATAGAAGGGCTGTCGCAATTTCAGCTCCGCGTTATATGGAAACCGCGTTCTGAGAGCAGCGCGTCATAGGACGGTTGACAGTATACGTATAGACATAGTATCATAAGGGGCATTAATACAAATTGTCATTAACTAAAGAAATGATTTTAACGGGCAGATAAATTGTTGTTCATTATTATAAATGGATAAGATGGTAGAAGTGAGCGTTAAGCTATATTGAGTATCATCCCATAGGTTAAAGTTAAGTTCATACTTCAACTTGTCATATTTTATGTAATTTTCAATATGCCAACTTCAAATATTATGAAAATGGGTATATACAACAAAAAAAGCCCGTGGTTGTCACTGCGTTAAAAAAAAAACTAGTTTAATTGAGCAATGTTATCGACATTGCTCTGGCACTGCCATACTTTTGAAAACAATTTATTTTATCTGTAAATTGTAATGACGAAAAAATGTGTAAAGGTAAATTTCCAGGTATCCTTAGCTAAAACCAACTTTAACAGCAAATTGCAATAATGGCCCTAAAAGACTTTCAGTCTTATTTGACTGCGTTTATAACGAACTCTGTTGTAACGAATTTTTGGTTATTACGTACATACTTTCAAGTCCCAACGTTTTAATAACAATTTTCATACAAAAAACTTCGTTTATTGCGAATTGATTTATAACGAATTCTCGGTTAAAAGGAACTACTTTAAATGGTTCATACATTTTACCTTTTTTATAGCGAACCCTCAGAAATAACTTTAAAGTGTGGCAATAGTATTTACTTTTATTTAATATGGCAGCATTAAATTATAACTCAGCATCTTTAATCAGGTGCTAGATAAAAGGAATTAACACAAATTTTTGGTTTTTAATAAAAAAAAAAATACTTTTTGTTGTTAATAAATGAAAAAATTCTTTGAATTTTATATTTTCTTCCATGACCTTACCCCGTTTATTACGAACTTTGCCCATAAAGAACTATTTTTTCTGGTTCTACGGAGTTCATTATAACCGGGTTTGACTGTATTTACATTACTTATACCGTTATGGCTGACTGTATGTATGTATGTAGATGGAGTAGATAATACGGTTCTTAAACGCCGTAGTCTAGTGAGTAGTACATTGGCTTAATGGACGTGTGGCCATTGTCAGTCGTCTTCAAGGCAGGTTTCAGGCAAAAACTCTAAGGGTAAATGAAATTGCAATGAAAAGTTTCGGAGTCGACTTTAAACTGTTGATAATACTACTCATGTATGAAATAAACGCACAACAAACAAGTGTTGTGAGAAAGTAGTTCTTAATATTGACTGAATGATGGTAATGACCACGTAAAGCATGTAAATATATATTTCAAGAGTTCACTGTCAATATAGAAATTCTTTAAACATTTTCAAAGGTAAAACGACGGTGTATCCAATTGAATACCTTACTTATTGAATTATTAGAATTATTTTTCTTTTTTTTTCGTGTTTAGTTTCCTGAAGATAGAAAACATCAATGCTGGTTTTATTTTGGCGGTCAGTAGGATAGAAGCACTCTAATTGGAGATTGCTTATAGCGTTGAGTAGAACTAAGTTCATTTACAGTAAATGTAGTCTATCAGTTTTTTTTTTTTTGCTTTTTAGTTTACTGTTATTTTAACAGAGCATCTAAATGTCAAAGCTTTAAATGCTAAAATGTTTTAAAGATACTAAAATATTTACTTGAGAAAAAGTTTCAATAGTATCTCATGGATACATCAAATAAAAGGGTTTAAAAATTTGCTAACTATCAGCAAGAGCCATCTATATGTCGATAGCTAAACTTTAAAAGTATCTGTAAGATACTTTTCATATTTTTATCATGAGCAAATGAAAGGCACGAAGTATATTAATAAAGCAAATCTCACCACCAGAAATGCTTTTCTTTTTTATATTTTTTCGTTCATTGCATTCGATATACAGAGGCGCTGAAGCATTCACGTAAATAATTTCCGTTTTATTTTGATATTCATTTCCAACAAGCTATTGTGTTAATGTATGGACTTAATCAAAATAGGTCAAAAAAGATGTTCAAGAGAAAAAACCACCTTATGTTGCACTAGACTTAGAAGGACAGAATAAAGAAACAGAGTATCCGCTATAAAAAAGTGACTTGTAATAGGATATTTATGGCCCTGGTCAGAGATCAGCAACGAGTATTCAAAACGATGAGTAGATTCAAATCATAATTATTTTTATGTGATAATCATACTACTTATGCTCAAAGTTGAAAGTACTCCCAATATTCACAGTTAATAATACGCATGATATTATTGACTTGCACTCGTCTCTACTTAACATTTACACGAAGCACGAAATAAGTACGATTCGCGTACGAACACTACTATACCCACAAGAAGATTTGCTTGTTGTCTTTGTCTTTCCTTTCTTCTTTGTTTGTATGTATATGCAAAAACAACAAGGGCTGTAAATTTTGATAAATGATTCGAGCCACTAGAATGAGTTATAAGTATTATAAGTATTTTTCTAAATTTATGAGTCAGAATGAGTAGGCATATGAATCATGTTTGAATGTTGTGAGTTTGATGTCAACGTTGTACTCATGCTTATTGCTACTTATACTTATAAACCAATGTTGTAGCGAGTACGAATGAATCATAGTTGTTGAATTTCAATTCTGTTGATTTACTTAAACACAAAATTACATGAGTGCTTATGAGTAGCGGAAAAACGATTCATAGTTGATCTCAGATAAGTTCTTCAGCGATGTGGTAAATACGGTACTCTTATGGGTAATGTTGACAATGACATGAAATTTACCAATAAAGTTTCTAAACCCAAACAAATATTTATCTGTGTCAGGCTCATACTCTAAAACGTTCTAATATGTTTTAACTATATTTTGTGTTAGACATTATCGTATATAGCAACAATAGTACACTAATTTGTCTGAAAACAATCCTTTACGTTCTGGCACGGGTTTAACTCCCATAACATTATGGGCGTGTTAATTTATATAGACTTCAACGACACCTACAGTTTCAACTCGACCCAACGACTTAGAGGGTTTAAAAGAAATTATATTTTTTCCAGAAATTCTGTACGGAAGTCGCCGAAAAAAATTTTTTTTTTTATTCTTTTCGTTAAAGAAACCTAACCTTCGGTTTAATCAGTAGCCTCACCTCCAATAAACCAACACACATCCTATTAGACTGCAGCGGCTTTGATGTGTCTAAAGTATTTCATTTAATTGCTTCATGCTTAGATATCTTTAATTATATTTTCACATTTCATTATTTAAATTTTTTTTTATTGTAATTTTGATTATATAAAATTTTATCAATTCATAGAAATTGTTGTTATTTACAAGATTAATTACTAGTAATTAATATGGATTTTCAATTACATACTCATACATACTGAATTAAAGAAAGTTTGTACACACATGAATCATGATATTAGGATTAGGAGAAAATGATTTTAAATCAGAAATTACAAACTTCCAAGAAAAAAAAAAAAAAATAATAAAAAAAAAAGAATAGAATCAAATAAATCTATGGAAATTATAAAATTACATGTATGTGTACATGTATATACATTCATATAAATTGTGTATATATGAGTAGATTCACTAATGTACTTTCAAGATTTCTTATATTTCGTAGGATATTTTTGAAGCCTTCCATGTCAATTTGCTACCCACTGACATTTTCAGATAATTAACGTTAACCTTCTGTGATATTATCTCACCCAGGAGTCAAATATCCTTTCATTTAGATTTTTCTCCTTTTTATAGCCTTTTTAAAGTCCAAAGATAAGCACCATCAATTTACAACCTCAAGACCTCTGTCATTCATTTGATTTGAATATCATAAGCTCTGTGGTCCTTCTACATAAGGTCTAATTCAGAGATCAGCAATAAGTATTCAAAAAGATGTGTAGGTTCGAGTCATACTTATAATTTCAGATACTTATACGCATTCATACTTATTTTGATATCATACTCATACTCAAAGTTGGAAGTATTCGTCGTATTCATACTTATCAATATGCATGATGTTGTTGACTTCGACTCGTCTCTACTTAACATTTACACGAAGCAAAAGAAAATTTCAAACAGGGGTGATAAAAATCAAAAACTTCATAATTCTGGCTGATGTATCATATTTGATACACACGACTTTCCTAGCGATTCTTAAGTGATGGGTATGTAATTTTTTTAAATTTTTAACGATTTTGTGAAGCTTTATCGTAAATAATATATTATTTATGATATTTGAGAAGGAGATAAAAGATAAGTGTTGGAGGAAAGTGAAAAGGCTGAAATTTCTGTTAATGATATATAATTGATATTGATGGGAGTAGGGGTAGTCTAGTCAGATCAAGGTTCAGACCTCAGGTCAGTATTTCAAATTTACAACGAAAGGTTGTTATGTCCGATTATATATGTAATATTCCTCCTGCTGGAGACCCTAAAGGAGAAGAAAACAGAAGATCGTCTTATGAACTAACGAAATTATTGGCAGCAACAAACATGACAATTGAATGTTTATCGTCTAATATGGTACCACTTGGAACACAGAAACGCAATCCTTTAGCAGTTAGCGAAGAGATAATTTTACGAATCTTTACGCAGATTGCTAAGAGCTGTTTCCGAAATATTGTAGAGTCTTACTTACTACCCGTCTCATATTTATCTTATGTGACAGACAAACTTTTGGAAAAAGTATTTCGTTCTATGTTTTATTTCATAGATATTACAGTTGCTAATATTTCGGTCAACTACGTACGTATGAGATAACAGAATAATTCATTTTGATAATGTGCTAATTGGAAAAGATGATAATTTTATATCTATAATGGCTTTCCGAAGAACGACTTGAAAGTCTTTTAGCTTTTAATAATCCCAATAATTTTGACGCTCTAGATTAGTAACAAACTGAATTTTATTGTCGTTATAAATTTCGTGGTGTAGCAAGAACTTACAGCTGTAATTGGGAAATCAGAAAGGACTCAAAGGGAAAGCATTGTTATTGACATAATTGATGTTTTGTTGCTACGAGACACTCTTTTACCTCACATGATGTTGACAACAAGTTTTTCTAACGAAATGTAACAATGGCGTGTACCATCAGGTTTCAGCTAGCGCTCAATTGAGAGTGTTATTGCTAGATGTTAAATTATTGCCATTTAGAAAATAAATAAAACCAAGCTGACATGAAGTGTCTGATTTTTCCATAAAAAATTATGCTTCAATGTACATCATGTCAAAAATTTTGGCGTAAATTTCATAAAAATTATAATAGAATGTAATAATATAAAATAGTTTTATCTGAAGTCGCCGTGGTCTAGTGGGTAGTGTGTTGGCTTATTAGACGAAAGGCCCGGGTTCTTCGGCGACTTCCTCTCAGCAGATTTCTGGCAAAGACTCTGAGAGTAAAAATTGCCATGAAAAGCTTCTCAAAAATCTGTCGTTGGAGTCGACTTTAAACTGTAGGTCCCGCTACTCATGTATAAAATTAACTCACACAACATAAGTGGTGAGAGAAGCTAGGTCGTAATCCTGACTGAAGGGTTATAATGGCCAATTATGTATGTATGTATGTAGTTTTATTAAAATGAATTAAAATAAATCAAAATATTAAAATTATTCAACAAAGTCTATCAATAATCCTGACAATACTATGTACTACAAGTATGTATCAAAAGTGATACATAGACTAGGATTACGAAATTTTTTTAAGGCTCGATCTACGGTTAAACATAATACTTTGCACCTTGTTATACAAAGCTTTAATGTACTAAAGTAAAGAAATTGATGTAATATTTTAATTGTTAAAAATCGTCAAAATAAGTGCATAAATCATAATGTCGTCAAAATGACATATTTGGAGCTCAAAATCGTCAAAATGGCGATAAATAGTCAAATCTGGCAGCTATGTTTTAAGGCAATCTAAGGCTACTGTGAGTTATTTTATGCATATTGTGTCTTGATTAGAAGATTAGCATATAAGTTCTGGGAGTAGATTTAGATTTTAGTAATGTTTCCCAACATCTTTAACAAGAAAAATTAAAGCCTAAAAGGTGTAAAATGCTTAGTAATGTCTTGGGCATACAAACCACTACAACTCGACAATCGAAAATTGGCGAGTAATATCTTAGAAAAAAAATTAAAAACGAATACAAAATCAATTTTTGCTTTATAATTTTTTTATAAACATTTTCTCATTTTTTTTTTTTCTTTATATTTTTATTTATTTCTATTCGTTTAAAAGAATTCAGTTTCTTTTCTGTGTATTTAACTCAATTGGAAAACAATACAAGTCAAAAATAAGTAACAAATTGTTTTTAAAAATGTTAAATATTATCATTCATCTGTTTTAAAGTAAAAAATAAAAGATATGACCTTAAGATATGTTTTTTTTTTTATAAGTATGTCTGTATATGTATTTATATATATATATATTATATATATGTATGATATACATATAATATTTATATGTCCTATATACATAGTTAAGTATTATTTAAAAATAATATTTAATATTACAATCTTATTTCGTCACAACTTAGAGATATGTTATTACAACAAACATAGATAGAAAGAGAGAGAGAGCGAGAGATATGCTTAAATAATTACAATTACAATACTTAAAAACTATTTTATAAACGTTTTTTTTTATTCTTTTTATATCATTTTGGGATTATGGAATAAATCTTTTTTTGCCTCTTACTTTCCTCTCATATTAGTGGTTATTTGTACAAATTTAAAATAACTTTTTTTTTTATATTTCAAATATTATTTTTGGGTTTTTTTAACTTAATAATACTACAGTCAAACCCGGTTATAACGAACACTGTGAGACCAGATCAGCTGATTAAAGATGCTGAGGTATAATTTAGTGCTGCCATATTAAATAAAAGTAAAGACTATTGTCACACTTGAAAGTTATTTCTGAGGGTTAGTTATAAGAAAAGTAAAATGTTTGAAATTTAATTACTGGGACCATTTAAAATAGTTCCTTTCTACAGAAATTCGTAATAAACGAAGTTTTTTGTATGAAAATTGTTATTAAAACGTTGGGACTTGAAAATATGTACGTAATAACCAAGAATTCATTATAACCGAGTTCGTTATAAACGTGTTTGACTGTATTGTCACTTACTTTTTCTTTCGTTTATTTGTTTGTTTTATAAACTATAATTTAATTTATTTATCATTTTATGGTTTTACTTTCTTTTTTTTTATATTTACTAACATTCAACTAATTTATATACTATAGACTATATAACACAACATCTGGTACTCTAAATTACTTAGAATGCAAAAAAAAAATGAAAAAGAATTAAAAAATTCATACTATTTGTTTCTTTTATTCACATATGCATGTATTTTATATTCTAGTATATAACATTATGCTCAATATTTTGCTTTATTTTATAATTTAAAGTTATTTATTTTTATTATTTCGTTTTGTATGACTTTATTTCTGTCTTATCAAAATAGATTCAATAAATTTCTGTTCTTCTTTTCATGACATTTTAAAAATTTCCGTGCAAATGGTATAATATAAATGACCCACTTGCTTAATTTGTACAAATTAAACTTTCTTTAAAAATTTTCAATATTTTTTTGTGAATCTTAAAACCATAATCATAGCATGTAGTAAAAACAATTTTTATCTGATAGAAAGTCGCAAAAAAAAAACAATCGTTTTATCTGCACTAAAAACATGTTGCTCTTATGACAAAAGGCTGCCTAGGATTTGGAAGTTATTTGCAAAACAAAAATTCTGAAATATTTTTCAGATTCCTGTTGTTTTAAAGAAATTGAAGGTAACTATTTTTAAAATACAAAAATTCAATTTCTTTTGAGAGCTCCATAGGAGTATTATTGAACTTTTGAAATTTTAAAGGGAAACATACATAATTGGTCATTACAACCCTCCAGTCAGGATTATTGAACTAGTTTCTCACACCACTTATGTTGTGTGCGTTAATTGTATTCATTACTGGCGGGACCTACAGTTAAATTCAACTCCGAACGACAGATTTTTTTGAGAAATTTTTCATGGTCGTATTATAATTAAACACTTTCGAAAGTTTAAAACAATTAAATGGCAAAAATATATGACTTTATGAGAGACGCTAGGACGTAATTCTGAATTTCAAATATAGCATCGTATAGATAGTCCCGGCAGAAAGGGACTTGTCGACAAATTAACTTTTTTTTTTTTGAAGGAACAACTCAACTCACCCAAAGGAGTAGCGCAGATCCAGGGAACGTGTTCAAAGAAACCATGTGAAGCAAACTGTTAAAAACAGCGATGAAAATATTTTGGTTTGGGGATGCTTAATATGGTGGCATGTTGGCCCTCTACATTTAGTAGATGGTATCATGTGAAAAAAGACTATCTAAAGATTCTGCAAGCCCATCTTCCGAATTTTATGGACAAATGTGCTTATCCCGAATAAGAATTTATTTTCCAACAGGATGGTGATCCGAAGCACACAGCAAAAATTGTAAAGATATGGGATGGGAAACAAAATTTTCAATTGCTGGAATATCCGCACAAAGTTCAGACCTCAATTCGATTAGAAATTTTTGGCCATTCGTGAAAATCCGGCTCGGACAGCACGAAACAGCCTCAACAGGCATTGTCAAACTTTGGGATCGTATAAATGCGAAATGGCATCGAATTCCGAAAGATCTTATTGATCATTTGGTAGAAAGCATCTCAAACCACATAAATCAAGCTATTTCTAATAACTTTCTATGGACCAAATATTGAAATTGGGCCAGTTTCTTGAATTTTCTTTAAACGTGCAAAATTATTTTCGTTTTTTCATTCAAACTCATTGAATTCATTTCATTAATTATTGTTTTTTTATTGCTATTTGTTAAGAATAAAATGACGAATTAAAATTAATTTTTGTTTTGTATTTTTGTGAATGACGAAAATCAGTATTGTGAACATGCACTCACCTCTGCTCGTCACTGTATGTATTTAAGTAATAAATGCTGAAAACTCTAACGAAGAAGAAAACAGAAGCTCGTATTATGAACTGACGATTGTATTGGCAGCAATAAACCTGACAATAGGATGTTTACCGCCTAAGATGGTACTACTTGGAACAGAGAACAGCATTCCTTTAGCAGTTAAGGAAGAGAAAATATTACCAACCTTTACGCAGATTGCAAGCAGCTGTTTCCAAAAATTTTGTAGAGTCTTTCTTACTGTTCTTCTCATAATTGTCTCACTTACCAGACAAACATTAGAAAAGTATTTCGCCCTATGTTTTATTTCATGGATATTACAGATGATAATATTTCGGTCAACTACTGTACGTATGAGATAACAGAATAATTCGCTTTGATAATTTGCTAATGGGAAATGATGATAATTTTACATCTAAAATGGCTTTTCAAAAAATGACCTGAAAGTCTTTCAGCTTTTAATAATCCCAATCATTTTGCCGCTCTAGATTAGTAATAAACTGAATTTTATGGTCGTTATAAATTTCGTGGTCTACGGAAATGGAATTGGCAGTTTTAGTTTCAAGTACATGCTACTTGTGTAGCAAGTACTTACAGCTGAACTTGGGAAACCTGTATCCGGGAAATCAGAAAGGGAGGAATCGCAAAGGGAAAGCATTTTTATTGACATAATCGATGTTCTATTACTACGGGAAACTTTTTTACATCACATGACGTTGCCAGCAAGCTTTTTTAATGAAATACAATAATGGTTTGTACCATCCAGGTTTCAGTCTGCCCTCATTTGAGAGTGTTATTGATGAGAGTGACAATAAGCTGCCCCATTTAAACAATTGAACATTTATAAATCGGCACAAAGCAAGGGTGTTAGAAGTAAAATTATTGCCATGAAGTATTTGATTTTTACGTTAAAAGCTATACTATGTACATCATGTCAAAAATGTTGAAGAAAATTTCATAAAAGTGATAATAAAATGTAATAATATAAAATAGTTTTATTAAAATGAATTAAAATAAATCAAAATATTAAAATTTGTATCTATCAATAATCGTGAAAATACTATATGTACTACAAAGTATGTATCAAAAGTGATACAAAGCTAGAATTATGAAGTTTTTTCAAGGCTCGATCTATGGTTAAAGCTTTGATTGACGAAACCCTAAAGAGGTTAGCCAAAAAATTCTAGAAGTTACCAAACTGAGACAGATGAAATATTAAAAGAAATGTTTAAATACTTTA
Organism: Sarcophaga peregrina; assembly: GCA_014635995.1. Taxonomy (NCBI): domain Eukaryota; kingdom Metazoa; phylum Arthropoda; class Insecta; order Diptera; family Sarcophagidae; genus Sarcophaga; species Sarcophaga peregrina. The sequence continues at coordinate 43,662,907 of CM025789.1, forward strand.
AAATTACACGTTGCGATAGTGAAAATACATCCGAGTAACTACACAGTCTATTTACTAGGTTGTGTTGTGTTCTACAATCAATAATTTATTGTGTGAAAAGATAAAAAAAAACAGTTTTTGTTAAATAAAACAAGTTTGAAAGGTTCGAGAATAATAAAAAATAAATATTTTTGAGTTCTGCTTAACTAACTGAACAACTTGGATTAGGTAGTTACTCGGGTGTATTTAATTTTTTGTGTTTTGTCGCATAGTGTTATTATACAAATTACAAAACTGAATTATAATTCTTGTTCATTCAAATATTGTCATATAGTGTGTATATTTTACATTTTGTTTACATATTATGCATACCATATATGTAGGATTAAATAAGTACAATTTAAGCATATTTTTTTTCTATTCATTCTGTTCATACTGTATTCGTATTATAAATTTTCTTCTTTTGTTTCGTAATTAAAAACTACAATTTTAATAGGAATATTTAGTTTCCTTTACATAAAAATTCATTCATTTTTTGTATTATTCAACTAACATATCTTTTGCTTTTTTTTTTTTGTTTATATTTAGATTTATTGTATTCATTTTCTGTTTTTATTTTTTTGTTCTTTTATTTTTCAATTTTTAAACATTTTTCTTTCTTTTTTTAAATTTTCTATAATTTATTCATATATATTTTTTGTTTTTGTTTTTCTTTTTATTTATTTATTTATTTATTTAGTTTATTGCAGTCTTTTTCTTAAATATCTCATTTTTTTATTTATTTATTTATATGTATACGTAGTATGTACAATTAAGATTATTGGTTTTTAATTAATTTCTTTATTTACTCTGTTCATCAATAGGGGGTTTTTAATGCCATTTTGTAATGCTTAATCATAATAAATATATTTGGGGGGGTAAAATACTAAATTTAAACACAACTCTCAGGACCCGGTAGGGTGTCCGTTATAATGTGATTACGATTAGCGGCAGTTTTCTGTGTTATCGATAGATTTGCGGAAGCAGATGGTGTTAAGGTAGACGTGGGCATAGCGGCTGGACTATTTGTCACTCCCATAACTGTACCTAAGCCTAAGCCCTTTGGTAAGGTCATATGGCCCATTGTGTTCGCAGATGATGCCAAAGCCGTGGTGGATTGATTTGAGCCTGCACCTCCACTGCCACCTCCAACTATTGCATTCGTTAGCATCCCTGCAGCTGATTTACTTAGATTATAATCAATTAATGTGCTGGCAGTAAGATAATCGGTTATCGATAATTTTTCACCACCTAAGGTATGATGGCCTGTTGATGTATGTTGCTGCTGTTGCTGGTGTTGCTGTAGCACCCCACTACTATGTGGCAATGTGTGGTGATTTGTATAGTTGCCATTGCTTAAATTGTTTTGCATTAGTGATGATTGTGCTGTGGCATTGTTGGTAAGTGAGCCATTACCCCCACTGCCGCTCGAACTTAATGTACTATTACTACCGCCATAGTTCATACTCAATGGTAGTGGGTCATAGCGTGATATATCGTGACGATTGAGAGCATCATACAAAAGTGGTGGTGTTTGGTAATGTTTTCTAGAATCTTGTCCCAGTTTTAAAGTACTCGATTGCGAAGGGGGACTATTAAGCTGTTGCTGCAATGGGTCAGTTGAATTGTCATTGTAATTCAATGTTGGTGAGTCCTACAAGAGAAAATAAAACATTTTTTTTTTCTGTTAATTCAACAATTTTCTATTTTAAAACAGCCAATCAACAAAGAATACTTTTTTAATATTTCGTTCATATATGATCTGTGCAGAAACATTTTTATGAACTTTATATTTACAGTCAAACCCGCGTATAACGAACTCCGTGGGACTAGAAAAAATAATTAGTTATAGGCAAAGTTCGTAATAAACGTGGTGAAGTCATAGAAGAAAATATAAAATATAAGAATTTTTTTCATTTATTAAAAACAAAAAGTATTTTTTTTTTATTAAAAACCAAAAATATGTGTTAATCCTTTTTACCTATCAGCGGATTAAAGATACTGAGTTAGAATTTAGTGCTGCCATATTAAATAAAAGTGAAGACTATTGCCACAATTCCAAGTTTTTTCTGAGATTTCGTTAAAAAAAAGTAAAATGTATGAAATTTAATTACTGGGACCATTTAAAGTAGTTCCTTTTAACCGAGAATTTATTATAAACGTTGGGACTTGAAAATATGTACGTAATAACCAAGAATTCATTATAACCGAGTTCGTTATAGACGGGTTTCACTGTATGTTGGTACATACCACATCAATATATATTTTTTGTTAGTTTTGCATAAACCACTAGAGGACTTTTACCATTTTTTATGCATTCCATACAAAGCTAAAAAACTTACATAGTTTCCTGTTGTTGAATTATTACCAGGGCCACCAGCTCCTCCACCCACTACACCACCATTCGTATTGGTATAATTTAATGCCTTTGAGCCTACTCCTCCATTGCTGGTATTAGTATCTATGAAAATACCACTTGGACGATTTCCCAATGGTGATGATGTTGCGCTACCCGTTGCATTTTTTTGTGCACTTAGAATATCCGGTTGCTTTTCAATACCTTGTTTTAATGTATACGCTACAACTAAACGCTGATGGCCGGGTCCAGTCTCTAGAGGGGCCGTAACTGTAACATCCATGCCTATAAAAAAGTAATGCCGAAACACAAATACATGCATAAATTTATTTTACAAAAAATATTTTGAAAAAATATTTCTAAAAAGTACAATTTTTTTATACAAAAAAAAAAAAAACACAAAAATAGAGCAACAATTATGCAGATTTTTTGCCATTTTTTGTTGTTGCTTTGTTTAGGTTTTCTTTTACAATACAAAATAAAAAAAAAATGCAAATAGAATTGTTAATATTTAGGCTAGAAAGAAAATTCTATTCAAATATTCATTATTCTGCTTCTCTTAAACATTGAATTATAAATTTAAGAACATCTTTGAGAGAAAAATTTAAGTTTTTTAAAACCTTTACTAAGTGTCTGAATGCATTATAGAAATTAAAGGATCAAAAATATAACCAATAAGGAAAATATTTAAGGAATTTAAATTTAAAGTTTGACAGGTATTCGAATTTCTACCTTCGAATTTGTTAATTGTTGACAGAAGATCAGATCAGAATAACAATCTACAATATCCTCCTCAATCATCTACGATGCTTCATCCCTCAATGATTCTTTCAAAACACTATTCTATAGCTAGCATGGGAACCACTTTTCATCGCTCATAATTATTCGGTTAAAGCATGATTCTCTTTAGTTTGCTTGTAATAGTTCTAGGCTCATCGAATTAAATCCAAAAGGCTATGGCAACTTAAAAAATGGAAGGCACTGTGCGATTCTCGTAAACTAACCGATAAGTCTGGTTTAAACGGTTTCCATAGTCTTACTTACTTAATTAATATTTACAACCTAGCTTCTTAGACCACTTATGCTGTTTGTATTAATTTTAAAGTCCATTCCGAACGACAGATGTTTGAAAAACTTTTCATGACAGTTTCATTTTACTTTCAGAATTTTTGTGAGCAGTCTGATGAGAGGAAATCGCCGAAGGAAAATTTTCTCATATTCTGTTTCGCCTGACCTGGTTTTGAATCATTGCCTCACGTCCAATACGTCAGCACACTACCTATTAGAGTACGGTACTAGATTACGTCATCTTCGCAATTAGCATCTTTTTGAGCAGCCAAAAGAGCTGCTTATTATCAATCGGATATTCAGTAACGAAAGCTTCATTGTAAAGAATGATCGAATTTTCTGAGCCAGTGTGCAGTTTTCGAGTATCTTCAGGAACTATCTAATGTATAACGTTACAGTGCTATTGTTACTGATCACTTTATGTTTTGCAAAAAAAAGAAAAATACGACTATCAATCAGCTGGTTTGTATTTCCACAAAATTTTATTATCTATTTTGCCTCTTGACGATTAACCAGATATCATGGAGAAGAAAGGTTTGAAAGACATGATCTTATGATACGATGGCAATGAAATTTTTTTGCTGAAATTCTAAAAACCTGTTGTTTACAAACAATAACATTATTATTTGATAATGAAGAAACACCGGCCGAAATAATTGAAAAGGTAGGTTAGGTTAGGTAAGGTTGGAGGACGTGTACTTGTCGGTTAAGACAAGTACAGTACCCGGAGATCGAAATTGGCCCTTTGTACAATGTCGTTACAGAATGAAGGAAATAGAGGATATAGGATGAAAAGAGGTAAGGGGGAAGCATGCGAATCGGAGGAATTAGAAAATAAGAAACAGGCACAAAACAAAAGAGGGTGAGAGCGCGGCTATACTTATGAAGCCCTTGCACCTGTCAACCTCAACGACTCTTTGCACTCGCGAACGAGCCGTGATTTGCATCAGACAGACGCAATGGTCCAAAGGGCAGCCTGACTGTTAACGAAGATCATGTAAGATTCCGAAAGAGTATGCGAGAATTGGATGTCATGCCTGTCGCCACATACGGCGTAGCTCCGTGCAGTTTTTGCACGACATAGTATTTCACTTCACTTTATTTTTTAAACTTATCCGATTTGATATTACAACAAGAGAATGATCCAAAATGTATAGCGTAAGAAGTAAAACAATGGTGTGGAGGATTCCGCAATTGGTTCTAACTTAAGATTCACTAAGGATTATTTTTGTATTTGTTTGTAGGTTTACAATTAAAGTCGGCTGACCATCTATATTATCGTAGAAGATATCTTGATTCGTTGCTAAAGCAATAGACTTTCAATGCTAATTTTTCCAACAAAATACATTTAAGGATTGAAGTTTATTTCTTATGTACTGGTTCTGTCAGAAAGTGAAATTGTTGCATGGGTTATGAAGAATCCAAAAGAGAAAGGGAAAAAGCTGTTCCACTATTATACAGATTTGGGGCTCTTTATTCTTCTAAATAAGTATCTGTTGAACATTATGGTCGGGAGGTGTCATTAGCATAGCTGCCAGATTTGACGATTTATCGTCATTTTGACGATTTTGAGCTTCAAAAATGTCATTTTGATGACATGACGATTTATGCCCTTATTTTGACGATTTTTAGCAATTAAAAATTTACAACATTTTCTTTACTTTAGTACATTAAAGGCTTCCTTCCTTATAATAAGGTGTAAAGTAAATATTATATTTTGAAATTATTTTCGAATATAAATTATCATATGCCGTTGCAGACAATTTTAAAAATTCGATTATAGCTTCTAAATTATTTTTTTTTTTATTATTACGACCAACACTCAGGAACTGTTTTTGGAAATGGGAAAATATATTATAGGAATGAGGAAAAAGGGAGTAGTGAGAGAGGGAGCCTAGGTTTGAGTATTTTTATACCATAAGTAACAGGAAAGATCTCTGTAGGAAGGAATTTCCACATACGAATAGTTTTTCGAACAAACGAGCTAGTGTTACGTATATATTTCGCTCGGCCTATCCTTTAGATGGTCGAGAAGCCTCAAAATAGGGCTTACCCATACATGAGAGTTGTATTGCATTTTCGGTCGTTTATAAATGGTGTAATTTTTAAGTACATCAGATGAAGTGAAGCAAATATTGCAAAGTTTTAAGCAACTAAGCGAGCATCACACAGAGTTTTCATGCCTATAAAGCCAAGTTCCTCTGACTCTCTAAAATTTACACCTCACATAGGTATAGATGATGCTGTATTATTGCTGCTTAACATTGAATTTATATGTTTTTGTTTTAAAACCTTTCAATTTATTTATTTATTTTTTCTGACGATTTTTTGACGGTGTCAATGAACGTCTTTGACGATTTTGACGATTTTTTCTCAAATATTTGACGATTTGATGCTTCATTTATCTGCCAGCTATGGTCATTAGGTCTTTTCGAAAATTACCAGAGAAAAACCTTCACTGTCAATTGAGAGCGTAATAGCTAACCCACTTTAACCTATTTAATGTTGGCCTACAATTAAAGAGTGTAAGCTAGACGGCTCCACAAGCTAAATAGTACAATCGATTTTTACATATCGAGTGCGGAAGTTTTCAGATGTTGTGATTTCACTTCAAAGACTATGTCTACGCGGATCATCCCAAAACACTGGATTTAAACTTATATTTACAACCTTTTTTTAAATGTATTTGATATAGTTTGAAATTTGAAGGCAATAAATGGATAACCCTTTCATATTATACATACCTAAGTGTTTGTCCTTATCATCACACGTATTACGGCCACCCTGACAACGCCTTTTGCGAACAGCAACAACGACCACAAATAGAACAGCAATGCCCACAGTAAATAATGTGCCGGTTAAAAGAGCAGCAATAGGTAATATGGACAAACCCATACGACCATCTGAAAATGAATTAAACAAATAGCAAATATTAGAAAAGGTTTTTCTAAAAAAGAAAAAAAAGGAGGAGGAAAAACTTAAACAAATACAAATTAAAAACGAAACACATTTTAAGTTTTCACTTCTCTCCATGAATTTATATGCTTAACACATACAGTTGGGTGCAAAATAATAGGACTGCCCTTCATTTAGAAGCAAAGTTTAAAATTAAGACAAATAGAAAAGTAAATATCAAATTATTTTGGTTTCAAACTTATTTCTTATCATATTCTAACCTTTTACTATTCAGTTATTTAATTGAAACTATAAAAACAAAATAATAGCAGCGTTAGCACACAACCTAATAATTTTTAAACAAAAGGCACAAAATTTTAATATTATTGTTAAAATAGTAGAGCTATTCTAGTATTTGATTGAATAGCCTTTCTTTTTGATGACTTCAGCACATCTACGAGGCATTGAGTCAATAAGATCTTGGCATCTGTTTAAAGGAATTTGATGCCACGCATCCGTGCACTGTGTTCCATAGTTCTTCTGCATTTGAAGGTTGTTTCTCTGCAGCATACTTTTTAGCATCTCCCCATAGATGTTCTATGGGATTAAGGTCAGGACACTGAGTTGGCTACGCTATAACCTTTACACCATTAACCCGAGAAGCGTGGAATATGATAAATATATGTCTCTCAAAGTGCCGACATTATGTCTCTAAATGACTGTATTGGACCTACACCATTATATGACAAGCATCCCCATGTCATTAGTTTTGCACCATCATGCACTATAAATTTGGTGTTGGGCAGACGTCTAACATACTGTCTAGACCAAATGCCACCAAATAAAACAATTTTCCTTTCGTTGGTCCACAGTTTGTCTCTCCATTTTGGTTCGAGATATTTGATATGTTCTTGAACAAAGTTTAAGCGTGTTGCTGCCTGTTTTTGTAGTCAACAATGACACCTTTGGTGGACTTCTTGCGAATAAATTGTTGTCCATCAGACGCCTACATATAGTAGGGCCACTTACGGCAAAATTGAGATCCGTTTGATTTTTACTGAAGACGCCGAAGTATTTATTTTCCTGTATCGCACAATTTGGCGGTCATCGACAGTTGATGTTTTTCCCTTGCTCCAACGCGTTTCGGTTTTTTTTATGAAATTTTATGCATTTGTGATCATTTGATCGGTATAACATAAGATTTCCTTAATTTCTTTAAAAGTTTTCCGTTTTTTGTTCGAAAATTTTTAATTAGTTCTCTCTTTTCTTCAGTAAAGTGCTTTCATCGCCTAAATATTACAAAAATTTATGGGAATCACTGTAGAAAGAGTTTTAATTACATTTTTCCGTACTTACTGTTCACTTTGTCTGTTAAAGGTTGATCATCTGAAGTTAAGGCCAAACGTAGAAATTAATCAATTTCATTGCATTAAAGTTATTACGAAATTTTTTTTTTTGTATTTTATTTCTTACAAATCTTTGTAACTACCATTAGAAAATGTTTTGCAAATTGGTACAATAAAAATTTTTAACTTTGAAAATATTACATGGTAGCACTCCTATTATTTTGAACATAGCTGTACATATTTAAAAAACTGTTTTTAAATTTTTTCTCTCTTTTTTCATTGTGATACAAAATAGAATAATATTTACTTAAATCTCTCATTTTTTCTTTTGCACTAGTAGTAGTGATAAGCGGGGAACACGGAAACGAAGAAAATAAAGTTATGAAAATGGGTAAAACATTTAAAAAGAGATGATTTTCCTTTTAACTTTTAGCTTTAGAGACGAACGTGTCTGTCTGTCCGTACGATGATGGGGTTTTTTTGTATGCGTTAACATTAAATTGGATTATACCGAGGGAGATGAAAATGAAAAGTATTTCCTTAACATTTTATTTTTTTTTTTTTTCATTTTCCTTTGATTTTCAAAATAAGGGAAAGTGCTGTAAAGTGCTTTTCCAAGTATCAACAGTTTCCCTTTTTTTTCTGTATAAAATTGTTTGACTTTCACCATTGTGTTGCTAAATTGTCCTTTAATAATTTGTTTTATTGTTTATTTAATGTAAAATAAAATAAAATAAAATGAAATTAAAACAAATATTGAAATGTTTTCTACCCTAAAATGCTATTAAGATTTAATGTGGCATATGCTTCTTTAATGTAATTTTCTCTCTCTCTCTCTCTCTCTCACTCATTCATTTTTTGCCTTTCCAACCGAAATAGTTTCTTGTCTAATGAAGACGTTACCAGTATTAGAAACATATTTGTTGCCGTTGCCGTTGCTATTTTTGTAATTTGTCTTTGACTTTTGATATATAAATGAAATTCTCTATGTGGCTGTGATAACCCTGTTTACCCTTTCCTTTAACGAAATAATTTTCTGAAATAGTTTGACGGTGATGAATTAAATGTATTTAATCTTAAAGTTTTTTTTTTTGTTTTTTCTTGTAAAACTAAACCGATTAAAAGTGGGTCATTTCAGTTAAAAAATGTTTTCATAACATCAAACATACCTTATGTTGGTTAATGGTGACTTGTGCCACTTAATGGGGTAATGATATTTGTTACAGGCTTTAAAAATTCAATAAAAGAAAAACGATTTAAAATTCTGCCAAATTTATGTTTTTGTTATTAAGTACAATTGTTTGAAATGAAATGAAATGGCTGCGAGGGTTGGCCTCACAAAACCTTTTCCGATCAGACCAATTTTCGTGCACGTTTTTAAGTGTATAGGTTCTTATTTCGGCATCATATGCTAAATTGTCGCTCCTTGGTCGACATAAGATTTTTCTTTAACGGGGCTCTACAAAAAATAATCCAACCGTGTCAAAACACAGCTCTTGGCAGTCATTTTACATCACTGTTTCCGCTAACTAAACAGCCTTCAAACGTTAAACGCAATAAATCGATTGAGTTATTAGCTAAGGAGTGCGCACGAAAAAAATGGGTCTACTTTTAAGCTTATAACTTTTATCATAATTGAAAAAAATGAATACCGTTACATTGTGTTTGTTAGTCATCTGTTTCAAAATCTGCGTACTAACTTTCATTGCAATAGCAAAATTGGTTTTTTGTAAATGGCCACCCAACAAGAATGTCGTAAAAAAATAAATGATTTTTCAATGAAAAATCAAGCCGCTTACAAATAACGACTGCTAGGTTCGCAAGTGTTAAGCAAAAAACAGTTTTTAAGGAAAGAATAAAACAATATAAGGAGTCTTTGAGTATTGAGAGAAATCGTGGAAGTGGAAATAAAAAAGGATTTGCCGACCATAATAAAAAAACCCTAAAATGTCTGGAAGAACAGTGCCTCAAAAAGTTAGATGCTCTTTTACATACAAAAGTATTCAAATATTATTTACTTTAATTGAAATATAAAACGAAAAAAATCTGCCACTTAGTTTTATTTCTATAATGAAAAGTGTAAGTCCAGTTTTTTTTTTGTGCGCACTCCTTATGTTGCAAGTTGTACCATTCCGTTCACAAATCATCGTTCAGGTTAATATCAGTATGACAGGGTGTAAAATAATCGGTTACCCTGGTGCAATAGATGTCTCCATTGAACGTAATGGTTGCATTGGCTTCAGTGCGACCATGTATAAGTTTTCGGCACAGCTTTACATCAATTTTCCTTATTAACGTACCCACCAAGATGAAAACGATATTCGACATCATCCTGCAGTTTCTCGTTGGTTTACTCCAAGTCCAATCGTTCAGTGGAGATAAAAGGCTGGATTTTGTGACATATTAGATTTATTATTAGAAATAACTCATGATTCAAATTTAAATGGGTTAGAAACGGACTATCGTTTGAGGACCGAACTCTCAATACAATAGTTGCCGTAATCAAGTAAATAGTTTAACCCAATAGACTTAGTAGATATGAGGGCGAAGTTTAAACCCCAGGTTAGACATCTTAAACAATATCAAAAGAATTTTTTCATCGTCTGCCTCATACTCAGCAGATTTCTGAGCAAGAGCTCTGAGAGTAAAAAAAGTTTCTCAAAAAATTTGGTTCGTATCGGCTTTGAAATCTATCGGCTTTAAGGTCAAGCAAATTATAGATAAATTTGACACACACAAGGTTGTAATCTTGAGTGAAGGGTTGTAGTGAACAATGTATGTATTGAAGACCATGCTTCGATGAGTCTTTTTTTAGATAATATTCCAACTATTATTGCTATTTTATATCTTATGCCAATGTAGCACACAAGAATGATAAACTGAAGATTACGCCATCACCCACACAAAATTAAAATTTTCTGTGCATGTTGAATCAATGACGTCACGCAAATTGTGTTCCTATTGGCTAATGATAATGTAAGTTATATTGCAGGGCTACCAACTACTTTCACGAATTGCACACATTTTTCAGAAGAAATGTTATTTTTCATATATAAAAGAGACTTGGAAACCTTTAAAATAGCCCAACTACGTCACCTAACAAGAAATCATGCGCAAGGCGTAATCTTTAGCTCATATTCTTGGTAGCACAGACCTCGTGTTAAATATTTAAAATTGAAAAAAATAAAAATCATCTTCAGAACAGCACATCACAAAAACACTTCTCTCTCAAACTTCGATAATCACGATGGATGATTTGACCATCGAAGAGTTTTAGTGCCGATTAGTTATAGGTGATGATAGTCTAGCAGATATAAACAGGCTGGTACTTTTAAACAAAGGGCGTGAAGAGGTGGAGGCAACATTTTGTGTATAAAATACATAAAACAACTGAAAATACATTTGGCATTTCAAAGATCGACAATTAATTCGAACTTTTTAAGAGTGTCTTCTATCATTTGCATCCGAATTTTGTTCAATTGGAATTGAGTTATTTATTATGAGGTTTCCAGACCAGACCAAGTGATTGTTCAGAATCAATCAAGCTTTACTGTCCACAATACGTAATTGAGGTTAAAGCTATTCTGATCTGTTTTATTACAAAAACCCCACCAAGCACATCTTTGCTTACATGATAGAAAAACGTTAAGTAAGAACGTTTCACTGTCTCAACTAATTCATTTTATTGTGAAAAGCCTCACATGTATTTATATAAGATTGGACGAAGTTTATATCCCAAAAAATTCTGCTCTCATATGTTGTGTACGTATGTATGTGTATAATATAACTTAACATCCTAATCTCTTATAATATTTGTTAATTTTGTAACTTTAAGGCAGTTCAGTTGTATTATTCCATATTACTTCTGCATGCGATTGTTTGTGTAGTTATTGGAGCAAAAACAAAACGTTTCAGTGTTTTTACTATTAAAAAAACAAAAACTCAGAGACATTTAGCAAATAAAGTTCATTAATCATAATTAAAGAATTGTGTGAGTAATTAATCACAAAAGAAAATTCCAAGGGTTCTCATAAGATGAAGAAATCAGAACTGTTTTGAAAAAAAAATTTATATTTAAAAAGCAAGTGGAGTATAATAATTCTTTGGAAAGAGTTTTTAAACATTCTATTGGCAAATTTAAGTTTTAAATTTAGTTAAGGAAATACGATCTTAAAAACGTTATATCATTCTCTAATTATATTTTTGAATAACATGGCTTCGATTGGGCCACATAGAATATCTTTTTTATATAAAAAACTAGCTAGTTCTCGGTGTGCTTCGCTACTCTCATCGAAATTAATTACATAATAATTAAAAACTTTATTTATTTAGTAATGAATTATTAAAATTTCTTAAATAAATAATTCTTATTCCAATGCCCTGCGATACACAATATTTTTTGTTTTTCCCTCTGGTGCATATGCATATTAATCTGCGGGTTTTCCTACTCGCAAACAAGTGACGTAAAGTTGTCCATGCGAGAAACATCGATTTTCTAGATTAAGTCCATAAACTTAAAAGGACTGACTTTGAGCTTTAATTAATTGTCATTGCAAATACTAGGCGAATAGGAAATTTCAGGCATTTCCGATGTGGTCATAGGAATAAGTGGCAGAAATACATCAGTTCCCTTAAACTTTCTAGTTATAATATTCACCTCGACAATTTTGCTTATCATTTTTTTTTTACTGTTAGTCGAGCGTCATTACAAAAGATCGTGGAGTACCTATATTTCTAAATAAAATAATGGGAATACCGTTTTTTAACTGTAAGTCATGTGGTGGAAAGCCTGGTAAATTTAACGAATTTAAAAATTCGACTGGATAATTGATGACATCCTCAATCTTTGAAACTGTGCCGATTGATTAATAAGTTCTTAGATTTCCATCGATCTTATTGAGAACATTGCTGTTAATGGAATTAACGTTAATATTTTTGGACGTTCAGAAAACCATTGCACATTTTTAAAATTTTCCACAATATTGGGAAATACACAATTTAATAACTCTTCATTTGATTATATCATTCGGCAAAAGTCTGATGGAAATTTTATATACTTTGTTATAGGATTTATTGGAATTCTTCCATTATCTAAATCAAGCAATTGTTTGGAAACAGTTGAAACTGAAGCATCACGTTGCCACTGAAAACACATATTAGTAGTTAATTTTAGAATGTGAACATGTCGCCAAAGGTATGATGATTTTAGATATGCATTTAGCTCATCAGCTGGCTTTGATCTCCAAAAATTGTATTCTAGCTGTTACTGCTTTTTAAATATACAGATTTTTGTATTTACTTCATATGGAAGGTGCGAGGCCCACAATTGCTAGTTTGTCCATTTTGGTCCCAAATATTTATATTGAAACTGTAGTTATTTGTACAAAATTTGAGGTATCTTGTTGTAATCGTTCTTCCAATGTACTCATTTTATTATCTTACAATAGCAGATAATGTTGCATATGTGGGCGTGGCACCTTGCTTATTTGAAATATTAAAATAAAAAGTAGTCTATAACTCATTCTAGACATCCAGGAAGATACTGTGAAAATTTCAAGAAAATCGGTTCAGCCGTTTAGTCGTCTATAACGTTCAAAGTAGGGATGCCAAACGGGATCAATTTTTAAAAATTCCGGGATTCGGGATTGGCATCCCTAGTTCAAACATACATAGATACAAACATAGATAGATAAATGTGGCTATTGCAGTCAGAAGTTATGGTAAGTAAAGGCATTGACAACTTTTGTATTCACATGGTCAAAAATGCTGAACTAAAAATCACTTTTATTTTTAAACCGAAATCTTATAATTTTCTAAACATAAATGTTGAGCAAAAAACAAAAAGAAAACTTTTTAACTTGTAGTGCAGCTTATTTCAAAAAAATTCTTATCCACAAACAAATTGAAGTAGTGTCCGTATCGTCTTAAACCATAACTTACATTAATTCTATGTTAATGTTAAATTTTTTAAGTGAAATCTTTACGGCATGGCCATGAAATTGCCTCATCATTGAATAGACTTTTAATGGTTTTTCAATTTCCTAGGCTTGTCTGTGTTTAATAGGTGACACTTGTTCATTGAGTATCTATAAAGCATTGGCAATATTTTATGCAATTCAGCTAAAAATAAGAGACATAATCATTACATGACATTAATATGTTCGTTTTATTTAGAGTTTTTTCTTCATCTTTGGTTTTTTCCCCATTTCACTCTGTTGCCATCATTATTGAACAATATTATTATTTGATAGAATTTTATATTGTTTTTATATTTTATTAAATGTTAAAAGATATTTTACGAGCAAAGTATGTTTTTTTTATAGACGATAAGAATTCTTTCATTTTTCCCCAATATATTTTTATCATTTATATTGGAAATAAAAGTTATCAATAAGTCAAGCAACATTTAGATAAAACTGAACACTCAAACTGAGATACAAATGAGAAGATGAAATGCGACAATCTTGAACTTTGTAAGTTTCATGTATAAAATATGGAATTTTTTATCATGAAAAATAAAGACAGTGTAAAGAGATTTAAGAAAAATATGTGAAAATAAATACGTACTATATAATAAAGTTACTTTCTACATAATACAGTCAAACTTGTTTATAACGAACTCGGTTATTACGTACATATTTTCACGTCCCAACGTTCAAATAACAATTTTCATATAAAAAACTTCGTTTATTACGAACTCTTTTATAACGAATTCCCGGTTAAAACAAACTACTTTAAATTGTCCCAGTTATTTAATTTCATACACTTTACCCCCTTTTTCATAACGAACCCTCAGAAAAAACTTTGAAGTATGGCAATAGTCTTTACTTTTATTTAATAGGGCAGCATTAAATTATAACTCAGCATCTTTAATCAGCTGATAGGTAAAAAGAATTAACTCATATTTTTAGATTTTAATAAATAAAAAATTCTTTTTGTTTTTAATAAATTAAAAAAATTCTTTGTATTTTATATTTTCTTCTATGACTTCCCCCGTTTATTACGATTTTTGCCTATAACGAACTATTTTTGTTGGTCCCACGGAGTTCGTTATAACCGGTTTTGACTGTACATATATTTTAAATCCGTACTTATTTCAAGTGTTTAAATACAAACAATCTTTAAACGGGAGTACGTTGTTTCTGGTAATTACTGAAGTTTTTTTTCTTACTCAATACCTCTTAATGCTTGCTGATATAGTAGTAAATTGGTACATTTTTAGTGCTTGATATGTCACCCTGTTATACAAGTATTAATAGTCTTTGCAATCCAAGAATGATTACGCAATAAAAACTTTCTGCGCGCGTTGAATCAATGACGTCACGCAAATTGTGTTCCTATTGGCTAATGATAATGTAAGTTATATTGCAGGGCTGCCAACTACTTTCACGTAGTATCCACACTTTTCAGAAGTAATGTTAATTTTCACATATGACTTGGGAACCTTTAAAATAGCCCAACTACGTCATCTAAAAGGAAATCATGCGCCAGGCGTAATCTTTAGTTTATCATTCTTGTTTGCAATCTACCATACTGCCACAACTTGGTAATTACAGTACGGCACTGTGGGTAGCAGCATAAGACCAGAATGTCTACATATTATTTAAAGTTTACGTTTATATACCCTACTCTTATATTCCAGTTTTAATACAAGAATGGGTTGCGATGAACCTCCATGTACTAGTTTCAACGAAAAGGATTAAAACATGATAAAATCTTCGATTTCACTAGTTACACATGCATAGTTAAGTTAGGTTAGGTTGAATTAACCGTGGTGTAAAACATTCTTTAGGAATCTATTGGTCACTTTAATATATTTACGTTAGTGCATATCACTATAAAATATATTCTGACCTACAACTCAAAGGACAACAATGATTAGATTAGGAAGGAAGAGGCGATATCACAATTAAATCGACCTGCAGGTTAACTATTCCTTAGAGAAAACCATCCCGAGTTCAAAATAAATCTTACTATTGCTGCAATTTTTACAGACCTTTGAACCTTAATGACAAGAACAGGGCCCAGATACACTTCTTCCTGCCTCTCCGCGGCAGGATTCGGATAGTATATATGTGCAAATTAAGAGGGCTATGCACAAACCAAAGCGGTGCACTATATGTATAGTGACGATATCTATATATATCTTATTCAACATTTTTTTTTTAGGCTATCGAGAATAAAGATTCAAAATGTATTTTACGTGTACATATTAAGTTGCCTCGTTTAACGCTGTTTCGTTTAGCGCTGGAAGTTATTGGAATGCATCCACCGCGTTAAGCTGAATCTTACTGTATCTTTCTGTTGCCAACCAGAGATCAACAATAAGTGTTCAAAACGATGAGTAGGTTCCAGTCATACTTATAATTTCAGATACTTATGCGCATTCATACTTATTTTGATATCATACTCATGCTACTCATACACAAAGTTGGAACTACTCGTCGTATTCATATTAAACAATACGCATAATAATATTGACTTCGACTCATCTCTACTTAATATTTACACGAAGCACAAAATAAGTATAATTCTCGGACGAAAACTACTATACTCACAAGAACATTGTGTGTAGGTTTTGCTTGTTGTCTTTACTTTCTTCTTTGTTTGTATATACACAAAGACCGTAAATTTTGATGAATGGTTCGAGCCACTCGAATTACTTATAAGAATTATAAGTATTTTTCAAAATTTATGAATCAGAATGAGTAGGCGTATGAATCAAACATATGAGTATCGGAGAAACGATTCGTTGCTAATCATTGGTGCCAACGTGATCGAGCCTCCTCGAGGAGATAATATCTGAATTACCAGAAATATTGGGAAGACCAATATAATGTCTTACGATACTTCTGTGTCTAATAAGATGAATGATCCTAACGTTCGTTAGGGAATTAATTACAAGCTTTCCGAGTAAGTCAAAGAATTTTAGGGAAAATCCCGCCCCTGAGCATTATTTTAACCTAAATTAAAAACGGCAATCAAAGATACGGTTGAACAAAAAAGATCTGCATCTGTGAAGTGAATACTTGGATGATGTCTTCAAGGGCTTATAAACTATTGCTTTAAAAGAAAACTTTCAAAAATTATATAGTTTTGTAGTAAATTTTATTATAAAAATTGCTTTACATTAATCCTCTGCAATTCAACTGAAAATTTGATTTAAAACAAATAACAAATTTCTATAGAATTTTCTGTATTTTAATCAAATCTAACCAAATAAAATAAATAAAATCGAAATCTTTACTGCACAGTGCAGAAATTTTAAGATTTTCATTTACAAATATACATCGATGCTGGATAAGGAAATATGGAAAACAATTTACAATAAATGCAAATTATTAGGGTATTCATACATAGACGATATTAGATCTAGTTGTGGGAATTTAATAACGAGGTACAATTTATAAGTTGAAGAAAGAGATACTTTACAATGAAGTCCTCGTTGGCTCGTAATGTATTGGCTTAGTAGACATAAGGCCATGCTTCAAATCCCATGCCAGACATCTCCAACAAAACAAAATATAAAGAAAATATTTGTTCGACAATTCCCCCTCATCAAATTTGCAATAAAAATCCATAATTCTTACAGGTTTAAATCTGCATGTAGGTGCTGCCACTCATGTGTAAAATTAACACACAGCAAGTGGTGTGAAAAAACAAGGTCGTAATCGTAACTGAGGGGATATTATGATCAATTTTGTATGTATATGGTACATATGTAGTTAATTTGTGTTATTATTTTAACATAATTTTATACCTTCTGAAATCTTGTTTTCTGTTTCTCTCCTTTGACAAATGACAGCAAAAAATCTGTTTAAATTGTATTGAAAATTGCAAGAAAATATTCAATTTTGTTCACTAGAAAACTGATAGTTCTGTGATCGCGAACGTCTTATCAAAGCGGAAATACCACGGCGTCTAAAAAATGTATTCACACCAGAGATCAACAATGAATCGTTTTTCCGCTACTCATAAGCACTCAAGCAATTTTGAGTAAGCAATGAATATGAGTACAACGTTGACATCATACTCACAATATTCGAAATGTGTTTGATTCATACGCCTACTCATTCTGATTCATAAATTTCGAAAAATACTTATAAGTGATTCGAGTGGCTCGATTCATTCATCAAAATTTACAACCTTTGTTGTCGTTGCATATACAAACAAAGAAGAAAGGAAAGATAAAGACAACAAGCAAAGCATACACACAATCTTCTTGTGAGTATAGTACTGTTTGTACGCGAGTCATACTTATTTTGTGCTTCGTGTAAATGTTAAGTAGAAACGAGTCGAAGTCAATAACATTATGCGTAAGTCTGAATACGACAAGTACTTCCAACTGTGAGTATGAGTAGTTTGAGTATGATATCCAAATAAGTATGAATGCGTATAAATATTTGAAATTATAAGTATGACTCGAACCTACTCATTGTTTGAGTACTTATTGCTGTTCTCTGGTTCACACTTCTTTTTGAAATAACTATGGCCCCAAATCGTTCGCACAGTATATTTAATGTATCATGAGCTGTGTGTTACGCAGTGAGGTCTTATTGAAACCACATGTCTTTGGATCATTCAATTCAGATGAAAAAAGTCCATAATAATCGAGTTATAGTGCTCGCCGTTGACAGTAAATACCTGGCCAACGTCGTTCTCGCATAAATATGAACTCTTGATGCTGTCCGTTCAGAATCAATTTCAAACAATGTTTTTTTCGGGCTGCGGCGGCTTGGTTGACACATTTACGATCACTTTTTGGTACACATTCGTTAGAAATTGATCAAAGGAATAGGTACGTTTCCGTGTGTATAAAATTAGCATTTGAAAAAGCAACTTCAACTAAATTTTTTGTATCAATTTTAAATGTAGCCACATGATATATAAGTACATTAGGAGTAAATAAATATCTGCATATAGTAATTTTATATTATCCTTATGTATGTATATACGAGTATGTATATTTGAACATCTTATAAGCTTAACTCGATTTAACGCTCCCACTTGTACAATATAAATGAATACATGGCAAAGACTCATAAAAGGATATGATTATGATGAGAAATATTCAGAGAAAAAAAAGCAAACAAAAAATGTCGGGTAGATTACAGTGAATATTATACTGAAAATACACTCTTCACTAGCAACAAAATCGACAACACCTACCTTAACTTGCATACGTACACACTTTATGTGGCTAGATACTGGCAAATGTATATCAGAATGTAAAATACGTATCTATTCTGTATGTCTACAATACAATTTTTCCTTGATTTTCCTTAAAAAATTCTACAATATTTCATTTATAATTTTTGTTGTTTTTTTTTTTTGTTTTCTGTTGCAATGTCTAGTGTTTGAACGGAAGAATAACAATGGATTATTTAAATATTGTTAACCATATATTGTATCGTTTATATGTATTAAAGTATAGTTTATTACAGGTATTCTGTTGCCTGAATGTACAGTGAATGCTAAAATATTAGAACGGAAAATTAATATAAAAAAATAAAAGAAAAAAGTTTTGTTTTTGGTATTCCACGCAGTTTTCAATTAACTAAAATCTCTTGCAATCTTATCTTTGGATTTGGATTCAAATTATGAGCTCTCAATTACATTCGAAAAGAAATAAATCGTCAAACGGAAGAGTATTGTAATATTCGAAATTTAATTTATTTTATTTTATTTTTTATTTAATTTTATGTTACACATTCGAAACCAATGATTTCAGCATTTTAATAATGATTACTCAGATGAAAATCGTGTACTTTAACACCAGAATTGAATTTACGCAACGAAGCTTATAATATCGATCGAAAAAGTATACGAAGTATCCCTCCTAAATCTGGTGTAGTTACAGAGAAACAGTTTCCTTCATTACAATCTAATCTTTTAGTGATGTTCATGTAATGAACTTGCATAGAAATGAATGATATCATAATTCACTTACATATGTAGAGTCAAACTCGTTTATAACGAACTCGGTTAAAAGGAACTACTTTAAATGGTCCCAGTAATTAAATTTCATACATTTTACCATTTTTATAACGAACCCTCAAAAATAACTTTGAAGTATGGAAATAGTCTTTAATTTTATCTAATATGGCAGCATTAAATTATAGCTAAGCATCATTAATCAGCTGGTAAATAAAAAGAATTAAAACATATTTTTGGTTTTTAATAAAAAAAAAATACTTTTTGTTTTTAATAAATGAAAAAATTCTTTGTATTTTATGTTTTATTCTATGACATCACCCCGTTTATTACGAACTTTGCCTATAACGAACTATTTTTTCTGGTCCCACGGAATTCGTTATAACCGGGTTTGACTGTTCATAATTTGATCACAACACTTCAGTCAGGATTACGATCTACCTTCTCACACCACTTATGTTGTGTGTGTTAATTTTATACATGAGTGGTGGGACATACAGTTTAAAGGTTGCCTATTGAGACCATAATACTACCTATTGGCAAGAGTAATCCTGCGCTTGATCTCCAGACTGACATCATTTTCGGTGGTAACGGCAAAGATAAATGAATTCCTTGACGGCATCAAAAGTATAGTTATCGGCCAAAATTTGAGAATCAATACGCCGCACGTCTCTACTTGTCGATAACATATACTTTGTTTTGCCTACATTTACTGCCAGACCCATCTTCTTAGACTCCCGTTGATTAGCACTAAAGGCAGCAGTGACATTTCGTTTGGTACGCTCTATGATGCCAATGTCGTCAGCGTACGCAAGTTGACTGGACACTTTTTTGAAAAAAATTGCCATTGCGATGCACTCCCGCCTTTAGCAGTACAGTCTCCATGATGAAGTTGAAGAGGTCACATGATAAAGGATCGCCTTGTCTGAAAACTCGCATGGTAGCAAAAGGTTCGGAGTGGTCCATTCCTGCAGGAATTACTCAACGTCATTCTGCATAGCCTTATCAGCTTCGCAGGTATACCCAGCTCAGACATTGCGGCAAAAACACGATCCCTTATAGGGCTATCGAAAGCAGCCTTATAATCGACAAAAAGATGGTGTGTGTCGACTTGATTTTCGTGGGTCTTTTCCAGGATTTGGCGTAGAGTGAAGATTTGGTCGATGGTGGACCTGCCAGGTCTGAAGCCGCTCTCATAACGTCCAATCAGTGTTTAGACGAATGGCTTCAGTCGTTCAAACAATACGCCTGTAAGAACCTTATGTGCGATAGGGAGAAGGCTTATACCCCTGCAGTTGGCGCATATCGTAGGGTCCCCCATTGTATACGCTTTTAGTGTAATTAAAAGAACATATGAGTTCGAAAAAGGAAAATTCATTGAACTTTCTTTTAAAAATAGCACTACTGTATAGCTTTCGTTTTGAAACTATTACAAAACAAACACTCTTCGGCAGTAAAGTGGCTCGATTCATGTACAAGAGCACTGTAAAGAAAACAAAATTTTTGGTTGTACAAATGCCAAAAAAAGGTAAAGGAAATATATTGAAGGTGTATCTTTAGCTGAATACTTTTCATATATTTCGTTTTTCTTTGCCATTTTTTCTGCTCATTTTTCTTTTTTCTTTTATTTTTGTGATACTTGTTTGCTTCTTAAAAAGTGTGCAGCTGAGGAAATATGGAAGCATGTTTGAACACCACTTGATATAATGTTAACAGGATACAAAGAATCATAGGGGGCATCAATATGCTCACATATAAACTAAAACAAAATGGAATGATAACTTTAAATTTATTCCTTTCGATGCATACCTATTGGTTGGTATTCGTTGTAATGTTTAATGTACTAGAGCATGAAAGAAAAAAAAAATTGTGTAGAAAATTTAAAAACCAAACAAAAACGTCATCTTTTGGGAATCATACTGTGAGGCTGATAAAATTGTTTTAAGGTACTTTTAGAGATCGTTTATACAACGTAACACTTTATCTTTGTTATGTTTGATTTTGCCAAACACCGATTGTTTCTTTTTCTTTTTAATACATTATCCAAAGTAAACAGAACATGTTTAAAGATGAAGTACATACGTAAGCATAACGTTACGTACCATTATCGTTACAAAGTGGTATATGTATGGGTATTTATATGGCATTACAAGCATAAGGATTTTCATGTATGTGAAATACAATATTTACGTGCATAATATACATCTCATAGGAATTTGTGTCAGTTTCAGTTTAAAAATATATTTCCTATTTTCTTCCTTCTCCCTGTAACTAAAGGGTGATTTTTTTTAGCTATTATCTTTTTTGCAACACTGGTTTAAACAACCCACGTACGTTTCATGTTTTGTTTCACTGTCAAACATCTTCAGTTTGGTCTATAATTTAATCATGAATCGCCTTTCAACAGAAACAACGCTTGCAAATCATTGAAGTTTATAATCAAAATGCGTGCTCTGGTCTTTATGGTCAGTTCAATCGACCCACTGAAGCGGCTATTCGGGCTATTGTGACTAAATTTCGTACCAAATTTACATTGTCACACGCTTACGTAGACTGCGAACTGATGAAAATATCGCAACTGTATCGGCCAGTGTTAATGATGACCATCAATTATCAATTCGTCACCGTTCGCAGCAATTGGGCCTCTGTTACTCAACAACGTGGAAAATTTTACATACATACATAATTGGTCATTACAACCCTTCAGTCAGGATTATTAACCTAGGTTCTCTCACTACTTATGTTGTGTGTGTTAATTTTATACATAAGTGGCGGGACCTACAGTTTAAAGTCGACTCCGAACGACAGATTTTTGAGATGGCAATTTTATTTTTACTCCCAGAGTTTTTGCCGGAAATCTGCTGAGAATAAATACAAAAAATTACAATCTCTGGAGGAAGGGAGTTCCTCACATGAATAGTCCGACTAAAGAACGTATGTGCTCGTCGAGAGTGACCAGTTTTATGTAGAAATACATGATTCTCGGGAATAAGTCGCTTATTTCGCTCGAACAAAACCCGTTATAACAGCGATAGAACAATGCTCCAATGAATAAATGGAGTTCGAAACACTACCGTCACTAACAGGCAACTTCGCGCTCTCTCTTGTACGTGGTCGAATAGTTTAGATGTTGAGGCACCGGCCTATACTTCCTTAAAAAGCTAAGGCACTGAAAAATGTGTCAATTCTAGGGATCATCATTCTGAATTTTCATGTCGATTTTGTGATGATTAGATTTATGGTTTCCATGAACATCTTTGATATTTTTTTCTAATATTTAAAGATTTAACGCTTTATTTATCTGACAGATATGCTGGTGGTATCATTGGACCGTACTTCTTCAAAAATGCTGCAAATCGTAATATAACTGTGAATGATGAGCGCTGCCGTGAGCTGATATCCAACATTGTTTTGCCCAAAATGTAAGATATTGACTTGCATGACATGTGGTTTCAACAACACGAAGTCGCATGCCACACAGCACGCGTAACAATGGACTTATTGCGAAGCGAGTTCGGTGAACATTTTATTTCACTTTCGGGACCGGTCAATTGGCCGCGGGGCTTTGTTAAAGCTCATGTCTATACAGACAAGCCCGCTTCAATTGATGCATTGGAATACAACATTGATGCATTTATTCGTGAGATACCGGCCGGAATGTTGGAAAGAGTACGCCAAAATTGGACTAAGCGGATAGACCATTTGAAGCACAGTGGCGGTCAACATTTGCATGAAATAATCTTCAAACGTTAAATTATATTGACCGTATTAGCGATTGAAATAAAGATTTCATGCATTTTTCTGAATTTTATGAGTTTTTCTTTGAAAAATTTTCCTGTAGCTCTTAAAAAATCACCCATTACAATAGATAGAGATGCTCGTATAAAAAAAAAAAAGAAATGAAAACAAACAAAAATTGATTGTATTGTATTGTATTTGAATTTATTTTTAAATTACAACATACATACCTACACACGAACAATAATAACGAAATAAATCTTTTGCAGTATTTTTTTAAGTAGATTTTTTTTTTCTATCCATTTCCTTAATATATTTTACTTTTTTACTTACTGTCATGGCTTATCTGTCAGTAGATTATTGTAATGTATGGAGAGTATGTAACGGGTTTTCTTAGAAAGCAAAAAACACAATAAAAATGAATGTAAAAATATTTGAAATTTAACGTAGACACCTTTATAACATTCATACTAGAAAGTGATATACAATCGAATTGATGTGATAAATTATTTCAAAATTTTAAGAATTTTAAGAAAATGAAAATAAATTTTTAAGATTATCAAACAAAAGTAATTCTTGTATGTTTCGTTACTTAGTTTATATGTCCGAGTACCGTATGAATCAGCAATAATAACATATTACAGGCTTTCATTTTTAAACACAATTTTATCAGTTAGAAAACCAATTTATTTCATTCCAAAAATTAAAAAAAAATGTCAAATTAACTGATGTGAATGTAAACTACTGCAATCGCCATAGTCTAGTAGATAGTTAGCCCTAACACTAATATTCTCTTGGAATTTTTTTCCACGAAATTTAGTTTTCTTGGTCCAACTAAAGGCCAAAAGCGAGAAATTAAATTGAAAATTTTTATTTATAATAGGAGGAATAGAAAAAAGAATGAAAATATTGGCATATTAGACAAGAATCTGTGGTTCAACCCCAAACTAAAACATCTTGAACATAACAAAATTATAAAATTTTTTTTCAACTTAGCAGATTTCTGGAAAAAATTCTGAGAACAAATGAAATTGCTAATTAAAGTTTCAACAAAATGTGTCGTTCGCACTCGATTTTAAACTGTAGGTTCTCCCACTCATGTATAAAATTAACACATTCAACATAAGTGGCGTTAAAAGCTATGTTGTAATCCTGACTGCAGGGTTGTATTGACCAAATGTATGTATATGATTCTTTTAAGTGTGTGTTACTATTTGAATAAAATTTTGATTCTTTTGAACGATTTTTGGTAAGAAAATAATTTTAGTCCACTACAAAGGTCATAGTTCCGTGATTGTATGCGTGTTATTAATGCTGAGTTGCGAAGGTGTTCAAAAAAAGCATTCAATCATCCTCTTTAAATGACCTCAAATTGATTAGCGCAAAATATCCAAATTGTTATTAACTCTGTCTCACGTAGCGTCGTTTGTTGAAACCACATGTTTTCGTATTATCCAATTCAGACAAAAAAAAAAAAAAAATCGCTAATCATGGACGTATAGTGCTCGCTGTTGACAGTATATATTTGTCCGACGTCGTTCTGAAATAAATACGGACCGATGACGGAGAATTTTTCAAAGAAAAACTCATAAAAATCGATAGTACGGTCAATATAATTTAATGCTTGAAAATTATTTCAAGCAAATTTTGACCGCGACTGCACTTCAAATGGTCCATCCGATTAGTCAAATTTTGGCATACTCTTTCAAACATTTTGGCCGGCATCTCACGAATAAATGCTTCAATGTTGTCTTTGAATACGTCAATTGAAGCAGTCTTGTCTGTATACACATGAGCTTTAATATAGCTCCACGAAAAACTAGTTGAAAGGCGTTAATTCGCACGATCTAGACGGCCAATTGACCGGTTCTGAACGTGAAATAAAATGTTCACCGAACTCGCTTCTCAATAAGTCCATTGTTACGTGTGCTGTGTGGCATGTGGCAACGTTTTGTTGAAAGCCCATGTCATGCGAGTCAAGCTCTTGCATTTTGGGCAAAAAAAAAGTTGGATATCGTCTCACGGTAGCGCTCACCATTCACATACTTTGAAAAAGTACGGTCCATTGATGCCACCAGCGCATAATCCGCACCAAACTGTGACTTTTTCTGGACGCATTGGTAGCTTTTGCAATGCTTCTGGCTGATCTTCACTCCAAAATCGATAATTCTGCTTATCCATTGAGCCAAAAATGATCTTCGTCGCCGAACACAATTTTTCGATAAAGAGGTGGTTCTTCGGCCAACTTTCCAAGCGCCCATTTATCAAAAATTCTGCGTTGCGGTAGGTTGTTCGGCTTCAATTCTTGCACCAGCTGTATTTTCACATCTAAATTCCTCTGCAAAATTTTCCACGTTGTTGAGTAACAGAGGCCCAATTGCTGCGAACGGCGACGAATCGATAATTGATGGTCATCATTAACACAGGCCGATACAGCTGCGATATTTTCATCAGTTCGCACTCTACGTTAGTTGTTGTCACAACTTCATTGGGTCGATTAATCTGACCAGAAAATGGTAGAAGCGCGCGATGAACTTTCTTAACAGAGCACGGATTTTGATAATAAAATACAACTTCCGATAAGCTTTATTTCGATGGGCAGACTGCTCGCGATGACTTGCAATTGTAAAATATATCTCTGGCGCATTAATCGGGCTAAGTTTGACCGATGACAACGTTTATATTCGCTGTGTTTATGGTTTATTGGCGTGGAAAGAAAATAAAACGGCTAATGGTGGGGCACGCATAAAAAATCTTGGTTTCCATTATTTAAAAAAATCTCTGAAGCCACTCTCAATAAAATATTAACTGCTAGAGAACTAAAGTATTCCAGTTCTTTAGTTCTTAAGAGAAAGTGTCCCTAATTGATGTGTGTGTATGTGTTTCCAGGCAATATTTATAAATATTTATGCATTTTTATGATCTTTTATTCTGCAGTTGTTATCAAAGTTTCCGTTTTATTTTCCTTTGCCATTGTATCTATTATCCTCTAACTGTCTTTCATGGATACGTTTAATAGGTTTATAGTTACCGTTGCTACTTTATCTAAATATAGGCTATTATGTGATTATTTATTTGTCACCAAGGAATACAAATATTAACGTACTGTTGAGCATGCATAGTTACAGGGATGGATACGCGTACTTAACGATTATCTTTATTACCCCTTAAAGTGTATTGAATTCTCATTTGGAGAAATGCGAAACTGAAATGATTTTTTTATTAATGTTTGGGGGGTATTTTAGTAATTGTTTTGCAGCTAAGTATTTACATTTTAAGTAAGGAAATGATTTGTATTTCCGGTTTTTACTATACCAGAGTTTTATAGCATTTAAATGTTATGATTTTGTTGCTTTTTTTTAACTTTACATTTCTTTTTGTTTTACGTTTTCATATTTTAAGCTTGTATTTTAGAGTGTCAATTTTATTTTTTATTTTATTTTGATTATGTGAGTATTTCGGCGAAAATATAAAATCATCTGTTGAACTTTTCATATACGTGCCCACAATGTTAGAGTTTAACTTGTTTTTAATTTTTTATTTTTTGTTTTATCATTTGGCCTCCAGCTAGGATTTTGCCATTTAATAAAACCATTTTTTTTTTAAATTAATCGGATTAAAGAATTGAATTTTGTCCGCAGCCATTTTAATAAACATGTAAAAAATCAATTAAAAAATCTCTAAAAACAATTCAAACCAACCTTTAAAAGTGAATTTAAGTGACAAAAAAAAAAATGTTTTGTTTACCTGTAATGGCAGATGCGATTAGGCGTAAACTGATTTAGAAAGAGTTGCCACCATTATATTTAATTACACATAATGTTACTGCAATCTTACTACAATTCTAAGTGTCCTGATAATCTAGGGAGTAGTGTGTTACTATCTACAATATGATAATGTTTGCATTACAATTTCGGAAGATTTTTTTTTAACCACAAAAGCAAATGACAATCGTTCCATTAGTAACGTGGTGTATGATGCCCGCAATAAGGGGGGTCTTGTCGTTGACACTGATTCATTATGAGATATAAAAGGGTGAAGTATAAATAGTCAGTTCTATATGGAATGGAGTTCCAATATGATGAAACAGCTGGTAATTACATTCCACTCTTAGTTATCCTCCAAACTGAATATTCAAGGACTGAAAAGGAGCCGGTTCTTATCTATATTTACACTTTGAATATATTGGAAACAAGGAACTGTAATCTCTATAACGTAAAATAGATGTGCGTTTGTAGCGATTGTAAACGTTACTGTTCACCTTCTACTGATTGAAAAACAATTAAGCGGATGGGAGCTTGTCCCTTTAGACTTCAAATAAGTTATGATTGGTGAGTTACTGTGGATTGCTGTTGCTGGGCCACCCGGAATTTAATTATTAAATTTGATGGATTACAAGCTAAAAATTTTTTTCTTCTGTAATATACTGAGTGTGGCAATAAATGTTAATGAATGATAAAACGTGGATTTCATCTATGGAGAATCAGGGAATGATTTTTTTTATTTTTTAGACTGACATTTTTTAACCGTCCTAAAACTTCTCCGTCAGCAATTTTATTAGTTCTAATGTTTCCAGACATACATATATCACTCACCACTAAAATCATTTGGTATAGATTAGAGCCTAGATACTGACACAGCTCATGTTGTGGGCATTAATGTAATTTTATCCACCACCTACTGTTTAAAGTAGAGTCCGAGATACGGTTGAGAGCAACAGTCTCGATATGTTTGGTGCAAATCGGTCAGTATATGGACTGCCCTTACCTGCGACGTAATAACGACCCGCTTTGCATGCTCAAGCGTGCTTTTGGAATCAAAGCCACCACTTCGACCTTACTCAACCTAACCTATTTTTCAACAACGGTTCAGGACTCTTTTGTCACAACGTCAGTGTTTTATACACACCACAAGTCCCTGAAATTCTCTACCAAGTGGCCGTAGTCTAGTAGGTAGAGTGTTGGCTTATTAGACGTAAAGTCCTGTGTTCGAGGCCCTGGCCAGACATCAAACATACATATTGGTCATTACAACCTTATAGTCAGTATTATTGACCTACTTTCTTGCATCACTTATTTAGTGTGTGTTAATTTTACACATAAGTGGCAGGACCTACAATTTAAAGTCGATTTAGAATGACAGTTTTTTTTTTTTTGAAAAGCTTTTCATACCAGGTTTTTTTTTACTCTTCACAATCTGTTAAAAGAAAATCGCCGAATAAATACTTTTTGTATTTTGTTTTGAAGTCTGACCTGAGGCTCGAACCCTGGTTTTACGTCTAATAAGTCAACACACTACCCACTAGACTATACGGCGACTTGATAGAGAATTTCTGGGACTTGTGGTGTGTATAATAAACTGTCGCTGTCACAAAAGAGTTCTGTACCGTTGTTGAATAATCCTTATGCCCCAGAATAACCTAGAAAACTTAGTTCATCCCAATAAATATTCCAATTGTCCCGTATTAATAATTTTCCTTGTTTTTAAATTTTCAAGAATTGCTATGCCATTTTCATTTACAGTCAAACCTCCTATAACGCGGTACTCTCAGAACGTGGTTTTATAAAGCGGGGCTCAAATTGCGAAAGCCCTCCTATAGCGCGGTACTCTTATGGCGTGGTACTCTTATAGCGTGGTTTGCGTTCAACTTCATCCCATAAGTTCAATTGGTTGCAGTTGGTTTTTCTATTTAAAAAAACAATGAATGAATATGAACTAAGTGAGGATAAATAAAAAAAAAATTACATTATTTTAAAAGTCTTTTTTAATTTTTATGGAAATCAGTCTTTTAGTTTAGTTTTTAGTTCACTTTTTTATCAATCATTATATGAACTGTTGAATTCAATAAAAATAATTTATAATTTATCTTGCCTTTTGTATTTCTTGGTCTCCATATAACGCGTTATGAATGATGTGATTTGTACTAATTCTGTGTTTTTTATAGCGCGGTTTCCATACAACGCGGTAGACGGTTTCCATAAAACGCGCCTTAGCCTGCTTTATACTTGAAATCTGAGTTTCTTATAGCGCGGTTTCCATATAACGCGGTACGCACTCACTGCGTTATAGGATGGTTGACTGTTTACTGAAATTTTGTACATTTCATTGCCAAACTTTTAATTAATTTCTTATTTATTTATTACTTTATTTCATTTTCATTATTTCCATGTAACATGATTTTTAGGAAGCTACTTAAGTATTCTCTTAAGCCATAAATCTAATAATGTTTTGTACCTTCTTAAAAAAAAACAAATTTTATCAGAATTTTAGTTTTACTGTTTTAACACAGTAAATGTTCCATCCATCGTCTTCACATTTGTAGGAAGTATTTGTATTTAGAAACTGAAATATTATTTTATATTTATAGACAAACAAAAAAAAAAACCTGACAATTTATGTAAATAAATACATTCATAGGACACATGAAATATTATATGTATGTGTATATACATGTATGTATGTATGTATGTAGTATTTTCTATTGAAATATAAATAGTAATACAGGATATTATTTTCTGACAAAGTAAACACACTATGTATGATATTTCTATCGTATTTTATAAGTTCATTATTTATTTATGTATGCGTTTATTTTTGAATAGGTGCTCTTAGGTAAGACTTCTGTTTTGCTGTTATTGTAAACAGTTGCTAGAAAACTAATAGCATTTTAGGTTTGTATTACGCTTGAGTTGAATTTTTAAAAAGTTTATTTACAGAAATCCTAGAAGGTCGACTTAACGAATTTCTCCGACTGCTGGATCATTGTAGCGTGTTTCAAACTGAGGTCAGAAAATACTTACCACCGGTGCTCCTTACACCTGCTTCACAATATTTTCTGATAGCCAACTTCCCGTTGTCTTGACATTCTCTCGGCGAACTTCTGTATCTCTCTCTTTGTCCCTGACTATACGAATATTACAGGCAATTGTATAGCAAATGACTTCGCTAGAGTACCTGCTCCTTCCGCAAAACTCTTCAGTCTAAATTGGTCATTGAGTCAAAAATTCTGACTGGACGTCAACCACCCGATGATATTGAAATTTGATAGTCATATCCCTTGATAACAACTGCTTACAGGTTATTGTGTAATGGAAATATTCGTGAAAATACTGCAGCTCCTATCAAACTTTTGCCGTGGTTGCGGATCGGTTGAAGAGAAGATAAGGTTTGTCCACTTTATTAGCAATGAATTTAAGCTACATCCATTCCTTTCTTAGCTTAATAGAGTTATCATCAATTGATATCAAGCATATAGATTTCAGGCTTATTTCCATAATTATTGAATTGTGATTTAATACTTAGCCGCTGCACTGTGGTAAGCTTGGTTATATTCAGTCAGTCCAGAGATTGCGCTTATCTGTGGTGTCACAACGGGTCGCTACGCATTCTCGCTTGAGCATTATGTGGACATTAAAGAGAATGTACAACAAAAAAAAACAAAAATGCTTACATACATAATTGGTCATTACAACCCTTCAGTCAGTATTATTGACCTAGTTTCTCACACTATTTATGTAGTGTGTGTTAATTTTATACATAAGTAGCGGGATCTACAGATTAAAGTCGACTCTGAACGAGGGAATTTTTAAGAAACTTTTCATGCCAGATTTTATTTATCCTCAGAGTTTTTGCCAGAAATTTGCTGATAGGAAATCGCCGAAAAAATACTTTTTGAATTTTATTTTGATGTCTGACCTGCGACTTGAACCCTGGCTTTACGTCTAATAAGCCAGCACAGTACCTAATAGACCACGGCGGCTTCCAAAATGCTTAGACAGCATAAAATAAAGTAATTTTTGTATGGAATTATAACTACCGAATCATAACTAGCGAGATACCAATTGTGCAGCTCATCAAAACCGAATAATCGCAGCGGAATCCTGTATTAGGTCTAAACGGATACAAGGAAATCGATTTAGTTGAAGCAACCTTTAGCTGAAAAACATTCAAAACGTGAGTGCTTTCAAAAGTTTGATATTCCAGTATAATCTTAAATTTCCTTGACAAACATCTTTTGTGTTGATAGTTTACTAAACCAGTGGCCGCGAATTTATTTACCATATTGCGAATTATTTTCTCGGTAAAGCAATTACACGTGCACGTTTTTGTTAAATGCTATATCTCTCTCAAATGATTTAGAAACACAGAGTGAATCATAACATCTGATTAGTTGGAGATGGACAGATGGATTCTGTCAAATGGCACAGTATGAACTTATATTTCGCCAGGTCTAATACTATATTCACGTATGCACCTTTATTGCGTAAATTAGTGCCAATATTGATCTCAATATTTCATATAAAATCTCAATTAATTATTGCTCAATTAAATGTTAATTGTTATAATATTCAGTAAAACTTTAAATACAGCACTGTCATAACTCTATTTAGCAAGCATGTTATAAGTAACCGAATACTTCCGACAAACCAAAAAAAAAAAAAAATAACGAAACAAAAACGATGGTTTGTTTACCAGCTGTCAAATGAATATTGAGTAAGCCGAATATTGCGTATATTTATTACACCTGAACGGTTAAAATTTTGTTATCAATTAACCGAATGTTGACTCAATTAAATTGCATACGTCAACATAGTATTAAATAACTACGGGCCTGGAGTAGAGCAGATTACATCAATTTTGTTGTAAACTTTATTCAAACGTTATGCGTGTCTAAATAAGGAAATATTGTCGCTACAGCGGGTAATATGGAAAATTTTATGCTTTTTTACGATACTTATTATACAGTCATAATAACTGTATAACGTTGTCGTCCTATACTTCACACAACCATAAGCCAAGCAAGTGCCACTATTATTTTGATATCAACTGTGTATTTACACATGTCCATATCAAACAAACGCTTTATTATTATTTAGTATGACCGCTGTTTGTTATTATTTTTATGTTCATTTATTATGATTGAATATTTGTTGTACATGCATATATTTTTCGATAATAAAAATAAACCCTCTATATAGTAGGTTATCAATTTCTTAAATTATCTTCAATTATTTTAATTTTGAGATACTATTTAATGCAAATCTTTAAAATACGCTTGTATACCTAGCAATGGTAAATTGCCAAGCTTTATTTAAATAACTTTGGTATTAAAATTTGGTTACGCTAGATGCAATGTATAGGAGAGTGGAAGAGAAACGATCTCCTTTTGGGTCCAATGCCATAATCGTATCTCATTGCCCGTATGAGAATACTTTGCTTTTTAGTTTTTGGAGAAAAAATTACTATCGTTTAAAACTACAGTCAAACCCGGTTATAACGAACTCAAAAAAAAAAATAGTTCGTTATAGGCAAAGTTCGTAATAAACGGGGTGAAGTGATAGAAGAAAATATAAAATACAAAGAATTTTTTTCATTTATTAAAACAAAAAGTATTTTCCTTATTAAAACAAAAAATATGAGTTAATTCTTTTTATCTAGCAGCTGAATTACAATTTAATGCTGCCATATTAAATAAAAGTAAAGACTGTTGCCACACTTCAAAGTTATTTCTGAGGGTTCGTTATAAAAAGGTCAAATGACATGAAATTTAATTACTGGGACCATCTAAAGTAGTTCCTTTTCACCGAGAATTCGTTATAACCGAGTTCGTTATAAACGAGTTTGACTGTATTTAAACGACAGCATTTGCTGATAGCTATTCAAGAATCATCTGCATAAATCATTGGTTCTTGTCACTAATAGATTCATAAAGCATAGGAAATAAAAAACTTATAGAAAAGTCAACGACATGAAATAAGTGAATAGTACAATAGCAAGGTGTCCAAGACGCCTTGCATGAGTGCCCCGTAATAACCTCGGCAACCATACCGCGCGTATCCCTTTGGAGTTTAAGAAGACTTACCGTGCGCCGTTCATCCAGAATTGGGCATATTTTCCGAGTCAGTCTATCCGCTGTCGATTATGTCAATCATGTGCCTACAGGTTTTCATAGGGATTTCCAAAATTCAACGAATAATTCGATG
The DNA here is from genome assembly GCA_014635995.1 of Sarcophaga peregrina. Lineage (NCBI taxonomy): Eukaryota > Metazoa > Arthropoda > Insecta > Diptera > Sarcophagidae > Sarcophaga > Sarcophaga peregrina. The sequence continues at coordinate 43,696,245 of CM025789.1, forward strand.
ATTGTGCACTTTCTGTGCAGTTCATTGTGTGTACAGTTCATCGTGTCTACAGTTTTCCGGTATATCACTGTGATATGATATGGACATAATATCGTTCTACTACTTTCTATCAGAAATTATGGTAATGTTTTGCTTGGAGATGTTTTCCATCTACTAACCAAGACCTCCGCCTGAAATACGCTACAGAGGTGCGGAAGCCTTATAGACTGGAAAAGAGTAGATCTTAATCAGAGATCAGCAATAAGTATTCAAAACGATGAGTATGTTCGAGTTATACTTATAATTTTAGATATCATGCTCATACTACTCATACTCAAAGTTGGAAGTACTCATCGTATTCATACTTAACAATACGCATGATGTTATTGACTTTGACTCGTCTCAGCTTAACATTTACACGAAGCACAAAATAAGTATGATTCGCGTACGAACACTATTATACTCACAAGAAGATTGTGTGTATGCTTTGCTTGTTGTCTTTGTCTTTCCTTTCTTCTTTGTTGGTATATGCAACAACAACAAAGGCTGTAAATTTTGAATCAAACACATTTCGAATGTTGTGAGTTTGATGTCAACGTTGTACTCATACTCATTGCTACTTATACTTGTAAATAAATGTTGTAGCGAGTACGAATGAATCAGAGTAGTTGAATGTCAATTCTGTTGATTCATTTATACTCAAAATTGCATGTGTTCTTATAAGTAGCGGAAAAATGATTCATTGCTGATCTCTGGTCTTTAGAGTTACCTCCTCTGTTGGTAGGCAATATAGAAAACGATTTATCTGTTTAGCTGGAAATTCTTAATTAGTAACACTGAAGCTCTATGCATTTGCTTTGTAACAGCTTTATGGTTCTTAAAAGGAAGGAAAACTAATAGCTTTGCAAAAATGGAAAGCAAATACTTTACAAAAAAAAAAAAAAAGAACAAAACTAACCTGTCTTGTGTTAACCCAAAAATAAACCTTCATTTATCACAAAGAAAATAAAAAGAGATTAGGAATAGAAGTGAAATGAATTTCCCAGGAAGAAAGCAAAATTTGAAGCGATTCAATATTTAAATAAAACATTCATAAATAAAACTTTCAAAAGAAATGCAAATACTTTTCAATTTTATTTCTCTTTCAACTGCACCCAACAAACAACCTTACAACACAATTATTCAGAAAAAAAGGGCAATTACTATTGCCTTAAATTCTTCGAAACTAATGTCGTTAAAGGAAACAGAAAAGCAAGAAAAATTCCTTTTCTTTTTTGCCATTTTTCAACGGGTCTGGATTTGAAAATTTTCTTCCTATTTTTTTTCTACAGTCCTAGTTGGTTGGTTTTCTTAGTAAACATGTTGGTGTTGCATACATTAAACAATAACAAGAAAAATACAAATGCAGAGCCAAAGAAATATAAGAAACCCTTAAGAATATGCAAATACTTTAACGACTTTTTAAAGGTGAAATGAATACTCAAAACAAACAAAAATATACGCCAACATGATGATAAAAAATTATATTCAAAACGAAGCAACCATGGGCGACAAAATAAAGGCAGGCAAAAGGAAAGAAAATTTGTAGTTTGATTTTCCTTTGGGGAATTATACAATAAAAAAAAAAATAAACGAGAACACAAATGAAAAAGATTTATTTAATATTTAAAGCGCAGAAGATCTGAAATGAGAACATATATGTACACTGATTTTCAAGAAACTAATATTTATGGGTTTGATGAGGGCGTACATTTTTTTTTGCTGTAATTACCAACCTAAAATCTCAAAAAAACAATCACATTTCTTAAGGATTACAAAAAGAATTTTGCTGATTAAAATTATTAAAACCTACTTTGGATTATCTCATATAGAGGAGTTAAATTTTTCCTAATAGGCGTTACACGGCTTTAAAAAATAAATCTTGATATGAGTTATCTTTGCATATTAAGCCTTACTTAACTTAACAGCAGATTTTCGGGGCACTTTTCATGGCAATTTTAGGTACTCTCAGAGTGTTGGCCAGGAACACACTACCTATTAGACTATGCTGACTATAAACTTAATTTCGAATGCATGCATTATAAATACATAGACAAAAGCGTGTTTACAGAGTGGCAGATATGTAATATAACCAATTTCAGGTTATTATCATTTGTAAACCGCTCGGTAACAACACCAGAATGAAGGGCAGATTTAATCGAAATCCACGCCGCAGTAGTAGAAAAATTGCTCGTGAGCTGAACATATCGCTAGAACGGATTCAACACATATTGGAAAAAGAGCTTCGACTAAAGCCATTGAAGAGCCAAAGAGTGCAAGATCTCACCGATGGACAAAAAAAGTTTGACTAGAAAGAGCCAAGAAGTTATTTCGCTTGCACGAAAGTGGCCAGTTGTCGAATTTGGTTTTCTCGATGAGAAGCCATTCCAAATTGAGCAGTTTGTGAACTAACAAAATGATCGGGTTTACTTGCCAAAGAGATCAGCTGAAAATTTACACCTGCGATTGGCCACCAGAACCGGGAATGGACCAAAATACCGCAGAGCCAGTTTCGTGTAGCCTGTGATGGCTTTGTCGGCCGTTTGAAAATCATAATTCGTACCAAAGGTGGGCAATTCGAACAAATCTAAGCTGATTCAAAAATTGGATGTTATTTCCAACATTTTTTGCTTTCGAACAATAAAATTAAGGAAAAAAAATAATAAAAATATAGCGCTTTACTTTGTTGCATTATATATCAGCCACACTGTAGTTTGTATTCTCAGATGCTCATCAATTTCCTATTCTAATGCAGATTTTAAGTGGCACGTTCGTTGCCTATAGAGACAAACATACATACATATATAATTGGTCATAACAACCCTTTAGTCAGGATTACAACTTAGTTTCGCACACCATTGATGTTGTGTGTTTATTTTACACATGTGTGGCGGGACTTACAGTTTCAAATCAATTTTGACAATAATTTCCACGTTACTCTTAGAGTTTTTGCCATATTTGTAGTTCAAACCACGGCGATTTCAAACATTTATTTCAAAGGAACTATAATCACGTTTAGTAAAGCAGAGAGTGTAGTAAAAGGGAGAATAAACGAAACAAAGCGACCAACACTTAGTTGGAACTGAAGAAAATATCTGTTATGGAAAGGAGGATACAGGCAGTAGTAATTGTGGACACTAGATTTGAATCTTTTCATATCATATATTCAGTGTTAGGAGAAGCCCTGGTTTCTGAAGGGAGTTCTACAAACGGGAGTTCGAGTACAGATAAAGAACGAATTCTGTTTATAACGCATCAAAATAATGGAATATTACATTATAGCGAGATGTATTGCAAATGTTTTGGTTTAAATTGAAATATTCGTTGTATAACAAAATGAAAGTATAAGAAATTATACATCAATGGAAAGCTTTTAAAATCTTATGCATATTACAATTGAATTGAGTCAACAGAGGTTGTCAGATAGAGAAGATAGTAGGTTTAAAAAAACTTTAATAAAAATTGAACTAGATTGAATTTTAAAAACAGAAAAAATCATTTTTGTTAAATTACATAGTCTTAATAATCAAAAAATTTCAACAATTTAATTAAGTAAATTCTATGAAAAAATTTAAAAAAAAAAACCAAAATTATGTCCAAAATTTACAAAATTTTTGAATTTTCTACAATTTTTTTAAAATTTCGGATAACCTATTGAAAGGCCTTTCATATGATACCAAATTTATATATAGTTCCTTTGGAAGAGATATGGAAAAACAACCTTAAAAAAGGACCTTTTTATCCTTTGATCCAGCTCACCAAATATTGACCCCAGGACAAAAGTTTTGAAAAACGTAGTCTTAGAATGAATCAAACTTTCATTTTACCATACCATATTTTTTCTGTATACCAATGTTCATCATCTGTTTGATGGATCTATACTTTTTTATTTTATTTCTTTAATATTTTAAGGCTAATTTTGCAAATACTCGTATTCTTCTTCTTTTGAACCCTTTTTTTTTTTGTTCTTAAATTGTTATTATTTCAGATGCCATTGTTTCTCGTCTAGTTAGAGTTTTTCTATTTATTTTTCGTTAACTTTTCAAAATTGTTTCTGTCCTTAAAGGTTTTCTTCCATTTTTTCTTTCATTTTAGTTGTGCAAAAGATGTTAAATCGACAGGAAATTACCTAGAAATTGCGAGAAATGGTAGCAAAACAAAGAAAAATAACAAAAACTTTCTACATATATTCCTGCAGTGAGATGAAAAAAAAGAATATCAAATAGAAGAAGGAAAAATAAGGAGAGTTTCTGAATTTTTTTTTAAAACGATGACTTGAAAGTTGTTTATATTGTCGTGTGTTGGTAAAACTGCAGGAAATAAAACAATGAGCAGAGAAGACAAGAATCAAATAACAATATAATACTCGTTGTTTTTTTTTTCTTCCTTTTCTGTTTTGGTTACAAATTTTAAACTTAACTTAAATATTTTTGTTTCACTTTGAAGGTATTTATTTCACTTTTATTGTTGATTTTTGTACAATTAAATTTAAGTTATATTTGATATGAATTTTTACCATTCCATTGGAATTATTTTAAAGATTCGAATCAAGGACATACAGTGAGCGTGAAAACAACTCTTCATTAATAAATTAGCGTTAATTTTATTTTAAAATTATTTCATTGTCAGTTTAAAATTGAACCAGGAATTAATTACAAACATTTTTTGAATTAATTTTTTTTTATCTATAGTGTAGAGTTTCTTTTGTCACTCACTGTCAAAGGCAGCAAAAGATGCCTTGTAAAGCAGGCGAAGTATAAGCCAATTTTTACTACCCTGATCTAAACTGAAGCGTATTCAAGTAAGAACGTTTGGAATCGATCAAAACAAATATTTATCAGAAGCGGCAAGATCTGAACTATCATCTACAGCTTTTCAGATAGTTTTCGACCGGCACCGCAAAATATGACCAAGCGTTGTCATAATAGAGTACTCCGGCCCCGTCTCTGGTTGCATAGTCAGTAAGTTTTTCGGTCAAAACTTGCTTCAAACGAATCAATTGGGTCTCCCGTAATAGTTAGTTCGGTATTTGCCCTCTTCTGAGGTATTGCTTTGAAGTGGCTGTTTTAGTAGCACCAACAACTTTTTATTATGTTTGTTAATTTTATACTTGAGTGGTGGCACCTAGAGGTTAAAGCCAGCTTTATAAGAAACTTCTTCATGATAATTTTATTTCTTCTCTGAGTTTTTACCAAAAATTTGCAGAGAGAAATTCGTTGAAGAAATACTAGTTCATATTTCGCAGATGTCTAACCGAGAGTTCTAATCGCGGTGTAGCTATTAGACTATGGTGACTACTACTTCATAACCAAGGTTTTTCATAAAAAACGTTTAATTCAGGGTATAAACCAATCTAGATATATCAGTGGGTCCAACAGTTTCTCAAATTTTCAATATCAAATTAGGCCATGCACTTTCGTTAATTGTGTGAGCAAAAACCTGAACTTCAGAAAGTTCAACATCATTCGTTCTTGTGCAGCTGTAATAGAATTCAGCAACAAAAATTAACGATTTAGAATTCCAAATACAGGGTGGCTGATATGTATTGCAAACAAATTCAGGTTGTTATCATCAGTAAACTGCTCATCTGACAGCTGACAGATTTATTCCAGTGACAGTTCGTGTTATTATTTACAAATTTACAAAAGCATTTTGATCTATTGCGTTCAGCAAAAAAGTTATTCGTAATGAAATTCAAGCGCGATTGTGTGATTGTTTTATATTTGGCCGGAAAACCAATTTAAATGTAAATAAATCTTTTGTTTCTCGTACCACTGCGCGTTACCGTGATACTGGCAGTGTTGAATCGCGTTCAAAAAGTGGACGGTAACAACACCAGAAACGATCAGAAAAGTGAAAGCCAGATTTTATCGAAATCCACGTCGCAATGGTAGAAAAATTGTTCGTGATCTGAACATATCGCGAGAACAGATGCAACACATATTGAAAAATGAACTTGGACTAAAGCCATTGAAGTTCCAAAAAGTGCAAGTGCTCACCGATGGACAAAACAAAAATTAGACTGGAAAGAGCCAAGGAATTTGGTTTTCTTGAGAAGCCATTCCAAATTGAGCAGTTTGTGAACAAACAAAATATTCGGGTTTACTTGCCAAAGAGGTCAGCTGAAAATTTACACCTGCGATTGGCCACCCGAATTCGAGCGTCGCCAATGGTAATAGCACGCGTCAACCAAGGATGGCTTAAAAAGGAGGTTCCTCGCTTCATTTCTACCGAACAATAGCCACCAAATTCTCTGGATCTCAATCCGTTAAACTTTTGCGCCTTGGGCATTATGGGGAGTAAGGTTCTCACTAAAAAATACCAGAGTGTCGATCATCTCAAGGTGGCGCTTCGCCGGGAATGGGCTAAAATACCGCAGAACCACTTTCATGCAGCCTGTGATGGCTTTGTTGGCCGTTTGAAAGCCATAATTCGTACCAAAGGTGGCCAATTCGAACAAAGCTACACTGATTCTAAAATTTTATGTTGTTTCCAACATATTTTGCTTTTGAGCAATAAAATTGAAAAAAAAAAAATAAAAAATTATAGCGCTTTACTTTGCTGCATTATATTTCAGCCACCCTGTAGTATTTATCAAGCTTAGATTCGTTTTAAGTGAAGTTTTTCCCATACAAATCGATGCTTAATTGGAAATTTTTGCTGAATTTTTTTTATGACAAATTAAATTAAAACAAATACAAAAAAATTTCCATCAAACTGATTTACAGGAAATTACATTTAAAAATTTTAAAAGAAATTTTTGAATCATATTCAAAGGATTCAAGGAATGCTTGCAACAAATATGGACATTTTTTTGTTAACATGCTTAATAAAATAAGTCAAAAACGTAATAATTAAGTTTATAACTACAATGCTAAGGCCTAAAATCATTGAGACTCAATATTTGTCTTGCAATTTACTTTCAGAGAATGTGCTTTTTTTAATGTTTCTTTTTATTTTGATCAATTACTTGAACAAGAGAACACAACGTATACGTCAAGTGATACCATAAATAGTACGAATGACAGTAACATGCTTGTACTAATGTTCAGATAATATTTAGGAGTACAATAAACCAAGTAAGGATACTAATAAATGAGTTTCTTAATATCTTTGTGAGTCATGTAATGTATTGAATTTTATGAGTCTATCTTTTGCTCTCATTTAGCCATGTTTAGCCTTTTCTACTCTACAATCCATTATTCTACCGATACGGATTTCTTTTTCCTTCCTGTTGGACTGTTGTGTTTTAACATCTGTTTCCATAAGCAACGTTTATAAATTTTGAAGTTTACAACATGCTTACGTAAATTTAGTGTAGATTTTCTGCAGGTTGATGTTTTGCATTACATGTTACACAAATTTTGCATACAAAACGAAAAACAAAAAAAACTAAAAACGTTGAACAAGAAAGAAAATATATGGGGATGGTATAAGCAAGCAAAACGATTGCATCATGAATGGTTGGCTGAAACGTTAGTTGGGTACAGAAGGCAAGAGCATTTAAAAGGGAAACTTACCGGAACGTTTTTCTGCCTCATTAATTGGTATATTCTCTAAAACAATTGCCTCTGAACGTCCTTTCTGATTAACACTGTAGACAACAAGATGTAATGCCGGATTTGGATCTGGATAATAGTCCATGGGTGTTAAATCTACAAAAGAATGTAATGAGAACAATAAAAAAAAAAAATTTGAAAGACATAAACATATGCATGTACAGACAAGATGTGTATGTATGTGTATGTAATTAATATATTCTAAAAAAATTTACATTGTATGTACAGTTAATATTTGTTGAATGATGTAAGTTTGGTGTAGTGTAAGTTAGTGTAATTTGTCCTCTTGTTTTTCTATCCTTTTTTAAAATTTCGTGTTAGTAAAGATCCAAAGAGCATAATTTATCCGTAGTTAAGGTATCACAAAATATCAAAGTCACCGTAGTCTCAAAGTGTATTGACATATTAGACGTAAGGCCACGATTTAAACTCCAGATTAGATTACGTCAACAAAACGAAATATACGACTTCTTCTCAACAGGGGCAGCAAATAAAAATTGTCAGGAAAAAGTTTCTCAAAAATCTGTCGTTAACAGGAGCAACACAAGTGGTGTGAGAAGCCAGATTGTAATCTTGACTGAAACGTTGGAAATATCAATAATGTATGTTTGCATTAGGGATGCTAATTGTTCCGGAATTTTTCGAGATTTTAGGGACTGCGAATTCATATGTATTTTAGCCCTCCAAAAGGTCCTGAAAAATAATTCTTTATCACTTGATATGATATATGAGGAAAACCATCCTTCCATTGATAAGAAGTTATTTGATGCCATCGAAGAAAGCAAAAGCTCTATAAAACGAATTAATAGGGTAACTGATTTAGATACTCAATTGTTCAAACAAATAGATTTATTTACATGATAATCCCGAATCCCAGAATTTATAAAAATCGATCCCGTTTAGCATCCCTAGTTTGCATGTATTGATTGATTAAAGATTTCTATTTGACATGCTCTTAATGCGGTTACAAGTTCTTCCTATATTTGACAATAATCTTTAAGTAGTAAAGTATACAAAATATCGTCTTCTAATTTTTTTTCTTCTATTTTCATTACGTTAGTCCTGAATAGCACAAACCAATTTTTCAACGTTGACATCGAATGGTTATTCGCAGTGTAAATTCAGTGTGCAAATGAATTTAGCAAAACTTCCCACAAACTTAACCATAAAATACAAAGTAAAAATTATTTTATCAAGTTCACGGGCGAACTGGCACAGAAGATATCGGTGATGTCTGAGGAGGTAACGATAGAGATGGTATACGTGTCCTTACTAGAGTACTTTTCCATATTGGCAACAGCAGCATGGAAGTGAAGGCGCAGTGGTAGAAAAATTGCTCGTGAGCTGAATATGTCGCGAGAACGGATGCAACACATATTTAAAAAGAGTTTGAACTAATGCCATTGGAGTTCTAAAAGTGCAAGAGCTCACCGATGGACAAAAAAAATTTGTCTGGAAAGAGCCAAGGATTACTTCGCTTGCACGAAAGTGGCCAGTTACCGGATTGTGTTTTCTCCGATGAGAAGTCATTCCAAACTGAGCAGTTTGTGAACAAACAAAATGATCGATTTTACTTGCCAAAGAGGTCAGCTGAAAATTGAAACCTGGGCGGGCGTAACGGCCGATGGTCGCTCCCCGCTGATATTCATCGACCGTGGGGTCAAAATAAATGCCGAATATTATCTGGAAAATGTCTTAAAGATAGTATTGAAGCCGTGGGCAGACAAAAATTTCGGCCGCAGACCATGGACATTCCAACAGAACTCAGCAACACCGCACTCAGCACACGTCAACGAAGAATGGTTTAAAAAGGAGGGTCCTCGCTTCATTTCTACCGCACAATGGCCACCAAAATTTCCGGATCTCAATCCGTTCGACTTTTGCGCCTGGGGCATTTTGGAGAATAAGGTTCTCACTAAAAAATACCAAAGTGTCGATCATCTCAAGACTGCGCTTCGCAGGGAATGCGTCAAAATACCGCAGAGCCACTTTCGTGCAGCCTGTGATGGCTTTGTCGGCCGTTTGAAGACCATATTTCGTATCAAAGATGGCCAATTCGAACAAATCTAAACTAATTCTAAAATTTGATGTTACTTATTTGCTTTTGAACAATAAAATTAAAAAAAGACTAAAAAAAATATAGCGCATTACTTTGTTGCATTATATATCAGCTACCCTGTAAGAGTTGTCGAAAGCTACAACTAATGGATCATGACAGAGGATCTTTACACTGGATAACACAAAGAGCCATAAGGGCCAGCAAAGTTACTCTCTAACCTAACCTATTATATCCTCAGCACCGTTTTTCAGCAATAGTGGCAGTGGTTTATCTGAATTGAATGAGTGTATGCAATCGTTTTACCTTAGTTAAATAGCAGTCTTAACTGCAAAAGCAAACATTACATGATCAAATACTATAGCAATCAATGAATGCGTAGCCACTGCATGTGGTTCATGATCCAATACACTAATACCCCGCTTTGCGTCGCTAATAGGGCCTGAAGAAACGTGACGCAAACTAAAACAAAAACGACGCAACTTCGAAATCACAGAAATTTTAAAAAGACACAACTTCGAATTTGCATTAGATTTAAACGGGAAATCCCCTTTTTCTGTTTTAGCTTTGTACAAACAATTTCGTATTTACGACGCAAATCGAAGCAGTAGCGATGCAACTTCGAAACATGCGACGCAAACAAAAACGACGCAACTTCGAAATCACAGAAATTTTAAAAAGACGCAACTTCAAAGCAGACGCAGAACAAGGCGACGCAAACCGAGGTATAAGTGTACTATTACATAAACATCCTCATTTTTCTATTACTCTAGCATAAGATGTAGGAGATCGATCACCTGCTGAGTGGAAAAGCATTTGATAAAAAGAAACGAAATTTCGGTTATCAGCTTTCGAAACTGTATTTCAGCTATTCCCTGTACAATTTAAAGCGTAAACATCTGCAATAATTTTAAAAATTACAAGACAATCCTGGATAAGAATATTCCTCTAAGAAATGCATTGTTTTTGAACCTCTTTCTGATATTTTTTTAAGGAAATTATATTCAACCATCAAACGTGCTTAAAACTGTGCTAGTGATTACCCAATATTGGTACAGTTCATTGGTAATGATAAAATGAATATTATTTTCCATTTTCATTTTTCCTTTTCAGAGTACATAATAATGTCTAGCACTTCTTTCTAGGCTTCGTTTACTGATTTCATTAAATGAGGTGTGGTTTTATTACACATGAGCGATTTCTGTAATTTACCGATAATTACCTTTTGATTTGATTGTAAGCTGTTGACGATAGTGATAGTGTCGGTGTTGGTTGTTGGTGTTTGTTATTCAATGAAATAACGTTAATTAGTTGGGTAATTAACGAGCAAAAAGTAATGTCAATAAACTGTTTTTCTGTATTCAAATAAAAACGATGAAAGAAAAAAATCTAAAATCTTTTGCAGCTATGCATACAATGTTATGGAAAAGATTCACTTTACATGCGAATGTACGTATATTTCAAACAACTAATGAATATTCATTAATTAGTATAAAAACCTGACAAAAAAAACAAATGTATGTGTAAAGAAAAACTTTACATTTTAGAGAACATATTAAATTAGATTCCTTTTTTTTACTGTATTTATAAGATATTCATTAAACCTTTTGAGTTGCTTTGGCACAGTTGAATGTTATCAACACTTCCAAACAAATCTCGCAAAAAACAAATCAAATCAAAACGTAACTTTTGCCAAAAATACACAAAAAAAAAAAGCCAAAGAAAAATAAAAACAACCGTAGAAAAAGTTTTAGTTTTAGTTTGGCAAAAATCTTTGAATATAGTGTGTTAAATGAGCCAAACTTTGATTATTAAAGTAACTTTTTTTTTCTGCCGAATTTCGTTGCTTGTTTGATTGTTTGTTATTTCTGGTTAAGTGCATGCAGTTGCTGTAGAATAATTAGCAATGCTAACGAATAAATAGAATGCTGCTTGAAACAAGTTGTAAGCCACTGTATGTAGAAATATGAAAGGATTAATACACAGTAAAGACACGAACCATTGAACATGCTTGAAATGAAGGCAATCCAATCCAATGAAAAAAATATCATGACTTAAAATGTCAAAGCAACATATCCAAAAGACAAATCAAAGAAAATATTACGATCACATCCTAGCATATTGTATTTGATATATAAATGGTAATCGGTTATCGATTCTCGACATTATGTGACACCTAACACCACATATCGCTCCTCTATTGCAACATAGTGATATCTCAAAAAATTAAAAATTTGTAGTTACTTAAGCAAAACTGCTCTTTTAGACCTTCTGTACTTGTTGAAAAAAATCAGTTTATATTCCAAGTTGAACCGAAATTATAGCAAAAAGTGTTTGCGGCAATTAGATCGTAGGACTTAGGTCTTGAAAACTTAAATCGCATTTTGCCAAGTTCAAGTTTGTTTGAGATATGACTATGTTGCAATAAAGAAGCGATATGTTGTCTGTGTTATTTTTATATTTGAATTATATTAAATTGACTCTGAAGGACAGATGTTTGAGAAATACAATTTCATTTAAATTGTCGTTTCGGCATTGTTTCCAGCAATCGAAATTTTTGAGATAATTTCCAAAAAAAAAAAAAATATTTACTTTGGGCGTTATGTTCGCAATAACTACAAGAAGGTTTATTTCAAACACCCCAAACTTTAATGGACTATATTCATAAGTATAAAATACAGTATTCCCTCAATTGTTTCGCTTAACGTCGTCAAAAATGTTGTTCCCTTAAACTACGATTTGCGTCGTTATTCAATTTACGTAGCCTTACGTTGTTTATAAACAAAATCAGTGGACTTCAATTTCAAATAAAATCAACACATTGAATAAATATTTAATTATTTTATCTTTTTTTTTTGTAAAATGTACACAAATAAATGCATCTGATAGTATGAGTTCTTTGAAATTCGATTTACGTCGCTTCGATTTACGTCGATTTTTTCCGGAACATTCTACGACGTAAATCGAGGTAATACTGTAGTTCGTATGCATGACTTGTTGCTCTGTATTGTTGAAATAGAAATTCACATTGTACGGCCTTAGTGCACTAGACTGACAAAATGTTCGAGAAAATGTTACTCCATGCCTCCTACTTAGCACTTTTTAGAATCTTTAGTGTTTATCGTAGTCGCTGTAGCCTAATAGGTTGTGTGTTAGCTTTTAGACATGAGGAAATATTTCTTTGGCGACTTCTGGCAAAAACTCTGAAAGAAAATAAAATTGCCATGACTTTAAGCTGTATGTCCCGCCACTCATGTATAAAATTAACACACAAAACAAAAGTGGTTTGAGTATCTAAGCCGTAATCTTGACTGAAGGTTTGTTATGACCTGTTATATATCTACAGTGAACCCTCCTATAACTCAGATTTCAGGGTACAAACCAGTCTAATTCGTAGTGCGTTCTGTGGAAAATCGAAAATAAATAATTTCCAAAATGAATACATGTACAGTCAACCCTCCTATAACACGGTGAGTGCGTACCGCGTTATATGGAAACCGCGCTATAAGAAACTCAGATTTCAAGTACAAACCAGGCTAATTCGTAGCGGGTTATATGGAAACCGCGCTATAAGAAACACAGAATTAGTACAAATCACATCATTCGAACCGTGTTATATGGAGACCAAGAAATCCAAAATGCAAGATAAATTAGAAATTATTTTTATTGAATTGAAGAGTTCATATAATTATTGATAAAAAAATTAAAGAAAAACTAAACTAAAAGACTGGTTTCCAACAAAATTAAGAAAGACTTTTAAAATTATGTAATTTTTTAATATTTATCCTCACTTGGTTCATTTTCATTCATTGTTTTCTAAATTGAAAATCCAACTACTATTGTTTTGCTTGGTACTGTCTCTCTGGCTTATATTCAACCCTCTTACAATGTCTAGTTACTCTTCGTTCATAGGCTGTGCGGAAGGAACTTATGGTATGAAGTTGAAAGCAAGCCGCGCTATAAGAGTACTGCGTTATAGGAGGGCTGTCGCAATTTCATCCCCGCGTTATATGGAAACCGCGTTCTGATAGTACCGCGTTATAGGAGGGTTGACTGTATATAGTGTTTTCACAATTACTTTCTAGGTCCTATGCGTCCCATATGCAGCAGTTTTGTTAACTGACATGACCATCAACTAAAGAATGAATTTCATTCCTGAGCAAAGTTTTGTTCGAAAAATTAGTAGTAAATGTACCATGTTTTGAAGTTGGATTTTGTATATATGGAGATGCAAATTCATATGGAAAGTACGCCTTAATTAGATAGGGATTTATAAGATAGGGATTATCTGTCGCACTTCTGTGATAATTCAAAGGCCTCATCATTTTGCAAATTTCTTCTTAAAATTTTCAGATTTACAATTTTTAAAATAGTTTGCAATTAACACTAATTACAGTGTATATCTACTTAGTTCACTATAGCTGTATCCGTATATTGTATTTTGCCTACATATGTGTGTTTGGATGAGAGAGAGAGATAGAGAGAGAGAGAGAGTGAGCAGTGCATAAAGTTTGTTTGCATGTGATATTCATTAAGGAAGCTTATTAGTGTAACAATGTTTTTTTGTTTTCATGAGTGGCTGTTCTAATATATTGACGCCGTTTCTCTACCACTTATGTATATAATCACGTTGTATGTAGATACGTATGTATTGGCATATCGTATATTTCCAAATATTTCTCTATTTTTCAATCATTACGTAAGTTAGTTACGTTATTATGTGCGACTGTTTACTTACGTATACAAACATACAAATAAAGTACACACACATCCACATACACATACATATAGTTTTAATACTTTAATAGAAAACAAAAAACTTTACATCCATACACTAATGCCAAATTATTTGTGTAAGTGTATGTCTGTGTGCGGATGTAAGTGTGCAGTTTTCAGCGGTTTGTTTGTAAAACGTAACGAAGCGTAAAGTTACGATTAGTTAAACAAGCGCGTTAAGCTGTTTCAGCACAAAAATTTTCATCTCCTATAAAAAATTTCCATGGAAATTTTAAAAATATTATTTCCTACTGCCAATAATCGTCTTTCTGTAGTTGATTCTGTATGAATGTATGAGTGTGTGTATGTGTGTGGGAGTTTTATAGCCAAATCGTAATCGTTGATAGATAAACAAATCGAAAAATAAAAACCTTCTAAAGTAAATAAATATTTAAACGTGGTACTCTTAAATGGCATTATTAAAGCAGTTTGTTTAATAATTCAAAATAAAAACGATAAAAGAGAGAGATAGTAAGAGGTTTGATGATCATTTGTAATTAAAATAGAAGAAATATGGATATGGATGGATCAAGTCTAAGGCGAAATGATTTGGAGATGAATTGGGTTTTGAAAATTAAAAAAATTCAGCAAGTAAAGCTGGTTATATGGGCTGTGAGTCCGAAATGATTCCCAAAAATGCTCCAAACAGTATATCTTCTAGACTACATTGGTAACTCTTAACATCTCTTTCTTATTCAAAAATTAGATTCGTCGTTGAAAGTAAACATATTTTTACACTCTAGTAGTACCTTACACTGGGTAATACAATGGGCCATATGAACCACCGAGTAACTATTTGGATTTAAATGTTACTCAAAACAGCTGTAGAGTTTAGAGGATAATGAAGTGAAATCATTCACAATGTGATTTATTATAAAAAAAATTTCTCAATTGCTATCGAGAGTTGAAATCGTATTAGCTAACGAAGTATAGGAGCGTAGCTTCACTGAGATATGACTTGATAATAGAATGATAGCTTCTCTTACCCCGTGCTAAAATTATCTCACAACATGCATAAATTTCAACCAAAACCATATAAAAATCGAGCATAAATGTAAGGTATTCTTATGACACAAGAAAACTACAATATCACCCAGCTTCTAATTTTCGAAAGCTTGCCAAAAGATTTAGTAAAAAAAATTCTAAATTCTCTGACGATTTTAGCTTTGCTATTTATTTTTTTAAAAAAGGAAAAAAATACTTGAAGAAGTTCACGGTTTTGATATACCCGTATATCATAATTTTTTATGCCGTTAAAGTGTACTTTAGAAAACTTTCTGGTTTACCTGTATTTAAAATGTTATTTAAATTGAAAATATTTTTACTGGAAATACACTGTCTTTTGGATAACAAAGGTCTTAGTTCTCAAATATATTTTAACAAAAAGGCCCCTGCAGGCTTAATACTCTTGCACAAAGTTCCGATATGACTTCAAGAGTGAGGAGATCATTTGAGAGAACGGTTATGCAATCGCTACACCTCAAACAAAAGTTAGCTGAAAAACTATCACATGGTGCTACCAGGAAATACTAAACACAACTTGTACATTCAATTCCAAATGGGTTAAATGGAGTGCTTGATATTAAGGGATAATATTTTTATTTATTAGACCTTTGAATTCTAAATCTACGGAGGGTTCTGCTTGCGGGTACCTATGGCGAAATCTGAAACTTTTCCTTATTCTTTTCTTGTTTTATGAAAAACATTAAGAAATTGTTTGTTTTACAATATAGCGGAAATAAATTAATGAAATAAATATAAAAACTATAAATTTTTTTACAACCTTTTGGTTAAAATTCATAAAACTGCTGAAATATATTGGAGTACTCAGACTTTTGCTATCCACTGTATATCAATTACACTTAAAATTCTTCAATAAATTTTCTGTAAAAAAGAAAATACTTAAACGAAAGAAAGTATAAAGATTATGATTTCAATTAACTCATATTTTTTTATTTACTATTTACAGGGTGGCTGATATGTATTGCTCGTCTGACAGCTGACATATTTATTACAGTGCCTTGTTAATTTTATTATTTACAAGCTTACAAAAGCATTTTGATCTATTGCATTCAGAAAAAAAGTTATTCGTAATGGAATTCAAGCCTGATAGTGTGATTGCTTTAAATTTGTCTGGAAAACCACAGGTGGCTATCCTTAGAACTCCACAGCATTTAAATGTGAATAAATCTTTTGTTTCTCGTACCATTGCTCGTTATAGTGATATTAGGCAGCGTTGTATCGCGTCCAAAAAGTGGACGAAAAAAAGGTAACAACATCAGAAATGATCCAAAAAGTGAAAGCCAGATTTGATTGAAATCCACGCCGCAGTTGTAGAAAAATTGCTCGTGAGCTGAATATATCGCGAGAACGAATGCAACACATATTGAAAAATGAGCTTGGACTTAAGCCTTTGAAGTTTCAAAAAGTGCAAGAGCTCACCGATGGACAAAAAAAGTTAGACTTGAAAGAGCCAAGGAGTTACTTTGGTTGCACAAAAATGGCCAGTAACCGAATTTGGTTTTCTCCGATGAGAAGCCATTCCAAATTGAGCAGTTTGTGAATAAACAAAATGTTCGGGTTCACTTGTCAAAGAGGTCAGCTGAAAATTTTTAAATGCGATTTGCCACCAGAACTCAAGCGCCGCCGATGGTAATGGTGTGGGCCGCCGTAACGGCCAATGGTCGCTCCCAGCTGGTATTCATCGACCGTGGGGCAAAATAAATGCCAAATATTATCGAGAAAATATCTTAAAGACAGAATTGAAGCAGACAAACATTTCGGCCGCAGACCATGGACATTCCAACAGGACTCAGCACCACCGCACTCAGCACGCGTCAACCAAGAATGGCTTAAAAACGAGGCTCCTCGCTTCATTTCTACAGTACAATGGCCACCAAAATCTCCGGATCTTAATCCGTAGGACTTTTGCGGCTGAGCACATTTTAGAGAGTAAGGTTCTCACTAAAAAATACCAAAGTGTCGCTTCACCGGGAATGGGCCAAAATATCGCAGTGCCATTTTCGAGCAGCCTGTAATGGCCGAAGGTGGCCAATTCGATAAAATCTAAACTGATTCTAAAATTTTATGTTATTTCCTACATTTTTTGCTTTTTAGCAATAAAGTTAAAAAAAAAATTAATAAAATATAACGCTTTTCTTTGTTGCACCATATATCAGCCACCCTGTATGTACGTATGTACAATGTATTGTATTACATTGTACATATGTGTGTATTTAGACTTGTTAAGGGAGTATCAAGAGAGAATATGCATCTGTGTGTGTGTGTGTGTATTCAATATTAAAAGTATTAACAAAACAAACCAAAAGAAAAAAAATTATGAATACTCACCACTTAAATCAATACGAAATATTGGCACATCCGCATAAGTGCTGGTTGTATTCAAGCGTAATTTCTTTGTTTTCGAATCGTATGCTTCCAAATAGAATTGTTGCTGTAGACCACCATCATAGCCGGGCATACATTCCAATTCCATTGTTGAATATATAATATTATCATAATTATCAAAATTAATTGTACCGCCGCCACCACTGCCACTGGCACCTCCAATGCCATTAACACTATTAGAGTTTCCATTCATGTAGGCATTGCTAGCCGGGTCCGTTGAACCGTAAGGACTAATAAGACTGTGGGTGGCAATGCCATTGTGAAAATTATATTCCATACGTGAGTAATCAAAATGCGGTTCATTATTAATAAAATTGTCATCACCACCACCATCATCGTCATCGTCATCAATATCGTCAGCGGCAACAGCGCTGATGTCATCGTTATCAATGGTTATTGGTTCGTTATTATCAGTAGAATTCTCATCGATATGATTTCGCTTGAGTTGATTTTCATGGCGTCGCTGTTCATGTATACTTCCTGCCTTATTGTTGCTGATGCTATTAATGCTGCTGACGGTATGTGCTGGTGGTGCATGGAATTTTCTTGTCTCCTGTATGGTTGCATACTGTTCGTTCGTATTATTATTGTAAGTGATTTTTGTTTGTAAGGCATTATCTATTGTCGAAATGACTTCATCCAGTACCTTTGAATCGTTTAATGTGTAATCATCCACCATTTCGGCTAATAAGTCAGCATCATCTTCGTCATCTTCGTCGTCCTCTTGTAAATCATCTTCTTCGCCATTATCGCCATTGTTGCCCTCATCTTCTTCTTCTTCGTCGTCGTCGTCGTCTGTTGGATGCTCGTCCAGTATGTCTTCATCTTCTAAATCAGTTGTACTGTCATTATCTTCATCATTAACATCCGATGATGCTTCGAGTGCCTGTAATTCAACGGCATAATTACTGTTGTTAAGCTGCGTGTACAGTGAGTTATTGTTCTCGAATAATTCTAAATTTTCCAATTGTTCAGCAATGTCAGCCTCTGTATCGGTATCGTCTTCTTCGGTTTGATAGGTCGACAAGGAGGACGTGGAAGATGCTTTCAATGCAGCTGTAGCTGCAGCTGCAGCTGAGCCATCAGCTTTTTTCGGATTTGTTAGCGTTGAAGAGGATTCCTCTTTACTATCTTCATACGCTAATGATTTTAGAGACTGTTGCTGTTGTTGTTGTTGTTGTTCTTTGATAGATTTATTGGTAATTTGTGGCTTATTTGGAGGTAGTAAGAGTTTTGATTGTCTATTTATATTGTTGGAAGTGCTGCTATTGTTGGCGTTAAGTTGGGTATTATTGACAATATTCACGAAATAGCGTTCCTTTAACGCTAAAGATTTGCGTATTCGTTTCTTGTCATTGATGTCTTTTGTATTATGGCCGTAATGGTAATCATCTTTAGCTTTGTTGTTGTTCGTCTTATTATTTTGACTAGTTTCGTATTCATTAGCGTTAATGTGGTTGTGGTTGTTGTTGTTGTTTAAATGTTGTTGATATTTGAGATTTTTTAGGCCTGCAGCAGCTTCTTTAGATCTATCATCGTTATTGCGTGTGTTTAAAAGTTGCTGTTGCTGTATTGGTTTCTCTAAAGTTCTTGCAGCAACATCTCGTTTTGTCACACGTTTTACGAAATGTTGCTGCCGCTGGTTTTTTGTGTTGTTAAGATTGCCTTGGTATTTTTTGTTGCCTGCCACTGATGTTGTTTCTTGATGTTTCAGCTTCTGTTTTTGTTTTTTCTGCTGCCGTTGCTGTTGCTGTTGCTGTTGTTGATGATGATGAATCACTCTTATTGTATTTTTATCACGTTTATGCGTGTTTTTCTTATACTCCTTATTGTGATACCTATTGTTGTTGATGTTTTCTATGTTGTTTTTGCTATTGCCAATGCTATTGCTACTGCTATTGCTATTTCCTGTTGATGATACCTTTTTTGTGGCTGACATTGCATTAACAACAGCTTCGCTTCTTTTCTTATTTGACTTTCCTAAACGTAGTGATAAATTAGATTTTTTCTTTTTGTGCTTGAAAACTTTTTGGTTTTGTTGCTCTCTCTTTTCAGGGATGGTTGATGATGGCGAGTATCTTGCTGCATCATCATCATCATCATCATCAACATTGTTGTCATTATCTTTTCTAATAATGGCTGTCGTTGTTGTTGCTACCATTGTTGTTTTGCCATTGATGTGGTTTTTATCTTTGGCACTACGTTTTAAACGTAATTTTTTCTTTGTGGCCTTTGGCGCTACTCCTGCTGCTGTTGCTGTTACTGCTGCTGGTGGTGGTGCTGCTGCTGCCGCACCTGCACCTGACTCCACATCGGTTTCGGATATATTTATGTCCGTTTTTAAAATGCTTGTTGTTGGCAATGACAATCCATCACTTTGATTATTGATAAATGCTTTTGATATCGTTGCTTGTGGCCCCATAGTTTTTATATTGTTATTGCTGTTGTTATATTTATTATTGTTGCCATTACTACTACTACTACGACTACTACTACTGTTGGTGGTGACATTGCCATCACTATCATCCGCTGTTGGAGTTTCATTTGGCTCATGCTTGTTAGTTATTTTAGTTTTTTGTTGTATATGATGCTGATGCTGTTGCAATATTTGCTGTTGCTGCTGCTGTTGTTGTTGTTGTTGTAGCTTACTCTTATCCATTTTTTGACGCTTAATGCTTGCCACACTCTGGGAGGGTGTAAATGAAGTCCGTTTCTTTAATCTTTGCATTTGTTGTGGATTTAGGGGCATGCGATATTTTTGCACAATCATTTGTTGCTGCTGATGTATCTGTGTCTGTTGCTGTTGTTGTTGCTGTTTTTGTATATTTTGCTGTTGATTAATATTGTTGTTATTTCGTTTATTATTACTAACACCACCCGTAACTAAAGCTGCCTCAGAACCACCGCTGCCATTATTATTATTAGATTTTTTGCTGTTTGTCCCCTTAATACCCTCATTGTAAATTTTATTATGAGTTTTCTTAGTGCTGGCATTGTTGTTTTTGTTATTATATTTTTCATTGTTATTATCATTATTGCCGTTTCGATCTGGTAGCTGTTGTTGCTGTTGATGCTGATGCTGCTGCTTCGGCTGCTGCTGATTCTGTTTCAGCTGTTCATTATGATGTCTCTCACGTACATATTCCATATGCGGGAAATTTGTTTCGTGCCTTCCATATTGTGTTGGCATCATTTGATTGGCATGCATTGTTGTTTGATTCGATGAATTTAACGATGCTGAGGTCACTACATATGGTCTCAGTGTACAGTTACGCAGGGCTCCGGGTTTTGCTTATATTTTTTTAATTTTTTTTTTTTTTTTAAATCAAACATTTATTGTAGATTCCATTTATGTTGTGTGGCAATATAGTTGGGTGATGATAAAACGAACCAAAAAAAAAAAAAAAAGTGGAAGAAAGAGAGAAGGTATACAAACATTATCATTTATTTATAATTCGGATTTTATTTTTATTTAATTTAATCACTGACCATACTATTCTATGTAATATTTGTTGTATCTATCTCTCTGATTTGGTATTGATTGTTATTAACACAATTTGTTTGAAAATAAAAATACGAGATTTTATTCGATTTGTTTTCATATGGGCAATAATATTTGATTACGTTTGTATATTTATTTAATAGGATTTCTATTAAATTCAAAATTTGTTTCACTTATAGACGTTATATTATTGAGTATAGAGACATAAGTAAGAGGATTTAATTTACACATAATTGCCCATTACAACCCTTAAGTTAGGATTAAGGCCTAGCTTCTCACACCACTCGTGTTCATTTTATACGTTAGTGGCGAGACCTATAGTTGAACGTCTACTCCGAACGGCAGGTTATTGAGAAATATTTTCATGACACGTTTATTTACTCTCAGAGTTTTTGTCAGAAATCTGCTGGGAGGCAGTGACCAAAGAAATATATTCTTTTTCTTTTCCTATATCGTTTTGATGCCAGACCTGAGATACGAACCCGGGCTTTACGTTTAATAAGTCAACAAACTACCTACTAGACTACGGCGACTTCAATGATTACTCCATGTTTTTTTTTTTGGGTCTATGCCTCAAGTAGTCGCTTCATTAGTTAAAAGGATTGTAAATGTTTTAAAATTCTGAATGGAATTTTGCTAATGGCAGCTGCTTCCAGAACTAGAATTGTGGCTGGCTTTTCATATGCGAGTGTACGAGAAAAATGTTTGAATGGGCTACGGCCAAAGACTTGTCCGAAGTTGTTTTGAAACTGCACCAAAGAGTGCATTTTTTAGTCTACTTTATCAGCTCTTATTGCTTCTATGCAAACTGAAATCGCCAATTCTATTGGCTCGACTAATTGGTTATCAGGTTAATGTAAATGACTTTAAGAGTTTCCATATGTTCCATAAACAAGAAAGTCGTCCGCCAAGATCAACTTTTACTTTAACTACGGGTTTATAAAATACAGTGTTGCTTGATATAATATTTTATTCAATCGTTTTGTAACACACTCATCCTTTATCCGGATTGTATGAAAATTAACAATTTTTTGTTTTATTAATTGTAAAACATTTTATTGCGATAAAACGGAAATCCAGTCCCTTCAAAGCGATGAATTGGTACAGTTACGAACAGTTATATAACTAATATGACCGTCTTTGACTTGAAATCCTACGTAAGTAGCTGACGGCGACAACAAGCGATCGACAACCTGTATGAAATCAGGTGAATCCAAGTATTTTATAACGGAACAACACAAACAGTTTAATAATAGAGCAAGCTAAGTAAGGTGGTGGAGCCTCCTTAAAGGATGAGTTTCCACTTAGGCCCATTCTGATGCCACCATGAATATTCAAACCTGGGACTAAGCGTTATATGCAACTGAGTTCAAAATAAATCTTACTATTACAACCTTTATAGCTTCATCAGGGAGAGAGGTCAAAAACCTTGGTCTTTTCATGCTCTAAGCTGGGCATTGCATATGGGAACTCCATATGCATTATTTTGTCTGTTTACTTATCCATTGAATGAGCATAAAATGGAATCTTGAATGATAAATAAATGCAAAGTTCGCCATAATGAGCTCAGCAACTGCATAGTAGCGGTAATTTCGGCAAAATCTCAAGGCTTACAGTTTCTATGAATTTCTTTAAATCATGACATCTTCTTACAAACTAAGTCAGTTATGGTAACCAAAAACATCCCCTTATGTTCGCACAGTAACCATTTCGAATCACGTTAACTATTTTATGAGTTCTTACGTTAAGAGTTAAGTTTCTCATAGAAAGAAATGGGATGCTTATTCTAATTATGAACACCTAAAAGGTCTACATCATGGATTAGGTGTATGTCTGCTGGCTTAAAATTCTTCGTTAGCGTCCTCTCCTTCATCCCACCTACCTACCTACTTTTGTTATTTATCTATATTCGTAAATGAAAATTCCTCCAGTAAATAAGATGAGAGGTATTCAACTCCTGACTGATTTCATCGACCAAAATGAATAGTCCGATATAAATACAATAAAAATAGTACCGGCTCGGCAATTCTCCTAAAGTCTATATATTTCTGATTTGTGTCATCATAAGGATTGTTTAGTTATACGGCATACAATATTCAGGGTTGTTGCAAAACGTTGCCTTCTTTAGTAATATATCCAGTAATGTTTCATACAGAGTGGCTGATATGTATTGCAACTAACTTCACGTTGTTATCATTTGCAAACCGCTCGTCTAACAGATTTATTCCAGCGATAGTTCATTTTATTATTTACAAGCTTACAAAAGCATTTTGATCTATTGCATTCAGAAAAAAAGTTATTCGTGATGGAATTCAAGCGTAATAATGTGATTGCTTTATGTTTGGCTGGAAAACCACAGGTGGCTATCGTTAGAGCCCTCCAACATTTAAATGTGAATAAGTCTTTTGTTTCTCGTACCATTGCTTGTTACCGTGATACTGGCAGTGTTGCATCCCATCGAAAAAGTGGACGAAAAAAAATCGATAACAACACCAGAAATGATCCGAAAAGTGAGGGCCAGATTTGAACGAAATCTACGCCGCAGTGATAGAAAAATTGCTCGTGAGCTGAACATATCGCGAGAACGAATCCAACACATATTGAAAAATGAGCTTGGGCGAAAGCCATTGAAGTTCCAAAAAGTGCAAGAGCACTTTTTTTGTCCATCGGTGACAAAAAAAGTTAGACTTGAAAGAGCCAAGGAGTTACTTTGCTTGCACAAAAATGGCTAGTAACCGAATTTGGTTTTCTCCGATGAGAAGTTATTCCAAATTAAGCAGCTTGTGAACAAACAAAATGATCGGATTTACTCGGGACCGTTGTAACGGCCGATGCTCGCTTCCCGCTCGTATTCATCGACCGTGAGGTCAAAAGAAATGCCGAATATTATCGGGAAAATATCTTAAAGACAGTATTAAAGCCCTGGGCAGAGAAACATTTAGACCGCAGACAATGGACATTCCAACAGGACTCAGCACCAACGCACTCAGCACGCGTCAACCAGGAATGGCTTAAAAAGGAGGTTCCTCTCGTCATTTCTACCGCTCAATGGCCACCAAAATCTCCGGATCTCAATCCGTTGGACATTTGCGCTTCGGGACATTTTGGAGAGTAAGGTTCTCACTAAAAAATACGAAAGTGTCAATCATTTCAAGACGGCGCTTCGCCGGGAATGGGCCAAATACCGCAGGGCCACTTTCGTGCAGCCTGTGGTGGCTTTGTCGGCCGTTTGAAGGCCATAATTCGTACCAAAGGTGCCCAATTCGAATTAATATAAACTGATTCTAAAATTTAATATTATTTCCAACACTTTTTGCTTTTGAATAATAAAATTAAAAAAAAATTAAAAAATATAGCGCGTTTCTTTGTTGCATTATATATCAGCCATCCTGTATTTCGAAATGTCTGCTCTGGGGTTTAGCTGTAGCCTCATCAACACACTGCCTACTTGATTACTGCGACTATTTAAAAAATTTTTATGTCTTTCAAATTAACCATATCTCCTTCATTTATGTATTTTTAATTGATATTTTAATTCTCAGACTGTAGTCTATACTCTATTGGTTTAATTTTAAAATGTGACAATTAAATTGCCAAACAATATAACAAATGCTTTATAATTTTAGAATATAAATTAATTTTGAACATGAATTAAATTAAATAAAACATCTTTAAGATTTTAACACTGACACACAATTACATAGAAATTGTATGAAATGAGAAAAAAATTAAAAAAAAAAAATAAATTCTTCTATTGCAGCATGTTTCATTATTTTATAAAAGATTTCTTATTATTCTTTATGATTTTATTTTTTTATTTTTTTTTCTAACTTACCAGCTGGTACAACTTGAAATAAACATGGTTCTGATTGTTTGCCAATTGAATTTCTACCCCAGCAAGCCAATGTACCATAATCTCGTTCGCCTTTTGGTGTATAAATCAATTCACTAACAGTCTCTACTATAAACAAGCAAAAAAAAAAAACAAAAAAGAAGGAAAAAAGTGTAAAGGAAAGATAAAAAAGGAGATAAAAAAAATAGTAGAAAATGTTATAAAAAAAGATTTTCACAAGTCACAAGTCTTTAAGAATGAAATGTGAAAGCGCAAGTACAAGGCGAATGAAGGCTAGAGATGAAGTATGAAATTAAATTAACATTAATTTACCATAAGTTTCGAAATGAGTGTCATTGGACTCGACAATGGTACGATGTATATCACCGGTTGTAGTGGCCTCTTGTATTGTGGCATAATGGCCAGAAGGCACTTCAAAATGTTCGCCACTGCTAGAGAAAGTCCATTCAAAGTCAATTTCTGGTGGATCTGAATTAACGCGACAGGGTATGGGCACAGCCTCTTCCAGTGAAGCACCAATGACAATGACAGCATTTGTACTGCATACTGGAGCATCTGTAAATGTAAGAAAGAGAAAAGAAATTTAATATAGGTTAAGTCTTTAGAGGTTAAAGGTACTTAAGGCTTATTGTTGGAAAATACAAAAATTAAAATAAATTGAAATTAAATTATAACAATTTTATATAATTTTTTTTTGCTTTAAAACTTAAATAAAAAAACCGTGTTTCTTCTTTCCATATTATATTGTCGAATAATATTCAATTTTATATATCCTGTCTTATGAAACATTATTTCCTTAACAGAAGAAAAGGAAAAAAATGGAATGATACGGTATAATAATATGAATGAAATAAAAAAACGGAATTTATTCATTTTATTTCTAAACAATTGAGCTTGAAAAAAGTGGATTTTATTTTTATTTTGAATTTTTATTTTTACAAAATTATTTTCACACACGCTCTACCATTTATACCTCTAACCATATGTACGTATGATATACAATATATTTAAAAGAATTTCCGTTTTAATACATATATACAACCATACAAATACGTATTCTCTTTCATACATTACTTAGACATAGACATAAACATTTCACAATATATGAAATGCTTTAAAAAGGATCATATGTTCAAAATACGTATCCTTAAAATCATAATAATAAAGGAATATAACAATGCAAATACTTTCTTTTTTTCTGCTCCCCATCATCACTCTCTCCCTCTCTCTCGCATCACTCTCTCCTCAACTTGTAACTCATTTCAGTAACAACAATGTGTGAAATACTGTAAAATATTATAAATATTCTAACAAAAATAGCAAAAATATTCACAAGTGCTTCCGGTAGCTGAATTCATTCTTCTTTCTCACTTCGTTTTTTTTTCTTCTTCTTATTTTCTCTCACTTTATCATTTCATTCACCATGAAAAATAAGTATTGCCAGGAAAAAACATATTGTTTTGAAATTTATTAAAAAATATTTGAAAAGTTTTTTAAGTTTCTATTGAATGAATACCAAAAAGACAGACAGACACTCACATACCCATCTGCATTTACATGAGATGCTATACATATGCATATACCCCAGCCAACAATTTTGAAAATTTTTAATCAAATTCGATTAAAAAGCTCGAATAGGCGCTCACTTTCTGATCAAAGACTTTTTCGTCGAGAGAAAAAAGTGACTACGAGCGACTCTTCTCAAAAAGTCACTTATGAGTCATTTTCTATATTATTTTAGTGTAATTTTCGACTCTTTTTCTAGTAGCTTTATAATCATTTTCGAATCACTTTCTGATCATTTATTAGTCTTATTTAACTTCCAAATATGTACTCGAATATGCGCTCATTTTCTAATCATAAACGACTCTTACGTCGGGAGAAAAAAGTGATTACGAGCGACACTTCTTAAAAATTCACTTATAAGTCATTTTCTATATTATTTTAGAGTAATTTTCGACTTTTTTTCTATTAAATTTATAATCATTTTTGAAACACTTTCTGATCATTTATTAGTCGTATTTACTTTCGTTTATGATTCTTTTTCGAGTCATCTTTCAGTCTTTTTTACCTTCGTTTATGACTCTTTTTCTAGTCGTCTTTCATACATAATTGATCATTTTAGAATCCTTCAGTCAGGATTATTGACCTAGTTCCTCCCACCACTTATGTTGTGTGTGTTAATTTTGTATATGAGAGGCGGGACATACAGTTTAAAGTCGATTCCGAACGACAGATTTTAAGAGAAACTTTTTATGGAAATTTTATTTACTCTAAAAGTTTTTGCCACAAATCTGCTGAGAGGAAATCGCCGAAAAAATACTTTTTGTATTTTGTTTTGATGTCTGGCCTGGGAGTCGTCTTTCAGTCATCGTTTAATCGCATACGATTCTTTTATGAGTCCTTTTATTGTCATTTATAAGTCATGTTCGTATTAATTTGGTCTCCTTTTTAAGTCATTTATGATTAAAATTTGAGTAATTTATTAGTCGTACTTATGATTAGATTTTACTCTCTTCAGAAGTTTTTATTAGGTTTACTGAGTCCTACGTTTACACTACATTGATTTCAAAAATCACATCCGTATGAACGTTAAGTACAAAAAAAGAAAGAATATTAAGTTTACATTCGTAGTGTATGTACATCAAAATTTAATTAAAGAAATATTGTTTTTCGTTAGAAAACAAAGAAAAGTTTTCAATTTAAAAAAAAAAATTGTACTTTATTTTATAGCCATATTTTACATAAAAAAAATTTATACAGAAAAGCGGTTTTTAATCATCTACTTGCCCAAAATATGATCATAAAATACGTAATTACGATCACTTTTCAAACCCCTGCATGATCTGTTTTTGATTAAGCGTTCTTCAGCATCAATCTTCAGTATAAGTAGAATATAATAATAAAGAACGGAAATAATAATCACATTTTAAACGTCTGGATGATTAATTTCCCAATGTAATACAATTGTCTGTTGTATTTTAAATCAAACTTATTTTACTCATTGATTCGAATCATTTTTGAGTTCTTTTTTAATCGTGTAACTGACTAATAAGTTTTTGATCACCAAAAGTACTCGGAAAAGACTCAGCAAGGTGATTTTTATAAAAACAATCTTCCGAATGCTAGCTGGGTACGGTATTAAACTTAAGACTTATTTGTATGTGTTTGTACATACAATAACTATTGCCAGTAGATACAATTGCTACAGTGATGAAAGAAACCGGATTTGATTAATAAAAAGTAACACTAATAACGATTCATTTTTTTATGTTCTTCAATTCCAATCCGATGAATAACCTTTAACTTATAACCTGATATCAATTTTCCTTAATTGATTTAGACTGCTTCAGTACACATTATAAATTGAGGCTACCACTAAAGCTACTTTATTATGCTTATTATGTTAGCACATTTCATTTAACTTAAATAAAAGCTAATGAACACAATTAGAAAGAGGCTTCTAGCCTGAACCACCTAGGGCCAGTTTTATTCTTTTAACAACATATGTACATAATTGAGCTATTCAATCTGGATTACGACCTCGCTTCTTACACCGTTTATATTTTCTGTGTTATTTTCACGCATAAGTGTATGGACCTACAATAGATTTTCTAAAGATAGACTTTTCATGGCTATTTTTTTCATTTACTCTCACAGTTTTTTATCAGAAATCTGTTGGAATAAATTTGGTAAAGGAATATGTTTTCAAATTTCGTTTTGTTGAAATTTCAGCAGTTATCCTCTATGGTTGGCATTTAACCCAGAATTCAGAGTTCATATTAGGCAATGTTCTATAAGGTCTTAGACCGAAAAGTAAATGTACCGTTGAGGAAGATAATCGAGCTGTTTTTATCCTCTCTGATTAGGAATTTGATTAGCTTAATCTAGAGGTCGAACAGGACCCTTCTTCTACCTATGAAGTATGTAAATCAAGGAGTAGAACTTATGTTTGAATTCTAGACAACATTTTCGAAGGGAAGAAGAATGGTTTTCCTTAAACTACATACATACATAATTGGTCATTACAACCCTTCAGTCAGGATTATTGCCCTAGTTTCTCACACTACTTATGTTGTGTGTGTTAATTTTATACATAAGTGGCGGGACCTAGGGTTTAAAGTCGACTCCGAACGACAGATTTTTTGAGAAACTTTTCATGGAAATTTTATTTACTTTCAGAATTTTTGCCAGAAATCTGCCGAGAAGAAATCGCCGAAAAAATACTTTTTTTGTATTGTATTTCGATGTCTGGCCTGGGACTCGAACCCTGACTTTACGTCTAATAAGCTAATACACTACCAACTAAACCACGGCGACTGCAAACCAAGATCAAGTAACTCTAATAAATACTTGTCTAGCATTCGTAAACTCGAGATTCTTACATTTCGGGGATGTTACTGTATGTTATGTATGTTCTTATGATCATAGTTTTATAATCATTCCAATAGTCATTTGATATTAAACATTCAAAATCCTAAGTGATTGACAAAGTCTAAAAGATATCTTTGCCGTATTGCCATTGCTTTATCGATTGGTCGAATATGTATGTATGTATGTATATATATCGTTTTAATTACTGATGATTTCATTTATCACATAGAAATCTATAGTTATGAATACATGTGTATTTCCTTATTTCAATACAGTAACAATTAAGATATTCAGTTCACTGTAAATCCTTAATAATTCTCACTTCTTCGTGCCTCAAAACTTGAAGATTTGTTTTGAATATTTCAACACCCAACTAAATCATAAGGAAACTTTACGCTTGAGGTATTGTCAACAGACGACAGTGACAGTAACAGCACAAGCATCAGCATCATCAAATCCAACAATACAAATATTTTGCATGAATTTAGGTACAATATATGTGAGTATGTATCATAATATGTGCATGCATGTTGTATATCCTTGTGATGTGCCATTGTCATCGATGACAGCAGCAGCAAACACTGTTTATACTCAACAATATTGTTGTGTTGATACATAAAATGGCAAAAAGCAAATATAAGGTAATGTCAAGAATAAAGACAAAATGAAATTGTATAATAATAAGAAGAAGAAGACATCATAATACTAAAATATTTCTCTGGATGCTGGTTTTGATGAAATTAAAACGATTAGGAAAGTTTAGCAAAATTTAAAGAAATAAAGAAAAACAATAAATTTTGAAATATTCATTTTGGAATGACAGGTAAGGGTTTCAAAATATAAATTTGTAAAAGAAACATTAAACTATTGAAATAGCTTATTTTTTTACAAGAGAGGTGTGTGTTTTATCAAACTGAAAATTTTTATTCGAACATTAAACATAGTATGTGTAAACGAAATAAGCCATATAGATTTCTGTGTATATGTAAAGGAGCCTTAGGTTATAAATGCATCCTTACATCAATAATGAAAGCTGAATTTATATACATACATACATACATAATTGGCCATTACAACCCTTCAGTCGGGATTACAACCTAGCTTCTCACACCACTTGTGTTGTGTGCGTTAATTTTATACATGAGTGGCGGGACCTACAGTTTAAAGTCGACTCCGAACGACAGATTTTTGAGAAGCTTTTCATGGCAATTTTTACTCTCAGAGTCTTTGCCAGAAATCTGCTGAGAGGAAGTCGCCGAAGAAATATTTTTTCGTTTTTGATGTCTGACCTGGGATACGAACCCGGGCCTTTTGTCTAATAAGCCAACACACTACCCACTAGACTTCGGCGACTTCATTTGGATTTATATAGGCTTAATTTAATATTTTATAACATATACATACAGAGTGGTTGATATATAATGCAACAAAGTAAAGCGCATTATTTTTTTAATTTTATTGTTCAAAAGCAAAAAATGTTGGAAATAACATCAAATTTTAGAATCAATTTAGATTTGTTCGAATTGGCCATCTTTGGTACGAATTATGGCCTTCAAAAAACCGACAAAGCCATCACAGGCTGCACGAAAGTGACTCTGCGGTATTTTGGCCGATTTCCGGTAAAGCGAGGGGGATTTTGGTGGCCATTGTGAGGTAGAAATAAAGCGAGAAACCTCTTTTTAAGCCATTCCTGGTTGACGCGTGCTAAGTGCGGTGGTGTTGAGTCCTGTTGGAATGTCCATGGACAGCGACCCAAATGTTTGTCTGCCCAGGGTTTTAATATTGTCATTAAGACATTTACCCGATAGTATTCGGCGTTTATTTTGACCCCACGGTTGATTAATACAAGCGGGCCCACACCATTACCATCAGCGGCATTTAAATGCTGGTGGCCAACCGCAGTAGTAAATTTTCAGCTGACCTCTTTGGTAAGTAAACCTGATCATTTTGTTTGTTCACAAACTACTCAATTTGGAATGGGTTCTCATCGGAGAAAACCAAATTCGGTAACTGGCCACTTTCGTGCAAGCGAAGTAACTTCTTGGCTCTTTCCAATCTAACTTTTTTTGTCCATCGGTGAGCTCTTGCGACTTTTTGGAACTTCAATGGCTTTAGTCCAAGCTCATTTTTCAATATGTGTTTCACAAGCAATTTTTCTATCGCTGAGGCGTGGATTTCGTTCAAATCTGGCCTACACTTTTCGGATCATTTCTGGTGTTGTTACCGTTTTTTTTTCGTCCACTTTTTGGACGCGACGCAACACTGCCAGTATCACGATAACGAGCAATGGTACGAGGAACAAAAGATTTATTCACATTTAAATGCTGGAGGGCTCTAACGATAGCCAGCGGTGGTTTTCCAGCCAAATATAAAGCAATCACACTATCACGCTTGAATTTCATCACGAATAACTTTTTTTCTGAATGCAATAGATCAAAATGCTTTTGTAAGCTTGTAAATAATAAATTAAGTTGCCAGTTGTCAGTCGAGCGCTTTACAAATGATAACAACCTGAAGTTGATTGCATATCAGCCACCCTGTACATCAGTATAACCCTCAATCAGGAACAACTCAAGTGTAATTGTTTACAAGTCTTGGAATCTTTTTAAGAGTTATTTGACAATTTACTACAATCTGTATCCACTCACTAAGGATCGTTTTTCTCTCAGTAAATCTCGTACGCCTACCTAATACGAATTTATTCTGTGAATGTCTTTACTTAATTGTTCGTTACAACAATTCAGCTTCTCACACGACTTATGTTGTGTGTGATAATTTTATACGTAAGTAGCTGGACACTTCTAACGACAGAATATTTGGTAATTTTTTTATTTAAAGCCAAATGGCTACTACTCGACTACGCCGACATTAAACCAGAAATCTTTTTTTTTTTTGTAAAAAACCAAGAGATTATAAACTTTATTTATTTGCAGGCTTCAAATAAATGTATAGTGAGTGAAGTACAATCAACCCTTTTTTGGTAGTATTGTTTAGTGTTTTTTTTTTAAATACCCGTATGCACAATGTAATAATAATAATGAAAATGTACTCGTATATGCATTTATTTATGTGATTATTTTAAATATTAATAATGGCTGACATTTCCTTCCTGTCTCTTGTCCATTACAATAAAAATAATGCAATATTAATAAATATCATAATAATAAATGTCATAGAAAATAAAGCTAGCAGTTGATTGTAATGTGTATGTGTCGGAATATATTTGAAACAGTAGCCAGGAAATTCAAAAATTAGTTGAAAAATAAGAATGAGTAACTGTATGCCTGTCTCTCTGTCTATCTTTGGATATCGCTATGCATTGTATGCATTATGAAAATGATGCCATCACCAGAAACAAAAAAGAAAAAAAAAAAATGCAGTCAATATGCGTGACGTATATAAAGATAATAGGGTAGGAAATTTAAAAGTTAAAATTTAAAAATGCAGTAAAACAAAACGGTTTGAAATTTTGCCAAAATTATTTTCTTTTGTTGTGAAGTATAATTCTCCCGATTAGAAATGGAATATTATTTTATTTATTTTCACAGTACCTTTCAATCGGACCAATTTTCGTGGCCTTTTTCGAATGTATGACATTATATATTGGCAATGCCATCACGAATTTTGGCCATCAAATGTTCAATTGTCTCTGGTTTCTCGGCATAATACTTTTCATAACATACTACGGCTCCACACAGAAAATAATCAAACGATTTCAAATTGCAGCCTCTTGGAGGGTGCATTGACTTACGTAAAACAACGGCAATATTGCTTATTAACGTATCCACCAAGATGAACATGAGCTTCATCCGAAAAAATTATTTTTTTTTTTGACAAAATCGTTTCTTATTAGTCCAATAAGTCCCCAACGTTGTTCAAGCGACCGAATCAATTCATTATCGTTGAGTGGAGATTAATTTACTGATTTTGTGACGAAATAAAATGACATAAAATTTGTCAGATTTCAAATAACAAATGTTTCAAATTGAAACTGATAGATAGCCCACCCGATATAAAAATCTTTACATTTCATATTACGGTTATTGGGGTTGTATTATGCATATCCGTTCATTTAATTACTCACACACACACTAACATACTTATCAAAATGATTATGCTGTAGACAGAGATAGCCAATGAGAGAGAGAGGGAGAGAGAGATTGAATATGCAAAACAACATACACCCAAACCTGTTTTTACACGGTTTTTTTTAACAATGTTACCACTTTTTTTTTGTTCGCTCCTTTTTATACGGATTATACGTGAAAAATCCGTTTAACTCCCAGTTTGTGCATAAAAAATAATGTGGCATCATTTTTTTCGATTATGGATTGCGTAAAGCATGCGACTTCCTCTCAGCAGATTTCTGGCAAAGACTCTGAGAGTAAAAATTGCCATGAAAAGCTTCTCAAAATTCTGAGTCGTTCGGAGTCGACTTTAAACTGTAGGTCCCGCCACTCATGTATAAAATTAACGCACACAACATAAGTGGTGTGAGAAGCTAGGTCGTAATCCTGACTAAAGGGTTGTAATGGCCAATTGTGTATGTATGTAAAGCATGCTGCTTTAGACTTTTCAGAAATAAAACCATCAACTTTAAATGCCTGTTGGAAGAGCATTTAGCCAGAATGCGTTAAAGGCAAAGACACTTGTGCGTATGATAATTCAGGTAGTGAAGTGTATGCAGATATAATTTATTTACAGCGAGAAGGTGGAGGTGAAGGGTTTGATAATTTTAACATTGAAGGTAAAGCTCTAAATGAAGAAGAGAAAAATTCAAAGTCTAATAACTGTCAAATTGATACTTGACAGCCTTCAAATGGCAAATAAGTTGCCAGAACACTTTTTGACATGTGATAACATAATTGAAAGAGCTGTGAAATTTCAATCGGACCTACAAATATGTTTGGCTAGATACAGAGAGCTCTATAAAGAGCTTACCAAAGTTAAATCACCACGCACTATAACAGAATTTGCCGTTTAAGGAAATAAACCAGCGCCAGAAGCAGCTTCTGAAGACGTAGAAGTAATAAGTATTTATACTGACGAGACTGATATTGAGCCATCCCAGCAAAAGAGAATAGGCTTGCTATCAGAATTTGACTCCGAATAAAATAAAAAAATTTTTATTGTAAATAATTCCGTTCCTAATTGTCTTAAGAGTTTTATAAATTTTATAAATGGAAGAGAATTTTTCAGTTTTTTTCTTTATTTTTTTATAATCATAAAATGAAATAAAATAAAAACTCTGTGTATACTATTGGAACTAAATCTGTGCGTTTTTCAGTTTCTTTATACACTTACATACATACTTAATATTTGTCTTTTTTACGCGTCTTTTTTTACACGGTATCCCCTGGAACGTATCTACCGTGTAAAAAAAGGTTTAGGTGTATATGATTATTGTTTTATTATTCAAAATACAGTATAAATTTTGAATGAGCAAAAGAAATAGAATGAGAAAGAGAAAGAGAGAGGGTGTAAGTATACATAGTCGTTGTTGCATATCGTAAAAATTGCTAAAGAACAATTTTTTTTTTTTAAATTTATTTGATATCCGCTGCTGCTATTTATGCCAATTATCGCTAATAAACCATAAATAATTATAGCACCATGAATATCAATTCAATTATCCTTATGAATTTTTAATTTTATCATAACTATTAAAATGCAAATATTATTTATCTATGTAAGTATGTATGTGTGTATATATGTATATATGCATTTGCGTATATGTATGTATTTAATATGTGGGTATGAGAGAATGTGTAATTTTAATTTAAAATTGCTTAATTACAGTTGTATTATGCTTTCTGTCTATTTTATTTATTTTTTTCTGTGTTGTCGGCCATTATTTTTGAAACTATGTACGTAGTTATGTTTATGGTTGTCAGGTAGCAATCTTATTATACATAAGTACATACATACAAATATATTCATCTGAATGCAATTAAAGTTGCCATAGGTTTGATGGCAATAAATTAACAAATTAAACAAAAATATTATGGAATGTCTACATAGTTTCTTTTATGTTTATCTGGAACAACCCACAACTAGGTGTGCTTCGAGTTATTGTAATTAACTTTAACTGCAGATATTCAAACATAAACTAAATAATGCCCTTACACTCATAAAATAAAGTTTGCTTCACTTTTTTCTTCCAAAAACAAACTTAAATAACTTTCTTAAAAATATATATAAAAATATATATAAAATCATCATCACGTTTTTAGCAAATTTTCAAAACAAAAGTTGAATATGTTATCTGTTTCCTTGATTACATGAATAAAATGTTGTTAATATATCAGGTTTCTCCATGTTAAAAGCCTTAGAATAATAACGGAACAATCAGTCGAATGACGTTCCCCATTGTATCTACCATTTATTGACTTTGAGAAGGCATTCGACTCCATTCACCTCGCTGCAATATGGAACGTACTTCGTTGCAAGGGAATACCAAAAACGCCGCCCAATAGACGTTAAAGTGGGTGCACGCTATCTATCCTCCCTGCTCTTTAATGTAGTAATCGACAGTATCATGGAAAAGGTCACAGCAACACCAAGAGGCATCACTTGGCGTCTAAATGGCCCCCTCCAAGATTTAGACTACGCAGATGACATTTGTTTGCTCTCACACAAATTCGACGATATGCAGTCAAAGCTTAATAACATCGAAGCTAAATTGGCAACTTGTGGTCTCAAAATTAACATTCCAAAAACGAAAAGCATGAGAATGAACACAACAAATACACAACAATTCATGCTACAACAACAACTGATCGAGGACGTCCAGTCATTCTGTTACCTAGGCAGCCTGATAACAAAAAGCGGAGACTCTAGAGAGGATGTTGGAAATCGCATTAACAAGGCCAGGCTCCAGTCTCCCATATCTCAAAGCGCACCAAAATCAACATCTTCAACAGCTGCGTAAAATCAGTTGCGCTTTACGGATGCGAGTCCTGGAACGCAAACCAACGCGATATTAATGACTTACAAGTATTCATCAACAGTTGTTTACGTCGCATACTAAAAACCTTCTGGCCAACCACCATCACAAACGATGGCCTATGGGCCGAGTGCGGACAAACGCGAGTTGAAGTCGAAATCTGGAAAAAGAAATGGAGGACATCACCAGAAACGCAATAAACTGGAATCCACAAGGCAGCCGCAGTAAAGGTCGGCCGAGTCACACCTGGCGCCGACAATTAGATATCGAAGCAGCCAAAGTCAACAAACGGGGAACGAGCTGAAGATTGTAGCAGCAGATAGACATGAATGGAACGAAATTGGGCATTAACAAAATGCTATAATATAATACTTTTAAACCAAGATCCCAGGATTGCATTAGTTTATAGAAAAGAAAAAGTGTGTAGTATGCGACAATATCTTTAAAGACCGTTTTTAATAATAATTCTCACTTTCTTTTCCTATTGTTAGTAAACACATATTATGTCAGATAAACAATTAACATCCACAACACCCAGAGTCCGTGGTGGGAAATGGATCCGCGGTTTCGGAATGTGTTTGACGCAATGCACGTAGTAAATAGATATTACATCAGTCAGATCTTATTCATAAAATACAATACAATTCTAAAATGAATTTAATGTTTTATAAGCTGAGTAATTTCAATCTTATGCTCGGTGTAGTGTAATAGACCAGATTCTATGGCGGGATTCGGACCTATAACTCTCACGCCAATAGTCCAGCACTATACTCACTACACTATTAGGTCACAAAAGGAAAAAAAAATAGAATCATTAATTTAATATTTGTTATGTAATTATAAATACAGTGAATTATTTCCTACTGAAATTTCAACAATTTCTAAACAGTAACTTAAATTAAATAATAAAAGTACATATTATACATACATATTCTATATAAATGTATGTCATATACCATACGTATGTAGGTGATATAAATAAAGTAATTGAAAGTAAACAATCCCAATAGTAATACAATAACTAAAATATATGTACATACATATACACAATCGTACATTCACATCATTTCAATGAAACCACTCATTCATCAAGATATTGTTAAAAACCTTCAAAAACAATATAATGAACAGTATAACATAACATAACATAAATGCAATACACTCGAATAGAAATATTACACAGTACTACTGTGACTACTTAAAACACTTTCTTTGTGTCGAATAATATTGACGAGAATAGTATGAGTAGTCTTTTACGTCTCAGTTTTATTTTTATTTTCTATTTTTCGTGTCGAGATGTAACTGAATCCTTAGTCAGGGTAAAAATTTAGGTTCTCATATTACTCATGTTTTGTTTAATCATTCTATCCATGAGAGCCCTAACTTACAGTTTAATGTCGACTCCGACTGGCAGACATAAGAAACTTTTCATAGCAATTTTATTTTACTCTAAGAGTTTTGGCTTAAGACAGCTAAGGGGAAATCGCCGAAAAAGTATTTTTCCATATTTCATTTCGTCCAAGATGTACGAACTACAGAGATCAGCAATGAATCGTTTTTCCGCTACTCATAAGCACTCATGCAATTTTGAGTATGAATGAACGAACAGAATTTAAATTCAACTACTCTGATTGGTGTTTTAACATCATTTTCTCTAAATCTCACCACCTAGATTGTTTTTATTAATTTTATACATGAGTAGCGGAACCTACAGTTTAAAGTCGATTCCGAATGACAGATTTTTGAGGAACTTTTCATGAAAATTTGCTTTACTTCTTACTCTTTTCATTTACGCTTTTTTCCAAAAATCGGCTAAGAGAAGTCAGCAAAGGAATATTTCTTCATATTTTCGTCTTACTGGAGATGACTGAACATTCCATTAGAGTTTCTGACTATTCTATATTTATATCGCTTATAGTTGCCTAAAACATATTATTAATGTAGTGCTTGTTTTTCTGCTACTCATAAGTACTCATGCAATTTTGAGTATGAATGAATCAATAGAATTGAAATTCAACTACTTTGATTCATCCGTTCTCGCTATTATTGATTTATAAGTATAAGTAGCAAGTACAACGTTGACATTAAACTCACAACATTCGAAATAAGTTTGATTCATACGCCTACTCCTTCTGATTCATAAATTTAGAAAAATACTTATAATACTTATAAGTGATTCGACGAGTTGCAATCAATAACATTATGCGTATTGTTTAGTAAGAATACGACGAGTACTTCCAACTTTGAGTATGAGTAGTATGAGTATCATATTGAAATAAGTATGAATGCGTATAAGTATCGGAAATTATAAGCATGATTTGAATCTACTCATCGTTTTGAATACTCGTTGCCGATCTCTGATGAACTATGGCCTCATGTCTAATAAATACTACCTACAAGACTACGGCGACTTTCTTAAACGGGAATACGAACCTTCTAATTCTGAGAGGAATACAATAAGAGGCAATTTTAATTGATACGAAATTCGACATTGTCAAGCGAAATTGAGCAGTCGTAATATTTGACTGATGTTTCCTAGAATCTTTCCGACATTGCTTTTCACAATCGAAAAAGGTATAATGCAGTCACAAATGAAGTAAAAAATACGTAATTAGGTACGATAAAATAAGTACAAATAAAAGCCAATTAAACTTGGCCTGTATTGACTGGTCTTTAACAAGAAAATTTTTCAAATTTGTTGCTTTTTACAGGGAAAGTGTTTTTCAGTTATATTTTCACTGTAGCACTGTGTTATGATTTAGAAAAGTTGAATAGAAAAATAAGTTTGTGAGCGTATGTACACATACATAGAAAGTATATCCGATATGTGGTATAAAAACGCTAAACGAAAAAGAAGTGTAATTTGTAATGTAAGAACTCACGCGTAAAAATTCTCTGAAAGATGGATGGATGAAGAAAGGTTTCTACAGTTTTGATAAATGCAAACATATAGCCACCGAAAATTTTGAAAATGATTACTAACAAGTAATTTGAAAACGAAATTTTACAACAACTTACAAGCCGCCATAACTACTCCATTTTCAATACCATTCTGGTCAAAAAAAAACTACACTTTTAATTCCTAAAACATATTGTTATGGCCTTTGAAATTTTCTGTGACGATATACAGATTCTCTACTTATGATTCTCTACTTATGACAGTATTTTCAGTTTCTGTATGTTTTTATATTCGCAAAAGTACATTGGAGAACTTATCCAGTAATACAAGAGGTACGAAAGCAAAAAAAGAAAATTACACAAGAGCAATAATGAATTTCTGTTCGTTTGCAATGCACGCATACAATGCACTTATGAAATAAATTACATCAATACGTATGATTGATGTGTTTGTGTCGTTTGGCAAATTGTAATCCTTGAGATATTACACACACCACAACTCTTTGAATTCCTATATTCGTCTCTGGCATTGTAAAGGAACTTTTTATATGGTTTGTATGAAATAATACAACGTTTCATAAATTTCCCTGAAGTAATTTTAATTAATTAGAAAAAAATGTAAAGTTTTAGATGAATTTATGGTACATTCATACATAAGATAACTAATTCGATAATTGAAAATTTTCTTATAAAATATGTGTTGTTCCATAGAAATGTTTTCTATCTTATTTTAATTGAAGCGAAAGGAATTTATTGTGTTGCATGTTCAGACATGTACTTTTATTAAATCAATATTCGTTTTATTGAGAACAATATTTTTAGCGTTCAGACATATAATATACGAAAATTTATTTGACAGCTGGTTAACAAAACAGCTGATTGCTTCAACAGCATCGTTTCTAATTTAATCGCGAAAATTAGTGCCAAAAATTTTTTTTATAAAAAATGGAAAAGGTATTGCTAATGATTAATCGAAACGCCAAACTCTTGCGGTTAATAGGAACTACTTGTGACTACAAAATGGCTTTCCTTAGAAGGATGAGAAAGAAAAATTCGATAATTTTCGATAACTTGCAGAAAAGAAAGCTTTAGCTGTTGATGGTACTGTCATTGTTTACATTTGAGTTGTCAAATATCAATAGAAAGTGTTCGGAAAAATGTAATATGCCCACTGAACATACTTATGACAGTGTTGTATTTAAAGTTTTAATCAATATTATAACAATTTATGAATTTATGGAACAATAATTAATTGAAATTTTATATGATTTTGCGATTTACGCAATAAAGGTGCATGTCTGAACCCTGGATTAGAGTCATTTGAATTATTGAGTTCAGTTTGAAAATTAAATATTAAACATTAAACGTAATATATAATTAAAAGTTCTTCCGGCTCTATGGATGCGGAAATCGCCGTAGTATAGTAGGTAGTGTGTTGGCTTATTAAATGTGAAGCCTTCGTTCCAATACCAGGTCAGACATCTCCAACAAAGCGAAGACTGTAAATAAGATAAAATTACCATGAAAAGATACTCGAAAATTGTATCTTTCAGAGTTAACTTTGATATTAACACCCATAGCACAAGTGGTGTGAGAAATTAGGTCGTAACTCTAACTGAATATATGTATAGAGGCAGAATACGAAATGCTTGAATAAGACCCATTTGTAGAATCTATATATTTTTTGAAGAAACCTGTTTGACTATACACAATGAAATCCAAATCAGGATATTACGAATGAAATATTGGTAGTCACCGATAAGGCAGAAGAGCTCAAACATTGAGGTGACAGGTTTAATAAGAAATATATTACCGATAATGAAATCGCCGTAGTGTAGTGGGTAGTGTGTTGGCTTATTAGACGTAAAGCCAGGGATCGACTCCCAGCCCAGACATCAAAAAACAAAATACAAAAAGTTTTTCTTCGGCGATTTCTTCTCAGCAGATTTCTGGCATAGCAGATAGAAATAAAATTTCTATGAAAAGTTTCTCAAAAAAAATCTGTCGTTCGGAGTCAACTTTAAATTGTAGGAAATATGTATAAAATTAACTAGGTCAATAATTCTGACCGAAGGGTTGTAATGGCCAATTATGTATGTATTACCGATAATGGTCATTCAGTTTAGCACGCGATCTCCAATAAGTAAGCAAATATGAACTATCTAGAAATGTTATCGTTTAGAGTTGAAATCAAACTAAGAGAATACGGCACAAAATAAGTCGGAAAAATGGCATTCGCAAGACTCCTAGCAGACACAAATGCCTAGATAATTCAATATTAAAATATTTCACACGGTGTAAAGTGTATGAGATTGTATAAGTAAGTGAAACTTGCCAAATATCGTAATCACACAAAAACTGCTATTCATTAAAGAATGAAATGAAGAGTATTTAAATGTAACAGTAAAGGTCCGTAGAATCTAAATTGCCCAGAACTCTTAAGTGAATCTCCAATACTATTAGAAAACTTTGTAGTTTAAGGGTCAAGTAGCCATGCCAATGGAAAGTTTAAAAATCTCAGCAGGTTGCAAGCCATGTTGTGAAGTTCTCCTCATTATCCATTCTGTTTTAGTGTTTAAGTTAATCAACAATGACTTTTAAAAATGGTAAGGTATTCGTATCTAAATTAACCAAAAACTGAAATAAAACTCCTCGTTTATGCAAGTAAAATCGTATTACCAGGACCTTTATATCCAATTTGCTTACTTTGATAGGTATTATCTCTTCATCTGACGGCATATTTACTCCAGAGGCAAGCAGATTATGAAATAATGATTCCAAATTGTTGTAAGATTATTCAATTTTTTTTTTTATTTTTTTAATTAAATAATAACGATTCATCATTGTCTGTATTAATGAATACATTACGTCTGCTCGTCAATTAAAACGATATTAGTTTATAGAAAAATAAGCGCATACAATTTTATTATGTATTTCCATTAGAGTTGGTTTATTTGCCTGTTAATTTTTTTATTTGTTGCATATTTTTAAAATACAAATAAATTCTAAAATAAAAATCTATAAATACATATATAGTATGTATATGTATATGCATTATTATA
Source organism: Sarcophaga peregrina (assembly GCA_014635995.1). Taxonomy (NCBI): domain Eukaryota; kingdom Metazoa; phylum Arthropoda; class Insecta; order Diptera; family Sarcophagidae; genus Sarcophaga; species Sarcophaga peregrina. Next base: position 43,738,697 of record CM025789.1, read on the forward strand.
ATTACAATACAAATGTAACAACAATGCATAAAAGCAATAATCTTTCATAATTAGTTGAAATACTCATATTTTTATAACGAAACGAAAAATGATAATAAAAACCATTTAATACGCATGCAAATATTTATAAAATTTTGCTTAAATTTACGATTTAGTAAACAGCAAAATAATGGCTTGCATTATTATTATTATTCAAGAGAATGAACTAATGCCGATTAATTAAAAATATAAATAAAGTAAATAGGAATTTTATAAAATTCCATAGATATCTACATGACCAACAGTTTCTAATTTCAGTTGTAAGCGTTAGCACAGTAAGACCCCGCTTAACGCTGCCTCGTTTAACGATGTTTCAGTATTATGTGGCTGTAAATAAAACGGCGACGGTGTATACCAGAGATCAGCAATAAATATTCAAAACAATGAGTAGGTTCGAGTCATACTTATAATTTTAGATACTTATACGCATTCATACATATTTTGATAGTTAAAAGTTGGAAGTACTCGCCATATTCATACTTAACAATACGCATGATGTTATTGACTTCGTCTCGTCTCTACTTAACATTTCCACGAAGTACAAAATAAGTATGATTCGCTTACGATCGCTACTATGCTCACAAGAGGATTGTGTATGCTTTGCTTGTTGTCTTTGCCTTTCCTTTCTTCTTTGTTTTTATATGCAACAAAAACAAAGGCTGTAAATTTTGATGAATGTTTCAAGCCACGCAAATGACTTATAAGTATTATAAGTATTTTTCGAAATTTATAAATCAGAAAGAGTAGGCGTATGAATCAAACATATTTCGAATATTGTGAGTTTGATGTCAACGTTGTACTCATACTCATTGCTACTTATACCTATAAATCAATGTTGTAGCGAGTACGAATGAATCAGAGTAGATGAATTTCAATTCTGTTGATTCGTTCATACTCGAAATTGTATGAGTCCTTATGATCTCTAACTCATATGTTCTCCAAATATACGAATAGGAATATTGGAAACATTGACTTCGTGTAACAAGCCAAATATCAAGCTTACTTAAAAATTATAGGCCACAATTGGTTTAAAGAATAAGTATTGTGTTTCCTTATTGTCATGCCAATATATACTTATCTTTGATGGCCTAAAATTTGGTTAAAAAATATTGATGTTTTTACAGTTTAGACCTCATCTTGCACGTCAGGGCCTATTTCTAAGTGCTGTCAATGTTTAAATTTAAATAAAATAACATCGAAATGTTTTATTCATTCCAAAGACCTACTGATAACAATACGTACGTATGTGTATGTGACATATAACAATAACCGAGACGGCTTCTGTGGGTGGAGCGAATTCAAATTATTAAATTTTCCATGACTCTGGCGCATAAATCACATTCTATTGAGGGATGGCATGAGTTGTGTTGTCTTGAGGTCCAGCTGTATAATGTGGTTTATTCGCATTACCATGCGACTTAGGTATACTCTACAAGAAAAACGTCTAACGAGATACAATTGCATACACTCGTGGCCTAGTACACATCACCGCCAGGCATAGCAGCCAGATAAATGAAGCATCAAATCGTCAAATTTTTGAGAAAAAATCGTCAAACACGTTCATTGAAATCGTAAAAAATCGTCAGAAAAAATAAATCAATAAATTGAATGGCTTTCAAAAACAAAAACATATAAAATCAATGTTAATCAGCAATAATATTAGTTAATCTATCTACCTACGTGTGGTGTAAATATAAAGGAATCAGAAGATCTTAACTTTATGAGCAGGAAAATTCAGTGTCCTGTTCGCTAGAACTTGGTTTCTTAAAACGTTGTAAAATGAAATACAACTCTCGTGTATGAGTAGGCCCATAAAGTTTATTTTAAGGCTTCTCGACTGTATACAGGTGAGGCCGTAATAGGTCGTTAATCACGATAGTGTTCCAACTCCATTGATTCATTAAAGCATAGTTGCAATCTGGCTTGTGTCATTGTTCTATCGCTACTACAATGGATATTGCTCAAACGAAATAAGGAGAATTGTTGATGAAAATCATGTATTCCTACGTAACACTTGTCTTCCTCGGCCAGCATATCCGTATGTGGTCGATTGGCCAGTGTATAGATAAAGTTCTGCATTACAGACAAAGTTTGTTTATTAGACGAACTATTCGTATGTGGAACTGCCTTCCTGAGGCGATCTTGCCTGTTACTTATGGTAAAAAAATATTCAAACCTAGTCTCCATAAACACTGCTCCCTCCTTCTTCATTCTTATAATATATGTTCTCAGTTGCAAAAATAATGCCAACACCTGAGTGTTGGTCGTATGAAAAAAATAATGCCACTTGCCTTTGTTTTTCCCATGGTAATATTAGAAGCTATAATCGAATTTTTACAATTTTTTGGCTTTTAACGGTATAAAATACAGAAAAATCATCTTGGGTATTCGAAAATAATTTAAAAATATAATACTTTACAACTTGTTGTATAAAGCTTAATGAAGCCTTTAATGTACTAAAGTAAAGAAATATTTTTAATTGCTAAAAATCGTCAAAATACGGGCATATATCGTCATGTCGTCAAAATTTTGGAGCTCAAAACTCGTCAAAATGACGATAACCTTCAAATCTGGCAGCTATGCCGCCAGGTGAGATCATCATGTCCCCAAAGAGCCTGTTAACATAATTTAATTTGGCATAAGTACATAGCGTCGTCCTGTGAGAACATGTCCAGCTTTGGCCAAAAAATAATGGTAATCATTGAATATCATTTTTCAATGTCGGTTGCCTATTGAGGTGGCAGTCAAGAATCATTATCATCTAAGAAATTATAGAATTCAATTAATTAATTCCAATTAATGTATTTGTAGAAACAATACTGTTCTTAAATTTCAGATAAATTGTATTACATAAACGTATTTGTATCATACACTATACAATAATAAATTAAAATAAATATATGTATGTATGTATGTTAATATTTATATAGGTATAAGAACAACTGTATTTACTTACAACGTATCCTTAGGTTCACCATGGCACTTGTTGTTTCTCCACGATCATTTGCAGCTGAACAGGCATACAATCCAGCATGAACACGAGCAACACGTTGCAGCACCAATGAACGTGTCGAAATAATAATGCCCCAAGAGACATTTTGAGTAACGGGTACACCCTGAAAAAATTTCATAAAAAAAAGTAATAAAAACAATAAAACAAATAAATATTTATGAAAAGGTAGACAATTTGGAAAAACGTTAAAAAAAGAATTTTCAGTAATATTTTGTTGGTTTAAAGTAAACTACGCAGTCATGAAACAAATGTTTGGGATATATTCACACGTATTTGATAGAGAGTAATGAAGAATTATTGTGTATGTATGTGTATATTAAAGATAATCTGATAATATATGAGTAATCTATAAGAGAAATTAACAAATCTTTGTCTCAGCTTTAGCTTCATACACTGTTTCCATTGACATTGAATCTGCTATTGATATTAAATAGCTTCAATGTATGGAATGTATAGCATTTCCAAACAGCTAACTTTGTATTTTTTTCAGCAGGAATGGAGTTCTTCTTCAAAGGGAAGATGGACCTTCAGATTAATATCAAATATAGGAAAATGGACTAGAGGGAAACACGGCCAGGTGAATTTTTACCTTACGCAGTTTTTAACGGACCACGGTTGCAATAGGACACGCCTCTACAAGTATGGGCATGACGTGGATGAAGCGTGTCCATCACGTCAAAATACAAGCGAAACAGCGGAGCATATCGCTCCTTTATTGCAACATGGTCATATGTCAAAAAAACTTGAACTTGGCAAAAAGCGATTTAAGTTTTCAAGACATAAGTCCTATGATCTAATTGAAGCAAAGACTTTTTGCTATAACTTCGGTTCAGCTTGGGGTATAAAACTGATGTTTTTTTTCAACATGTACAGAAGGCCTAAAAGAGCAGTTTTGCTTAAGTAACTACAAATGTTTTATTTTTGAGATATGACTATGTTGCAATAAGCGATATATTCTTTACTTGCCCCCGCTATGAATATCAACGAAATTTACTGGAGAGGACAATTGGATCCCATGTGACTTGACCCCCGATAACGTGGTTAACCTGATGCTAACATCATGCGAAAACTGGAACACAGTATGTTTCTTCGCGAAAGAAGTTCTGATACAACAGAGCATTATAGAGAGGGAGCAAGAACAGCAGAAATGAATAGCAGCCCCTGCTGAATCTTTACCTCGCCCGATGTAATACTTGACTGTGGTGCCGTGAGAGATCGACTAAATGGAACTGTGACAAAATAGGTTGGGTTTAGTACGTATGCTTTTGGCAATCCGGGAGTCAGTCTTACGGCTAATCGTACACATTGGTACGCCGGGCTCGTAAAGATATAAAAAAACAATACTTTTCTGAAGTTCTTGTTTTAACTGACATACCTATACAATCAGGTATCTTACACTCATTGTTGACGGTGGAAATTAAATTCATCACGTATTGGCTAAAACTAGTCACTTAGCGGCATAAGTCCAACTTGGATGTTACCTCATCAAACCTATCAAAATCCATTTGCACTCCAATTTCTCTTCACTCTTTTGATTACATTTAATTTACTTAACGTTAGGTTTAGAAATTCCATGCTTTGATAATATGTCGATTTCGTTTAAATTGTCCGTGTATTGAAATTTCTTTTGCATTCAGCCTTCTTCAAGTGCTTTGAAAAATCTCGAACAAAGTTTTTATAATTTTAATGGAACTTGAAACAATTGACTTTTCGGACAGCGATTTAAGCACAAAATTAAATTTCGGGAACTTATGAATGGAACTTTTTCCAGGTACAGATGCGATATCCATTACATTTCATGGAGTAGACAGAAGTGCTGAGACAAATCATTGATTTGCAAACCTTGAACTGGAACCACCTTTCTTCATTAGTAATCATTTATTTCAGAAATGTTTTATTCTATTATATGTGTTATCCCTAAATATCGAACTTCCAGCTTTATAACTTCTAGCGTCTAATCAATCCTTTGATTCTTTTGGTCGAGTTAGTTATTTAGTGATTAGACCGGACAGCCAAGACGAGTTGCATTTTTAACATTAAAATTATCAGATCCAGAAAACAAGTAAATCATTTCGTTGCTATTGTTTCAAAAACCCCTTTCTTCAATAGAAGGGCAAGCTCTGACGGCAATTGTTACGAACGTGCATGGATTTTTAAACGTTAATAATAATAATTTTTATTGGAGAATGACACTTTAATACAGTCTTTCAATAAAATGAAGCAATTAATATTGCAAGCAATATTACAGTTTACAGCAATCAACCAAACAAAGTTTTTCAAGCCCCCAATATAAGGTCTTTTAATTTAAGATGCATAAGGAAATAATAATAACGACAGCAATAACAGTTTTAAATAATTGAATTGATACTTACATTGTGTGACCAGGTTATGCGATGTTCTTTTGGATTTGCTTTAATGTGACATTCGAAATAAACATCATCGCCCTCTTTAATGTCATCCGGTTTCAGTGTTGAGCCTAATGACAATGTTACTTGCGGTGGATCTGTGATTATCATGATTGTCATTTTTATTGTAAGGTCATGTTTAACATGCGACAGACACACACATACATAATCAAATGACAAGTTGGCAAACATGTCAGCCGAAAGTTGAACATTTTTTTGTTTTTGTTTTTATTTTCCCATTTAATACAGACATGGCATATCGAAGATATTTAAATGTGCGTCCACGGTGTTTCAAAGAAGATTTGTTAAGAATTTAAAGAGGAAGAAAAAATAAAAAATAAAGATTAAATATAATTGAAATTAATTTTTAATTTAAAAAAAAAATTTATTGTAAAACTATTGAATTTTATTTTTCGATATTTTATAATGGGCCTTTAGGAATATGGTGGTAGGTAGTGTTTCATAAACGCTTATGCTCATTAACTCTAATATTTTGTTTTCTTTAATTTTTGTTATAAATTATGTTCTTAATCTTTAGCCAACCATATAAACGTATTAACGCCCATTTTTGTAAAGTTAACATTGTAATAATCGTAAATATTATGGAGTTGTTTCCGTTGCCATACAAGCATTGTGCCAATCCCATGAACATGAAAATGCAACAATGTACACGTACACATGCACATGCACATCAACAAGCACATGTACATAGTTTATAAAGATACGACCGAGAACAAAAAGATACATTTGGGAAAGTACATTTGTAAAGGGTGTAACAATAATAGATTTCTTCAAACAAAAAAAAAAACTATTTTGTTTCCCAGTAATACAAGCGGTTCTAGTATGAAAAATTACTAACTTTACACTCCAATTATTTTACCCTTTGCCTTGATTTGTATACACGACAAACAATATTATGAGGGTAATATATCTACAAACACTATATATCTATACATGAACATGTATTTTTAATCAGAACAAGCAAAAAAAAACCTGATTTAAACCCCACTTCAGAGAATGGAGCATTTTAAGTAATAGAGTAAAACTGGTACTTAAGGGGCTTATGAACAAGAAAACTTAGTTTTGAATGTGATGAAAACTAATTAAGGGCTAATATACTTTGTATATTCGCTATTTCTTGTCTTATATTTCTTATCTCCACTTGCTTGTGCATCTCTATATATAAAAATGAATGTGTGTTTATTTGTTTGTGGGTTTGTTTAAAGTCTATAGACGGAAGGAACTATACGCTACATTTTATTATTTTAAAATTTCAAGTAGGCGTGGTGTTACGCCCACATACCCAATAAGTATTTAATATCGCATATCTCATGAACTTCAACAGCTAGAATCCTCAAATTTTGTATGCACGACTTTGACGTATATAGAAAAAAAATGGGCGGATTGGCTATAGTGGGCGTATCAAATCCCATATAAAAAATATTAAATTAGTATATCTAAGAATGTATAACAATTATGCACCTAAAATTTTGTCGAAGCCACTCTAGTATCAAAATAAATATTTTAGACAACACTGGACTGACTAGCAATAGGGGGCGTGGCACTTCCCATATGAATATCTATATATATAAAAATGAATGTGTGTTTATTTGTTCGTGGGTTTGTTTGAAGTCTATAAGGGGCTAAACGGCTGGACCGATTTTCTTGAAATTTTAACTGTACGTTCCTGTATGTCTGGACGGAACTATATACTATGTTTTATTTTAAAATTTCAAGTAGCCGTGGTGCCACGCCCACATACCCAATGAGTATTTAATATCGCATATCTCATAAACTGCAACAGCTAAAGGCTTCAAAATTTGTATTGATGACTTTGACGTCTATATAAGAACAAAATTGACAAATTGGCTACAGTGGGCGTGTCACCTCCCATAGTCGTTATATATAAATTTGAATGTTTGTTTGTATGTACCATATAGAATCGTAAACTATGCAATTGATGATGTTATGATCTTTAGAAAAGTAGTTGCGCATGAGCCGAGGTATGTTTCTAAGTTGATATGACTAATTTCCGGTAGATAGCGCCACTGAAAATTACTTAAAATCAATTAAATCGTAAATTGTGCATTTGAAGTCGCCGTGGTCTAGTGGGTAGTGTGTTGGCTTATTAGACGAAAGGCCCGGGTTCGAATCCCAGGCCAGACATCAAAACGAAAAATATTTCTTCGGCGCCTTCCTCTCAGTAGATTTCTGGCAAAGACTCTGAGAGTAAAAATTGCCATTAAAAGCTTCTCAAAAATTAACGCACACAACATAAGTGGTGTGAGTAGTTAGGTCGTAATCCTGACTGAAGGGTTGTAATGGGCAATTATGTATGTATGTATGTATGATCTTTAGCAAAGCTGTTGCGCATGAGCCGCCGAAGATTACTAAGTTGGTATAACCAATTTCCAATAGGTGTAGCCACTGAAAATAACTCAAAATGTATTTAATTTTAAACTGTGTATACTTTAACAAAGTTGTTACGTATGCGTCGCCGGAGATTGGTGCTATTAATTTCCGATGGATGGCGTCGTTAAAAATGATTCAAAATGAATAAAAAGCAATTGGTCGACCTACACCTCAAGAACGGAGAAAAAGAGCATTACGAGCCATAGAATCGGAAGAGCACTGTGACTGGAAAATCTTCGAGTATATGCCGCTGAGACCCGTTCGCATGAACCACTTGAACAACGAGAAGTGAGATTAGAAACTGATCGAATGCGTACTACTCAGGCTCGTTCATCTGAATCAGCAGGACAACGGAAAACAAAATTAATTGGACATTTATGTAATGCCTTTCCTTCAAATTTATTTTAGTTAGAGGCGCAGCAACACGTGCAGGATAAACTAGTTGCTTTATAAAAGTGCTGTTTGGGTCATCCTTGGGTTGTTTGGTTTCCTTTGGTTTTGCACATCATAATATTTTTTCTTTCCGATAGAAAATCTTTCAAACTGTCGATGAAATTAACATTTGCCGAAAGGTAAAATTAACATTGTACGCAATGTATGATCTATTATGAGCTACGTAAACTAGAATAAACTATTACTGTAGACCTGTACAGGCATGCAAAGAATGAAATAAGCAATGACCGAAAATTACCCCGGCAATGCAATCAGAAACGAGACCGTAATTTATCATCATCATAACGTTCAACAACGTAGTAAAGCTATTTAAAAACTGTGTTTGGAAAATTTTACCTCAATAGCCGCATAATCCAGACCTAATGCCTTCTGAATACCATTTATTTTGATCGATGCAGTATTTTGAGTGCATAAATCCAACCAACGAAATTATGAAACAAATTTGACATTCTTTAGGAGTTGGTATGGAACTATTAAAAGCTTTCGTTATTAAGTTAATAGCTAAATTTCATTATTTTAATAATTTTCTCAAATTAGTTCTGAAAGAGATTGTTTTTGTAAAAAAAACTTTAAAGTTTTGTGCATTTAAATGCCTTTCAAAAATATTCATTCTGGTTTAATTTTTTGTTTGTTTTTGTTTTCGTTATTGTCACAAAATAAAAGTTTTTGGCAATTTAATTTTTAAGCTTATAAATAATTCTCTTAGAATGGAGGCAAAAGTTAAAGAAAAAAATAAAAAAATTAAAAAAAAAAACAAAAACAAACAAAATGTATGAATGTTTTGTTTGTTTTTTGTAATTAACTTAAAAAAAATATCAGAAAAGTTTTTCTTAACTATTTGCCTTTTTATTTATAGAGCAAAAATATCAAAAACAAAAATGAAAAAACACTAGAGAAAATACTCGTACATTTACAAAAATTATCGCCAGTATTCATGCAAAGTTCGTTTAAAATTTTTCAGTATCATTATGAAAGCAAAGCAGCAAAGTAGACAAGCATGGCACAGAGATTTTTCAAGTTGAAGCTGCCTTTGCTGGTAAATGAGAATAAAGTTTTCCTTTTAATTTTTCACAACCCCTCTGTCTCGCCGTCAGATTTGCTGTATATTTCGTTCATATTTTACTTGGCATTTAATGGAGAAAGGCTGCGATGTTAATTTTTTTTTTTTTTAACTTTAAACTAAAATATGAGACGTTTCATAGCTCAAGAAATATCAAAACAATTTGATGTTAAAAAAAAATTTTTTAAATTTCTGAGAACATTTATTTGGAGCGATGAAAATTAATACCCACGAGCAACAATGAAGATTAACTCTCTTGTTATTGTCCATAAAAAATAGTTTTGGGGAATTAATCCCATGATCATGGTGTCTCATTAAATGCACCTCCTAATGGGTCGATGGTAACAATATGAAACCGCTGGATAAATAAAATTCACAAATCATTCTAAGGTTACATGATTCATTGGCTAAAGATTGGATTCATTTTCTTGAAGAAGTATATTATAAAGTTGCTACCACACCAGAAATCAGCAATGAATCGTTTTTCGCTACTCATAAGCACTCATGCAATTTTGAGTATGAGTGAATCTACAGAATCTACTCTGATTCATTCGTACTCACTACGACATTCATTTAAAAGTATAAGTAGCAATGACTATGAGTACAACAAGTGTTTGATTCATAAGCCTACTCATTCTGTATCATAAATTTAGAAAAATATTTATAAGTCATTCGAGTGACTCTAATCATTCATCAAAATTTACAGCCTTTGTTGTAGTTGTTGCATATATAAATGTTAAGTTGAAAGGAGTCGAAGTCAATAACATCATGCGTATTGTTAAGTATGAATACAACCAGTACTTCCAACTTTGAGTATGAGTAGTATGAGTATGATATCAAAATAAGTATGAATGCGTATAAGAGTATGACTCGAACGTACTTATCGTTTTGAATACTTATTGCTGATCTCTGTACCACACCAAAAGATTAATTATTCATATTGCTTTAAATTATATTAGTTGATTTACTCATTGCAGCAACACATCACGAATTTCGTTTGTTCGTAATGAAATCGCAAATCTTACAGAAAATTTGTGGAATTTCAATATTTTATACTAAAAAAATTAATATTGAAAAGCAAAATAGCAAAAATGTCACAGATGTTAACAAACTGACTGTTGAATTTTATTTATTTATTGTTAGCAACTGTGTAGATGGCTTTTTCGATTGCAATTGCTCATTAAATTCCATCTCTAACAATATACGCTATAGAATTTTAAAAATAGCTAAATGCATCAAAGTTCCAATGAGGAATAGAAACTATTTGACTATCTACAAAGCATTGCTACACAGTTACTCATCGTCGTCACCTCCCGCTGAGTCCGTTATGCTTTCACTCTTGTCAGATTTAATGCAAAACTTTGTCTATATATCGGGTTAGATCTGTCTGGTCTCTCTCTACAAGTGTCTTCATTTTTCCTTTCTTTTTTTTGTAAAGCTTGTGTGAGATAATTTGTTTGCCCATCAGAAATATCAATATCGTAATCCTGACTGAAGGTTTGTAATGACCAATTATGTATTGACGTACTGTCGTACAGAAATTCGTATAAAGCAAACGTCGAATATTTCATAATCTCTCTCAGGGATACTCATCATTCTTTGACAATCTTAGATACTCTCTAGGAATCTAATTCATGATCGTTATAGTGATATTAAATATGATATGCGTACGTCTCCATTTAATATACTATAAAACAGAGTTCGTGACAGTGACAACTCATTTAACCAGAATATTATTACAGTGATACAGTAAATGGAACAATCTTATATGCATTTCATCTGAAAAATTCCACAACCAACTTTGTTGTATAATCTCAATCCGTCAACGAATACCTGAATGACGTTTTGTGGGTGTGTAAACCTTTATTTTAAAATAATTTTTCGAGTATTCTGGTTGTAAAATTAGGATCAGAATAGGCTATAGAGGTCGCCGTGGTCTAGTAGGTAGTGTGCTGGCATATTAGACGTAAAGCCAGAGTTTGAGTCCCAGGCCAGACATTAAAATAAAATACAAAAAAAGTATTTTTTTGGCAATTTTTTCTCAGCAGATTTCTGGCAAAAACTCTGAAAGTAAATAAAATTGCCATGAAAAGTTTCTCAAAAAATCTGTCGTTCGGTGTCGACTTTAAACTGAAAGTCCCGCCACTTATGTATAAAATTAACACACACAACATAAGTAGTGTCAGAAACTAGGTGACTGAAGGGTTGTAATGACCAATTACGTATGTATAGGCTATAGACAACGTCTAGGGAATAAGAATATTCAGGTCAACCATACCCATTCGTTTGCCTGAGCATAGCTTCTATTTACCAGAAATACCAGAAATTTTTTACATTTCTTATTCCATTTGAATTCTAATTACACATGTCTAAGTCCTTGTAAAAAGAAAATTGTTTATTTTTTATCAATTTATTACGAAAGCACCCATATGTGCAGGCTTTCAAAAACAAAAAACGAGCCAAAGGAAAAATTAATTAGCTAAATGACATAAAATTTTGTTTAAAGTTTTTGTTTTTCTCTTATTCATTGCTTTTAGTTTTTTTTTTTTTTAGTTTTCACCATACGCGTCGTTTTCATACTTGGATTTTAGTTTCCCCCCATCTTTTTTTTTTGGTTTCTTTGCCTTTTCCATCATCGTCATTGGGGCTTTTACAATGTAAAGGCATATACGGGGTGCTGTAGTAAGTTTTGCGTAATAAGTAGTAGTGTCAAGAACTTTAACATAACAAAAGTTCGGCTCGTATATATTGTTGTAATTGAAGCAAGAGCAACAGAAGCAACAGCAGTTGTCGTTTTAGTTGTTGCAATAATTTTTTTTTTTTTTGTTTTTATGCCTTTTAATGCCATCAAAGTATGTTGTACACACACGTACCCAATATACAGTGATGGCCTTATAATTAGAAACGACTTAGCAACACATATGTTTGCTAATTTATTTTGAAAATTTTGTAATTCATTTTAAATTGTGTACCTTTGCACCTGGAACCAAGGGCTTTGTTTTGAGGATGTCTTACACAAGTTTTTCCATCAGATTTGAACAATTAAACTTGGATTCGTTACTCTAGAGAACTCTGTTCCAAGAACGCTGAACTATTTTAAGCATTTCCGTTCCAAACTGTAACCGGAAGGCACCCTCGAAGTCCCGACTCCTGTAAACGTTTTCTTATTGTCCGTATGGATGTTTCTGACGTTAAAATTGTCAAATTTCAACCTTTATTCTACGCGAACACAAGAAAGTGTTTCTCTTCCTGGCCCTTCAATTAATTCTGTCTTCTGCTGGAGTGGTTTTTCTGGCTCTAGGCTTACTGCCTAGGGTTTTAAATAATTGTCAAAAGCGATCTTAAGGGCAAAAACGTTCGAAATAAAGATGAATTGTTTCAGCTGGTATAACAAAGCTGGCACAACATATCAGTACAAACATGCCAACGTTTGATACAAAGTTTATCGAAAAGACTTGCAGATGTTGTTCAAAACAAGGGCTATTCGACAAAATATTAAAGAATATGCCCATTAAAAGTGAACTTATTAAGATATTTTTAAGCTGTTTGTACGAATATTTTTGTTTCTAATTATATGACCAACCTGAAATCGGTATTTTCTGTTTTTAGCTAATTTTTTTTTTTAAATGATATTGATGCTTGTGAATTTTTTTTATTTTAAACTTAAAGCTAACATGTTGTACTGTTTTTTTAACTCTTGGTGTTAAAATGATTAAGAAATTAATAAACATACATCTTGCTAAATTGTTTCTAATTATAAGGCCACCACTGTATGTATATATATAGTTATATTTATATACATATGTATGTATATTTATTAGTTTGTGGCTTTTTTGTAAAAGTAAGTGTTTAACTTTGAGTGTATGTTTTTCGCTTTTGTTCTTAGGATTTATTATTTTCTATTTTTATTTTTTGTTTTTTGTTTTGCAATTTCCCTGTATTTATACATAAATAATGAAAATTTCATAGTTTTCATTTTTAATAAAGTAAGAGTGCATGCTTTCACAGGAATTTAGTTTGTAAACGCTTTAAAGTTATTAGATTAATAAACTTATTAAAATAATTTTCCAAACTCATACACAGTTTTTTTCCTGTTACCATCTCTAGTAAAATAATTAAATACAAATATGTAAGTTCTAATATTATAACTCAATTAAAAATTAAATTTAAAATAACGAAAAACTTTACATAAATAATGTATTAATGCTAGGGAATCCTTATTTGCAAGATTAATAATCAAAACAAACTAATAAAAATGATGACATATTTTTAATGCTTTTTTAAGAAATGATGATGGCATCGTAATATTTTTTATATCCATCTACAATAATATAATTTATTTAATTGATCATTATAACTTTTCAGTCAGCATTATGACCTAGCGTATGTTGAGTGCGTTAATTTTTTACATGAGTGCCGGGTACTTACATTTTAAAGTCGACTCCGAGAGAGCGATATTTTAGAAATGTTGCAAGTATGGCACCTGCAACCTGGAGTATGAAACCTGCTCCAATTCTTATAAGCCTTACAGTACATTAGGACTATGCTGATTTCTTCCTGATGATTTGGTATACAAATTGGTGTCATTCATTTATTCCCCCGACCTTTTAAACCCAACCTATGAAATTTGAATTTTCTCCAATCAGGTTTATATCTCCCATCTCCTTATCTTGCACATCCTTTTGACATGCATGTATCATGGAAGCTTATGTCTTCCATGTCTGAGTAGAAACCCACAGGTTTTCTGATTGACTCTGAATATTTAATTCTGGGAAGAAATTACATCACGGTCTCTGTCCCATTAACTGTCTTTGATCAATTCGTAAACCACAAAATGTTTTTGAATTAACTTTTGTTATTCAGACATTGTTGCGAAACATTTGACAAACTCATGCAGTTTATTGGTACCGTAGAGGGATCAGTATGGAACAGAGATCAGCAATGAATCGTTTTTCCGCTACTCATAAGCACTCATGCAATTTAGAGTATGAATGAATCAACAGAATTGAAATTCAACTACTCTGATTCATTCGTACTCGCAACAACATTGATTTATAAGTATAGGCTACAATGAGTATGAGTACAACGTTAGCATCAAACTCACAACATTCGAAATATGTTTGATTCATACGCCTACTCATTCTGATTTATAAATTTAGAGAAATACTTATAATACTTATAAGTCATTCGAGTGGCTTGAATCATTCATCCAAATTTACAGCATTTGTTGTTGTTGTATATATAAACAAAGAAGAAAGGAAAGACCAAGACAACAAGCAAAACATACACACAATCTCTTGTGAGTATTGTAGTGTTCGTATGCGAATCATACTAATTTTGTGCTTCTTGTAAATGTTAAGTAGAGACGATTCGAAGTCAATAACATTATGCGTATTGTTAAGCATGAATACGACGAGTACTTCCAACTTTGAGTATGAATAGTATTAGTATCATAATAAAATAAGTATGAATGCGTGTAAGTATCTGAAATTATAAGTATGACTCGATCTGATCTCTGGTATGGATTTAAAAGTTTTCGTTTTCGACCTTTTAGAGTTTTTGCAAGAAATTTATTGAAAGAAAGTCGGTGAAGAAATATTTCTCAATTTTCAGGTTGTTTAAAAATATATGTGCCCTATAGTTTACACCATGGTAGCAAGTCAATACACTACCTATTAGCCTACGGCAACTTCAGCATCATTGTAGGACAGGATTTTATAATCAGGAATTTTATAGGCCATGCATGTTCGCCTCCATATCTTAGAATACTATTTTATCTCTGCTAAGCTACCGAATGGTATATGAATCATGAATTTTCTTTAAAATGTTTTAAACTGAAATTGACTTTCAGATGATTTCCGTTAAACATATGTGCCATTAGTTTCGTATGTATACAATATTTATTTATCGTCATTTTGAATACAAATATTTGAGCTTAAATCTGTTGCGGATTGTCCTAGATATCAGAAGTGTCCTTCTAGGTATTTAAGCCAACTTGTTAGAGACGATGTTTTTCAAATTCTCTTTTGTTTGCCATTTTTATTATTTTTTTGTTTGGTTTTGTTTGTATGCTTTCCAAATAAAATATTTCAGAATTTGCTGTTTTGATTTTTATTTGTGAACGAAAATAAAAATCAACACAAAATTTTTAGCTTAATTTGCATTTTTTTATTTTTGTTGATTTGTTTTTTTTTGTTTTCATAAATTTTTCTTTTTATTTATTTCCCCAGCGATAAAATATGTGTTATTTTTTTAATACATAAAGGAAATAAAAAAAAATAAAACAAATGGAAAAACATAAAATAGCAATTTAAGTATTATATTAACAATTTTCAAAACACAAGAGAATATTGGAATGGGATAGATTATCTCAAATGTTTTTGGAAATCTATGGAAATAGAATATAAATCTACTAAAGAATACAATGTTTAAAGTTTAAATTTTGTAATTTACAGTCGTCAAGTAGTCGTTAAGTAGTAACTGTTGACGAGATAATGATGTCCAGGACTTAAGCCTAAATTAGCCAAATATTCACGCAACGAAATGGGACGTAACCGGACGTGTTCAACATATAAAAAGCAATACAAATGCTTGGTAATCACTTTCGTTACTTCTCATATAAGCGAACGTACGCTTCGTTACGTATCATGAACTAATTATAGATTCAAATTAACGTTTTGATACCGCGTCGTGATTTGATAAATACGTAGATAGATTTTGTCTGATAAGTGAGCTCGTAATCCTAACTCAAGGGTTGTAATGACCATCTATGTAGATACATTTTCTAACATTATTTGTCTATTTTACTTTATTTTACATAAGCTATTGATCGATATAGGAATAAATAACTTATGCTCGGTTAATCGATGAATGACGATTTTTCTCACACCAGCATAAATCAGGCTGAATTTTACCGATGACGTAAGTTATATTGGCTTTGCGGGCCAAGATGGTTGTGGCTTATTCGCTAACATCTGTGACTTAAGAAAACGGTAAAATTACGATTTAACAGCGCAGCCAGTTCACATAATATTCACGTAAGTTGACCACCCTTCTGAATCGTTTGTACATACCATGAAACCATATATCGTAAGTGTCTAGATAACCCAATACAGATCAAAAAAAACGGTTAATCAATGACCTATAGAGCTCGCCGTTGACAGTAGTGGCTAAAAATTCAGTACCAATTTCTAGACACTACACTCATGGCATGCAAGTAAAATTCTGTATGAACTAGTCTTACAAGGCCGCAATATAAAAAATAATGCAACAAAGCAAAGCGCTATATTTTTTTAATTTTTTTTTTTTTAATTTTATTGTTCAAAAGCAAAATATGTTGGAAATAAC
This sequence comes from Sarcophaga peregrina, assembly GCA_014635995.1. Taxonomy (NCBI): domain Eukaryota; kingdom Metazoa; phylum Arthropoda; class Insecta; order Diptera; family Sarcophagidae; genus Sarcophaga; species Sarcophaga peregrina. The sequence continues at coordinate 43,755,426 of CM025789.1, forward strand.
ATCAAATTTTAGAATCACTTTAGATTTGTTTGAATTGGTCACTTTTGGTACGAATTATGGCCTTCAAACGGCCGACAAAGCCATCACAGGCTGCACGAAAACGGGTCTGCGGAATTTTGGACCATTCCCGGCAAAGCGCCGTCTTGAGATGATTGACACTTTGGTATTTTTTAATGAGAACCTTACTCTTCAGGGCAAAAGTCCAACGGATTGAGATCCGGAGATTTTGGTGGCCATTGTGCGGTAGAAATGAAGTGAATGAATAAAGGAATCTCCTTTTTAAGCCATTCTTGCTTGACGCATACTAAGTGCGGTGGTGCTGAGTCCTGTTGGAATGTCCATCGTCTGCGGCCGAAATGTTTGTCTGCCCAGGGCTTCAATACTGTTCAAGATATTTTTCCGATAATATTCGGCATTTATTGTGACCCCACGGTCAATGAATACGAGTGGAGAGCAACAATCGGCCGTTACAGCAGCCCACATCATTACCATCGGTGGCGCTTGATTTTTCTGGTGGCCAATCGCAGGTGTAAATTTTCAGCTGACCTCTTTGGCAAGTAACCCCGATCATTTTCTTTCTTCACAAACTGCTCAATTTGGACTGCTTTCTCATCGGAAAAAACCAAATTCGGTAACTGGCCATTTTCGTGCAAGACAAGTATCTCCTTGGGTCTTTCCAATCCAAGTTTTTTTTGTCCATTGGTGAGCTCTTGCACTTTTTGGAACTTCAATGGTTTTAGTCCAAGCTCGTTTTTCGATACGTGTTGCATGCATTACCGCGATATGTCCAGCTCACGAGCAATTTTTCTACTACTCCAGCGTTGATTTCGATCAAATCTGGCCTTTACTTTTTGAATCATTTTTGGTGTTATTACCGCGATGTAACACTACCAGTATCACGGTAACGAGCAATGCTACGAGAAATAAAAGATTCACATTTAAATGCTGGAGGGCTCTAACGATAGCCATTTTTCCAGCAAAATGTAAAGCAATCACATTATCGCGCTTAAATTCCATCACGAATAATTTTTTTCCTGAATGCAATAGATCAAAATGCATTTGTAAGCTTGTAAATAATAAAATGAACTGTCACTGGAATAAATCTGTCAGCTGCTGTTTACAATTGATAAGAACGCGAAGTTGGTTGCAATGAATATCAGCCACCCTGTATTTCGTGGGTATTGGTAAAAGTTAAAAAAAAATAAATTTTAATCACCCTCGTACCATTCAAATGAAAAATGTGCATTGAATTGCGGTTCTGTAAACTAATAGCTCAAGATTTCTACGTTCCACACTCTTATCCAACATATTAAACTATGTAGATATAAAAATCCTTAAACATTTAAAACCATCTGCCATAGTTAAACCATTTTTTTCTTTTTATTTTAAATATAGTCAAACCCGGTTATAACGAACTTCGTGGGACCATAAAAAATAATTCGTTATAGGCAAAGTTCGTAATAAACGGGGTGAAGTCATAGAAGAAAATATAAAATACAAAGAATTTTTTTCATTTATTAAAAACAAAAAGAATTTTTTTTATTAAAAACTAAAAATATGTTTTAATTCCTATTATCTAGCAGCTGATTAAGATGCTGAGTTATAATTTAATGCTGCCCTATTAAGTAAAAGTAAAGCCTATTGCCATACTTCAAAAAACGGTAAAATGTATGAAATTTAATTACTGGGACCATTTAATGTAGTTCTTTTTAATCGAGAATTCGTTATAAACGAGTTCGTAATGAACGAAGTTTTTTGTATGAAAATTGTTATTACAACGTTGGGACTTGGAAATATGTACGTAATAACCAAGAATTTGTTATAACCGAGTTCGTTATAAACAAGTTTGACTGTAATTTGTTGCTGTTTTTATTCTCATTTCAAAAAATATTTTTCCTTTATTTTTATTTTATGAAAAATATTGTTTATACAACAATGTTAACGTCGACAAATAGTTCTTTTTGTTTATTTTCATATGACATTTTTACCATTTTTGCATTCTCATATATGTTCTCAAAATATTTTGCTTAGATATTGCAAATGTTGAAAACAATAAGATATAAAAATTAAAATAACAAAAAATATTAAATTGAAAATATCTTCACAATAAAATGTGTTGATCAATTGAAAGTTTAGTTGTTAAAAAAAAAAAAACTAAAATATTTAAAATGTTTTCACTTAAAAAATCTTTTATTCTTAAATAGAATGTAGATAACGTTTAAATAAAAAAAAAAAAATATTCGAATAATAATTATCTGCATTGTAATTATTGTCATTGAACAATAGTAGAAAAGTTTTGATTTGAAATTTTATTTGTTTTTAACCACTTCACGACAATAAGATTATCACAGGCAAAGTTATTATTTTGTTTATTCGGAATGATTCATTAAATATCCAAAAGTCATATTAAAAAATTAAATTACGCAAACCGCTTTTCTTGTGGGACATATGTGTCCCTATTGTAGTTAAGGCGTATAATTTATATAAATTTTTTCAATCTGTAAAAAAAAGTATTTTTCAATTTACGGCAAAGAGGATTCTCGATCATTTGCATTCGAGTATCGAATTATGTTTTCCAAGCTATCAAAATTGTTTGTTGTTAAAAGGAATACATTCATAATTGGCCATTACAACCCTTCAGTCAGCATTACGACATAGCTTCTCACACCACTTATGTTGTGTGCGTTAATTTTATACATGATGACAGATTTTTGAGAAGCATTTCATGGAAATTTTTACTCTCAGAGTCTTTGCCAGAAATCTGCTGAGAGGAAGTCGCCGAAAAAAAATTTTTCGTTTTGATGTCTGACCTGGGATTCGAGCCTGGGCCTTTTGTCTAATAAGCATTAAACACTACTCACTAGACCACGGCGACTTCTTGTTAAAAGGAATACTTGGAAAAAAATACATCTGCAACAGTAAAACTTTCAGGAAGATAAACTCTTTCTTATCTTCTCGTCGAATAAAGGCTGAAATTGGACAATTTTAAAGTCAGTAATATCCACACGGACAATAAGAAGGCATTTACAGGTCACGGGACTTCGAGGATGCATCGCGCATACAAAATTGGTTGTCTCAGAAAAAAAAAAATATTAAAAATCGGTTACAGTTTGTAATGGAAATGCTTAAAATAGTTCAGCGTTTCTGGAATAGAGTTCTCTGAAGTGACGAATCCAAGTTTAATTGTTCCCGTCTGATGGAAAAACTTGTGTAAGATATCCTCCAAATAAAGCCCTTTGTTCCAGGTATATAGATACACAATTTAAAATGAATTGCAAAGTTTTGAAAGTAAATTAGCAAACATATGTGTTGCTAAGTCGTTTATAATTATAAGGCCATCACTGTATGCGTTCGTTAAAGGGTTTTTGCCAGTATTTATGAAGAAAGATCAATTGTAGATTTCGGCTCTGATAACTTTTGGGTTCTCAGCTATAATCGATTATATATATTCAAGTAGTACCAATTTTATGTACATATATTATTGTGGAAGTGGTCGTAGTCTATTAGGTAGTGTTATCGAATATTAGACGTGTGAGTAAATAAAATTGCTATGAAAATATTTTTTCTCAAAAATCTGCCGTTTGGTGTCGACTTTGAACGGAGTCAATTGTAGGTTTCGCAACTCATGTATAAAATTAACACACAGAACATAAGTGGTGTTAGAAGGTAGGTGGTAGTCCTGATTAAGTGGTTTTAATGACCAATTATTTGTGTATGTAAAGCAAATGCTTTCTTGATTTTGGTGCCACATCATTGGCACATATCGTCTTGAAAATGTGAACGGCGTGGTAATGTCAATAGGCCGCCAAGCAGCAATTTGACACCGGTTTTAAACCGACAAGCCAAAGATAATTGAGCAATTGAAGGGGCCACATTTGTGATGCCAATGCTGATATGCGACCCCATACGCTCTAAAAAAATGCACAGAAATTGGACAGATCGAAGGAGGTGTTGTAAGGCTAACAGCGCCATGATCTAATAATAATACCTTTCTAACCCGAGCAATTGTACTTCACAACAAAAGATTAAGGGCCATTATTACAACTTGCCGTTAACTAAAGGGAGGATTTTAATGGAGAGATAAATTGTTTTTCATTATTACGAGTATGCAATAAGATAGAAGTGATGGTCAAGCTAAAGGAAATATCACCCTGCCTTTAACATTTAAAGGTCACTTGCCATATCATATATTATTTTGGATATGGCAATTTCAAATTTAAACAAAATGAGCATAATGAGTGGCAACAGCGCACTTTATTTTTTTTTTGTTGTAAAATAAAGTCCGATGTTGCCACTGCGTAAAAAAAACTTGTTTAATCGAGCAGTTTTATCGACTTTGCACCGGCACTGCCATATTTTTGAAAAAGTTAATTTTGTTTTATCAGGAAGTTGTAATAACCAAAATAAGTTAAAGGTAACTTTGTCGTTCACTTTGGCTAACGGTAACTTTAACTAACGCCAACTTTAACTGAAAGTTGTAATAATGGCCGTTAATTTGGTAAAATTTCAAATCGTTTTTGTTTTATTGGGTTTAAAAAATTTTAATTTTTTTAAAGGTCAACCCTTTATATCGATTTGGAAACTCAGTGCTTCATTAAGCTATATTTTTAAATCACTTGTAATGACATTAAACATTAATTAAACAAATTCTATTTTACAGTTCAATTATTATGCATTTTATATATTAATTTCCGAAAATTGTTTACTTTCCATTTCAAAAATATCTGTTATAAGCAATTATTATGCAATAAACCTATTAAGATTTAATAATTTATGTAAATATTGATAATTTATCTCTAAGACATCTTATTTTTTTATGTAACAAGGACTTAGATGTCAGAAATTGTTTATAATTTCAACAGGATTTCTTTTTTTTTTTTTTTGAAAGCAACATTTTCCAGAAATGTTGACATACACTGACTGGTTGCTATACAGCTTTTGTTTCCCCATATACGCAATAGGGAGAAAAACAATTTTTCTTTTAAAAGTTTTTTGTTTTGTTCACAAATGGTATGTGATGGTGCTGATATTTGTTTGGGAAAATTTATGTTAAAAGTCTTTATAACAATAAATTTATGATTATGTATCTAGTGATGACAACTTTATCATCACTTACAAAAATATGCAGAAAGCCAGTCAGCCATCCAGCCATATACACCGTTAATGTGTTGCAAAACATTTTAACTGATAAAAAAGAGGAGAATTTTTTTTTTTATTTATTTATTTACAAACTGTATGTTGCGAAATAGCAAACAAATTAAATATCTATACTGACAATGTTGTTAACATGTCGGGAAGAAGAAGGGTACGCAATTTGCTAAAGATTTATGGCAAAAGTTTTATTTAAACATAATTTTCTGTTAACTACACCCAACTCTTTTTTTACACGGTAGATACGTTTCTCCGAAATTCGTGTAAAAAAGAGGCGTTTCCTATAGTAAAATGGAGGATACGTTCCATGTCATCTAAAAACCGTGTAAGATGAAATAAGGAACTTCATTTACTTTGAAATACCGTGTAAAAAATATTGAAAAATTTCAGATATGCATATAAATTTTGTGCTCATATGGCATTTAATTGAGCATTTAAACTTAAAATATATAATTCATACAGGTGAAAAATTGGTAGAGCAAGCAAGAAACTAAAGAAATCTGTTCATTCAGAATTAAGAACAGAAAAATTAGAATAGAAGTAAAGAAAATATATTTACAAAGTTACATAATTATTCGTCGCTGCTTAATAATAAGAGCAATTGTTTGCGTTGAACTGGACTAAAGTCGGTATCATCTCTGGAGATTTCCATCAAATTATCCAATGGGGACTTTCGTCCGGTAATAGAGTTTTGAACTGCCTGACTACTTTCCGAAAGGTCTTGCACCATCGACTTTTTTTATTAAAAAATCTTTTAACATTCTAAACTTTTGGTTTTTTAAGTTCTCTATATATCACTCTTTATGAAGTCGCTGTGGTCTAGTAGGAAGGTGTTGGCTTATTAGAAGTAAAAGCCAGGGTTCGTGTCCCAGGGCAGACATCAAAACAAAATACAAAAAAAAGTATTTTTTCGGCGATTTCCGCTCAGCAGATTTCTGGCAAAAACTCTGAGCATAAATAAAATTGCAATGAAAAGTTTCTCAAAAATTTGTCGTTCTGAATCGACTTTGAACTATAGGTCCCGCCACTTATATAAAAAATTAACACACACAATATAAGTGGTGTGAGAAACAAGGTCAATAATCCTGACTGATGAGTTCTAATGATCAATTATGTTATGTATGCATATCACTCTTTATACCCAGCAATACAATTATGAATATCTAGTTCGAATTTCATGGCACGTTCCATATTAGAATCTTTTTTTAAGAAATGTCTGTGTGATAAAGTCGCCGTGGTCTAGTAGGTAGTGTGTTGGCTTATTAGACGAAAGGCCCGGGTTCGTATCCCAGGTCAGACATCAAAACGAAAAATATTTCTTCGGCGACTTCCTCTCAGCAGATTTCTGGCAAAGACTCTGAGAGTAAAAATTGCCATGAAAAGCTTCTCAAAAATCTTAACGCACGCAACATAAATGATGTGAGAAGCTAGGTCGTAATTCTGACTGAAGGGTTGTAATGGCCAATTATGTATGTATGCTGTGTGGTAAAAACTAACATAGTAACAAGACCGTGATTTTGAAACCATACTAGATTAAAAAAATTTTTTCACAAACAATTTTTTTCAATCCTGTAAATTCAAATCCGTGTAAAAAGAGAGTTAAGTGTATTTTAAAATTTTCAAAATTTGTTAACGTTTATGCATATGTATATACAAAAAAAATTGAAAAAAAGGAAATATACTTACACATGACATTTAACATTAAAGAGTCCTCTAGAGCTGAGTTTTGTAAACGCGGATTTGAACCTTCACATTTCAGTAGAGTGCCATCATCTTCAGGCTGGGGATTGAAGGTTAGCGTAGATAAAACTTTTCCATTTGTTTGTGATGTAGTTAACTGTGTTTTAAATATATTCGATTATTAAATAAATAAAAATTTTATGATAGAATTTTTCAAATATATATTTAATATAGATGTGTTCCTTACCGTTCCTCTTTTAAACGGTCGATTATTTTGTGTCCATTTTATTTCCGTATCCGGCACTGAACCCTCCACAATGCATGTCAAATTGTATTGGCTACCCGTTGAAAATACTTTTTGCTTATTTGTTAAATTTACTGATGTCGGTTTGACTGTGTAAATCATCATCAACATCATCGTCATAAAAAAAAGGGAAAATATTTTAATGTCTTTGCCAATTAAATACTAGCAATTATTATTCTTAAAAATTATTAATGTAAACATAATGTTATCATAAAAATCTTAACTACAGTATGCATTTAAAATTCATTACTTAAAAAATTTTTTTTTTTAGGAACCCCACCTGGGGTGTCTTTGATAGGCTGGCTGAAAGTTGTATTTACAGCGTTCAAATGTGCAACATATTAACAACCATGTTGGCAAAATGTTATGACCGAAGAAAGCACGCAACAGTATACTTTGCTGCAGTAAGTGACACGCAACGATCATAAACCAACCATGGCCATTTGGTTTTCATATGAATTGTAACCAACTACGGAGGAGGCCATTTTTGTATTTACAGTTTTTCTCTTTTTGTTTTTCAGTCCTTTTATATTTCAATTAACAGTCCACCTTTGAACTTTGTGAACATTTTTGATTAAATAAGACACACACATACATTTGCCCCAAACACAGTTCACATGTTTACTTTCATTTTTTTCATTTTTAATTATAAAATACTTACGCAACATATCAATACGTATACTGCGCTCCACTGGTGGTACTAATTTTGTGTTGGACGCCTGGCAACGATATGTATTATTTAAAGCGGAACGTGTTATGTGTGGAACTTCTAAACGATTAACAGTGACATGGCGTCCCATTGAAACGCCATTGCCGGATTCCAGTTGTTGCGTGCCATTCATCCATGTCACAATGGGTTCAGGACGACCTTAAAAGAGTAATAAAAAAAGAAGGGGAGTATGAAAACCTCGTCATTAATTTAATATTTCAAATAAAGCGAAAGGATTAAACAGTTTTATGTTTTAATTTGTTGAACATTGTGTTTTTTTTTTATTTTTTATTTCTTGTTTTGTATGTACATGGTTAACCGCATTACTGTTTCTGTTTTGCTTTCCTTCCATTAGCTATGACTTTATTTAAATAAATCTACAGAAACTAAACTTTGAAATACTGTGTGTATTTTTGTGAAAGAAAAATATTTAATGGAAGTTTTTTTTATTCATTTGTTTATTTGTTTCGTGTTTTTATTTTTATTTTGCAAGCAATAATCCGTTTATTCTAATCTTTAAACAAAACTTGTGATTAATAATAACCGCAAAGAGAAAACTTAAGCTAAGGATTAAAAGAATTGACAAAATGTGGTTGTGAATTTACTAAAAGACCACAAATATTTAACCCATTAACGCCTGACCCCAGAATCTGATGGTCCGATTTCGCTGAATTTTGTTACAAATAGTATTTAAAGTATTTATATTGATATGAATATTTTTATTATTTTTTTTTTAAGTGTCGTGGGGATCTCTGTAGGATAATTTTCTACCCACTTCGGCATAAGTGTGTTCTAAAATACAAATTATTTCTCTTTATTGTATGGCTTCTAAACAACATAGTTAAGCTATTTTGGAGAGTTTAATTGAAAATAATACGTTTATGACAATAATAATCTTGCCAAGAATGATAAATTTTTCAAAATTACTAGATTAAACAATGCACTGCTGAATAAAGAATTCATGCAATTTGGCATATTTTCTCATAGTCTTTCTGTGGATCAACAGATGATCGCATATTATGGTCGCCATGTGGCTATAAATACTGGGTGTTGGTTTCTATGATAGGATATTGTTATTCCTTTATCCCATATGCTGACGCTTGTGCTAAAAATAAACTGAATATGGCCTTGGAGAAAACGTGGTACTACGGCTATAAGTGAATATTTTGAATGCCAGTCCGCGGAAAAAAATGGTATGGGCCGTTACTCACTAACGCTATTGACGCAGCTATGGTAAACGCATGGAAATTATTCTGCTTGTGCAGTTGATGTGATGAGCCAACACGATTTTCGGTTTAGAGTTTTTGAAGCGTTGGTAAAAATTCATGAAAATCGACGCCGTGATGGAGAAGTTGTCGCAAATGCGCAACAAATAGCAAAACACACTGACAAATTTGACCAAATTATTGATAAAATTGAAAAACGCGATCGCTGTTCTCAATGTGATAGGAATATAGAGTACGATTTTACAAAATATAGTTTGAATGTGCATCAAAGGGATTCTATTGAACAATTATTATGCTGGAACATCCAAAAATGTAAAAAAATTGAGAAAAATAAATGATTTGAAATTTCTATTTGAAATTAATTTTTAAAAGTTTTATGAAAAATATTTCATACCAATGCCTATTCGGTAAAGATGTACATAAAGCGCAAGCCAATACGCTTTGGCTTCAAATACTGGGTACTAGCTGCTATGCCAGGTTATTGTTATTCCTTTATCGCATATACTGGCGCTTCTGCGGCCTTGGAGAAAACGTGGTACTGCGACTATTAGAGATAATTTTATATCCAAGTCAATAAAATGTTACATCCTTCAAGCCATAATTTATTATAGACATAATCTCGAAAAGGTTATTTTTCAATAGGTACTGTTCGAGATAATCGTAGCAATCATGCATTGTTGAATGATATTAAATTGATGAAAAAGAAACCTCGGAGTTCATCAGATTTTTGCTTTGACAAAAATAAAACTATGGTCGCAGTTCGCTGGAATGATTATTCGGTAATCACCTGTACACATATTTATTATCATGTTATTCCTATGTATGTATGTCTTTTAAATCTTTCTGAAAGCAATGACTGTGATGTCTAATTTTTTGGGTGTAGAGGCGATGTGCAAAACAAAAAAAAAAATCATCATCATGCGACCGTAAACATCGCATGATTGCTGTCGTTGAATAACCATACATAATACATGCATATAATCAGTGAATAGGGGAGTTGACTTATTCGATATTGGCGTATCGTATTCGACTACACGAAAGAATTTGGTACTTGCGATTATTCACTAATACTATTAACGTAACTTTGGCCAACGCATCCAAACTATATTGCTTGTGCAAGGGATATGAGGGTTTGCCATCTATGAGCCAACTCGATTTTTGGGTTAGCATTGTTGAAGCGTTGAAAATCGTCATCGTGATGGAAAAGTTGTCACAAATACGCAGCAAATATCAAAATGCACTGACAAATTTGATCACATGGTTGATAAAATTAAAAACACTGCGGGAAAACAGAGTATGGTTGTACAAAATGCGGTTTGAATGTACATTCAAGGGATTGTTTTGTACAATTTCATGCAAAAACTCCCAAAAATATAGAAAAAAATAAAGAAAAATAAATTATTTAAAATTTTTATTTGAAATTAATTTTGAAAAGTTTATAATAAAATGAATTGTTTTCTTCATACCAATGCCTAAGTGGGTATTTTTATACCCATGACCTTTCATCGCACCTGTAGCTTAGGTAAGTAGACCAATTCAAGTAAAAGTTTTTTCATTGGATAGAAAACACACAATATTACATGGCATCTCAATGGTTTTCTGATAATATCATCCAGCCGTATTCCGCAGAAGTTCTTTCTACAAAATTTTGATTTTGAAAAATTCGCGATCTTTGACCTTTATATTGCCATCAAAAATATGTGAATATCATGCCTTACTAATTATTTTTAAATCGTTCTATGTGTTCTTTATTCGTTATAAAAAAAGCGTTTGGTATCTCGTTTAGTTGGATCGAGATAGAATTTTTTAAAAAAAACTTCCTTTTTTGGGTATTTTTCTAGCCATTCGGCGTTAATGGGTTAATTTGTAAAGGAGTATCCCTGAAAGTCGTTGTGTTTTTATTTTGACTTTATATCAGACTTATGCGATTACTTTTTAAGTTTAGTTCCTTTTCCAATAAAACTGAAATATGTCTCGTGATAAGAATTATAACGAAGGTTCTAACCAAAACTTACTTAATTGCGATCCTTCAGTTAGGATTACAACCTAAGTTCTTCCACCAGGTATATTGCGTGTTTATTTTATACCTGAGTGGCACGGCTTAAAGTTTAAACAAAAATCTGAACGTCATTTTTGAAAAATTTTTCATCGCAATTAAAATTGAAGCTCACAATTTGTGCCAGAAGTCTGGAGCGAAGAGAATGGATTACCAGAAGAAATACTTTTTCAAAATACATTTTATCAAGCTTTTAGAACTGTTGTTTTTCTATCGAAAAAGTGCGTTTAACGGCGGAGTACGTTTTTCTGCCAATGGCTACGTCAACAAACCGAATTTAACGTAACAGAGTAGACAGAGATAGTTGACGTTGTTGAGCTGTCCTGAAAGATGTACATATTGTTTTCATATAGTTCTGCAAAATTGAATTAAAAAAATCGACATGTAAATGTCAGAGCATCCTGGTTTTTTTTTTGACTTCAATGGACGTATTGAACTTTGGACATGGCTAATATGAAATGACATTATGCACCTGTCAGGATTAGTTAATCTCAAACCTTTGGTGAGTATTTAATCGTAAAGTCGCAAAACTTAGAATATTATTTATGGATATATGGAACCTGACTTCTTTCTGAGTAATAGAAAATGTATTATTTATTTAAGAAATTATGGAAAGGATGAGGCAGAGTATTAAGTTGAATTTTTTTTATTAAGTTTCTGCAATAACTATACTTTAAATACTCGTATATGCATTAGGCTTGGGTAGTCTATGCTCAAGTACTGTTTATATATTTAGGTACTATGACTTTTAAATATTAACATTTAATTGACCAAATTGGTTTTATAATACAATATGAAAAAACAATCGTAATCGATATTATAAAGTAATTTCCAAACGCAATGAAATAACAATTATTGGCAAATAAACATTTGCAAACAAAAATGTGAAAAGTCAACAATTCAGTAACTACTTACAGTACTTTTATCGTCGAAAGGTCATTTGCTTACGTTGTTCCTTTTTATTATAATTTTGCTTCCCATATTCAATGATACTACAATTCATAAAAATATGCAAATAATAAACAAAAATATCCAAAAAAATATACAAACATTGTAATTTAAATTCAAGTTCTTTGTGTTTAGTTTCCCTCTTTATTATTTTATTTCATGAATAAATAAATTATGTACTAAATTGTAAATAGAATATGTTTTAGGTAAAAGTTTTGATACCAGGAGGTTATCAGGTAGTGAAAACAAACAAAACATTTTAGATGGTAATGAGTATTGATCATGAGATCAGTTGCAACCTGAACCGACAAAACAATACAAAAATTCTAATCTCTTCTTACTTAACAGAATTGCCAGATTTCGGGGTCTTTGATATCTTTAACTTCTAATTTTTGAATGTGGATATAGACAATATGTAGAAGGAATAAGGTATATACCAGAGATTCAGCAATTAATCGTTTTTCCGCTACACAAAAGCACTCATGCAATTTTGAGTATGAGTGTATCACAGAATTGAAATTCAACTACTTTGTTTCATTTATACTTGCTACTTTATTTATAAGTATAAGTAAGAATGAGTATGAATACAATGTTTATATTAAACTCACAATATTCGAAATATGTTTGATTCATACGTCTACTCAGTCTGATTCATAAATTTAGAAAAATATTTATAATACTTATAAGTGATTCGAGTGGCTCGAATCATTCATCAAAATTTACAGCCTTTGTTGTTGTTGTATATACAAACAAAGAAGAGAGGGAAGACAATTACAACAAGTAAAGCATACACAATCTTCTTGTGAGTATAGTAGTGTTAGTATGTGACTCATACTTATTTTATACTTCGTGTATTTGTTAAGTAAAGACGAGTCGAATATCATAACATCATGCATATTGTATGTATCATGCGTATTGTATAGTATGAATACGGCGAGTACTTCCAAGTTTGAGTATGAGTAGTATGAGTATCATATTAAAATAAGTATGAATGCGTATAAGTATCTGGAATTATAAGTATGATTTGAATCTACTCATCGTTTTTAATACTCGTTGCTGATCTCTGGTTTATACTTAAGTAATTGTGGTTTAAATTTATTAATTTTATTTTAATTTTAAAGAACAGAAAGGGAAAATCAAAGAAGAGTGGCACCTTTTACTGAATTCCAAGTCTTATGAGAATTCGAAGCAATAAACAACAGATAAGCTTGTCAGAATGAAAGCTTAGAAAGGCATCAGCTTTTCGATTAAAAGGATGTGACTTTTTGCTGAATTTCCTCCACAATAATGCAACCATAATCTTCCTGTGAAGTGGCAAGTGAAAATTGTAAATGTACATTCTTCTGTAGAACGGAAGTCAAGATTCTTCTTATGCCAGACATATGATATATGCAATCATAATTTCTGTCAGAAGATTATAGGGGAAACAATCCTATAACCAGACTGGTAAGCTCAAAAACTGTTGTTGATAGTATGAATTGTCTTGAAATCAGTGCGTAGATTCTGGTAGCAAATAAAATTGCTATGAAAAGTTTCTCATTACACAAGTGGTATGACAAACTATGTTGTAAACCTAGCTGAAAGGTTATAATAACCAATTATGTGTGCACGTTCTGTTATGTTATTAAACTTGTTTAAAATCTGTTAAAAAAAAACTTAGTTATGGAATCATTGCCAATCCCTATGCTATAAAAACTTGCAGAATCATTAAAAAGGAATAACGGACTAGCCTTTTAAATAATTGGCGTCGTTATGGCTTTTATTAATAACCATTTGAAGTAAGAAAAGTAAAAATGAAAAAGATTGCTTAAAGCTATGAATTTAACCTTACTAATACTTTAATGCAATACATCAAATATTTTGTTGCCTACATTATCTAACACAATATATTTCGAATATTAAAACGAATCCAACACGTTTGCCTAATATAAAGTCTTACAAACATAAATTTATAGTTTTCTAAGACCACGATAATACGTCTTCATTAAAATCGACAATAAAATATTTTCAAACATCAACTTTAAACCACATTTTTTTTAATGGCTTTTGTCAAAATCCTTTGCAGACAAATTTCATTTAAAAAAAAAGTATGGCAAGGGGAGGAGAAAAGCAATAAATTGTATATAAAAAAAAATGAAAATAAAAAATAATGAAATATGGACAGACTAATAAAAATATTATGGCCATATTTAAAATGTTTTGGGTCTCAAATAATTTGTTAATTTTAGTCTGTCAAAAGGTTGTGGTTAACTCACATATCCAACCATTTCTAAACAATCAATCTAACTTAAATATTGTATTGCATATAACATACATCCATACTAGTACACACATAAAATAGAATTTAAGAATTCTAATGATCAAATCCCAAAGGATTTAAATGTTTATGTCACACTGGTATTGCCATAAATCTTTGAAAAATTCTTTTCTAAGAAATATTACGCTTTCGTAACGGCTTACAACATAAACTTTTACTCTTCATTTCAATTGCTTCAATTTAAATTTTTTTCTCTTTCTACTTAATGTATACAAGATGAACGAAGTGAAAAAGGCCAGTGGAGAGTTGGGTTATAAACAAAAAAAAAGTATATTTAGACCCTAATTAAAATTTATTATATTCTGGGGAGGCATTTTCACACTAGAAATGCCAAAAATGTAAAAAATATTCATAACTTTGGTGTTTGGAACTTTTTTTTTGTTGTTAAATTTTATTTATGGCAAATAGAAGTTTTGTTTTTTGTTGTTGTTTTTTTATTTTCGAGTTTTTATATAATTATTATTAAATTAAATTTCTATTTACTAAAGCAATAGAATACTTTATTCTAAAATGAAAAAGTTAACAAAATTGTAAAAAAAATGTTTGTTAACTCATCAAAACCATTTAAATCAAGCCGCTAAATGAAATTTTTCAAAGGAAATGTATGGTTTTCTAACTACATTTCCACTTAACGTGTCCTATTAATGTTCTCAAAGATATTTTTAGCGATATCAAAAAGAATAACATCCGGCATAAGCAATCAAGTATTTACCTCATTGCATTGCTGATTCATTTTCTCCAGAAATTTATTGAAAGAAAGTCATAGGAAGAAATTCGTGTTCTGTAAATATATTCTTCGAGTCTTTAATTCCTAATTTGAAGGGAGATTATTGCAGGATAAATATTCCACCATAACTCTTTACCAGAAGTTTGGATTGTCTCAACCCAAATGACCTGGTATCAACAATATGACCAGGTATCTAGAATAGAGGCATCCCTGTCTACCTAATTTGCCTTGCCCGGACAATCCCATAATGATCTCCAGTCATCCTCATTGGAGCTATGTTTTCGAATAGCGATCTGTCTCTCATATAGTAGTGTAATGTGCCATTCTTTATACCTTATGTACTTGTTGAATTGATCATATCTATTCATGTTATTCTATTTTGCATCAAAACACTCCTGATCCTAAACCATTGGCCATATTTGAGCCAATCCCCTTCTTAAAAGAGTTGAGTTCCTTAGTTTAGTTTTCAAATCATACATCATGCGTTATGAAGCACTGTTCAAAATGATTAGAGAACCTGCTTACGATGTTGTCTAATAACTTTTCTGTTTGATCAGATCTTGTCTTCATTAGCAGAGGTAACGTATTAAAGTCCAACTGAACAGTTTAACGTTATGGCTGTTGTATATGTTCCATATCATATCGGATATTTTTATCAGATTTCATCCGCCTGGTAATCAGTACCAGTACTTCACAATTAGGTTTTTCTCCATCTATGTTAGATCGTAAAATATTTTATCTCTATTTTTCATGTGATTTCTTCTTCCTTTCGTAATGTAGTTTTATACGTTGAACAGAAAAGCGCCATGCAATTTTAACTATAACTTTTGCCTAGAAATGCACTCAACCATTCGTATTTATAACTTCTTGAAACGTGTATCCTCTATACCACTTCCATGATGTTTACATACATAATTGGTCATTAGAACTCATCAGTCAGGATTATTGACCTAGTTTCTCACACCACTTATGTTGTGTGTGTTAATTTTATACATGAGCAGCGGGACCTACAGATTTTATGAAAAACTTTTCATGGCAATTTTATTTACTCTCAGAGTTTTTGCCAGAAATCTGCTGAGAGGAAATCGTCGAAAAAATACTTTTTGTATATTGTTTTGATGTCTGGCCTGGGACTCGAACCCTGGCTTTTACGTCTAATAAGCGAACACACTACCTACTAGACCTCGGTGACTTCATTTTTCATGATGTTTAAGAAAAAAAAACCTGTCTGCGTAGATATATCTACGCGTCGCTAAGATATTCGTATAAAAGTATTATTTTCAATACAGTCAACCCTCCTATAACGCAGTACTCTCAGAACACGGTTTCCATATAACGCGAGGCTGAAATTGGGACAGCCCTCCTATAATGCGGTACTCTTATAGCGCGGTTTGCGTTCAATTTCATCTCATAAGTTCCTTCCGCACAGCCTGCGTATGAGTAGTAACTAGATATTGTAAAGGGGTTTAATATAAGTTCTATTTTTGACGCAAAAGCTCAGCCGAGATACAGTACCGTGTAAAACAATAGCAGTTGGATTTTCAATTTAAAAAAACAATGAATGAAGATAAACCAAGTGAGAATAAATAATAAAAAAACTACATTATTTTAGAAGTCTTTTTTAATTTTCTCGGAAAGCAGTCTTTTAGTTTAGTTTTTATTTCCCTTTTTTATCAATCCTTAGATGAACTTTTGAATTCAATAAAAATAATTTATAATTCAACCTGCCTTTGGTATTTCTTGGTCTCCCTATAACACGGTACGAATGTTGTGATTTCTACTAATTCTGTGTTTCTTATAGCGCGGTTTCCATACAACGAGGTAGACAGTTTCCATAGAACTAGTTACGAATTAGCCTAGTTTGTACCTGAAATCCGAGTTTCTTATAGCGCGGCTTCCATATAAAGCGGTACGAACTCACCGCGTTATAAGAAGGTCGCCTGTACTCCACATATGAGGTTGATTTGTCTAAGAGAATTAAAAAGCAATGTGTTCTCTCACAGTCTCATTTGAAATGCACACAAACCACGGATTATATTTGTGATCTTAAAGTCAAATGCAGTAAATTACATTGTTTAAGTACAAAGCAACTCTAACACCAGTAGTAGCTTGTCAATTTAAATGAAGTAAAACAAAAACTTCTATTTCTCCAATTCTATGATCTATGCAAAGTTTTTTTTTCGTTAATCAAATATCTTCAATTCAATAATAATTTCAATTAAATCGTAATTTTATTTTTTGGATCGAATGATTATGATTAAAAATAAATCATGATTTCCTAAACTACCAATACTATAGTAAAAGAGGGGGGTTAAAAAAGTGGAAACAAAAGAAAAACCGATGAAAATGTGGCAACAATTACAAAAAAGTGCCAATACTTAAATTGAATTTCGATACACAATGGCAATTCTATTGGAAAATCACTAAATTAAATTGCAATTAAACAATATGAATTGCTGTTGCTAGTGTTAGAGTTTTTCTTCTCCTAATTTTTCTTAACCTTAAGTTTCCGGTTATACTCAACTTTCAACATTGGCCAGGACTCTATTAAAAAACAATAAATAGAAGTTAAGCCAGACGTATTGTATTTGCCGTATACATACATACTTCTACATTCGATAGCAATACATGAAAAGAAAACCAACAAAATATAACAATGTTCTCTATGGATAGCTTAATGTATAAAGGTGGTGTTACTTTTTTTTCTGGAACATTTTGTTATAAATTATAAGGGATATAATATAATATTGTTGCTGTAGATTAAGTATTCGATATGTATATATTTGAGAATCTTTAATAGTATTGAAAATAAGTTTTCATTTCCAAGGACTGTAAACACTTTAATTCTCGGAAAATTTTGGTTCCAAAAATTTTATAAATCAGTTACTATTCCATTGCCATATACATTAGAGCTACTCACCAAAAAAAGAGCTCAATGTACCCTCATAAAAATGAACCTTGGACTTGTTTAAGACAAAATTTAAAATATTTCCGCTCCAGTTGGACAATTTTAAAAAAGTGTCTAATTTTGAATCTTTTGTTAATTTGAGGATCTGTTTCCTTATATCATAAGAAAAGTTTTTTAAGGCACGTCCAACTGTGTATACAATTTGTCCAAGGACGATCATTCATGTCCTTTTTTAAGGATATTCTGTAAAAAAAATGGTTTTTGAATTTTTTGTTCGGAGTTGTTTGTAATCAAAATGCCAAATTAATATATTTTAATCTTTAGTCGGTTTAATTAAAGACGGGTCTCAGCTTTTTTTGAAATTTGCACAAGTTCGCGTTAAAAAAAAAATGTAATGCAATGGAAGGCAATTTTGTGTTAAAAATATAAAGAGTCGTAGAATGTTCAAACAAAGCTTGCTATATTCTAAGTATATTTTTTAGCAAAAGTATTCAAATGTAGTTTATATACAATTTTCTTGATGAATACACTTTCCAGAGTAAACAAAATTTTGAAAACAATTTTGCCTTTTCGCCATCAAAATACCACTATGCGTTCCACCATCTTGTTTTAACCATACGCCATTATCAGTAAAAAAATACGTGTGGTGATGATGCTAGCCAGTCTACAGAACACAGAAGGTTGGTTTACAAGCATTTGTACTACTGCTTCCAAAACTTACACTAAAAAAAACCGAAGAACAAAAAAAATATAGTATATCTTAGCTCCTATTTGTCATGCAAAAAGTTTAAAATTATAATTGCTGGACATTTAGGACATTGATCGAATGGAAGAAACTTCAACGCCGTTGACTGAATCAATATCTTTTTATAAAATGGTGTAGAAATTTGGAATGAATGAAAGATATGGGAACAGAAGGAAGACTTAATCCGAAACGTGTATAGTTTGTAAATAGTAACCGGAATAGGAGTAGCCTAGGAGTAGATAGTTTCGAAATTGTAACCGGCTTCCTGACCGGGGAGAGTAGACTCGATAAACATTTGAACATAGAAATCATTTCAAATCAAGTATGTTAATACTGTGATCTCGAAACGGACATATACACCCAAAGCGTTTTCTTACACGGTAGATACGTTCCAGTGGATACCGCTGTAAAAACACACGTAAAAAAAGACAAAAATTATGTTTGTATAAAAGTGTATAAACAAACTGAAAAGATATGCATAGGATTGATGCTGCAGCCTACATATGCCTATAAAATTGAATAACTTTAACTTTATAAAAACGCACAGATTTAGTTCAATAGTATGCACAGAGTTTTTATTTTATTTGATTTTATGATTATAAAAAAATAAAGAAAAAACTTAAAAATTCTCTTCCATTTATGAAAATAAAATTAGTTATCGAACTCCTCAGACAATTAGGAACGGAATTATTTACAATAAAAATTTTTTTTATTTTATTCGGAGTCAAATTCTATCCTATTCTCTTTTGCTGAGGTGGCTCAATATCAGTCTCGTCAGTACAAATACTTATTCCTTCTACATCTATAGAAGCTGCTTCTGGCGCTGGTTTATTCCTTTTAACAGCAAATTCTCTAATAGTGTGTTATGATCCAACTTTGGAAAGCTCTTTATAGAGCTCTCTATATCTAGCCATTAAATTAATTACAATTAATTTCAATTATGTTATCACATGTTAAAAAGTATTCTGCCAACTTATTTGCCATTTGAAGGCCGTCAAGCATCAACTTGGCAGTTGTCGGACTTTAAATTTCACTCTCAATCAGTTTCAACATTTTGATCTTCATTTCCTAGCGCAACCTCCAATGTCTCTTCTTCATTTAGAGCTTTATCAACAATTATTTCATTTATACCTTCAATGTTAAGATTATCAAACACTTCAACTCCAACTTCTTGCGCAAAATTAATTATATCTCCATACACTTAACCACCTAAATTATCATTACGCACAAGTGTCTTTGCCTTTAATGCATTCTGGTCAAATACCCTTCCTACAGGCATTTAAAGTTGATGGTTTTATATCTGAAAAGGCTAAAGCAGCATGCTTCATGCAATCCATAATCGAAAAAAATGATGCCACGTTATTTTTTATGCACAAAGTGGGAGTTAAACGGGATTAAACGATTTTTTCCGTATAAAAAGGAGCGAACATGGTAAATTTGTTAATTTGTTTGTTTGTTACAAAAAAAAAAAATTGTTTTTTTCAAATTCGCGTAAAAAAAACCCTGTAAAAACAGGGATAGGATAACTAATTTAAATACTCAACTGTCCAAAGAAATAGATTTATTTACATGAGGAGGTGCTAGAGGATGAATATTTACAAGCTGCATACAGCTATCTTTGGAAGCATTTTACCAACAAATGTTGATTGCGGAAAGTGTTTTTCAACGGACAGGGTATGTTGACAACAAAATTCGTTCAAGCCTATCAGATCACATGTTAGCTGCTTTAATCTTTTTGTTGGAATCCAAATAATTTTCTTAAAACTAATGCATTTGCATATTTATTAATAATTTCTATTTTTGTTAATTTACGCTTTTTTATTACTTTTTTCTTGCTGTTTAAATAATTGGAATACAAATGATTTTGTTAAAGAAATATTTTTATTATTAAAAGAAAATTACGATTTTTCCCGTGATTTTTCGGGATTTTTGGATCCTGAATTATTCCGAAATATCTCGGGATTTCGGGATCGGGATTTACAAAATCCCGAATCCCGGGATTTTTAAAAATCGATCCCGTTCAGCATCCCTAATACATAGTTACCACACACAATAAGGTTGATGTGAGAAACAAGGTCGTAGTCCTATTTGAAGTATTGTAATGATCAATTAAGTAAGTATAATAGAGCTCATTAGTTGTTACGAAAGGTTTTAAGATTTCAGCGTTCTGTTATAAAAATTCAACAATTTTTTTTGCATTTCAACAGCCCATAGTGCTTGCGTAAGTATTGCATACCATTTTTTTATTGGTTTTTTATTTTTATTCTGTCATTGTTTTCAGTGTTCAGTAGATTTTAGTTTTTTATTATTTTATTGAAGGCAATTACTTACTGTATGTGAGGTAGCGTAGGAGCGAAGTTTGTAACAACGCAATGATTTATAAAAGATTTAAATATAAGCGGAAAAATTTATTGGTTGCACAACTAAACGGGGAAAGTAAAAAATGTCCATTTGTTAGTTGGACTAATCACTTTGGTTAGGATATGTAGAAAAACAAAAGTGAATGAATTATTTCTAACCTTTTTAAATTTTGTTAAATTTTTTAAAAAGTTTTTCGTGTTTAAAATGTTGAATATAATTTCGCATATAAAATAATAATAATAACATCGTATTATAAAGGAAAATAACATTCATATTAATTCCATGTGTTGCAATAAAATTTTAAAGCTTATTATGCACAGACACCGCTGCTACCCAAAAACAAAAAAAAACACAACAAAGTCCCTGAAATGTTGTCAGAAAAATTATGATTTATGGTACCCCATGCGCTGTATAATAGCACCACTACTATGCCATTACATTTACCATCATTATACAATATATTGTACAGGTATGTGTGCAATATGTGCTATTCTAATGGTAACGAAAGCTGCTGGTAGCCGATATTATGTTGAGCCAGCTCTACATGTAGCATAAGTTGATGGCCAGAGAAAAATTGTTTGTATGTATTGTGCCACGTTTATAGTTGCTCTTGTTTGCCAAGTATGTAATGCAGTAATTTTTCAATATTTTATACACAATATTTTTAAAAATATTTCGTTTTCTCTTTCTCCTCTTTTTTCTTTTCGGTTTCCAGCTTTTTAAAACATGGCCAAGAAAAGAAAAATGTATGTAAACTGTGGAGCATATACAGGGTGGTTGATATATAATGCAACAAAGTAAAGCGTAATATTTTTTGAATTTTTTTTTTTAATTTTATTGTTCAAAAGCAAAAAATGTTGGAAATAACATCGAATTTTAGAATCAGTTTAGATTTATTCGAATTGGCCACCTTTGGTACGAATTATGGCCTTCAAACAGCCGCCAAATCTATCACAGGCTGCTCGAAAGTGGCCCTGCCGTATTTTGACGCATTCCCGGCGAAGCGCTGTCTTGAGATGATCGACACTTTGGTATTTTTTAGTAATAATCTTACTCTCCAAAATGTCCCAGGCGCAGAAGTCCAACGGATTGAGATCTGGAGATTTTGGGGGCCATTGTGCGGTAGAAAGGAAGCGAGAAACTTCCTTTTTAAGCCATTTTTGGTTGACGCGTGCTGAGTGCGGTGTCGCTGAGTCCTGTTTTTCTGCTCAGGGCTTCAATACTGTCTTTAAAATATTTTCCCGATAATATTCGGTATTTATTTTCACCCCACGGTCAATGAATACAAGCGGGGAGCGACCATCAGCCCTTACGGCGGTCACACACCATTACCATCGGCAGCCAATCGCAAATGTAAATTTTCAGCTGACCTTTTTAGCAAGTTAACCCGATCGTTTTGTTTGTTCACAAACTGCTCAATTTGGAATGGCTTCTCATCGGTGAAAAGCAAATTCGGGAACTGCCCACTTTCGTGCAAGTGAAGTAACTCCTTGGCTTTTCCCAGTCTAACTGTCCATCGGTGACCTCTTTTTAATATGTGTTGCATCCGTTCTCGCGATATGTTCAGCTCACGAACAATTTTTCTACAACTATGGCGTGAATTTCGATCTAATCTGGCCTTCACTTTTTTTCGTCCACTTTTTTGACGCGATGCAACACTGCCAGTATCACGGTAACGAGCAATGGTACGAGAAGCAAAATATTTATTCACATTTAAATGCTGGAGGGTTCTAACGATAGCCACCTGTGGTTTTCCAGCCAAATATAAAGCAATCAATCACATTATTACGCTTGAATTTCATCACGAATAACATTTTTTCTGAATGCAATAGATCAAAATGCTTTTGTAAGCTTGTAAATAATAACATGGACTGTCACTGGAATAAATCTGTCAGCTTTCAGACGAGCGGTTTACAAATAGTAACAACCTGAAGTTGGTTGCAATGCATATCAGTCACCCTGTACACATGTGTGTATGCGCATGTTTACAATTATGTTTGTTTGTTTCTACGTAAGTACATCTTTAGGGACTTTTTAAAAGATTTACGAGACCGCATATGTCTGCAGGTCAAAATCAGTAAAAAAAGAAAAACAATAAGTGAAGCAAGAGAAAATAAAACAACAGCGAAATCTTAAACGATTTTGCGGCTTTTTCCTGTAGTCTTATCGGTTGTTTTCACTGCGTGTTTGTCTTATAAGGAGCAAAAAAAAAAAAATCGAATTTAATATCAAAATGAAGCGGCGTTTTTTATAGCGATCACACACAGTGAGCGATATTAAAAACTGAACGTATTAGCGAGTTCATAAGTTTAAGATAAAATTAATAAAATGCAAGTGTTTTACACACCCATATTAGATAGAAGTTGCTAATATTCTATACGTTATAAACATACCTTCACAATAGGTCATTACAAACCTTCGGTCAGGATTACGACCTAGCTTATCACACCATTTATATTGTGTGTGTTAATTTTATACATGAAGGACGAACCTACAGTTTAAAATGGATTTCGATCGTGAGGTTTTGGAGAAAATTTTATTTAATTTCGGATATATTTTTTAATTTTTAGTTTTAATGTCCGATCTAGGCTTTGAACCGCTTCTATTAGTCGCTTGCCTCACTTCTAACAATGTGGTATACTACCTACTAGACTACGGCGAATTGTTCATTTAGTCAGTATATTTTACAAATACACCACGGTCAGAGAAGGCAACAAGTGCTCGCTGAATGGGCTCTCATCAAAATTCCTTCATCAAAAAATTATCTGGAGCGATGAATGGGTACGTGAACAAATAAAATTATCGAATATGGAACGATACCATTCCACATGATAACATGCAATTTATCCCGAAATATATTTTGTGCTCGCAGTCCCGCTGAAAATATCTCTTCGAGAATGACGCTGGCCAGGCTAACGCGGCCAACGGCGACCACTATAAGTCGAAGATTATGAACTTCTTTTCTCCAGAATTGGTGCCGCTCTGTGCCACATTGGATCGCACGAGCGATTTAAGGCCATGGTCATCCTACGTGAAGGTAATTGTGAATTAACCGTAGTGATGGTGAGATCGTGAGTCGCTTTAGTCCTGTAGGTGTTGGTGCACTAGACGTGAGGCCTCGATTCAAATCCCTGGTCAGACATCAAAACGAATATAAAAAAATATTTATTCGGTGACGTCCTCACAGCAGATTTCTGCTAAAAACTCTGAGATTAAATGAAATTGTCATGAAAAGTTTCACCACAATCTGTAGTTCGAAGTCGACTTTAAACTGTTGGTCACACCACTCACGTATAAAATTTACACAAACAACAACAGCTTGTTTGTAATCCTGATAAATGTTTGTAATGACCCATATAATTGAGATTCTCCTGTGGGGTTGAATTCGAAGATCACACAAAAATCGATCACAACACAAACCAACCAATCAGTGAAATTTAGCCTGATTTTGACCCATAATTCATACATATGAGCCTAATTAACGATGGGAATAACCTAGCAATACATAGTCTTTATATTGCACCAACATTTCAGAACTGCTGCAACAGACTTTGTTTAAAGACATAGTATATTCACATCCTTATTAGTTTATTGTTGGAGATTATAATTTTCTTGGTTTATAATGGAATATAACGATTGCCATTTCACCATTAGCAGCCTAGCAAGGGATGAGGTTTAATGACGCCCATATACCATGAAACATACACAATTTGGTACAGTTTTTTAAGCTGACAGCAATGTTGGGCTGTACTGCTTCTAGAGCCGTGAAAATTATTACGTTGCAGTCTATGAAGCAAAATCCTTTTTTAAATTGAATAAATTGGACTTTTTCGACCTGTGATGCTAAAAAACAGAAACAACGAACAAATTTACGGGCCGATAGGATATTTATGAATATGAAAGATCTCCAATATGAAAGATCTCCAATTCCAGAAGGAATATGTCTGAAATAGAGTTAGGGAATGAACTAAACTAACATTAAAAACTACGTGCAAAGAATTCAGTTCAGTCGCTCTATTTAACTGTAGAACATTTACCACCAGTTTGGTACAGTTGACAATTTGCCTACGCATAGCCGATTTGTCGGTATAAAAGGAAGCTTGACTTGAGAAGACCCTAAATCAAAGTTCATCTGATTATCTGAACAATTGCATGGTTTGACCGTATAGTTCGAATTTCTTTAACTCTTCACTTCTTAATTACTTACAATACTGTAAAGAATTGCTAAGATTCTAATTGCAGCAAGTAATTCCTATATCATATGCTATACTTTTAACCCGCACAGTATATGTGTAAAATTAAATATAAAATCCTCGAAATAACTTACCACCACGCACTTCACATGTCAACACAATATTGTCGCCTTCAAATAGGGGACCTACTGCACCGGCAACATCTCTACCAGATGCATCATATACCAGGATTTGATGTGGAGGAACTAAAAAAATAAAAATTTAAAAGACATAAAAACAACAACATATAAATTGTTTGTCAACCATCAACTTACCAATAACCGTTAAATTTATTCTATGATTGCGGGTTGGAGAGTTTTGGAAGTCCACACGACATCTATATACACCCTCATCATCCAATTGTATATTGTCAACTTGTAGTTTGGCAGGTTGCTTAGTGGTAACAAAATAGGCTCTTGGGCCAAAGGAATTTGTATCGGACCAATATAACGCCTTTTCAAACGGTCTCCCCCGTACATCAAAGCTAACAAATGAAAAGTTTTAAAGAGAAAAATTCATCGTATATTGTATTATCCAAAAAAAAAAGAAAATATTTAACATGTCTACTGAATTTTAATTAAATTGCTTAATTATAAATATTTTTGTCGTTGTTGTTGTTATTGTTTTTGTTGTTATTTTTTCGCTTTTTGTTAATTTTATTTCGTTTTTCGTATTGACCACAATTTAAATTTGCTGTCAGACAACTTGTTCAAGCATTTTTATATTTTTTTTCTTTGTTTTTTTATTTTTGTTTTTGCTTTTTGCTATTGTTAGCGTCAGTGTATGTATTTTTTGTATTCCTTTTTTTTTATCACCTACAGTTAAATTAAAAAATTATTTCCCATCATTATTGCAACTAAGGAGAATGGTTCCTTACAGGTAGGCCTGGTGATCTTCTTTATATCACCATATTCACCGATCAAAGAGACTCATGTCACTAACTATACCCATATGAGTATATAAACGAAACCGCCCGTATTGCCCTCCCTCGAGAATACGACAATGTGAAAGTCATACTCCGTCAAGTATATTCTGCACTTTTAATGCGGTCATTGACCATATCATGGCGAAATTTACATCAATGACAGGGTGCATAATCTAGAGTTTAAATGGCAGTCTCAAATAAATTTAAACTAAGCGGTCGCAATATGTAAACGATGTACAGTGGGAATTGGAATCTGAAATGAAACGATATGATCATAACAAGCTGAGGCCATTAAATTTTAAGGCTAGAAATAGCATCAGA
This sequence comes from Sarcophaga peregrina, assembly GCA_014635995.1. Classification (NCBI taxonomy): domain Eukaryota; kingdom Metazoa; phylum Arthropoda; class Insecta; order Diptera; family Sarcophagidae; genus Sarcophaga; species Sarcophaga peregrina. The sequence goes on from CM025789.1 coordinate 43,782,036, forward strand.
TCAAAACCATCTGGCCATTTTGCTACGAACAGTGGCCCTAGACAGGAAGTTGGAACTACATTATGGGAAACTCCCGACACATTTCATAGCACACAGCTCCGTGAAGTAAGTTGATGTCTCCGTAATCTAGTAGATAGTGTGTTGGCTTATTGGACGTGAGATCACGTTTCAAACCATACGTCAGACATCTCAAACAAAAAAAAAAATTAAAAAGTATTTCTTCAGCAACATACTTTCAACAGATTTCTGGCCATAACCGTGAGAGAAAATAAATTTGCCCACAAATGTTTCTCAAAAAAAATCGGTTGTTTGGAGTAGACTTTAAGTTCCGCTACTTTAGTATAAAATTAATGCAAACAATATAAGTGTGGTGTGAAGCTAGATCGTAGTCCTGACTGAGGAATTAGAATGCCTAATTACGTTATGTCAGATAGTATGCTGTCTAAATAGATGCGAAGTAGTTCATTGTGATCTCATGACAATTCATGTCTTTGTCAATAAAATCTAGACGATTTTATGGCTAAATGCAAATCGAAATTCAGTACCGGAAATGTAGGTGGGTCGAACACTAATAAGACTGTAATTTGATGTGAATCACCAGCCCATCTGTCGGAGTGGACGGCCAAGCCAAGTCTGGTGCCGACAGAACTACAATAAATTATAAAAGTTTAACTTGATGAGATATGAGGTATGAAAATAAATATTCTTCTTATAAGGAACTATTGTACGTTGATGTGGATCCGTATTCATTATAGCAAGAGATGGCTTTTTGGGGCATTTTCTCTATTAGTGACTGGAATCTGGCTGAATTATTTGGAATTTTCTAAATTTAACAACCATTTCAAATTCAAAGCCTCCGGAATCTAATAGAGGTTATTATATTCAAGTACCTAGTCAAACTGAAGTATAAAAAATATATCTTCGTTGACTTCCTCTCAGCTAATTTCTGGAGGAAAAAACTCTAATAAAAGTTAGTTAAAAATCTATTGTTCGTAATCGACTTAAAACCGTAGGTCCAGATAGTCATCAGAGATCAACAATAAATCGTTTTTCTGCTACTCATAAGAACTCATGCAATTTTGAGTATGAGTGAATCAACAGAATTGAAATTCAACTACACTGATTCATTCATAGTCGCTGCAACATTGATTTATAAGTATAAGTAGCAATGAGTATGAGTACAACGTCGACATCAAACTTACAACATTCGAAATGTGTGTGATTCATACGCCTACTCATTCTGAAAAATATATTTAGAAAAATACTTATAAGTGATTCGAGTGATTCGAATCATACATCAAAATTTACAAACTTTGTTGTTGTTGCATATACAAACAAAAAAGAAAGGAAGGACAAAGACAAAGAAAACAAGCAACGAATACACACAATCTTCTTGTGAGTATTGCAGTGCTCGTAAGCGAATCATACTTATTTTGTGCTTCGTGTAAATGTTAAGTAGAGACGAGTCACAGTCTATAACATCATGCGTATTGTTAAGTATGAATACGACGAGTACTTCCAACTTTGAGTATGAGTAGTATAAGTATGATAATAAAATAAGTATGAATGCATATAAATATCTGAAATTATAAGTATGATTTGAATCAACTCATCGTTTTGAATACTCGTTGCTGATCTTTGATAGTCAGGTATAAATTTAACACACACAACATAAGCGGTGTTAGGTCAGGTTATAATCCTAACTGAAAAATGGTAAGGATCTTTATAAGTAAGTTTATGACGTATGAAATATAGCGATAACAGTAAATTATTAGCTACATGCTCTTCTAACATAAAATTCTGAACTCTGTTAATCAGGATACTATCATCAATTTTGCACTGGCGGTTTACATTATACAATGTGTATGTGCTGACAAATACGTATGTATATGAGTATGTATAGTTGATTTTGTTTGTATTAAACTGTTACAGTTCACTTGACTGACAAGTGAAAAGTGAATTAAATTATTTAATTTTTTGACACAAAAAGAGTTGAAATATTGTCGTGTAATTCTTTTTATATTACTTTTATAGTCTTTTTGCTTTTGTTTTTTCTGATTTCTACTGTTTTCTTTTGTTAATGTTGTTGCATTACTTTTTTTAACGTATATTGTTGTTACTGTTGTTGTTTTTCGTTTTTATTAAAACATTTCTTGTTTCTGCTTTTGTTTTTGGTTTTTATTTATTATAGTATCTGTTGCAAAAGTTGTGTAAAATTATCTCATGCGTAATATTAAGTAGATTTATTTGTCACATTGACATGAAATTGTTTAAAAACTATCGGACACAATGGTTCAACACACAGGATGTCATATCCATAGAGCGGGAAAGTTTTCATTTTGTTTTTCTTTTTTTTTTAACATGTGCAGTAATTTTGTCATGTCATTTGTAACATATTGAACAACTTGTCAACTGGTTAAAAGTGTTCATAAATTTCAAACAAAAAAAAAAACCTAAGTAAACATGACGTTTTTCATTTCCTTTAGTTAATCATACTAGAAGTGGCCTAGATTTCTTTATTTCTGTTAGTAACTTAAAAATGTTCTGTACTAATAAAGTGGGGATGAATTTGAAATGTTTTAACCTTTCTAAAGACAACGTGAAGTCGCCGTGGTCTAGTAGGGTAGTGTGTTGGCTTATTAGACGAAAGGCCCGGGTTCGTATCCCAGGTCAGACATCAAAAACGAAAAATATTTCTTCGGCGACTTCCTCTCAGCAGATTTCTGGCAAAGACTCTGAGAGTAAAAATTACCATCAAAAGCTTCTCAAAAATATGTCGTTTAGAGTCGACTTTAAACAGTAGGTCCCGCCACTCATGTATAAAATTAACGCACACAACATAAGTGGTGTGAGAAGCTAGGTCGTAATCCTGACTGAAGGGTTGTAAAGGCCAGTTATGTTATGTATGTCTAAAGACAACGTTTAATTAAGAAAAAATAATACTTCTTTAATTATTAATACATTTTTGGCAATTGAAATATTCTTTAAAAATTTAAAATGAAATGTAAGAATTCCATTCAAATATTAAATATTAAAAAAGAAATTGCAATGAATTAGATTCCATGTAATAAAGTGTTATAAGTTTCGCACATGAAACTTATCTTACAAATAAATTTAAAACCAGTTAGGCACTAGTAATTGCCTCAAAGTTGTAGAATACTTAAAATTTAAATGTATTGTAATGAAGGGTTTGCACTCACGAGTCAATTTTTGTAGTACAGTCAACCCTCCTATAACGCGGTACTCTCAGAATGCGGTTTCCATATAACGGGCTACTCTTATAGCGCGGTTTGCGTTCAACTTCATTGATTGATGCACCCACCTTAAATGCATTGGTAGACGAAAATAAGGTAAATGAATGGGTGCCAAATCTCGACTTACAAGATGTGAAAAAGGGCTCGATTTTGCAAAACAATTGGAACTGCATTTTATTCAAAGCGATCATTCAACGGCGCGCAGCGCAAAGTTTAAAAGAAAGTTATGAAATTCTTAGCTCAATATAGAGAGATTTTTGTGGAGTTGGAAAAAAACTACAATCGAAAAACAATAAATGAAGATGAACCAATTGAGGCTAAATATTAAATAATTTCATTCTTTTACAAGTCTTTCTTAATTTTGTTGGAAAGCAGCCTTTTAGTTTAGTTATTTTTTTTATCAGTCCTTATATGAAATCTTGAATTCAATAAAAATAATTTTTGATTTATCTTGCCTTTTGTATTTCTTGGTCTCCATATAACGCGGTACGAATGATGTGATTTGTACTAATTCTGTGTTTGTTATAGCGCGGTTTCCATAGAACGCGCTACGAATTAGCCTAGTTTGTATCTGAAATCCCAGTTTCTTATATGGTTTCCATATAACGCGGACGCACTCGCCACTTTTATGGGTGTTCTTAGTTTGCAATCTCAACCGTCATAAAATCTTTCTATAATCAACAGCTAATCGACTGTAAAATTAAACAATAAGACTCGGTTCCAAACATGCTCATCTGCAAACGTATTAAGCCTAAGCAAACATATTATAGTGTACTTAAATTTGTTTCCACCAAATTTTATGCAAACTTTATTAAAATATTCGTAATCGTCCACTAAGGCAGAGTAAAAGGAGTAAAGTTTGTATCTGTAAATTGCATTTCATGTTCGAATACAAGTTACAACAAAAATATTTTTATGATAGGTTTTCAAGTTTCAAAAATATTATTAACACTTTCATTCTTCGAAGTAATCAGTAGCCGCTGTCGAGAGATGTTAAGTAAAAGAACATGACTTCATCCCAACTTCTTGGAATAGATTTAATATTCTGATCTTCATGTATTCCTATGTTATTAAGTTCGATAGCACTTTCCCTGTTGGTAAATAAACGCTAATTAAAGGCCAAGTTGGCTTTTGGGATGTTGAATTGAATTAAATTGTTCGTTGAAGTCGCCGTGGTCTAGTAGGTAATGTGCTGGCTTATTAAACGTAAAGCCAGGGTTCGAGTCCTAAGCCAGCGGCACATGCAGTTTAAAGTCGGCCCTGAACGATAGCTTTTTGAAAAACTTTTTTTCAGAGTTTTTGCTAGGAGCTTGCTCAGATGAAGTCGCCGCAGGTATATTTTATTTTTTTGCATTTGTTTAAGATGTTTGATCTGGAGTTTGAACAAAGGCCTTATATCTAATAAGCCAACACATTACCTATTAAATTACGGCAACTTACAAGTTTAATAACATCGTTTGAAAATACACTAATACCCTGGTTTGCGTCGCCTCTTTCCGCGTCTGCTTCGAAGTAGCGTCTTTTTAAAATGTCTGTGGTTTCAAAGCTGCGCCGTTTTTGTTTCAGTTTGCGTCGCATGTTTCGAAATTGCGTCGTTAGTGCTTCAGCTTGGGTCGTTAATACGAAAATCTCTGTGCAAAGCTAAGACTGAAAAAGGGGATTTCCCGTTTAAATCTAGGGCAAATTCGAAGTTGTGTCTTTTTAAAATTTCTGTGACTTCGAAGTTGCGTAGTTTTTATTTCAGTTTGCGTCGTTAATATGAAAATGTTTGGACAAAGCTAAAACAGAAAAAGGGGATTTCGCGTTTAAGTCTAATGTAAATACATACATACATATGTATTTATGTTGCCCGATGGTTGGAAGTTGTAGGTCGTTAGTAATTGTAATTTTTTTATTGAAAAATCTATTTTTTTAGCTAAAATTTTGAATCTCGGAACCAATTAAATGAAAATCAATACAAATGTATGGAAAATCGTGTTTCGTTTTGCGTTCTTTCAGTTTGCATCGCGTTTCTTCATGCCCTATTAGCGACGCAAACCGGGGTATTAGTGGATTCGGTTTCTACAGGGAAATGTTGAACATAACTTTTCTCTTGAGTTTTGTTTAATGCCTTGAATAGCAGTGATGCCAACTTAGCCCTTTTCGGGCTAGATTTAGCCCTTTTTGGTATGTCTTTAACGCGAAAAAAATTTTTTAGCCCTAAACTAAAAAACGCGCAAATTCAGCGCTTTTCAGTATTTTTGTTTAGCCCTTTTAGCCCGTTTTGCCTTTAACTCTGTATGGAAATATTATCATACGTTTCTCTGGCAATGACGAATTGTAAACCAATGTGGCAGAACTTTTTTCTTCTATTTCCTGTTTTCTTCTTTGTTATTTACATAGAATTACCAAAAGTACCGGGAAACACAAGGTTTGCTGAAAGTTTAAAATTTTATTTACTTAATAATTAAGTGGAAAAGAAATGTCAGGCTGGGCTATCGTTATATACTGCAATTCACTCACCATTTGATTCCACAGAACACTTGACAGAGCCAAGTCTCAATACTATATAGAAAGCGATTTAAGAATGAAGAAGAGGATGACCAAGAAGTACAAATTGTATTTAACAATGACCAACTTTGAAAGATTGTAATGTAAATTCTATTTGAAACTAATCTAGTGCCTTAATTATAGTAAAGATAAAATGATCTCAAAAGCAATAATATTTATTAATAAATTGTTTCGTTTATAAATTGTGGTGGTTTTATCTGAAAAGACTTTTTTAATTTTAGCCCCCGTTATGCGCTTTTTTTGAAAAAAATGAAGTTGTTTTGTACTAAAAACGTAATTTCTTCAATTTAGCCCTTTTTAGCCCGTTTTTAATTTTTTTTCACGCGTTTGGTGTCCGAAGAGTTGGCATCACTGTTGAATAGGATGGAGTTCTAGATGAGGATTCGTAAACATTCTAAACATTTCTTATCAGTACTTGAATTTTATATTGAATTGAGGGATGGGTTTATGTGCTAAACTGTCCGTCAAAATTATAATTCGAACAGAAAAGAAAGGATTATTTACTCTGCGTTCATAGCTTTCATAGCGATGCCAAGCTAAAATAAATTTGGAATAAATTCCAAATTATGTAATTGTACCTACTGTAGAGTATTTTAAATATATATTTTTTTTAATAATATTAACCATTTATGCCTTAATATTGTTATCAATATTTAAAAAAAAAAATGTTAAGCAATGTCATTATTTTTATTCTGCAGAAAATTTGATTAAAATCTTTATCATAGAAAACGGAATGTGAATTGATTAAAATGGCAGCTTGATGATTTTTATTAATGAATAATAAATTAAAAAATACAGACACATGGCCATAGACATACAATATATGTATATACATATGTACGTATATTAAATTTAAAATAAATTATTCATTGCATTTCAGTTAAAAATATTAAATAAAAAGAAAAAAGGTATGATTTATTTCGCGTAACAGCTAAGGCTTAAAGTTTTTCTTGATTTTATTTTAATTCCGGCTTATTAGACATTTAAATGCTTTTAGTTTTCAACACTTCCAAGTGTTGATCAGTCCGATAATAGTACAGATAAAAGACAAAGATTTCATTTTCTTTTTCTTGTTTTTTTTGTTTTGTTTTTGTATACCAAATGAAATAATGTTCAAAAGAAGGCAGAAATCTTCCTTGCATATAATGTTGTTATAGACACATTCGCTTTATTCTATTCTTAAATGTTATGGTAAGTATATACGTACTAGCTAATACCCGGTGTGCTTCGCTACACCCATTGCAATTAAATAGATAATAATTAAAAAATTTATTTATTTAGTAATTAATTCCTAAAATTTCTTAAATAAATAATTTATATTGTAATGCCTTGGGATACACAATATTTTTTGTTTTTCCCTCTGGTGCATATAAATCTGCGGATTTTCCTACTTGCGAACATGCGACGTAAACCTGTCCAAGTGAGAAACATGGATTTTCTAGATTAAATCTACAAACTTAAAAGGACTGACCTTGAGCTTTATTAATCGTTATTGCAAAGGCTAGGCGAATAGGAAATTGCAGGCATCTCCGATCTGATCATAGGAATACGTGGCAGCGATACATCAGTCCCCTTAAAATTTCCACGATAATATTGATTATCATTTTTTTTTTTCACTGTTAGTCGAATGTCATTACAAAATATCGTGGAGGATCAATATTTCTAAGTAAAATAATGGGAATACCGTTTTTTAACTGTAAGTCATATGGTGGAAAACCTGGTAAATCTAACGAATTTAAAAATTCGACTTGATAATTGACGACATCCTCAATATTTGAAACTGTTTTGATCGATTAATAAGTTCTTAGATTCCCATCAATCTTGTTATATTCTGTCGATGGAATTAACGTTAATATTTTTGGATCCTATTAGCGCACGTTTTGAAAACCATTGGATATTTTTAAAATTTTGCATGATATTGGGAAATACACAATTTATTAATCCTTCTTTTGATTGGGTCATTCTGCAAAAGTCTGATGAAAATTTTATATACTTTGTTATAGAATCCATTGGAATTTTTCCATTACCTAAATCAAGCAATTGTTTTGGAAAAAGTTGAATCTGAAGCATCACTTTGCAACTGAAAACACATATTAGTAGTTAATTTTAGAATGTGAACATGTCGCCAATGGTATGATGATTTTAGACATGCATATAGCTTATCAGCTGGCTATGATCCCAAAAAATGGGATTCTTGCTGTTACAGTTTTTCAGATATACAGATTTTCGTATTTACTTTATATGGGAAGTGCCACACCCACTATTGCTAGTTCGCCTAGTTTTGTCCAAAATATTTATATTGAAACTGTAGTTACTTGTACCAAATTTGAGGCATCTTGCTTTTATAATTTTTCCCATATAACCACTTTATTATCTTACAATAGCAGGTAATGTTGCATATGTGATTTGAAATATCAAAATAAAATGTAGCTTATAACTCCTTCTAGACATTAAAGAAAATCGGTTCAGCGGTTTAGTCGTCTATAACGTTCAAACATACATACATACAAACAAACAAACAAATAAACATTCATTTTTATATATATACATGTATGCATGTACGTTCATATTTAAGTAGAAAATTTAAAAAAAAAATCTTCAATTGCCACCCCATTGACAGTGTTTTCTAAACGTACATGCGGTCGTATCTTCAAGTCACTGAGTGGCTCGGTGTCTAGGTATGTGTGTTTGTGTGTGTCTGTGTCGACAAAACTTAATTGCCGACATTTATCTTTGGGAAAAAGGAAACGCAAAACGTTATAAAAATAACAAGCAAACAATCTTCGAAACTAACAAAGAATTTCTTTAAATTAAAGCCACACAGAGGTGATGCTACTTCCATAATAATGCGACGAGCAAATTTCAGTAAAAGCCACAACCGCACACAGTGAGACCCAACAATAGCGGGGAGCCAGTATCCTGCCAAAGCAACTACGAAGCTTGGCAGTATGGCAGACAAACGCCAAGCATAAGACAGCCAGTTAGAATACAGACATCAAGTAAAACACACCAAAAAGAAGAAAAAAATAAAAGAAAGAAAGTATTTTCGTCTTCTTGCCATTATCATTTATTTTTTTCATTTTCATTTTTTTCTAATGCAAACGCCACAAACCGCAAATGACGACATTTTTACATTGTGATAAGCATAAGATATATTATTTGTATATGCACACAGGATATAAATTGTGTCAGCGGTAAAGAAATAAAATCACGCGCATAGCGAAAATGTAAAAAAAAAATGTTTCAACTTAAGAAGGACCCAAAACAAAATTTTCTTAAGTCTTAAGTCTGCAGAAATAAAAATCTTAAGGACATCAACATTTGCTTTAGGTTCTAGCTGTACGCCAGTAATGTTGGTTATCACAACAACAGTGGCAGTTAAGAATAAAGCACCAGCAGAATCACAAATGCAAACATTAAGATGGCAACGACCATAACAAAGACCGTTTCAATTTCGTTTAACGCATTAAAAACGAAAAATGAAGGCAAAAAATTTACAAAAAACATAAACGATGTTTTAAATGGATTTTTTCTTATTTTTTAATACATACAAAAAAACTTAAAAAACCAAAATTAATATAAATTCTCGGGCAGTCCTATTATAATACACCCAAATTGATGGCTAAACGTTTCATTCTTACAACTGCAATAGTAAATTTTTGTCATTTTTGAGGGTAGATCAGGACTTAAGAATTAATTTTACTTTCACAAATAGTAAGGAGTGCGCACAAAATAAACTGGACTTACACTTTTCGTTATAGAAATAAAACTATATTAATAATAAAACTTATATTAAACCCCCTTACAATATCTAGTTACTATTCATTCATAGGCTGTGCGGAAAGAACTAATAGGATGAAGTTGAACGCAAACCGCGTTATAGAAGGGCTGTCGCAATTTCAGGCTCGTTTTATATGGAAACCGCGTTCTGAGAGTACCGCGTTATAGGAGGGTTGACTGTAGTTATTTGTAAGAAATTTATCTTGACTTTCTTTTAGCTTTATTTGAAATTCACACAATATAAATAAATAAAAATGTACATATGCATGTCTGAATCATCCACAGACGAATAAAATATGTAAATAAAGCTTAGAATATTTAAAAAAACCCCGCGAAGGTCACGTTATTAAATGAAATTACAAGCCAAGCTAAGAAGACAAAAGCGCAAATATGCTTTCACTTGGTATTGTTTCTTAAACTTCTCGAACCCACTTCAATGTACATATTGAAGTTGAAGATTATTTGCTATTATTCGCTCATTAATAATTCTTATCAGTTGGAAATTTAATTTTCTTTTTTGTTGATTCTTTTTCGCCTATAAGGAATATGTTCAGCGTAAAACTTTACATATATAAAGTAATGCTAATGCATGTATAATGCTTTGTAAGCAGAAGTTGAAAAGAGATGCGATGGCATCTTGTCATCAGTTAGTTTAATGTGAAATATTAATATTGTTTTCAACATCATTTCTTATTTCTGAAAAATTTCTTTGTTTCTATTGTATGTACTCTATAGCGGCAAAGGTGGTGTGTCAGCAAAGATGTTTCGTTTATAATTTTCTTGATAAAAAAAAATATGTGACTCTACCTCTATCCCTCCATCTCTAGTTCAATTAAAGAGGCAATATTTTCATTTACGGCAGATAGTTTACAGCCCAACCTAAATTACTGCGTAAAGCGTAAAATAAATGTCAACATTTATCATATCCATATAAAATGTATGAGACCGACCATAATTGCCCGGCGTTACCGCTTTGCAATTAGAAAATCCAACTTGACGGAGTGTAAAAAAGTGAAGTTTGTTGTAAAACAAGTTTGTCATTGTTAAGTAATGACAAGTTAACTGCTTTCAGTCCAATTTTGCGATTTTAACACTATTTTTTATTTTTATTTGGCGATTTGTATTTAACATGGTAAGTTAACATTTCTGTTCTTGGCACAATGCTAACGCTTTTATTTATGTTGCTCATTACAGCGTAAAAGCTGGGTGCTAAATTACGTTGCGCTTTACGCCGTTATTTAGGTTGGGCTGTTACAGTTCTCTCGTACGACGTAACTTATACTCCTCCGCGTGCTTTATTACGGCGTAGAAGCATGGACCGATGCAGCAGATACGAGAGAAAAGTCGTATGTAAGACAGACTTTGTTCCAGTGCCAGTTTGAAATGATTTCCGCTGCCGATCTAATAATAGACGATATGAGCTCATCTACGACATGGACGTTCTGCAGCGCATGAACATCCAGCAGCTGCACTGTCTCGTGCATATCGTTCGAATGGAAGAGAATTTTTCAACGAAAAGAGTATTAGACGAGGCGATTAGGACAACCATATCTTCCAAAAAAGAAAGATACGCAGTGGTGTTATCGAACCGGAACGCTCCGGAAAGTTCGTTCCGGAACTAAAGATGATTTCTGATAACGATAAATGGCTGACGTTTTGAAAAAACAGTTAAAAATAATTGTTGAGTTTTTTTTCTAATTTTTGACGAATTTTTGATATGTATTTTTATAAACAAGAGTTTGAACCGAATTTGAACCGGCTTGTTTTTCCGAACCGTGAACGGGAGTCCGAAACGTGTTCCAATAAAAAAAATTCGCACAACACCACTAGATACATGCATTACAACCCTTCAGTCAGGATTATTGACATAGTTTCTCACACTACTTATGTTGTGTGTGTTAATTTTATACATGAGTGGCGGGATCTACAGTTTAAAGTCGACTCCGAACGACAGATTTTTTAGAAGCTTTTCATGGCAATTTTATTTTTGCTTTCAGAGTTTTTGCCAGAAATCTCCGGTATTTTATTTTGATGTCTGGCCTGGGACTCGAACCCTGGCTTTACGTCTAATAACCCAGCACACTACCTACTATACCACGGCGACTTCACCACTGAATACATACATACATAATTGACCATTACAACCCTTCAGTCAGGACTACGACCTAGCTTCTCACACCACTTATGTTGTGTGCGTTAATTATATACATGAGTGGCGGGACCTACAGTTTAAAGTCGACTCCGAACGACAGATTTTTGAGAAGCTTTTCATGGCAATTTTTACTCTCAGAGTTTTTGCTAGAAATCTGCTGAGAGGAAGTCGCCGAAGAACTATTTTTCGTTTTGATGTCTGACCTGGGATTCGAACCCTGGCTTTACGTCTAATAATCCAGTATAATACCTACTAGACCACGGCGACTTCACCACTGGATACACGGGTCGTTAATAACCACTTAAATAAGCAGATAAGTTAGTTTACACTGGGAATAGATTAAGGACTTGAATATCGTCTTTAGACAACTGAAATGTAAATGTCCCACGATGATGAAATTTATTAACTTCTAACGGTAGTATGCCAATTAGTCGGCATACTGTCTTGTTCCTTTGGTATAAAATGATTTCAGATTTTATTATTTATTTTTCTTTACTCCCAGGGAAAATCTTTTTCCCACAGTCATCAGTTTGTCTTTTTGTTTTTCTTTTTTTTGTTTTGTTTTATTTCCTTTCTGCTTGATATTCCCTATTGGCCTGACGAATCTCCATTGTAAACTGTGTGGCAAGTGTGCGTGCGTGTGTATTTTTTTATGGCATTTTTGTTTTGCATTTTTAATGTCTTTTCTTTGAAACAAATGTTTCCTTTCCTTTCTTCTTTTTTTTTTTTTGTTTGTTTTCATAACTTTTTTTCCTTTTCTCTTTCGCTTTTTGGGTTCTTTGCCATCTAATGTCTAGTCTATTGAAATGTTTATTTTGGAATATTTATTGCCCGCTTGTCTATATCTGAATACTCACACACACACACACATCCATATTTATTCTTATTTTATGTCATCTTATGCTGTTGATAATATTTTAAATATGTCAAGCGTTTTTATTGTTATAAAATCAAGCTGTTAATTGTAATGATTTCCTCTTTTTAATGTTTGACAGAGAATATAAAAGCAATCTTAGACGAGCCATCTACTATATTGGCCTGCTTGAGTTTAATTTGTTGGTAGTAGCATGAATATCTTTAAATGCCAAAAATGTCAATTTATTTCTTTTTTGGCCATCATTAACGGTTTATTTAAAGTAATTAAGAGATTCTGGCTTAAATTTAATGTCGCAAATCATTGTGCATTTGGTATAAAAGCTTTAATTTGCTGGCAATTGGTACACGTAATATTATTTTATTTAAGACGCCCAACACGTTTTAATTAAATTTTAAAGAATCAAGAATGTTGAAAAAGCCAGACTGCGATGAACATTGTAGCCATAATATTTAAGGAAATATTGTAATGATGTTTTACCTCAGATTTTAATATATTTGCTTGTTTTCTATACCTTTTATTATGTCCTGTGATAAGAGTTTCCGACTAATATTATGAAGTCGCCGTAGTCTAGTAGGATGTGTGTCGGCGATTTCCTCTCAGCAGATTTCTGGCAAATACTCTGAGAGTAAATAAAACCTGTTATGAAAAAGTATCTCAAAAATCGAAGGCGACGTTAAACCATAGGTCCCGCCACTCACATATAAAATTAACCCTCCCTACAAGATGGGTAGTGTGAGAAGCTAGACTGTAATCCTGATTGCGGATATGCCGCAAGTGATGGTATTTCACCGAATATTGTACCTTATTTCCTATTAGAAAGAAGAAAATATCTTGAAGAACTATTGTAATGACATACACACTATAATAATCCCCGAACAGGATAAGGATATACGATAGTAGTACTTCCAGGTACTACTCTGTGGAAGAGAATGCAATGTTAATTAACTCTGTACAGGGTGGCTGATATGTATTGCAATCAACTTCAGGTTGTTATCATTTGTAAACCGCTCGTCTGACAGCTGGCAGATCTATTCCAGTGACAGCTCATATTATTATTTTACAAAAGCATTTTGATCTATTGCATTTATTTATTATAATTATTCGTGAATAACCACAGGTGGTTGTCGCTAGAACCTTCCAGCATTTTGCATTTTGAAGAATAAGGAAAAAAAATTAAAGAAATATAGCGCTTTACTTTGTTGCTTATCGGTCATCCTGTATAATGATTACTGACGGTATTTAAGTACACTTAGTAAAACATTTTAAAATGAAGTTGAAAATTCTTTAATGCAAGCTAAAACGAATAATTCTTACAAAATATACCGCCTTAAATCTTTAACAGATCTTGAACTGTTTATGTTATGTGGACGAGAATACTCTTTAAACTCTTCTCTATTTTGGTAAAAGTTGCTTTAAATTTTCAGATTGGGTTCTGTTACATCTGAATTGTAGAAAAGTTGTGAAGAGTTATTAAGCAGCATATTTTAAAGCCGATTGAAACTGATTATCTTCTAGTGTACTTACGATATTCAGAAATGGCAGGTAATAAAAGTATGTAAACTTTTGTATACAAGAGGAACAACACGGTTACTATAATATAAAGATGACCATAATAAGTCATATATTTTAATGTTGCTGTAGTTTAGCCAGCAGTATTTTGGCTTATTAGACTTAAGGCCGCGGTTCGAAACATACCTCAACATCCCTAACCAAACCAAAATCTCCTGAATGTAAATGAAAATCTAAATCTATCGTTCGGTGTCGCCTTTAAATTGTAGATTCCGCCACTCTTGTATAAAATTAGAACACAAAACATACGTGAGAAGCTAGGCAGTACTGTGGGCATAGCTGCCAGATTTGACGATTTATCGTTATTTTGACGATTTTGTGCTGCAAAAATATCATATTGACGATAAGACGATTTAGGCTCTTATTTTGACGATTTTTAGAAATTATAAATTTAAATTAAATTCTTCACTTTTGTATATTAAAAGTTTCCTTACTATTTGTATAACAATCAGTAAAGTATTGTTAAGTATTTACCTTTTAAAAATGTTGAAAATACGCGCAAGTTTAGATTGCAAATAAAATGAAAATAAATTTGTGTTCAGTTTTAATAAAATTCTTTATTATTCGCACAATTCTGTGTGTGTCACTGTTCACAACTTTATGTAAACAGCAACAACTGCATCTTTTGTTTATACCCGTTGTAAAAACAATAACAATTACTAGGAAATTATTCAATAGATCTTTGTAACAAAGATCTTCAAACCACGATTACTCTCTGCAAACATACAGCGTCTTTACACAAGACTGACAGAACTTCACTAACTAAGTCGCCTCCTTTACTTTGAGTTTTATAAGCGTAAACAGTGTAATGAAATTTCATGAAGGCGTATGTTAATGACTTTGCCTTCTGAAAATGTCTGTATTTATTTTTTCTAACAATAATTTTACGATTTCATAAAACATTTTTGACGATTTTCTTTTTAATGTTTGATTATTTAACGCTTTATCTATCCGGCAGCTATGACTGTGGGTATGACTGAAGGATTGTAATGACCGATTATAAATGTATTAAAAGGATATTATTACTTTATAACAAAACAAATTTAATATTTAATAACTATTTATAGATCAATAGGTCAGTTAACTTACAGCAGTCATTTGCAGTCATCGAACTGTGGCGTATTATTGTATAAAATTTACAAAATAAATCTGTTTATTGCAATAAAACTCGCTATCATAGCAAATAATTGTAATTAAAATGTATCTTTCATTTTCAACAATCCTGTATTGATTGCCATAATTGACACTATAACCGTTGTTTGATGCAAATCCAATTAATTTCTAACTCAACATAAATCTTCTCTATTGCTTTATGTTTTTGCTTTTTTTTTTAATTTTTCTGTGTTCCTCTTCTCCATTTTAATTACCAATAAAATAGAATAGAAGCATAAAATGTGTCTCCATAACACTTGGTTAGTTTTTTTTTATTTCATAATGAATACGAAGAGGAGTAGAAAAGAGGAAAAAAAATCGAAATAAATTAAAATAAAATTAAACTGTCGCTTTAAATTGCAATAAATTAACAAGTTAACCCCACTTAATAGTGATTACAAGCTCGTAAGTGTCCAATAAACAAAAGAATAATAACGACTTTAACCCACAAAATAGAAAAATAATGAATGGAATACTGAAACACCACTAAAAATGCAAAATAAAGAATAAAGAAATTGAAAAAATCAAAAACAAAAAAAAAAAAAAACGATACAATAAAATATATAAAATGGGATAAAAGAAATGAAGTTCTAAAAAAATAAAAATAAAATGTGTACAGTATGGAGAGCACGTAGTTTAATTAGCTTAATTAATTAAAACACTTGGTACTGAGACAAAAAAAAAAAAACCAGGAATAAAGGAAAAATAAAGCGAAACACAGCAATATTTCTAATAGAGAGATTACCACGACCATCCAAGCGTGGATGAAGGACTATGTAAGCAAATTAAAGCAAAAAATAAAGCGTTATATTGTGTGCATAAACAGATTTTTATTAAAAATGCAAATGGGATCAGATGGGAGAGATATATTTTCCCTCTTTTCTAACAGTGGTCAATAAGTATCCCAGTATAAGTATGTACGAACTAGGGATGCCAATCAGGAAATCTCGGGATTCATAAAATCCCGAATTCCGGGATTTTTAAAAACTTATCCCGGGATTTTTTGGGATTTTCGGGATTGTGAATTCAAATGTATTTTGACCCTACGAAACATCCTGAAAAAAATTCTATATCACTTGACTTTGATAATAGCATCTCAGATAAGGATGGCATCGAAGAATGCAAAAGCCCTATAGAACGAATTAAAAAGGTAACTGATTTAGATACTCAACTGTCCAAAGAAATAGAAATAGAGAGAATCCCGATTTTTCCCATGACTTCTCAGGATTTTTGAATCCCGAATTATCCCGAAATATCCCGGAATTTCGGGATCGGGATTTACAAAATCCCAAATCCCGGAATTTTTGAAAATCGATCCCGTTTGGCATCCCTAGTACGAACCTAATGTTTTTATAAAGTCAGTAATTCTAGTGGGTAGTGTGCTATTACCATGTGAGCCGTGGGATATTCCAACTATTGCACTACATCTACCATAAG
Source organism: Sarcophaga peregrina (assembly GCA_014635995.1). NCBI lineage: Eukaryota > Metazoa > Arthropoda > Insecta > Diptera > Sarcophagidae > Sarcophaga > Sarcophaga peregrina. The sequence goes on from CM025789.1 coordinate 43,798,807, forward strand.
ATCAAATGCTACTCAATTCGTAACAATTAGAGATTATTCTACTAAAAAAAAATAACTAAAATTCAATTTTTCTGGAAAAATATTATAGAAAAGTATAACTTGTGGTTAGGAAAATGTTTTACTCATGCAATCAATTCCAACCATTTTCAAAGAAAATCCATATTCTCCTGTCTGCTTCACTCCTGTTGGAAAAACATTGATAATATGATTATGGATTAAATATTCCCTCAAGTAATATTAATATTAATACACAGGAACGTATCAATTAAGCTACCGAACCCTCGGTAGAGTTTGCATAACTTAGAGGACGGTATTGAACGTGAAGAATTCGAATGTACAATACAAAGAAGTGGTCTACAAAGTACTAGAAAACTGTGGTTAAGTTCATCGAAGCAGTCCAAGAAGCATTGTGATTAACAGAGCGACTCAGCATCGTAACACATTCCACGTGAAGAAGGTGATTTAACACTAAACCTACCATGGACGGATCAAATGATCCATTTTGTACTTCTTATCAGTATTTCTTGAAAATAACATAATCACATCACCATTTGCCCTTACGACTTTTATTACAAAATTCATCAAATGTGTTTTCCAAGATTTACTCCTCTCTTGTTAATTTTTTTTTTGCCGAGAAATATATGTAATCTACCTTAAATACCGCAAGGGGTCATTTGACCCGCTTTGGTAGGAATAGGAATACATGAAGTATCGGTAGGTTTAGTATTAAAGGTTACATCTGGTTGCTGATATCATTAGGGATTTTCACTCCCATAATTTAATACAATATAATTACGATATAATTTCCTAATGTATTGTATTACATACATACACACCTAATTGGGATTTACAAAACTTCAGTCAGGATTACGACGTAGCTTCTCACAATAACTTATGTTGTGTGTATTAATTTTATATATACATAGGTGGCGGAAACTAAAGTCTAAAGTCGACTTTGAACGACAGATTTTTTATAGTCTTTTCATTGCAATTTTATTTACTCTCAAAGTATTTGCTAGAAATCTGCTGATAGACAGTCTCCGAAGAAGTAATTTGCCATATATCGTTTTGTTGTTGATATATTGTCGATGTGTGAGCTGGGCTTCATAAACCGTGGCCTTCATGAACCGTGGCCACTTGTATTATAATAAAAATTTATTTAAATAGAACGATTGCAATTGTTAGATACTTGAAACAGTGACGGTATTTTTATCAAAAACCCTATGAAGAGTTTAACCTCTTCATTATCCGATGACACTCGTAGAAAACATCAAAATCTAAGGTTAATAAACTTGTAATAATTAATTTAAATGTTAGTTGTTCAAAACTTTTTTCATTCTTTTTAAGGTCCTACATAAAATACATGCCATTTTACGTAGTTGGTAGTACTTTCCAGAGATCAGCAACGAGTATTCAAAACGATGAGTAGATTCAAATTATACTTATAATTTCTGATACTTATACGTATTCATACTTATTTTAATATGATACTCATATTATTCATACTCTAAGTTGGAAGTCCTCGTCGTATTCAACTTAACAATAGGTATGATGTTATTGACTTCGACTCGTCTCTACATAACATTTACACGAAGCACAAAATAAGTATGAATCGCATACTAACACTATTATACTCACAAGAAGATTGTGAGTATGCTTTGCTTTTTGTCTTTGTCTTACCTTTCTTCTCTCTTTTTATATGCTACAACAACAAAGGCTGTAAATTTTGATGAATGATTCGAGCCACTCGAATCACTTATAAGTATTATAAATATTTTTCTAAATTTATGAATCAGAATGAGTAGGCGTATGAATCAAACATATTCCGAATGTTGTGAGTTTGATGTCAGTGTTGTACTCATATTCATTGCTACTTATACTTATAAATCAATGTTGTAGTGAGTACGAGTGAATCTGAGTAGTTGAATTTCATTTCTGTTGATTCGCTCATACTCAAGATTGTATGAGTGCTTATGAGTAGCGAAAAAACGTCTCATTGACGATCTCTGGTACCATCTAAACTAGATATGTAGCTCCAATCCTAAGAGAAGCACAAATGTAGTGTTTGCAAGAAGGAAGATCGGCTGTAAAATGCATTGTTTACTAACCAATGGTTGCGGGCTGGCTACAAGTTACAATTCGAGTTGGTGTAATGAAACCGTAAACTAACATTAAACTTTCATACAGAATGCGGTAGAAGTATCGAATAAATTATTCAAACATTAATTCACGAACGTATATACTCTAGAAATAATTTCTTGTAAGCAAATTACAATAATTTGAAACACAATTTCCACAGACATCACTTCAAATGATAGAATATCGTCATATGGTTTAATTAAGGCACAATATTCATCTCGTATGTACGACGGCAGTCAGAAAATTATTCTACCGGAGTATAGTTATGAAATTACGAAAAAATTTTCTTCAACTGATGAAATCAAAAGTGTTGTTTAAAAAGAAAACAATGCTCAGGTACACTGCTAGTATTATGATGACCACAATCTGGCTAGGCTTAGATTAAAAAAACTGTGTTTATCAGAACTTAAAGAATGAAGAAGGTACAGTCAGCGCTCTAATAATACAATTCTGACTGTGAACAGATAATACAATTTTGCAAGAGAAGCTATATACATACGATCGGGTTAAGTGTAATCTGAGCCAAAAAATGTTTCTAATACTTAGGCAATGTCCCCTATTTAGATTGGAATAACAGAAAGTTAGTTATAGGCAAAGCGAAAGAAGGAATAATATGCAACAAATTGGTGATCATCCTATTTTTATGACATATTGCGCTGTGGCATCCTGGGACAGGCACAATGTCGAGGATTAATTGGAACTGTAAGCAGGACGTCAAAGGGTTTTATAGTCCTGTGCGAATTACACAGAATGATTGAACATAAAATATTATATGCAATACACATAAGGAAATTCATTTGGTTGTCAGGTCTGGATAAGTGTGTACTGTACTGAGCGGAATGACAGCTGTCTCCCTATGGCACTCGGTTTTGTTGATTCATTTGAGTCAATGGATGAATGTGATAAACAACAGAGAATACAGGGTATTAAGGAGAGGAAAGCAAAACTCTTGTAAGAAGAATAGAAAGAAAAATGTTGATGGAAAACGTATGTGATACGAATTACCTATGAGTCTTACATGCAAGATATGCCTCAGTAATGAACATATATAAACCATGGCATGGTAAACAATCGTGTTTGCTGATCTGACCTGATGTCCCCAGCCAGGCAACCTATTTATAGTAAACATAGTGTCGAAAGTTATGGATGTTGCTGAGATATTGTTTTTTTTTTTATTAGCTTAGTTAATTTTGCAGTTGACCTTGCATGTAAGGAGTGAGCACAAAAAAATCTGGACTTAGGCTTTTCGTTATAGAAATAAAACTAAGTGGCGTTTTATATTTCAATTAAAGTAAATAATATTTGAATTCCTTTTGTGTACAAAATTGTTTTCTGACAAAGATCTTAAAGCATCCAACTTTTTGAGCCACTTTTCTTCCAGACATGTTAGGATGTTTTAGAAAAATACGTATTATTTTACTTTTTATTTTTCTTCCATTTCCACGCCTTCTTTCAATATTCAAGGACTCCTTATATTGTTTTATTCTTGCCTTAGAAACTGTTTTTTGGTTAACACCTAGCGAACCTAGCAATTGTTTTTTGTAAGCGGCACGGTTTTTCATTATTAATTATTATTTTTTTACGACCGACATTCTTGTTGGGTGGCCATTTTCAAAAAACTATTTTTGCTATTGCAATGATATTTAGCACGTGGATTTTGAAACAGATGACTAACAAAAACAATATAACGGTATTTATTTTTTGATATAATTTTGATAGAAGTTATGAGCTTAAAAGTAAGCCCTTTTTTTGTGCACACTCCTTAACAATGCGATAATTGGTAGTTGGGGGAAATGAATTTGCAAACAATATTTGATTAGGCCACGTAATTTATTTATTTAAGTTGTTGTTGTTTTTGTTTCAACTTCTTCTTCTTCTCTATTGTTATTGTTTTAATTTTTGTAATTAAATGTTGTTTTTGTAGCTATGTTTTGTTTTTGTTTTATGGGGTTTGTTTTTATTTTAAACAAAAGAAAAAAAAAACAAAAGAAATAAAATTCATTATTTTTGTTTAGCCTAAAGGGAACAATAATGTTAAGTTGGCTCATTGAAAGAACTGAAATGAATGAAATAAAACAAAACAAAAGAAAAGAAATGAATGAATAAAAACAGAAATGAAATAATAAAAGAAAACAAAAAACAAAAAAAAAAAAACACACAACACACAAATAAGACATGAAAATAAAGAATATAAAACGCTTAAAACAATATGTGCGGTTGGTGAAGATGTTGCTGATGAAGATGATGACTATGACGATGATGATGGTGATGGTGATGGTAGCATCAACAATAAAACACAAAATTGTTGTAAGAAAAAAAAAAAAAAAATCATCAAATATTTGTTGTTATTGTTGTTATATGACTTACAATTCAATTTCTAGTTAGCAGTGGTACAGAGAAGAAACTGAAGCGGTACGACTTCAAGAAAATGAAGTATAAGAGCGTTTCAAGAGTATCTGTTGTCGTTCTGTAAGAGTCTTCTTATTTATATTTAGACATTCTATGTATTGTACTTGTAAAGAAATATAAAAATTTTCTTTTTCCATTCCTTTCCATTGCTGGCTGGCATATTTTATTCTTTATTTTTCAACAATTAGTAGCGTTTTTATTTTATTTTATTTGTTTATTTATTTACTTATTTTTTTCTTTTAATTGCAAATACTTTATCTTTTGCTTGAGCAGATGAGTTTAATTTCTATTCAAGCAGAAAAACAAACGCAAGGAAAAAAGAAAGAAATTAAAAGAAAATACATTGCAAAAGGAAAACTTTCATCGTTGCATGGTGTTAAGAGCAGCATACCAACAAACAAAGTTGATTATTGTATTTCCATTTATAACCTTGGCCGCTTATGGCTTCAAAAGATTCTGTAGAGAAAATATGGTAATTACATCTTATCTGAGATGATCTTCATAAAATTGTTACGAATCCTAAGGTAAGGTTATCCGCTAATATTTTAAATTGTTAAGATTATGATATAAAAAAATTTAAAGAGACTGGTGCATTGCAGATGTGATCTGACATCATTCGATTGCATTCTAAGTACTCTTGTGATTGATACCATGCCTTCTGACTATGCATACAGGGTGGCCAATGTGCGGTAGAAATGAAGCGAGTAACCTCCTTTTTAAGCCATTCTTGGTTGACGCGTGCTGAGTGCGGTGGTGCTGAGTCCTGTTGGAATGTCCATGGTCTGCGGCCGAAATGTTTGTCTGTCCAGGGATTCATATTGTCTTTAAGACATTTTCCCATTAATATTCGGCATTTATTCTGACCCCACGGTCGATGAATACGAGGGTGGAACGAACATCGGCCGTTACGGCGGCCCAATCGCAGCTGCAAATTTTCAGTTGACCTTATCGGCAAGTAAACCCTATAATTTTGATTTTTCACAAACTGCTCAATTTGGAGTGGCTTCTTATCAGAGAAAACCAAATTCGGTAACTGCAAGCGAAGTAACTCTCTGGCTCTTTCCAGTCTAACTTTTTTTTGTCCATCGGAGAGCTCTTACACTTTTTGGACCTTAAATGGCTTCAAAGCTCCTTTTTCAATATATGTTGCATCCATTCTCGCAATATGTTCAGCTCACGAGCAATTTCTATCACTGCGACGTGGATTCCGATCAAATCTAGCCTTCATTTCTCGGATCATTTCTGGTGTTGTTTCCGTTTTTTTTCGTCCACTTTTTGGACGCGATGCAACACTACCCGTATTCACATTTAAATGATGGAGGGCTCTAACGATAACCACCTTTGGTTTTCGAGCCAAATATAAAGCAATCACACTATCACGCTTGAATTCCATCACGAATAACTTTTTTTTTTCTGAATGCAATAGATCAAAATGTTTTTGTAAGCTTGTAAATAATAAAATGAAATGTCATTGGAATAAATCTATCAGCTGTCAGACGACCGGTGTACAAATGATAACAAGCAGAAGTTGGTTTCGATACATATCAGCTACCCCGTAATGTTCAACTTATGTTCCTACCAACTGTTTATTAGATTATATTTAAATCTAAAGATTGAATAAAATTCCTCATTAAGGCTAAAAACTTGAAGAGCATACAGTGAATTCGTGAAATTAAAGAAAGCAGACTTCGATAGTGTCGTTTATCAGGCATGAGGTTACAGTTCAAACGTTACAGTCAGACAACTCTAGTAAAACGATGTATGAAAATACGAAAATATTACTTCGACAGATTTCGGACAAAAATTCTAAGAGTAAATAAAATTAGCATGAAAAGTTTCGCAAAAATCTGTCGTTCAGAGTCGAATTTAAACTGTAGGTCCCATTTACGTATGAAAATAATAGACGCAATATAGGCGGTACGACAAGGTAGGTCGTAATCCTGACTAAAGGATTGTAATGACCAATTATGTACGTACATAAAGAAAGTATGAAAGTATGAAATCAATATATACGCTGCAGGTTGTCCAAAAACGACTAGATTCTCCTGTGGGTTGTCTATTTAGAGAAAAGATATTTGGTGGTTACTCACATGTGGATTTCTGGATACCTGATGCCCTTGCGAATGCTAATACAACAAATAATTCAAACGAATTTAGATGCTTATTGGCATTTCTCTCTCTCACATAAAATTTCACTCATTACCCAGAATCCGTCAAGGTTTTTATAAATTTAAACTGTCTTTTGGACCTATCCAATTTTCAACATGCATTCTACACACACATCCCAAAACGTTCTGTAGAAAATGTAATGACAAGTTACAAGACAAATCTCAATTACTATCCATCAAATAGGAACAAAAGCCTTTTAGGGCTCGAAATTTGACGAAGGAACTTGTTCAGGAACAAGTGATATGAGTAAAAGATAATTATCACAATGGGTGAAAAACTTCAACCTCGAACTTTTTGGGATAGATTGTTATGCCAATGCCATGGGGATAATTCCCAGATTGCGTTATTTTGATAGATGATTATTGTTTGGCAACAGCATAGATAGAGAATTCGATGATTGATTGAATGTATGTATAAAAATTTGCTCAGGAATAGTGATTCCATTAATGTATTTTCACTTAGAACCTTAAAGCTATGACTTTTGATGGGTTAAACTTGGAGAATATTATTTTTGTTTTATTTTTTAAAGTTTGGCCATAATTTAATAAAAAAAATTTATAAATAAGTGGCCACGTTCTGATGGTACATTATATTTTGAAGAAATTGACACTTGGTTTAATAAATTTCATTTTTTAAAAATTACAATACAAATGCCTTTTACTTATAATTTAACGCAACATATGTTATTGAAAAAAATTTCAAATTAATTTCCTTTAATATGAAATCTAAATGTGTTTTTTATTTAACAACTTATCATTCTACCCTCGTAGATTTATTTATAAACATATGTTTTATTGATTTATCATTCGTTATGCTCTCTTAAATACATGCAATTCATTCATGCCAAACGGATTTAATGGGTTAATTTAAATGATTGATGATAAATAATGAATAAAATGGCATACAAAAAATAAAAAAAGAAAGAAATAAAATATTTATAAGGTCGATAAATGTTGTTTTTATATGCGTCTTTTTGTATACATATTTATTGCATGATTTAAAATATGGAAATGCTTTAATTGTTATGATGATTCTTTTTATTTTTTTCTTATTATTCTTTATTCATATAACATTAAAGACATTAAATAATGCTGGGCTTTAAAATAAAAAATTGTTAAAAAAAGAGGAAAATCTGGATAAGGAACATTAAATATAAGAAACAAAAAGTATTCAACAGTAACAAGATGACATTATCTTGTGCATACATATATATTTATATAAGTATTATCTGATATACAGGGTGGCTGATATGTATTGCAACCAACTTCAGGTTGTTTACAAATGATAAACCGTTCGTTTGACAGCTGACAGGTTTATTCCAGTAACAGTTCATTTTATTATCTATAAGCCTAAACAAGCATTTTGATCTACTGCATTCAGAAAAAAGTTATTCGTGATGGAATTCAAGAATGATAGTGTGATTGCTTAATATTTGGCTGGAAACTCACAGATGGCTATCGTTAGAGCTCTCAAGCATTTAAATGTGAATAAATCTTTTGTTTCTCGTACTATTGCTCGTTAACGTGATACTGGCAGTGTTGCATCGCGTCCAAAAAGTGGACGAAAAAAAACGGTAATAACACCAGAAATGATCCGAAAAGTGAAGACCAGATTTGATCGAAATCCACGCTGCATTGGTAGACAAATTGCTCGTGAGCTGAACATAGAGCGAGAACGGATACAACACATATTGGAAAATAAACTTGAACTAAAGCCATTGAAGTTCCAAAAAGTGCAAGAGCTCACCGATGGACACGAAAAAGTTAGACTGGATTGAGCCAAGGAAATGTTTTCGCTTGCACGAAAGTGGCCAGTTACCGAATTTGGTATTATCCGATGAGAAGCCATTCCAAAGAGGTCAGCTGAAAATTTACATCTGTGATTGGCCATCAGACCTCAAGCGCCGCCGAAGGTAATGGTGAGGGCCGCCGTAACGGCCGATGGTCGGTCCCCGTTCGTATTCATCGACCGTGGGGTCAAAATAAATGCCAAATATTAACGGGAAAATATTTTAAAGACAGCATTGAAGCCCTGGGCAGACAAACATTCCAACAGGACTAAGCATCACCGCACTTAGCATGCGTTAATCAAGAATGGCTTAAAATTGAGGTTCCTCGCTTTATTTCTACCGCACCATGGCCAATAAAATCTCCAGATTACAATCCGTTGGACTTTTGCGCCTGTGGCATTTTGGAGAGTAAGGTTCTCACTAAAAAAAATACCAAAGTGTTGAACATCTCAAGAGGGCGCTCCGCAGGGAATGGGCCAAAATACCGTGGAGACACTTCTGTGCAGCCTGTGATGGCTTTGTCGGCCGTTTGAAGGCCCTAATTCGTACCAAAGGTAGCCAATTTGAACTAAATCTAAACTGATTCTAAAATTTTATGTTATTGCCAACATTTTTTGCTTTTGAACAATAAAATTAAAAAAAATTTTAAAAAATATAGCGCTTTACTTTGTTGCATAATATATATCAGCCACCCTGTACAGATTTTCTTTAACATGTATTTGTTAAAATGAAATATTTACATTTTATTTTTACAACCAATAAATAATAATAAATTGTATACGCTTTTGGAGAAACATGCTTTATTCCTTTCTTCTTGAATTAATATTTTTATTGTAAATACTCTTATTTTTTTATTCTCCTTTTGTAAGGATTACAATACCCCATCAACAACATGGCAAGGGAAACAGAAAACAACCTCTGTAAAAAGGGAGAAAAACAAAAAAAAATCATGCCAAAAGTGATAAAAATCACTCTTAATCAGATATGAAAGGCACAGACTCACAATCCCACCAGGCAAAAACGAAAAGTACAAGTCATACGCCAAATACAAGAAAAAACATTTTCAAGTTTATGAGCGCATTTTACATAAAATATCCTTTTTTTGTTTGTTGGTGCTGGTTGCGTTCTGTTGTTTCTTTTGTGTGTGTGTGTGTGTGTGCCTTGTTATCATCAACATATAAAAGCCTTTGGTCAGTTGTCTGGCTGTTTGTTGCGTCTGACAGATGGGTCCGTACGTATGCCTAGCCTGTTCTGTTATTTAAAATAAAGTTAATATCTGTGAAATAGTTAAAAGGGTTTATAAACAACCAAAGTGACCATGACCAATGAAAAAATTTGTTTGAAAGAATTTTTTTTTTATTTAGTTTTTCTTTTCCTTGAGTATGCCTATTCTGTTTTTGTATCGTTTGGCCTTTATGATAAGATTTAACAGACATCAAACAGAAATAAGAAAAAGCTTGAGCTGTTATGAAAAGAGGCTTGAAAGTATGCTAAATTGCTTTACAATTTTAGTTATAAAATACTTTAAACAGTAATAAAAAATTATAAGAAAATACTTATTTTGGTATCCCTTTTAGGCCCATTATTACAACTTGCCGTTAACTAAAGGAAGGATTTTAACGGAGAGTTAAATTGTTTTTATTATTACGGGTACCCAATAAGATAGAAGTGAGCGTTAAGGTAAAAGGAAGATCTCCCTACCTTTAACATTTAAAGTCCACTTTATGTTTGAACTTGCCATATCATACACTATTTTCGATATGGCAATTTCAAATTTAAACAAAATGAGCATATACAACAAAAAAAATAAAATCCGCTGTTGCCACTGCGTTAAAAAAAAACTTGTTTAATCGAGCAGTTTTATCGACTTTGCTCCGACATTGCCATATTTTTGAAAAAGTTAATTTTGTTTTATCTGTAAGTTGTAATAACCAAACCCAGCACGCCCCCCAGCGTATACGTTATAATATTATTGACATCAAATATTCCTCATACGCATTGGGGTGCAGTACATAAATTCCCAGCACATAAAATTTCTGTAAAAATTTTGTTTTTCCTTTTTTATCACATTTAGGGCCATTATTACAACTCCCCGTTAAAGTTGGCGTTAGTTAAAGATAACTTTGCGTTCACTTTTGCTAAAGGTATCTTTAACTAATGCCAACTTTAACGGGAAGTTGTAATAATGGCCCTTATACAAGTAAATTATACTCTACATACTACTAATACAACTGGTAGAGGTTTTGTTGGATTAATAAACACTTACTGAACTTCAATAGAGTAACTATAGGTGTTAGATTTAAAAACATCTTCTTACTCTGGCAATAACAATAAAAAGGACTGTTGAACTCTATGACAGCAAAAGTTCAAATTAGGATTTCAATGCAAGACTTTTCACAATTTGATGATCCTCTCCACCATTAGCATTTAGACTGAAAAGCTTTTGAAAGCTCAATAATTTCTTAGGCCTGTAATGTATATAATAACGAATTAATTACTCTAACAAAAAATAATCTACTCGACAATTAAAATTTATTTTCTAGCCTTTAACGCAACTAGATTTTGTCATAATCCTTAGAATGGAAGAAATTTGAAAATGCTATTTTTAAGGGAATACACATACATAATTAATCACTACAATCCTTCAGGTAGCAAGTAGTTTCTCACACCACTTATATTGTGTGTGTATTGATTTTATGCATGATTGAAGGGACCTAAAGTTTAAAGTCGACTACGAAGAATCGATTTTTGAAAACCGTATCATGACAATTTCATCTATTCTCAGAGTTTATGAGGAAGAAATATTTTTTCATCATTCATTGTTAATCGCATCAGTAACACTCTCAATTGAGGGCTGGCTGGAACCTAATGGTACAAAGCATTGTTATATTTCGTTAGAAAAATTTAGTTTCAACGTCATGTGAGGTAAAAAAATTTCCCGTAGCAATAGAACAGCGATTACGTCAATAACAATGTCTCTTTTAAGTTCCTCTATGGGGAAACCCATAGGATACGGCTTTCTACAAGTACGGCTGTAAGTAATTGCCACGCATGTAGCAAATGTTTGAATGTAAAACTTCATATTCGATTTCGGTGGACCGTGAAATTTATATCGACCATAAAATTCAATTAGTTACTAATCTAGGAGCGACATAATTAGTAGGATTATTAAAAACTGAAAGACTTTCAGCTCATTTTTCAAATAACGTAATTGTTGTAAGTTTATCATCATTTCCAAATAGTACATTATCAAAGCGAATGATTTTACGTACGTAGGTGACCGAAATATTAGCCTTCTGTAAAAACATAGGACGAAACACATTTTTCTAATGTTTGTCAGTCGCGTGACGTAGATATGAGAAGAGCACTTAGAAAGACTCTGCAACATTTCAGGAAATAGTTCCTAGCAATCTGCGTGAGTATTGGTAATATTTTCTCTTTTAAAACTGCTAAAGAAATATGGTTCTTTGCTCCAAGCAGTACCATCTTTGGCGATAAACAGTCTATTGTAATGTATGTTCCCGCCAATACTTTCGTCAGTTCATAAGACGAGTTTCTGTTTTCTTCTTCTTTAGAGTCTTCAGCAGTAGGAATATTACGTACATACATAATCGGTAGTTATAAGGTTTTGTTGTAAATTGGAAATAAATGACCTGAATTTTGAAACCTTGGTCTGACATCTAATAAGCTAACATGCTACCTATTAGGCTACAACTTCTGCCGTTAATATCAAGGATATATCATGAACATAAAATTCAATCTTTTCACTTTCCTTCCACCTTATCTATCAATTCGTTTTCAAATACCATAAATAATGTATTATTTACGATAAAACTTAACAAAATCTTTGAAAACCTAAAAAATTACAAACACTACACCAAACAATTGTGAGGAAAGTCGTATGTATCAAAAATGATACGTAAGATAGGATTATGAAGTTTTTGATTTTTTTTAAACGCTGTTTGAAATTTTCTTTTTTTATTTGGTTTAAAATAATGACGATAATAATACGAATGAATTCAGAAAATGTTAGGTGTTTAAATTTTTCTAAATTAAAGTTATACGAGCCCTAACCACTATTAATTCGTACACCAGGTATTTTTTTTTTTTGATATACAAATTTTTAAAGTTCCATATTTTGGACAATAATAATGACAGTGCCTTGAGGGTTATATTTTCTGAAAGGTAATTTTATAATCTTTAATTCTATTTATACACATTTAAAAAAATTTATTGGGAATATCGACTAATATATCGATGAAAGAACAATTTCATTTATTTTAGACTAAAATTATCCGACCATTGCTAAAACACTATTTTCTTCTACCATGTAAAAATTTTATATTTTTATTATGACGGTACATTTCACATAGTTATAGTTTAGCAAAAGCATCACAGAATTTAACTTAAGAATTAAACTATACACTGTACGAATTAATGGTGGTCAAACGGTCTTTTATGAAAATAATGAACCTTGGTTGCAGGATGAGTTTTCAATATATTTATCCAAATATATATAAATATATTTATTAATTAAGATTAGAGAATTATCTTCGGAAATAGTAACTCTTAAGGCCCAGTCATTATTATTCTCTAAAATAAGTAATTTTGAATATTGATACATGAAAAGGCACTTCGTGTATAAACTAATAGTGTTTACGTATGTACTGCAATTTTTTTGCTTTCTAATATTTTTATAATTTTATTATAACGGTATATTCCCATATATTTATGAATTAATTTTTCATACCGCTTTGGCAAGAATTTGCACACCCTGCTAAATGAATGTGGTCAGATAGTTTTGGTCTAAAAACAATGAAATTTTGCTGTAGATCGTGTTTTCGATACAATTTTAGAATACATGTTAAACTTACTTTATATTAAGTTAAAGACTATGAAATTACCTTTCAGAAAATGTAACTCTCAAGGCGTTGTCAATATTATTGTCCAAAATATTGAACTTTAAAAATTGGTATATCAAAGAAAAATACCTGGTGTACGAATTAATAGTGGTTAGAGCTCGTATAGTCTCAAAAATTGAAATGTAACATTTTTGATACAAAGCTTGATCTACGGTTAATTTTATTTTAAGTTACCTTTTAGTTATGGAACATAACATAACAGGTGGTAAGATGACGCTTTAAATGCTAGACAAAGTAAGACATAATTGGAGCACAACCTTCATAGGCCGGTATAAACAAAAATTATTTTTATGTAAATCGATTACATTTGATATTGACATAGTAGTAATCATACATTTTATGTAAAATCCTTTCAATTTCAAACATAATTCCTTTTGATTTGTCTTAAAGCTTGCGCTTGATTAAAAAAAAAATAAAAGCTTTTTTTAATCCTTTTCACGACTATAAATTCATATCCATTAAGTTGTTTGCCAGTACTAAAGCATAATTGTATGACAATTATGATAAAAATCTTTTAAAGTATTTCATTGAATATTGTATACTAAAAGACAAAAATATTTTCTGTTCAATCCATTGAAATATACAACGACTTTATACATTTATATGCATAAACTTGTGCATACATTATAATGTTTAATATTACATATGACAGACCAACAATATACAATATTTTCTCTTGCAGTATAGTTTGTTTTTTTTTTTTTAATTAATAAAAAAGGATATACACATATGGACATATTGTATATACTATGTATACATATTTGTATGTATTTATGTATGTACAATATGTATATATTTTTTTATGTTTTATTTTAAAACATTTTCTTTGCCCATCAACCATTTTAAATGTCACGTTCAATATTAAAGCTTGTCAACAGAGTATGCGATTGAATACCACCATCAGAAAGGATACACTACTACAAATACCTTCATACATACATACATACATTGATAAATACATTCGAGCAGTAACAGTAACCATCATATTTTTATTTTGCAAACACAGGCAAACAAAAATGTATGTATGTATGTATGAATGTATGTGTATATTTAAACTAAATGTGCTGCAAAATATATACGTTATGACCATTATGCCAATACATACAGTCAGTCATACAAAAAACGAAAAAAAAAAACCTTTTAAGCCAGTCGATATAAAGTGCAGAAGAAAAATGAAATAAAATTGAATGAAAGAAAAAATAATAATTTAACCTACTTTAGTCGACGTGCACCCCTACCCTTATACGGCCACCCCCTTCTGTTTTCATTCATATACTTGTATTTGACCATGTACCATGAGTATTTAGCAAATATAAAGAAATAAAAAGAGAAAATAATAATTAAAGTCTGTTAATAAAGACAGAAACTTATATAAATATGTACACCTCGCCTTCCACCCCCCCCCCCTTTCATATACAAAAGGTCAAAAAGTTTTTTCTTTTATTTATGCCAGCACCGCCACCAGCTAAACATCGGCCGCTTAGCCAGCCAGTTTTGTTTTTTTAACACTTTCAGCGTAGGCGTTTCAATTGACGTCTTTCTTTCATGTTCTTTTTTTTTTTTGTACTGGAAAAATGTTAAGGCCTCTGTATTTGATAAGTTGTAATCAAGGCTAATTGATTTTTGTCATTATTTTCTACAAATATCTCTATTTCCGTTCATTTCTTTCAAAGTCATATCATTACACAGAACTAAGTATACCGTGTTGAAAGTTCAATAAACTTTAGCCGTGCAATCAAAGTAAAGGAGGTTTAGGTACGTCATATTAGAATGTCAAAATAAGGTAATTGGTAATTAAAGCTTTCCCATTCCTATATATTCTATCAAGGAATTTTGTATTCTGTAGCATAACCACTGTTAAGTTGCCGTATTCTATTAAGTAGTGTAATGGCTTATTAGACATAAGGTCCTGAATTAAACTCTAGGTTATATGAAAATATGAAAAATTTCAATGAAAAGTTTCTCAAAAATCTGTTATAGCAGTCTTTAATTTCAGGATATATGGGAAGGACACGAATTCTCTAACTTTAAATGACCAAATTTTAGGTATGATTATGTTTTATCAATTAATATTCAATGTGGTTGATATGGATCGCAACCAACTTTAGGTTGTTATAATTTGAAAACCGCTCGCTAATATTATTATTTGCAAAATTACAAAAGCATTTTGATCTGTTGCATTCGGAATAAAGTTATTCGTGATGGAATTCAAGCGTGATAGTGTGATTGCTTTATATTTGGCTGGAAAACCACAGGTGGCTATCGTTAGAGCCATCCTGCATATAAATGTGAATAAATCTTTTGTTTCTCGCACCATTGCTTGTTACCGTGATGCTGGTAGTGTTGCATCGCGTTCAAAAAGTGGACGAAAAAAAAAACGGTTACAACTCCAGAAATAATCCGAACAGTGAAGGCCAGATTTGATCGAAATTAACGCCTGTGGTAGAAGAATTGCTAGTGAGCTGAACATATCGCGAGAACGGATGCAACACATTTTGAAAAATAACCTTGGACTAAAGCCATTGAAGTTCCAAAAAGAACAAGAGTTCACCGATGGACAAAAGAAAGTTAGATTGGAAGGAGCCACGGCGTTACTTCGCTTGCACGAAAGTGGCCAATTACCGAATTTGGTTTTCTCCAATGAGAAGCCATTCCAAATTGAGCAGTTTGTGAATAAACAAAATAATCGGGTTTACTTGCCAAAGAGGTCAGCTGAAAATTTACATCTGCGGTTGGCTACCAGAGCTCAAGCGCGGCCGATGGTAATGGTGTGAGCCGCCGTAACGGCCGATGGTCGCTCCCCGTTCGTATTCATCAATCGTGGGGTCAAAATAAATGACGAATATTATGGGGAAAATATCTTAAAGACAGTATTGAAGCCTTGGGCAGACCATGGACGTTCCAACAGGACTCAGCCCCACCGCACTCAACACGCGTCAACGAAGTATAGATTCAAAAAAAGGAGGCTTCTCGCTTCATTTCTATCTCACAATGACCACCAAAATCTCCGGATCTCAATCCGGTGGACTTTTGCGCCTGTGGCATTTTGGAGGGTAAGGTTCTCACTAAAAAATACAAAACTGTCGATCATCTTAAGACGGCGCCACTTTCGTGCAGCCTGCGATGGCTTTGTCGGCCGTTTCAACTCCATAATTCGTACCAAAGGTGGCCAATTCGAACAAATCTAAACTGATTTTAAAATTTTATGTAATTTCCAACATTTTTTGATTTTGAAGCCCTGTAGGTGTGCCAAATTTCACTACTCTACTATTACTCTTTCTATTTTTGGCCACTCGTTATATGGAATCGCGATAGAGTGCATCGTCAGACAAAAAACATTTTGTTTACACAAGAGAAACTGAAAGAGCTTGGCTATATAACTCGGATTGTGTGTTTCGTTTGTTTCGATCTTTCAAAACGTCTCTAAGTATTCTAAATTTAAATGACGGAGAGGCCTGCAAGACAAAAAATTTTTATTCTGAAATCAAGTTTTGCGTTTACAAAATCACCTAATTAAACATTGATTTACTTTTCTTTAAACGGCTAAAACCAGAATACCCTTAGAAACACAGGATATGCTAATTAAACGTTTAATATTTAGGTTTAGTGCTTTAGAGAACAAGTAAGAGGTTAGAATTGCTGTGGAACGGTACATTTCAATTACAATTACAAATATGCATATATACATACATAAATGCCGGTATAATCCTTCAGCCAGGATTACTACCTAGCTTCTCACACCACTTATGTTGTGTGTGTTAATTTTATACATGAATGGCGGGACCTACATGTATAAAATATTCGTATTTCGTTTTGTTGGATATGTTTGACCTAGGGTGTAAACCGTGGTGTCAGGTCTAACATGCCAACACACGATTAGACTACGGCGATTGGTAATTGGACTAATTTTATTTAATTGAACCATACACACACATTTCAATATTTCCTGACTATACTGCTGACCTCTGAACGCATGAGAACTATCAAAAAGAATCCTTAATACCTTCTCCTGAAGAAATGCTTTAAAGTCTGGAGAATTAAAGGGAATAAATAAAAATGTGTTCAAGTAACATTCGATTTATGACGCAAAACAAGCTCTCAGTTCGGATAAATAATGAAGTTGCGGCTCAGCAATCGCACTTGGGAATTTACGAATTTATGAATGATTACAGCAGCTCTGTGCTTGGTCCATTGTCCATTGATCAAAACAAAAATTGTTAAATAAATTTGATAAATACTTCAAAAGGCTTCTACGCTATCCTTTGGCTCGCTACCTGTTAAAATATCATGGGCATATTCTCATGAATGAAGGGAGATACAGCGGCTGTGATCGCTACAATCCAAATACATCCTAATATAAGCAACGTCGACCACTGAGCTTTGGTACCGACTGCGAAAAACTATTTATGAAATTTTTCGATTGTTTATTTATAATTTGGTATTGAAAAAAAAAAATTTGTTTCATTTTTATTTATTGACATTTCTGTCCATCAATTGATTAGTATGCGTAACATCTTCTGTGTGCCAAATGTAATGAATATTTAATTATTTTTTATAGAAAATATGTCAATGATCAGTTTATATTTAACCTTTGACAAGGAGATAAATTAGTTGACATAACTTTTGATATGTTAGCCATTTTTATTATATAATTTGTTCTCTTTCCCTTTTTTTGCTGATATATTATTTTATTTTTACTTATTATCTATGCATATCCATATACAGTCAAACTCGTTTATAATGAATTCTTGGTTATTACGTACATATTTTCAAGTTCCAACGTTTTAATAACAATTTTCATACAAAAAATTTCGTTTATTACGAACTAGTTTATAACGAATTTTCGGTTAAAAGGAACTACTTTAAATGGTCCTAGTAATTAAATTTCATGCATTTAACCTTTTTTATAATGAACCCTCAGAAAAAACTTTGAAGTGTGGCAATAGTTTTTACTTTTATTTATTATGGCAGCATTAAATTATAACTCAGCATCTTTAATCAGCTGATAGGTAAAAAGAATTAAAACCTATTTTTGGTTTTTAATAAAAAAAAAATTTTTTTTTTTTGTTTAATAAATGAAAAAAAAATTCTTTATATTTTATATTTCTTCTATGACTTTATCCCGTTTATTACGAACTTTGCCTATAACAAACTATATTTCCTAGTCCCACAGAGTTCATTATAACCGGGTTCGACTGTATATAAAAATGAATGTGTGTTTGTTTGTATATTTGTATGTATGTTTGAAAGTTATAGACGACTAAACGGCTGAACCGATTTTCTTGAAATTTTCACAATATCTTCCTGCATGTCTGAGAGGAGTTATAGGCTACCTTTTATTTTGACATTTCAAATGAGCGAGGTGCCACGCCCACATATGCAACATTAACTGCTATTGTAAGATAATAAAATGGGTATATTGAAAAAACTATAACAGCACGATACCTCAAATTTTGTACAAGCAACCTACAGTTTCAACAAAATAATTTTGGACAAAAATTGACAAACTAGCAACTGTGGGTGTGGCATCTTCCATATAAAGTAAATACGAAAATCTGTATATCTGAAAAACTGTAACAGCAAGAGTCCCCAATTTTTGTAGAAGTAGCTTTAGTTTAATTATAAATATTTTGACAAAAATAGGGAGTTCAACAAAAGCGGACGTGGCACTTTCCATATGAAGTAAGTACTTAAATCTGCACATCTAGAACACCAGAACAGTTAGACTGCTCAAATTTTGTACGATTATTTAAAGGTTTAATATCAATATTTTTTTTAAAAAATGGGCGATCAAGCATTAGGAGCGTGGCAAACTCCATATGAGCTTATTATTAAAATCCGCATATCTTGAAAACTATAGTCCCTAATTTTGTTTCCAGCTATAGTAGGTGGTGCCTCTCACGTGAAGTAGTTACAAAAATGTTTATATTCTTATCTACATATATGTATGTATAAAAATGAATGGGTGTTCATTTGCTGGTGGGTTTGTTTGAAGTCTGTAGAAGGCTAAACTGCTGGACCGTGAAATTAGTATATCTAAAAATATATAACAGTTAAACTCCTAAAATTTTATCGAAACTCCTTTAGTATCAATATGAAATTTCTTATATCTAGGAAATCATTATAGATAAAGTCATCAAATTGTACACGGACAACATTGAAATCTATACAATTGAAATCCATACAATTTGTGACAAATTTGCCGGACTAGCAATAAGAGCGAAACCCTTCCATAGAAATATGATACAAAAGTTCGTGTACATGGAAAACTATTACAGCTAGAATCTAGCATAAACCACGGGTTAGGGAAATAAATGAACTCTATTTTTACGAAAACGATTCCAATCAACAAGGTCAGGAACTGATGAGACAATGGATCAACGCGATGTACGCCGAAAGGGAGAAAGACTATGAACATCAACATCTAGAACTGCTGAGACACAAGATCAATGTGATGGACGGGTATAAGGAGAGAGGATACGAGCATTAATATCTAGAGCTGCTTGGACACTGACTCAACGTATTACTCGAATTCAGAGTTAGCGACGTAGAGCCACGACATTACTATCTATCGAAAGAGCTGTTGAGATATCTGAGGAGCACGATGGACGATTTATTTTGAATATTTTTATTTCATATCGATTGATGTAGCGAAGTACACTGGGTTTTAGCTAGTAGTAAAAAAAATAGGTTTTATTATAAAAACATAATTGAAATACAGTTCGAACAAAAATGACTATAAATTCATTGAAGGCCACTTGTTCCACAAAAGTCAAAGGTTAAAACTACAAAAACGTTTCAAATAATTTGTTTTCTTTTTCTGCTTAAAAATATTTTAATTTAAAATTTTATTTTTTGTTAATAACTTACACGTACAATCACAAATAAAACTAAAACAACAATATACACAAAAAAAAGGAATAAATATTATATTTGTCATATCAATATCAAAATGTTGAAATAAATTGAAAAATCAAGTACACCGCCGCTCACTTGATTAGATACGCATTATTTTTCTTAGTATTATGAAGATATTTGACTACTACGAGAGAACATTTGAACTTAAGCGTATAAAAATACTGTTGCCAACATTTTTTTCAGCCGACTGATATGTCTTTGGAGTCGGTTTACCAACCTAGTGTGACCACATACAGGTTGACTGATATGTATTGCAACTAACTTCAGATTTTTATCATTTGTAAACCGCTCGTCTGAAAGCTGACAGATTTATTCCAGTGACAGCTCATTTTATTATTCACAAGCTTACAAAAGCATTTTGATCTATTGCATCCAAAAAAAAAAGTTATTCGTAATGGAATTCAAGCGTGAGAGTGTGATTGCTTTATATTTGGCTGGAAAACCACAGGTGGCTATCGTTAGACCCCTGCAGCATGTAAATGTGAATAAATCTTTTGTTTCTCGTACCATTACTCGTTACAGTTATATTGGCAGTATTGCATCGCATCCAACACCAGAAATGATCCGAAATGTGAAGGCCAGATTTGATCGAAATCCACGCCACAGAGGTAGAAAAATTGCTAGTGAGCGCGAGACCGGAT
Organism: Sarcophaga peregrina; assembly: GCA_014635995.1. Classification (NCBI taxonomy): domain Eukaryota; kingdom Metazoa; phylum Arthropoda; class Insecta; order Diptera; family Sarcophagidae; genus Sarcophaga; species Sarcophaga peregrina. Next base: position 43,819,794 of record CM025789.1, read on the forward strand.
CCAACACATATTGAAAAATTAGTTTGGACTCAAACCATTGAAGTTCCAAAAAGTGTAAGAGCTCACTGATGGACAAAAAAAGTTAAACTGGAAAGAGCCAAGGAGTCCCTTCGCTTGCACGAAAGTGGCCAGTTACCAGTTTGTGAACAAACAAAATGATCTGGTTTACTTGCCAAAGAGGTCAGCTTAACCTGCTATTTTGATGTTATTCCTATATAAGATACATCTTGAATAGGAGTGGCCTTATAAAAAATACGAAGTACGAATTTCATAAACTAAGAACGCCATTACACGGACTTCAAATCAACGAACTTCTTAGGAAATCCATCTACAAAGGTACAGAAATTGAATTCCTCAATCTTAACAGACCTTTTCAAGTGCTCGACAGTGTAGATAGAAAACAAATTCAAACATTTTTTTTCATTCTCACATACAGAAACTGGAGTGTATTAGGCAATAAGAAAGGATAAAATGTGAAAAGTGCCCCACATAAACTCAATTTTATAACGTTAAGTTAACCTTAATTTATGAAGAAAAAAACTACAAAATAAAATTATAAAGAAAATGTAAAGTGATAGGCAAAAAACCAGAAATGATGGAACCTTTTTTAAACGTGACATGTGTTTGTTGTTCTTCCCTTGTTTGTGGGAGTGTATGTATGCTCTAATGGCGAATTTTTTTCCCCCTGTCGTTCGTTCGTTCAGTTTTCATATTTTCAATTTATTTTCATTTATTGTGAAACGTATAAACTGTGACACCTTTATGGAAAAATAACCGATTTTTGTGTTAAAAACTGAAAAAATAACTTGTATTTTAACATATATTGGGTGTATTTGTATTTTTATTTACAAACACCCACATCCACATATTTTTGTCCAGCTTTTAATACGAAATTTTAACCCTGTGTGGGGGGTAGTAAGTGTCCTTTTAGTTTAAATTTTTTTATATTCGTCATACGTTGCTGTTGTTGGTATTTGAGTTTTTTTTTTCATTTTTCTGTTTTATTGGTTTCCAATTTGCAACAATTTGAACCCAAAATATTTAAAAAGCAAAAAACTGGATTATTGTCAAAAATAAAGAAAAAGAGATAAAGCAGACAAATTTAAACGTGTCAAAATTAAAGTTGAAAAATAAAAAATAAAAGTTTTCTGTCGTTCGAAAAAAAGGTAACAAAAAAAAAAAAAAAATAAAAAAAAATTATGACAAAAATGCGTCAAAACATATGTGACTCGAATGGATTAAATTTTTATTACTTTATTATTCGTAACCTATTGACATTTGACACAAACAATATATGGCATGAATGAATGTGGATATGAACATCAAGAATGATTCGATAGAAAACTAAAGTTACTTTCGTTTTAAATTAGTTTATAAATTGGTTTTGTAGCATCGCCGATTATAAGAAACTCAAATTTTATTGATCTTCAACCAACCGTCAACCAAACCAGCCATTCAACATGGCAATTATTTTTCGCAACGTATAAAGGGCTCATTATAATATTTATTAATATTTATATCTCAGAGATCAGCAATAAGTATTCAAAACGATGAATAGATTCAAATCATACTTATAATTTCAGATACTTATACGCATTCATACTTACTTTAATATCATACTCATACTACTCACACTCACAGTTACAAGTACTCGTCGTAATCATACTTATCAATACGTATGATGTTATTGACTTCGACTTGTCGCTACTGAACATTTACACCAAGCACAAAATAAGTATGATTCGCGTACGAACAGTACTATATAAATGATCCGAAAAGTGAAGGCCAAATTTGATCGAAATCCACGCCGCAGTGGTAGAAAAATTGCTCGTTAGCTGAACATATCGCGAGAACGGATGCAACATATGTATATTGAAAAATGAGCTTGAACTAAAGCCATTGAAGTTCCAAAACGTGCTCACCGATAAGTTAGACTGGAAAGAGCCAAGGAGTTATTTCGCTTGCACATAAGTGGCCAATTGCCGAATTTGATTTTCTCCGATGAGAAGCCATTCCAAAATGAGCAGTTTGTAAACAAACAAAATGATCGGGTTTTCTTGCCAAAAAGGTAAGCTGAAAATTTACACCTACAATTGGCCACCAGAAATCAAGCGCCGCCGACGGTTCATCAACCGTATGAAGGCATGGGCAGATCAAATATTTCAGGCCGCAAATATGGACATTCCAATAGGACGCAGAGCTACCGCACTCAGCACACGTCAACCAAGAATGGCTTAATATGGAGGTTCCTCGCTTCATTTCTACTGCACAATGGCCACCAAAATCTCCGGATCTCAATCCTTCGGACTTTTGTGCCTGGAGCATTTTGGAGAGTAAGGTTCTCACTAAAAAATACCAAATTGTCGATCACCTCAAGACGGCGCTTCGCCGGGAATGGGCCAAAATATCGCAGAGCCACTTCGTGCAGCCTGCGATGGCTTTGTCGGCCGTTTGAAGGCCATAATTTGTACCAAAGGTGGTCAATTCGTACAAATCTAAACTGATTCTAAAATTTGATGTTATTTCCAAAATTTTTTGCTTTAGAAATTGAAAAATTAAAAAAAAATAGCGCTTTACTTTGTTGTAATATATATCAGTCACCCTGTATTGTATTTTATGCAAACATAAAGATAGGAAGTGGTTATAAAAACTTCTATATATATTGTATTAAATAAGAGAACAAGGCAAAAATACAACAACAAATTTAAGATGTGCTATTTTATCCAGAAACTTCAGAAACAAATACTTAGAAAATTACCAGAAGAGGACAAAGCAATGGTCAAAATATGCAACTAGTACACTTAAAGACATAAACAGTATTGGCCGGATATAAGGACTTTCAAAAAAGTTAGCATCACAATGCTTATAATACTTTCTAGTATCGAAATCCTGCAGCTGTGAAGAAATAATTGCGTGTTATTTAAGCTGATAGAATTCCATTTGTCTCATTGTCAACACTGAATTCGTATTCAATGGAATGTCGGCTGGTCGAAGAGACCTTTGATCAGTGGTAAAAAATGTTGTAATTTCGTGCACTCCCGTGCCACTCGAGATCTCTGAGAATGAATTGCTGAGAGAAATGTACCCTCTACAGACTTTATAGACATCGTCAAGAGTCCTATTCTAGAATTAACTAGGGAAAGAATCAAGAAATCGCCGTGGTGTAGTAGGTAGTGTACTGGCTTATTAGATGTAATGCCAGGGTTCGAGTTCCTGGCCTGACATCAAAATATGATACAAAAAGTATTTTTTCGGCGATTTCCTCTTAGCAGATTTCTGGCAAAAACTCGGAGAGTAAATAAAATTGCCATGAAAAGTTTCTCAAAAAATCTGTCGTTCAGAGTCAACTTTAAACTGTAGGTTCCGCGACTGATGTATAAAAATTAACGCACACAACGTAACTGGTGTGAGGAGCTAGTTTGTAATCCTGACTGAAGGGTTGTAATGACCAATTATGTATGTATGTATGCCCTGCTAATGCTTATAAGCGCGGAATTCTGGTATCGAAATCTTGCAGCTGAGAAGAAATAATCACTTGTCATTCAAGTTGATAGAATTCCATCGATGGAATGTCGGCTAGTCAAAGAAGTCTTTGATCATCTTCTTTAGCTCGGAGTTTTAAAAAAGGTTGTATTTTCGTGCCCTCCCGTACAACTCGAGATCTCTGAGAATGAATTGCTGAGGGAAATGGACTCGGAGAATTAACTAGGCAGAGAATCAAGTACTCGACTCGCCCGAGAACTGCACTAGGTCAGATAAGTAGCAGAGTTTTACTAGATACGGATCGCCTACATTAATGAATTGTAAACGCCAATCTCTGAGTATAAAAAAATTTCTATAACATATATCTATGCCCCAATTACATTAGCCTGCCCATGCACGAAATAATTCTTATTTCCATGCATGTAATAAATTTTCATCTGGTAAATTAATAAAAATTTGTATATCTGTCAAAATGGTTGTCAAAGTGAATATGATGATTGAAAAAAAAAATATCCTTTTTAAATGCAAGCCATTATAAAAACAAATTTCTACACTACAGGTGATAAAGTAACAAACAATAGCATTTTTTCAATTTGTTTTATAGTTTTTATGGTTAATAAAAAAAAAACCTGCAGAGAAAGCAAACAATGCTAAATTTTTTCACTATTATTTTCATATTTTATCACTAGATTATATCACAAATACAATTCAAAACAAAAGGAGAAAACTGTGCTTAACACAACTAATTTTTAATCAATTAAAGGACTAGTTTTTGTTAAAGTAAAATTCAAATAAATAACGGTATCATTTATTAATTACCGCTATGTGGTGAATTTAGTTTTTTTTTAATTTTTTTATATAAATTTTCGTTTTAAATTAAACCAACGACTGAATAAAGTATAGTCATAAGGTTTTAAGGTAATCTTTTAATGTATTTAAGCCAGTGAGAAAAAATGAATAAAATTCATGTGCTATCGTATGTAGCTCTTTAGCTTTATTTTTTTCATAAAAAAAAACAAATCTAACAGATAGGAAGACTCGCGGTCTTAAACCTGTCCCTGAAAGCGGTAGAAATTAAATATCAAAATAACAATTTGCTTATTAGAGATAATAAGATTGAAAAATCATGTATTTTTAAAAAATATGCCTTCCGTAAATCGGGCAAAATTCGATTAAATTTGAAAAGGAGTGGTTTATGGACCCAGTTAGTTATATAACTCATGGATCAAGAATTTCAAAACAGGTTTTCATACGGTTGGGTGTAATTTAAGGCCGGATACATTGGCGATGAAGCTAACTTTTTTTTAAATTGGAAAAAAAAAAATTATGTACATAAATCGGGCAAAATCAAGAAAACAAAAAACCTTGTGATAAAAAAGAACTAGTGGAGAAAATGGACGATATAGTTGGCGATATAGCCATAGTCACAGGTTTCTTTATGACCGAATATTACTTGGAACCAAAGATATAGGCACAAAAATATTTTTTATATAAACTGGGCAAAATTGTAAATGTCTGCATTTTTTTTTTTTTAGATAACGTGCACTTTTTATCGATGACTCAATATTTTTGGCCTTGACATGCAGTTTTTTGAGCGATTACTTGCATTTTGTTTATCGATAACTTGCATTATTTCGGATCTTCGCGCTATCCGTCTGTTTTGTATCAATTACAGTTTTAAACAATAACACCATCAAACGAAATATTTATTAAAAATACTTATTATTATTGGGAACGATTGCTGTAGACTGTCTAATGGTGAAGGTATATCACTGGCCATTTTATAGTCACCTAGCAGCAACTCGTTTCCAGGTCGTTCGCATCTTGATGTAGGGTGTTTGTCTTTCAATTGCTTCTTATCCCGTCAATTACAATATTGGTAAGTTTAAATCGAATATCCACAAACACTACTCCCTCTTTCCACGTTCCTATAACCTATTTTCCTACACCTGCACAATACTCTGCATGAGTAGAGGCCGTCCCCTGAAAGCTGGTGTTACAAAAAAAAAAAAAATATCCTGGGATACAAGTTCAAAGACAGCCCTGGAGCGTAAAAAGGCGATAACAATTAATTCTGCTATGAACGTATCAGTACCTAAACATCATGTAGTAATTGGAAATGAGGGAATGAATATAAGCAGATTGAGAACCCTATATCTTCAGTGAAAACAATAAGCTGGGAAAGTATGGGTGGAGAAGACGCAGCGCTGTAATATGACCAAGTACGATGAATTCGCCGTAGTCTAGTAGGTAGTATGTTGGCTTATTAGACGTAAGGCCACGGTACAAACCCTAGTTCAGAATTCACAACGAAATATTATAAAATATTTATGCGGCGACATCAGAATTCTGACAAAAACCCTGAGAGTAAATAATATTGCCATGAAAAGTTTCTCAAAAAAATTTGTCGTTCGGAATCGACTTTAAACTGTAGGTCCTGCTCCTGATGTATAAAATTAACACACACAACATGAGTGGTGTTAGAAGCTAGGCTGTAATTCTAATTGAAGGATTGAAGTGGCCAATTATATATTTATGTATGGAGGAAGAATTAGATAAATTAGGGATCTAAAGAAGAACTAAAACTAAGTACTTTAATGAATACTCCGGATTACACGTATACCTCAACCATATTGGCATAATAGAAAATAATGAATAGAGGATACGAAATGATGTTACACTTTTTCTGAAATTTTCAGCTTTCGTAAACTCGAGATTCCTGTATTTTACAAATGATAATATGTAATTGATCATTACAAGCCTTTAGTCAGGATTAGGACCTAGCTTCTCACCTTGCTTGTTAATGACAATATGTGAGGTAAAACTCGTCTCAGCGGACTGGACTAGAATAAGTTTGCGCAAGCAACACACTTTATATAAAATGTAAGGTGGTGTTACTAATGGTGCGCGCACAAAAAGTCTACATTACAGGTATGACACCCTTGGCTAGTCCCCTCTCCTTTACTCTGCCTATATATCTAGCTCATACTTATTGTTACATCACAAGCAAAAAGAGATTCGATAATTAAATAAAGTAAAAACTTTAAATATTCAAAAGAAACCATTTGATCGAATGCCTAAAATTTCGGTTTTCTTCTCGAAATAAAAAGAAATGGAGAAGGTAAAAAAAAAAATAAAATGGAGAAGCAATCGTAAGGAACTTTGATTACAAAACTTCTTACATGGTTTTGTGGATTTTTTGGTTTTGGAATGTTATTACCCCCTCCCCCCACATGTACATTGCATTTGCAGCATTCAGCATTCAAACACTCACTACAATCATGATTTATCAATGCAACTTTTACAATTTTTTCATTTTTTTTTTTTGGTATTTTGCTGCCAGTTTGAAATGTTGGTTGTAACTGTTAAACTAAAATGTGGTTTTTCTAGAGATTATGTTGAGCGTAACTTTACTGCGGTAATTTTAGATTCGATAAAGTGTTACCTTCAGAAATTGTTCCTTAATGCTAATGCCATCTATCATTTGATATCTTCTTATCCTGATGCAAGGATATTCTACTTGTAATATGAATGCTCTCAGGTAATACGTAGATGGTAGCCGAGAAGAGTAAGAGAAAAATAAAATTTACAAAGATATCTTGTCTGCATACACTCATATGTGTATGTATGTATATGTAAACAGTTTATCGAAATATAAATTCGGAAATTAAGTCAAGTGTATAAAAAGAGAGGAATTTACTTTGATTTTCATCTGTATTCTCTTGCTTATAATGCAATAGAAGTGTGCATGTATGCATCAGAGGTTGAGAGAGTGTTTGTAAATGTTTTTGTTGAATTAAAATAATGTATGGAAACGAAATGAAATTGTCTTTCTAATTAGAAACTAATTTTGAAATTGATTTATTTGGTTTATCTCATGTCAAGTGTATAATTTGATGTTTATTTTCGGGTCTGGTTTTAAACTTACAGTGGCCAACCGAAACGTTTATATGTAAATATTTAAAATGGCAATTTGAAAGAAACTTAGTATACACTTATCGGCTGATTTAAGATGTAATTTTAAAATTAAACAACATTATTATTCCATAATTTGTTGCTACTTTGTAGGTAATTCCTTAACCCTATACGGTTACTCTTCTATTTTGTACATTAAGGCTACTCTTCCTTGAAGTCGAACGAACACTTTCACCCTAATTGGTTACTGTTCGTCGAATCGACGAAGTTAATTTACACTTTATCAAATAATTCTGTTATGTATGGCCAAATGTTACTCTTTTTATAAACAATGTTGATTGATTACGAAAGCTTGTAGTGATTAAACGTACCCGTGGATGGTCATTTTTGTACAGTAAGGTTACTCTTCGTCAAATAGACGAATTTTTTTACATCTATTGACTACAAGCTTTTAATATCAAATAACGTTGTTGAAAACAAGAGCGAAATTTGGTCAAACATAAAAGAGTTATACGATAAAGTGTAAATGAGCTACGTCGATTCGACGAAGACTACCCGTCCTGGGTTAAAAAATTTGATTTTGCCAAGCTCTTATTCGGTCATATTATTCTTACCTACATATTAGAAGTAAGCACAAGACATATAAAATTGCACATTACTGCATTTTTCTCAAGATCGAATATTGATTGTAGCTGCAAATATGAATAAGTGTGAAGCAATGATAGAGTACAAAAGAACAATTGCACTCGTAAACTTTTGTACACTAGTATAAAAGAGAGTTGTGTGAAGAGTGCAACAAAAATATTTTACTCCTCATAGAGTCACAACATGCATTTCTTTTTTTGCTCTCGGCAACCTCTGCATCTTCGTCGACGCCAGCATTGCCAGTAACTTTTTTAAACTTTTTATTTCTGGGGAAAAACCTTTCTTTACAGTACTGATATTCATACGGCAATACTGAAAATGTAGCTTCAGTAGTAAAATATGCTCTTACAACACAAAGCGTAGTTCCGTTACTTCACAGGCAAACGAGTGCTGTTGTATACATTGGATAAATGAGAAATACATATTTTAGTGCACTCGTAAAATCAAGAGCAACAGAAAAAAGTACACTACAGTATTGCATTTGGTGAAGGGTAAGCTAGCAGAATGTCTTTCGCCCACCCCTAATACATACATACATAATTGATCATTACAACCCTTTAGTCAGGATCACGATCTAGTTTGTCACACCACTTATGTTGTGTGCGTTAATTTTTATACATGAGCGATGGAGACCTTCAGTTTAAAGTCCATTCCCAACGACAGAGTTTTGAAAAACTTTTCATGGCAATTTTATTTGCTCTCAGAGTTTCTGCCAGAAATCTGCTGAGAAAAAGTCGCCGACGAAATATTTTCTCATACATTTCGTTTAGTTGGATATGCCTGACAAGAGGCCTCACATCTAATAAGCCAACTCACTGTCTACTGGACAACGGCGACTACGACTTTCTCTTTTTTCTTAATCTTACTTATTTATTCTTCTTATTCTTATTTATTTTTTCAGGATTACAATCGAGTTTTTTACACCACCCATTACTGGCGGAACTAGCAGTATAGATGTCGTCTTCGAAGACAAATTTGGCAATCTTTTCGTGGTATTTGCTAAAAGATTGCTGAGAGGAAAACATCGAATAAGCATTTCTTCCATACTTCGCATTGTTGGAGATGTTTAAACTGGCTTTTGGACCATAGCCTCAAAACTAGCTATGGTAAATAAAAGAGCAGCAGTTAGAGTAAATAAATTTGTCATGAAAAATTACTCAAAAAGCTGTTATTCGACTTTAAACTATAAATCCCGCTGCTTAAAAATAAGTCAACATACATAATAATTGGCCATTACAACCCTTCAGTCAGGATTACGACCTAGCTTCTCACACCACTTATATTGTGTGCGTTAATTTTATACATGAATGGCGGGACCTACAGCTTAAAGTCGACTCCGAACGACAGATTTTTGAGAAGCTTTTCATGGCAATTTTTACTCTCAGAGTCAGAGCCAGAAATCTGCTGAGAGGAAGCCGCCGAAGAAACATTTTTTCGGTTTGATGTCTGACCTGGGATACGAACCCGGGCCTTTTGTCTAATAAGCGAGCACACTACCTACTAGACCACAGCGACTTTCAAAAAATAAGTCAACACCCACAATAAAAATGAAGTGAGAAGCTAAGTTGTAATCCTGACTGTAGTTACCACCACCAGTATAGTATATTTGAAGTATATTTAACGAAAATTAAATTTAAAAAGAAACTCAACTTTCTCCCCTTTGGAGCATTTCACCCCACTGTAGTTTATTTATACAGCAAATCAACAATTATTTCTCAACAAATTGCTTAAGTTGTGGTTTGTTTTTACGATACTTTCTAATCTAAATAATAAATCAAATACCAGCTATGAATTGTATCTTAATTTGAAATATTTAAAATAATTTGATTATTGCATACATTTCCCAAGGTTTGTAGAGCGCATTTGAAGTTGGAAATTTAATAAATTTGTTGTATTTGATTAATATTATTTGAATTACATTGTATTTGAAAACATAGGAACAGAATTCAATTTTGTTTATTAAAAGGAGACTAAAATAAAGTAAATTCTGATGCAAATATTTTAAAACAAAATTGAAAGCGATGACATTGTAAGGCAAAAGTTATAAAAAAATTTAAAAAAAATCTGCAATAGAGCGATAATACAGAAAAATAAGGCAAAACTTTATTACAAGCTATCGTGTAGACAATTTACCAAAACTTGGTGGTTTTTATTCAAAGAAATCCTAGGGCAGATTTTATACTACATGCGAGAACATACGCAGAAGTTTTAGTGACAATATACTTACTTAATTGGTCATTACAACACTTTAGTCAAAATGACAACCTATCTGTTCACACCACTTATGTTGTGTGTGTTAATTTTATCAACGAGCTGAGAAACCTTTTTCATAGCAATTTTATTTCACTCTTAGAGTTTTTGCCAGAACACTGTTGAGACGGAGTCGCTCAGGCAAATATTTTATTGACATTTATCTTATTTGTTGCTTGAGATGTTTGAACCACAGCCAACATGCTATCTACTTAAACTCCATAAACTCATATGGACAAATATTTCTCCGGCGACTTTCTCTCAGCAAATTTCTGGCAAAAACTCTAACTACCTACCATTTTAGTTATTAAAATATGTTGTAGTAAACAAAGCAGAAGTTCTAGCAATACTTTTTGTTTAATTAGTGAAGCATAGTTTCCCAAAATACTTACCTGATTCTCTGTAGGTTTTAAGATCTTAGTTGGCCCAACCCTTATGGTAAAGTGATGGAAATTTGCATCTTCAGCTTTCAAATCATAATTATCGATTACATATATACATACCAGAGATCAACAATAAGTATTCAAAACGATGAGTAAATTCAAGTCATACTTATAATTTCTGATACTTATACGCATTCATACTTATTTCGGTATCATACTCAAACTACTCATACTCAAAAACGGAAGTACTCGTCGTATTGATACTTAACGATACGCTTAATGTTATTGACTTCAATTCGTCTCTACGCAACATTTACACTAAGCACAAAATAAGTATGATTCGCATACGAACACTACTACACTCACAAGAAGATTGTGTCTATGCTTTGCTTTTTGTCCTTGTCTTTCCTTTCTTCTTTGGCTGTAAATTTTGATGAATGATTCGAGCCACTCGAATGACTTGTAAGTATTTTAAGTATTTTTCTAAATTTATGAATCAGAATGAATAGGCTTATGAATCAAACATATTTCGGATGTTGTGAGTTTAATGTCAACATTGTACTCATACTCATTGCTACTTATACTTATAAATCAATGTTGTATCAAGTACGAATGAATCAGAGTAGTTGAATTTGAATTCATTCATACTCAAAATTACATGAGTGCTTATGAGTAGCAGAAAAACGATTCATTGCTGATCTCTGGTACGTACATAATTACTCTTTACAACTCTTTAGTCGGGATTACAACCCGGCTTCTTACACTACGTATGTTGTGTGTGTGAATTTTATCCATGTATGGCGAAACCTACAATTTAAAGTGGATTCTGGAGGAAAGACTTTTTAGAAACTTTTCGTGGCAATTTTAGTTTTGCGCTGAAGAAATATTTTTTTATATTCTGCACAAATTTAAAGAAAATAAATGAAAACAATAATAAAATTTTAAATTCCTTTCCATAACAATAAAAATAACTTAAGGGTTTAACATTTTGTCATTTATATCCGGCAGTTGCCTTAAAAATTTTCAACCTGTTTCTCTAACCGTACGTAACCTTTTAGAAAAAAACAAAAATTTTTTTATTTGTTGTAAATACTTTCAACATGTTTTATTTTTATCATATTATTGTTTTTCGTTGTTGCTGGAGTTTTTTTTTTTGATTTTGATTTTTGATAACAAGGAAATCGTATTGGAATCACTTACAGATATTTACCCTGGATATCTATCCTAACTTGTCTTGACTGGCAAGGTATTTCGTTTTTTTCTTTTTTTTTTTTTTGTCTTGTATTTTATTTCATTTCTTATTATTTTTCTTATATTTCTTGCTTGTCTGTTTTTTTACGTGGCACAGTCACAGTCCTGTACGTAAGTATATGTTGCGAATGTGTATATGTACATACATACATACATACATACGTACGTATACATTTCCAACATATTTTTCTAAGGAAATCGGAAATTATTTTACATTATTGTTTGGTACACAATGTGTCAGGATGTATACCGTTAACATTATACAGATGACTTGTAAACTCAAACTTAAGATGGTATTGGTAGAGAGCATTGAGAGAGCGACAGAGAGACATAGACAGAGAGATTACAAAGTAAAATAATAATACATTTCAGTCTTATTGTTTATTTGTTTCATTTTCCTTTCGCTCTGTCATTGTTTTTCTTCAGTGTTTGTAGTTTTTGCCATCAACCACTTACACATACATACATATACACACTTACTTAAAACAATACTCATCCAATATTATAGTTTTTTTGTTTTGCAGCCATTGTTGCTATAATTTCGAAGCGCACTTGTGTACGTACGTCACATCGTATTGGGAATGTATTTTAGTTTTGTGCATATACTTGTGTATGGTGAAATAAAATTTATTGTTTTCAATTGAATGCAAACACAATAACACATTGCTACACACATACATAAACATTACGTTTAGTGTGAGTTTGAATTTGAGTATGTATGTATGCATTTCCTATTATTTTCTATTTATAACAATCACTTTAACAATAGTCACACGCAATTTCAATGTGACTTTCATACAGTCTTTGAAAGAAATATGAGCTCTATTCGTTGTTTTTTCAGTTCAATACATAAACCGCATGAACTTAGGGGAATCGGACCATGCAAAATGCCTCAGAAAGTTTTTAAGAAATCGTAAATCAGCAATTGTAGCTCTCAAAAAAATCTCTTCAAAAATTCTTCTAATAGTTTTACACTATTAACCCTGGACGATTACTTGTCGTCGAAGCGAGGAAGCTCATTTACACTTCAACGAATAACTCTATTATGTTTGACCAAATTTCACTCTAGTTTTCAACAATGTTATTTGATAATAAAAATAAATTTTTTTTGTTCATCGATTTGACGGAGATTAACTTTACTGTACCAAAATGACGATCCAGGATTAAAAAAATGTGCGCCTCGGGTACGTTTAATCACTAAAAACTTTCGTAATCAACCTACCTTGTTTATAAAAAGTGTGAAATTTGGCCATACATAAAAGAATTATTTGATAAAGTGTAAATGAGCTTCGTCGATTCGACGCGAATAATACCTAAAATTCCGAAAAAAACACATTGGCTAAAGCCAGCGATATGTCGATATCCTCTGTAACTCCTGTAATACTTCATTTAGATTTTTTCACTTTATCAATATTTTCACCGGATATTGATGTGCTGGGGCAGCCAGGGCTGTCGTCTTCATTTGAAATTCTGTGAAAAGCTTGCGCCAACTAAAGCATTATCAAATTCAGAATGGAAGGAATACCAAAAATCTTTACCCAATATTTTATAGATTCTCAAACTTGAGTTTACTCAACGATTCCAGGAAAGTGATGGAAACTAATATGCAGTGGCTCAAAAATACGTAGTGGCTGATGAATTAGTCTGGCAATTAACGATTCTATATTTATGTATATATTCTATGTCTATGTGGAGTATAAGGAATCCCAAATGCATAACAGTGATGGGCTGCCTTCAGACTTCGTAATTGTACAAATACTTTCTGCTAAGGAGCGCATGCATATGAATCTCTTCATTCGCTTAATGTAGGCTGCCTGTATGAAATCCAGCCTATCGTCAATTTTTGATTATGTTGGGGAAATTTACATGTTATCTTAATTGGCTATAAAAACCATTAGTGTGGACCTGGCTTCCCACACCACCGATATTATGTATATTAATTTTTAGCTATGAGTTGCGAGATCTACAATTTGACAATTTTATTTACCCTCAGAGTTTTTGCCGAAGAAAGTTTTTTTTCGTATTTCTTTTGAACCGAAGCCTCATGTCTAATAAGCCAACACACTACTTAGTAGACTACGGTGACTTCTCAGTGCGCATATAGTGAACTTAAATTTGTGATGAAGTGTTTTAATGCCTCCCTCTTTGCTAAGATAACGGCATACGTTCGAGATACACAGTTGCGTTTTCGCAATTCGAAACAATTGTGTATTGTGAAGGTGACTAATCGCACATTAAAATTTTTAAAAGTGGTTTTAAATCTTAATGGGGTTTTTTAAGTATTTGAGATCTTTTCGCTAGATGTGCAGAGTTTGGTGATACGGCTGAACCAATTTTCTTGAAATTTTAGCTGCACCTACCTGTATGTCTGGAAGGAACTATAGGCTATATTTTATTTTAATATTTCAAGTAGGCGTGGTGCCACGCCCACATGAGAAATAAGTATTTAGTAAACTACAACAGCTAAAGTCTTCAAATTTTGTATGAATGACTGGGACGTATATATGAAAAAAATGAGTGGATTTGCTATAGTGGGCGTGTCACCTCCCATAGTCTATATATATAAAAATTAATGATTGTATGTACCTTATAGAATCGTAAACTATCATCTTATGACCTTTAGAAAAGTTGTTGCGCATAAGCGGGGGTAGGTTTCTAAGTTGATATGAATAATTTCCGGCAGATGGCGCCTATGAAAATTACTTAAAATCAATTAAGTCGTAAATTGTGCATTTAATCATGTTATGATCTTTAGTAAAGCATGAGCCGACGAAGATATTTATGTTGGTATGACCAATTTCCAATAGGTAGTGCCACTGAAAATTACTCAAAATGAATTAAATCTTAAACTGTGCACTCTTTAACAAAGTTGTTACGTATTGTAATTGGTGCGATTAATTTCCGATGGATGGCGTCCATTGAAAATTATTCAAAATGAATGACAAGCAATTGGTCGACCTACACCCCAAGCACGAAAGAAAAGAGCATTACGAGCCTCAGAATCAGACGGGCACTGTGACTAGAAAATCTTTCGAGTATATGCCGCTGAGACCCGTTCGCATGAACCACTTGAACAACTAGAAGTGAGATTAGAAACTGATCGAATGCATACTACTCAGGACAATCGGAAACAATATTATTGAAATGATTCAAAATTAACTGGACATTTGTGTAATGCCATTTCCTTCAAATTTATTTTAATTGGGATCGCAGCAACACGTGCAAGGTCCAGCTAGTACTATATAAACTTGAAGTTTCAATATCTTTTGCCGTGATTCGTATGTGGCTAGTTCATTATTATGAAGTTGCTTGAAGACGATGAAGAGCCAAGGTTATTAAAATATCATGGCTAACTAAATAATTATTCAAAAATTTACGATAATCGTTGAAGATTAAAATTAACTCGAATGTAAATTTTCTTTTTTTCATCTTCTATGTGCCGTTCATTTAATTACGAATAAATTTTTTTAAAATATTCTACGAGTATTAAATTGAATTTGTTCTTATTTTCTCTGTGCCCATGACTTTGGACCGCACTGTTTACCGTTTAACAAAGTAAACGTAACGGTTTTGCTGTTTTGCCAATACAAACACACTTAAATGTGCAAAAAAGCACACATTTTTATATTTGCTTTATTGCGTACGAGTACATATGAATTGAATGTGAAAAAGTTGCGTTTGTTGCCATTGTACGGCATGGGTCCGTGTGTGTGTGTGTGGCTGTTAGCTACGTACACACATATATGTCGCATAAAAGTAAAGTATATTAACAGTTCACGTTACCTAAATTGACAGGGCTAAAGTATATCGATGTTTTACGAAGTATTTTTCATTTCTTTCCCTTTTATGTACTCTTTTGCACTCGCTCTCTCACCATTGAAGAGGAAAAAAAAAATATGAAATAAAATGTTACCGGGGTCGTTTTGAGTGTGTGAAAGCGTGTCTAACGCTTAGTGTGTGTTTATGTCCTTATGAGTTTTATGTATGTGAGTGTGAGTGTAGTGTGTGTGTTTGTTGGTTTGTGTCTATTTGTGTTAATAATGTGCAACACATTAAGTCTTACAATTCGGTCTATAAATCACATACAATATTGCCCCTGGAGCAATATCAACAGTATGCAGCTAATGTACACCAACAATAACAACAACAAATATACTATAACATATAATTTGTTGTTTATGGTTGTTGTTGCTGTTTCTACTTTTGTTAATGTTTTTTTCATTTCTGTTTCACTCGTACGAAAGGTTAATGTTGTTCTGTTGTAGGTAGGTAGTCCTACGTTATTTTATATTTTTTTGTTATTTTTCTTTCTATTTTTTGCCAGTCGCTATGCCTTACAATAATGTTTTCACATAAATATTGATATTATTAGTCAATAATAAATTAAATTATAGCCGTATATTGTATTTAAAGACAATGGGTGGTAAAATAATTAGTATTGGACTGTTTTGTTTCAGCTACAGAGCGTTCTGTAATAACCGGTCATTGGAAATATTAATTGTGAGTGTTTGTTTTTATGACTCGTAGATTGATTCACTGAATTTGAAAAGGTTTTTCAGTTATAAAGCAAAATTATTTACGTCAATTATAATAAATGAGTTTAAAGGGCTATAAAAGTTTCCATTTCGATTTATCGTACTCCATTAGCTTTATTTCGGTCCTAGTCACTGAACTTTTTTTATCAACTCTGAATTGTAATAGCACTCTGCGACAAAATAAAAAAAAAATTTAAGTACACCCGCCTAATGACATAGTGTAGGTTGTGAGTTTTATTGAGTAGATCTTAAAAATATTTTTTTTTATATTTTTCGAACCCTCCAAATTATTTTTTTGGACTTCACGCATAAATTTCTGGATTACTCAAACATTTCTTATCCGATTTCCAGTATTTATAGATCGTTGTCGTTTTTTGTCAAATAAAACAAGTTTTGGGGGGTTCGAAAAATATTAAAAAGGAATGTTTGAGTTTTACCCAACTAACTGAACACTTATCCACTTATGTTGTGTGTCTCTTAGTTGTATCCAAATGTATTAAACCTAAAGTTTAAAGTTGACCGAATAACAACTGATTTGTAAGAACAACAGAGTCTTTGCAAGAAATTTGTAGAGAGAAAGACGCAAAAAAATATTTTTTCATATTTCGTTTTGTTGGACATATCTGATCTGAGGAGGTTTGAAACGTGGTCTTACTTCTAATAACCCAATACACCTACCTACTAGTCTATAGCGACTGCTATCCTATGCTTACTATCACTACCTATGGCTAGTATACATCTTTAACTCCCACTCAGATTGCTTATCGTACTAAGAACTGGGCAGTTAAAAAGGAGGTACTCGGTATACTGTAACTCCTTATTATCACAGCATACCCTGCAGTACCCTCCGGCTACACTGATAGAAATCCAATATGCAGTCTTAAACTAGATTTGTCTAAATTTAACAGCAAAACTTATTCTAACACTCTCTATTGAAGGCAATAGTCTATAGTCCAATTTTTTCCCTCAACGCTTCTGCATCGTCTCGCTGACTTATTTACGGATAAGTCCGTGGAAGAGGTTCGTGGAGGACTAACTATTAAGTTTGTTCGTTTCATTTGTAGAACCAGCAGAGGCAAGTTCGATCTTGTCTAAAGGTTCTATCAAAGGAACTCTTTGCAATCATAAATCGGTAGTAATTTACACACCATTTTGATGGCCTCCTTACTCAGTTCATATACTTAGAAGACCACTAGAAGTTCTTATTCTACAAACTCCAGTATATCTTTCTATATCTGGGTAGTGTGTTAATAGAGACCAATACAGATAAAGATGTTCGAAATGGTATGAAGAAGGAACTTGTTGCATATGAAATAGGGAACTCAATTTACAACGTTTTTCTTTATGCTCTTTCACAGATACAAGACCTGTTTTGTTTACAGAAGAAATGCATTTGCGTATAAAAAAAATGTATCAAATTTTTCACCCAAAAGCAGTATGTACTAAATCTGAACTGATATTGTGGTAAAAAAAACTGGAAGTACCCAAAAAACGAAGTTTTAAAAAATTTTTGGACAAAATTTCAATAACATCGGATAACTAAGTCGTACAGTCTATGTATCGCCAGAAAAGAAAAAAACTTTACCGACTAACTAAGGCCAGTGTAAATGCAGTTCCTAATCTTTGAACGCCAAACAAGGCAAGAAAAATTATATAAAATATGAACAGGTTCAATTGCATGTAATTTTATTTTTGAGAATAGTTGTCTCCTAACAAACATAATCGTTTTGACCACAGCAATATATTGCAATGTCCTGACCATGTCATTAACATTTCAACTCTTTCAAAATAAAAAGAATGATTCATTTTTGGGTTTCCATTTTTTGACACTGGATTCTAATATTTTTTTCCTTTTAATTTTAAAACAGTAACAGCAAACTACTAATGCTGGAATGCTTTTGGAACCTGTAGTTTATGGCAAATTAACTTTGTGGCTGTTGAAACAAAAGTACTTTATTACTGAAACTAGTTAGTATGCATTGCTTAAATTCTCATACACACACATACACATTGTACATTCATACAATTTACATACAATTTCACAAATAATACAGAATTCACAATATGAATGAAACACACTTAAACAAATGATAGTACACAGTCGAAAAATACACGTACGTACGTCTGTACACACAAAACATTTGAATACAGTGCCATAAGTACACAAAGTTGTAGAAGTAATGAATGAATGAATGTATGAATATATGGCATGAATAAAGGAGGAATGTGTTGCTTGCTACACATTTTTATATTGTATTTTAAAAAAGGAGCCTGTTGCAAGTGGAAAAACAAAAATATAAAAAAAAGGAATTTAAAAAAAAATAGGTTAACATATGACCACTAGAGTAGCACTAAAGTTACAATTTAGCAAAACTAGAAATACAACTGCAAACAAAAAAAATGTAAGTTTCCATGTGCTTGTCGGTTTTTAAAACAGTAGTGGCTACTAATATGAAATCAGAAGAAAATAATATATGCAGCATTGGATGAATACATTTACAATGGCATTGTGGTGCAGTGGGTTTTATTACAAAAATGTTTAGACAAAGTCCAAAAGCGACTGTTAAAATGTTTCTAAGCGTTTAATAATTCCTTCAGTAGATATATAATCAGGATTGTAAGTGAAGACGGTTCTCAATCTATCAGCTCATATTTTTAAAGTTTTCTTTGAGACAAACAATTTGGCTCTTTTTATTACTCTACCTCCACTAGCCATTCTCTTCGAGTTTTGAGAGATCAAACAGAACCATTGCCTAACTTTGGCTCTTGATATTAAGGAAGTCAGCTTAACTGCCCGCTCATTTAATATTTCATTGAATATTACCCTTTAGATAGGAGTTACGATAACACAAAACTGGAATCATAAAGACCAGCAGCGTCTAGAGCTCATTAATTTCATTGAAGAATGATTTTATTTTCTGGATTGTCGTAGTCTAGTAGATCGAGTGTTGGCTTATTAAATTATATCTCTGAATTTCCATCTCAAATCTGATATCTTTAATAAAAAATATGCAAAAATATTGCCTTCAGCCTTCTTTTTTTTGGGAAAAAGTCCACTGAAACTATGAAAAGCTTCCACCCAAGACAATTAACTGTAGATTCCGGCATGCTTAAAAGCTAGAAGGTAGTTCAGATTTAAGGAATTCAATGAAATCAAATTGGAAATGTTCGGGAGCAAAGTTTGTTTCCATTTGGAAGGATACATAAGGAAACAAAGTTGCCACAATTTTCAACTTGCTGCCGATATGTTGTAAAGTGTCTACCTTTTCTTGAATAATTATTGTTATTATTATTGTGTATAGGGTCTTTTTCATGTACATTTTATCTCTAAAATTGAAATCAACACAAATGTGTGAGATGTAATCGATGTTTTTTAAACTGAATTATTGATGCCATTATATGTGGCACATAACAACGTTCAAATGTCCACCAAAGGCGCGTCTGGAATGTTTAATTTTCGACGACACTGGCCCATAAATTTTATCGATCGCATGGGTTTTATTGACTTTGTGGCATGTGTATGCGACATAAAAAACTTCATCATACTGCGTAACGAGATTAAATCGCATGATCTCTTCGACCAATTAACATCATCGCCACGTAAGATGACCATGCCCTCAAATCGCTTGTGCAGAATATTAAATACGGCATGGGCTTGGGTATCCAAGTAGTACAATTGAGGCCAAAAGAAGTTCTTAACCCATTAACGCACAAAACAGTATTTGGAGTATTTCTATTGATATGAGTACTTTTACTTTTTTTTAAGGGTTGTGGGGGCCTCTGTAGGGCATGAATACTTTTGTACCCACTTCGGCATAAGTGTGTTCTAAAATAAAATATTTTTTCTTTTTGTTATATGGCGGCTAGTCAACATAGTTAAGCTATTTTTGAGAATTTTATTGAAAATAACACGTTTGTGACAATAATAATCTTGACAAGAATGATAAATTCGCCAAAATATCTTCATTGAACAATGCACTGAATAAAAGGATCATACAATTTGGCATCTTTTCCTATAGTCTTTCTGTGGATGAACAGATGATCCCATATTATGGTCGCCATTTGGCTACAAATACTGGATGTTGGCTTCCATGACAGGATATTGTTATTCATGTTTCCCATATTCTGGCGCTTCTGCTAAAAATAAGGCTGACTACGGCCTTGAAGAAAACGTGGTACTACGACTATTATTAGAGAATATTTTAGATCCAAGTCAACATAATGTTGCATCAACAATTATCGTTTGCGAGTCCACGGAAAAAAGTGGTATTGACTATTACTCACTAACGCTATTGACGCAACTATGGTAAACGCATGGAAATTACTCTGCTTGTGCTGTTGATGTGAAGGTTTGCCACCTATGAGCCAACTCGATATTCGGATTAGAGTTTGTTGAAGCGTTGGTAAAAATCGTGAAATTCGACACCGTGATGGAAAAGTTGTCGCAAATACGCAGCAAATAGCAAAACACACTGACAAATTTGACCACATGATTGATAAAATTGAAAAACGCGGCCGCTGTTCGCAATGTGGTGGAAAAATAGAGTACGGTTGTACCAAATAGCGGTTTGAATGTGCATCCAAGTGACTTTTTTGCACAATTTCATGCCGGAACCACCAAAAATATAAAAGAATAGAAAAAAAAAATTATTTGAAGTTTCTATTTGAAATTCATTTTTAAAAGTTTTATGAAAAGTATTTCATACCAATGCCTAAGTGGGTATTTTTATATCCATGTCATTTCATCGCTTCTGTAGCCTAGATAAGTAGACCAATTTAAGTGAAAGTATTTTTATCGTGTAGAGGATATATTAATATTACATAGTATCTAATGGTTATTCTGACAATATCATCCATACATATTCCACAGAAGTGCTTTCTACAAAATTTTGATTTTGAAAAATTCGTGATCTTTGACCTTTCTTCTGTCATCCAAAATATGTGAATATCATGCCTTACAAATTTTTTTTAAGTGTTCTATGTTTTCTTTATTCGTTCTTAAGAAAGGTTTGGGCTCTCGTTTAGTTGGGTCAAGATAGGATTTTTTAAAAAAACTTCTATTTTCGGGTATTTTTCTACCCATTCGGCGTTAATGGGTTAATCATCGACCAATAGTGCTCAGATTAGATAGTGATGACCTGGTAAACGTTGTTATTAAAGAAAACCACACCAAGCAATTACTTTTCGCAATGTATTGGATCTCATTAAGATTGATCATTCTAAATTCGATATTTTTGTTTGTTCATGTAACCATTCATTTAGAAGTCACCTCATCGATAAAGATGATTATTTGACAATTTTTTACAGTCAGTCGCCAACATCTTCAAAGTCCATTCAGCAAAGTTTGTGGTCGTTGTGTTGTGTTGTTGAATGCTGTTGTATTTGTCCATGGGGCATGGCAAAACAGATTAAAGAAATACCAACTAATTTGACAGATACAACTTCTACAAGATAGCTGTAATCAAGTTCTAAAGTTCGGAAATATCTTTTGCAAGACCCAATACAATAGTTTTTTTTTTTTTTTTGATTAACAGAGACCGCTCTCGTGCGACAAAATGAATACTCTACGAGATGCTGATTTTACCCGTACTCCTTTATGGCGTAGAGGCATGGATCCTATCGAGAACTGATGCATCAGTCTTGAGAGTATTCGAGAGAAAAGTCCTACGTAAGTGCGAGCTGGGGATGATTTTCGCATCCGATCCAACAGTGAGCTGTATGTGCTCCTCAAGGACATAGATGTTGTGCAGCGTATTAATATCCAGCTGCTGCATTGGCTCGGCCATGTCGTTCGAATGGAGGAGGATGCTCCGGCGAAACGGACTACCTTGTATCCGTTGGAAAGACCAAGTCGAGGAACTCTTGTCATCGATTGGTGTGACCAACTGGCGTAGGCGCGCAAGAAGCAGAGGCGCAAGGAAGGAAGTGTTGCGGCAGGCCGAAATCCGTTAACCGGGTTGTTAATGGCCAATTAAGTAAATAAGTAAGTAATACAATAGTTTCTATAACTATTAACAGAACTCACAAATAAATCCTGCTTTGTGTGCTATGTTGAACAAACAAAATAAAGGAAACATTGGTTTTCAACAAATGTTTCTATTTATTTTCCCAAACACTATAGCCTCATAACAATTATGACCATTGACTGCACTGTTGCAATGTTTGAATATAGGTACATACATACATATGTCTGTACGTATGTATAACCATATTTGTATAGCCGTATGTATTTGGATTCTGTATTTAAATATGAATAGACCGGGATGAATGCAGTGGAGTAACACATGTAATGTATAATGTAAATACGTAAAAAGTTAAAAGGTGTAACAATAAAATGTTACAAGTAATCCAGCTATATTATGTTGATATGAATACATAGGTAGGTATATACATAGGTAGAGGGCAAAAAGTAAAGAAACTTTAGAAAAATAATCAAGACCTAACCACCGGTCTTATTCAGCTAACCCGTCATAATATATGCACATACATATATGTGTGTGTGTGTGTTTGATGAATACTAGGATTACAAATTCACTGTTCCCCAGCTAGTACCGAGTTGTTGTTATTTTAGTTTTGGTTTAATACAATATTATACCAGGCCATTGTATAGTTAGTTTTTGCTAGTATTTGAGAACGTGGAAATTTTAACTGAGTGGAAAATTAGAATATTTCACTTTAGTTACAACAACAACAAAAAATAGAAAAATAAAAATAAAATAAAAAAATAACCCCATACATCCTATATCCCGAAGCAATAGATGTTGTCGTAAACCTAACACAGTTAAAATTTATGTTTCGTATTAAAAGGCAAGCAGGTATAATATGAATACCAAAAATAATATAAAAAAAAAAAATTGAATTCACAACTGTTAAGTTGGGTTTGTTTGGTGATTTTTATTTCACAGTACATGCATATATTTCTCATTTTCATTTTCAGAATGTGGTTTTTTCTTTGCTTTTGTTTTCAATCTGCTATCTTGTTAAAATTATGCCCGCATTTAGTCTAGTGTCTGAATAACTGGCATTGTAAGCTGACAACCACATCCAATTAAATTTTTTTCTTCCTTCTCTTAAATTTCCTTGATACTAATGTTTAGACGTGTATGTAGTTGGTATGCGTTTTTTTACGAACAAACTTTTTTTTTTTCGTATTCAGCATTAGGGAAAAAAGGCCAAGACAAAAACTTGAGCAAAGCAAGCGATTTGTACGATCCGTACATATGTATGTGAATACAGTCAAACTTCCATAATTTGAATTTCTATTACTTGAATTTTCTATAAGTTGAAGAACGTAGCAACATTATCTATCATGGTTTTGCTTCTTTAAATTGAAGTTTCTTTAAGTTGAAGTTTTTTCTGAATATTGGTCATTCAATTTATAGAAGTTCTACTGTATAATGGTTAAGGGAAAAAGTAAGCTTGTAATACAATTTGTAAAATCTATGATTTTACAATTTAATGAGTGCTCTATTGATTTTGCTTCACTACAAATTTCAAAAATCCTGGTTTAAATGGGGAAGGAAATATAGAAATCTTAAGCATGGTTTTCGAATTTTAAAAATTAAAAGATTTTAATACTACGATTTTATTCTATAGTCTGCTATAATGGAGCAGTCATTTTCTTACCCAGAAAAACTTGTTTAATGAAACTGAAACCAAGAAAGAAGTTTAGAAGTGGATACATATCGCATCGACCATCTATCAGTTTAAATTTGAACCATCGGTTATTTCGAATCTAACAATACTTATGTCATTCTATTTCGTCCTAAAATTCAGTATATTACCTCCAATAAACGTAATGAATCGATTTACGGTTGAGAAACTTTGTAATTTATTGGAAATTTATTTCCAAAACCAGGCAATTGATAGGAAATTCCACAGAAATGTTGTAGAAAACTTGGTCTTGGGTCCACAACAGTGCCCGGTAAGCACAAGTTTATTGCTAAAGTTCGTGAAATTCGTTTCATTACTGATACGGCAAGACGTGAGCGCGCTCGAAAATATAGAAGCTGTGGCTGAGAGTATTTGTTTTTTATTTAGAAAATCAGCACTCATGGGATGGCCCCTACGCATGCAGTGCATTGCGCAGGTTTTAGGAAAGGTGGAAAGAGTGAAGTTGCGAACGGTAAGAATACGAGTTGCTACTGCTGACTATAAAATGGCCAGGGCTATACCTTCATCATTAGACGGTCTATAGCAATCGTCCCCAAGAAGCCCGCAGTTTCTCACACCTCATATGTTGTGTGTGTTAATTTAATTTTATGCGTGAGATTCCGTCAACATCATAAATGGTAATGTTCCTTTACCAGTACCAGTTTTCGTCGAATATTGCGTAAAGATCTCGGTATGACGCCATTGGTTTTCGCTTCGTTAGGTAGGTCAACGGGAAACTGTACAATGATGTCGATTTACCCGAAAAAAACTAATTTTTACGAATGGAGCTCATTTTTATGTTTGATAATCGTAATTGCAGTATTTGGAGCTCATAAAACACCCATTACGACTGACTGTTGGAGCGGCTTGTGTAGCAACTTCATCATTGGGCCACATATTTCTTTGAAAATGAAAACGACACAACCATTACGCTTAATAGCGACATTTATGGCACCATGATAACCGGTTTTTTGTGTACCCACTCTTTATGGTACTAGTATGAACGATGTTTGGTTTCAACTGGATGATGCAACTTGTCTCACATTCCATGCCACAATCGATTTATTGCGTCAAACGTTTGGTGGCCATTTAATTAGCTGAATTAGTGATGTCGATTGCCCGTTATGAAGCTGCGATTAGAACAACGTTGGAATATTTTCTGTAGGGGAACGTTAAAAAAAGTATTATGCGGACAAACAGAGACAGTTGAACGTTTGAAGACCAACATTCATGATGCTATTACCAAGATATGACCTCATACACTCGAAAAAGTGCGGAAAAATTGGTCCGATCGAATAAGGTACTAAAAGATCATCTGCGTACACCCATATGAATGCAATAATATTTCATTTATATCAGGAACAAATGCATTTTACTTTGCCCTTTAATTTTAACTTTTAAATAGTCCACCCTTTACATACTTATTACTCACTACTGGCCTTCAGTCTGGATTACGACCTGGCTTATCGTACAACTTATATTGAGTGTGTTAATTTTGTATTTGAGTGGCAGGATCCTATGTACAGTTTAAATTCGACTCCGAACGACAGTTGTTTGAGAAACTTTTCATGGAAATTTTTGACTGAAATCTGCTACCAGAATGCCTTGCAGAAATATATTTCTCATTCAAATTCAATAGAAAATACTTTGGAATATGTTGTATAAAATGGAAACTCATGTTTACATAAAGAAATAATTCCAATTTAAAACAAATCTATATTGTTCTACTCTTTCGGAAAAATGCAACTCCCTTATCTAATACGGCGTATAATTTTATCACACATTTCTTGCAACTCCTTTTTTGTTTTTTGTATGCGGAAATAAAATTTATGTGAAACAGCAAAGTGTGCGTCTTGTCTACAAATGCTTGAACACTCAAATCCTTCTAGTTTTTTGCATTTTATATCGCATGTGTGTGTGGTTCTTTACCATTTGAATTATTTTTATTTTTTATTCTTTTTATTTTTTAATTTTCTTCCCTTGTATTACCATTTTGAAAAACTCATATAAGAGATGATATTTGTATAATGCTTTACCTGTAAAGTGGTTTACCAGCACTTTCACGAAACCACAGGACCATGTAAACTCTATCATCCTTGGCTTCCGGTTCGATGTCACATGGTAAAGTAGCTGTACGACCCAGTACCGCTTCAACTGCCACTGTTGAGACTGAAAAATAGTAGAGGAAAGAGAAAAATATGTAACGGTTAAATAATTGTAGACAATATTGTATACATATATACGTATGGATGCATGAATATGTTGTAATGTATACGAATTAAAATAACATTTTTATTTCAGCAACATTATTTAGCACATTCATACATAGTAGGTGTATATGTGGATTTGCTTTCATATTAGAGCAGCTAGAGAAAATTTTAAAACAAAATTGAATTGATATGGAATTTGTTTGGGTATAAAGAGCTAAAAACGTGTTTTAATTAGAAATTTTCATTTTTCACTTCTTTTTTTCCCCTCCACATCACAATTCCAACAATGAGAGAATCGTACAGTAATGATGGCAAAGCACAATTACAAAACGTTTTTAATCAAAAATTTATTTATTATATACGGGTGCACCTTTTGTTTTTGTTTTTGCTTTAGCTTTAGCTTTTGCCATTTTGTAATTTCACTATAATGTGTATCCTTAATTATATAAACTGCCTGAAACCGGTAACGAAACCAAGTAAGCCAGTAAGCAAATGTCTGCTTAGGCTATGCAGTAAAAATGTAAAAATTTTAATTTAAAAATTTTTACAACTCTATACAGTATACATTTTTAAATATATGTATGTGTGTGTGTGTGTGTGTGTTTTTTTTTCACCTTTTTATTACAAATGAACTTAATTTCCTTTGCTCATTAACACTTTAACACACATAAAAAATATTTCAAATATCACAACTTTCTTTTGCTTTCCATTTTGTTTTGCGCCCATTTTCGGTACATCCTTGACTTGATTGTTCAAAGCACAGAGATGGGTAAGCAAGATAATTTCCTTTATTTAAGCGAAAAAGGTTTCATTCAAATAATGTTTTATTTGTACAAAACTTTGTTTAATGCAGGTGAATATATAGAAATATTTCGTAAGGAGTGCGCACAAAAAAATCTGGACTTACACTTTTCGTTATAGAAATAAAACTAAGTATCGGATTTTTTTCACTTTATATTTCAATTAAGGTAAATAATATTTGAATTCTTTTGTGTGTAAAATTTTTTTCTGACAAAGGTCCCAGAGCATCCAACTTTTTGAGCCACTTTTCTTCCAGACATTTTAGTGTGTTTTAGAAAAATACGTATTATTTTACTTGCTTTGTTTTGGTCAGCAATTCCATTTTTTTTTTCTTTCACTTCTACGTTTTCTCTCAATACTCAAAGACTCCTTATATTGTTTTATTCTTAGCTTAGAAATTGTATTTTGGTTTACACCTACAAACCTAGCAATTGTTTTTTGTAAGCGGCGAGGTTTTTCATTGAAAATTTCAATTAATTTTTTACGCCATTCTTGGCCCTTTTCAAAAAACTAATTTTCCTATTGCAATGAAATTTAGCACGTGGATTTGAAACAGATGCCTAGCAAAAACAATGTAACGGTATTCATTTTTTTCAATTATGATAAAAGTTATAAGCTCAACTTTTTTTTGTGCGCACTCCTTACATGAAGTTTGATCCGCTTCTTTAAAAAATTTGGTGCGTCGAAAAGAAACGGAAAGTCAAAAGGTTTAAACGTAAATCGATAACATTGTAATGTAATTGTAAAGTAATTATTTGGACCACGCACACTTCGACCTATGCGTACGCTTCTTATGCCACTTACGCCACTTTGCTTTCAGTTTTCTTTTTACATTAGTTGCAGTGTGTGCATTTTTATTGCAGTTTTTTCTCATAAAATTCCCTTCATATTCTGCCCTTTAAAAAATATTTGGAACCTTAAAGCTACCACTCTGACCTAACCTAACCTTACAAATATTAGCGCTTTAATAACAGTTTTTTTTTATCATATATTTCCGGAACGTTTTTAGGCTTGGTCTGAAATAGCATTCGCCTTCGTTATTTCGTTTAAGTTATTCCTTTCCTTCCTTTTTATTTTGGTAAATAAATCAGAAAAACTTTGCCCTTTACATCTTTTAATTTGAATTATTTTTACAGTATAGTCTAACATACAGTATGAAAGGTAGACTTTTACGTACATAATATAAATATGGACCAATTTTAACTGAATTCAGAAAATAAGGCAGGCAGTTAAGTAAATAGGAGAGTATACAAGGATGACAAGACATCTTCGTATCCCCACGTGAGACCAAATCGAAATTTCTCTGTGACATTCATGGGGAAACCACCACGTAATCCGAAATCGAATCATCGAGGTTGTGTAGTTTATTTCATCGCAGCAACATAATCTCCGAATCAGATAAAAAAAATAGCGAGTGCTATAGCAGTACTTTACGATATACTTTGCAGTTCTTTAAAGGGATAAAAACAAGAGAAAATAGTTTTAAAAATCGGGTTCAATGCAAGAAAATTTGGGATTTTAACTAAGCTATTCAGCAATCGCATACTCAAGAATGCATTTTAATTATATCCTAGTAAGTTTTTTATAAGCATCACTTATCCGAATATTCCTCAGAGATCTGTGAAACTAGCAAACTATTTTGTAAAGTCATAGAGCCTGCCAACGTACTTATTTACTGATCAGGAAGGTCCAGCACATGAATCTACCACTATTTCTGCTCCAATAAAAATTCGAATGCTTGAAGTATGCATCAAAAACGAATTCATTCTAAGCCAATACCGTTGTTTGAGGCGAATGTTGCACATTGGTAGGCCGGCCTAGCAATGTCTTTCGATGATTCCCAACCTTTAGCTCGTAAAGCTATAAAAAAAGAGATCCATTTTAAAATAACCTGTACTAGCTAAGTCTTCAGCAAAAAAATACAGTATTTCCTCGACCTACATCCTTTCGATTTACGTTCTTTCGATTAATTAAAACGTCGCCTCTGTTGTTTATAAACAAAATCAGCGGAATTCCCTCTTTAAAAAAAGTTCAATACATAGAATAAAAATTTAATTATTTTAGTTTCCTTTTTCTAAAATGTACATAAACAAATGCATCTGATAGTATGAGTTCTTCTAAATTCAATTTACGTCGTTTCGATTTACGTCACCTTTTTCCGGAACATTCTACGACGTAAATCGAGGGAATACTGTAACAGATTAGCGGGTGATTGTATCAGGTGCAAGGATGGTAGGGTTACAATTTCTCGTCTGAGATAAATATTTTTCTGAACTTAGTTACTGGTGTTAAGTTTTCTGGGAAGGACTCAATTATAAACCTAACATACTTTGCTAGCACTTAGGGTCAAATAAATAGCATTTAATTAAGTGGTATAAATTTTTTCCCTTTCATAAGAATCTAAAGTTTATATAACTTTAAGTTGAGTAATAGTTTTAGAAATTTAAAAATGTTTATGTATCAATTAGCAGTTCTCTATCTCATTGATGTAAATCACCATTTCAGAAAGTCGTCAAGTGTTTTAGGTTGGCTCGCTCTTTTGTTGCTTTATTATGGACTCATTTAGGCAATTTAACACATACCTTATTTAAACTGTAATCACATAACCCCGATGTAGGCCATAACAACAGAAATATTAACTTACATACAAACATACATACATACTATCTCTTATATTCACAAACACTATAACGAATCACAGTAATCGTACGTGAGTTGGAATATTAATCGAGAATTGACGAGTAACAACAACTAGAGGGTTTATCATTCTTATTCTCATCCTCCTTCTAATTTTTTTTTTTTTTTTTTGTTTTGTGCTTGTCTGTGTGTACGTATATATGTGTGTATGTATTAAGACTATTGTAGTAGTGAATGGTAGTTATATTAACATTAAAATTGCCACTTTATGTCAACTACAGACATTTTTCCTTTTTTACTTCACGCATTCAAACCATGAATTGAGGTAACACTTAGTGTTACCGGTTTTTATTACAATGCAGACAAAGCTATTGTGCAGAAACATAATCAACGACAAGCACCGCAGAAAGTTAAAAATTTTAAATCGTTTTTAAAGAAGTGAATGTTAAGACGAAGAAAAATATTTTTATCATAAGACTTATTATCGGCCAAGTCGAAGTACAACCTTACGCGGGAGTACATTTCCAAAAGACAAGTTTTTGGGAAACTTTTCATGACAATTTTATTTTCTCTCAGAGTTTTTGCTAGAAATCCGCTAAGGGGAAGACAAATGAAGTTTACACATTTATGTGTGGACGACTTAGTATCTGATTTAGTTTGCTATTGACCTGGTACAACTCATTTACAGTACAATTTCGATAGTCCGGACAAACCAATAACGGACGAATCTACATTTCGGACATCTTGAAATTTTTACCTCTACAATCCGGACAAATATTTTTTATTGAAGAAAAAAATTTAAATTCCCGTTTTATTTAAATTTTGCACTATCATTACTTCAGTTTCGGTACATTCTTTCATAAGCGTGTTTGTGCAGACTTTAAATAATAACTTTACAAAGTCTTGCAGAAGGAAAAATTATTAGGCAGGTTGGCGTGCGTGTTCTCAAAATCAACGATTTGCGACATTAAAAAAAAAAAAAATAAAGAGAAGATTAAATAATTTATTTCAAATACCGAAAATGGACCCGATAATGACAGAACTGATGAAGATATGAATGATTGAGCAAATGAAATTTCATTAGATTTTTCCGATGAAGAAATAATACGACACGCTAAACAAAAAGAATCACGAGTGCTGCTCACAGGCTTTGAAGACGGATATCATTTTCAATTTGTATTCAGTGGGCTAAAGTCGCTATAGTCTAGTAGGTAGTGTGTTGGCTTATTAGGCGGAAAGCCTGGATACGTTTCCTAGGTCAGATATCAAAACGTAATATGCAAAAACTCTGAGAGTAAATAAACCTAACCATCAAAAAATTTCTCAAAAAGCTGTCATACGGAGTCGACGTTAAACTGTAGATCCCGCGACTCACGTATAAAATTAACGCACACAACATGAGTGGCCTAGCTTCCCACGGCCGTTGTCCTGATCAAAGGGTTGTAGTG
This sequence comes from Sarcophaga peregrina, assembly GCA_014635995.1. Lineage (NCBI taxonomy): Eukaryota > Metazoa > Arthropoda > Insecta > Diptera > Sarcophagidae > Sarcophaga > Sarcophaga peregrina. Next base: position 43,851,005 of record CM025789.1, read on the forward strand.
GCCAATTATGTATGTATTCAATGGCCTGAGGAGAATAATATAGATATGCAGGATATTCTATTGTTGAAAAGGATGGAGCAAGAAGCACAAATCAACCACCTTAACAAATTTAGTCAGCAAAATAACTTGGATTTTTTTAATAAATTAGAGTATGTACATACATACATATGTATGTATCAGAGATCAGCAATGAATCGTTTTTCCGCTACTCATAAGCACTTATGCAATTTTGAGTATGAATAAATCACCAGAATTGAAATTCAACTACACTGATTCATTCGTACTCGCAACAACATTGATTTATAAGTATAAGTAGCAATGAGTATGAGTACAACATTGACATCAAACTCACAACATTCGAAATATGTTTGAATCTGATTCATAAATTTAGAAAAATACTTGTAATACTTATAAGTGATTCGAGTGATTCCAATCATTCAGCCTTTATTGTTGTTGCATATACAAACAAAGAAGAAAGACAAGTCATAGACAATAAGCAAAGCATACACACAATCTTCTTGTGAGTATTGCAGTGTTCGTACGCGAATCATACTTATTTAATGTTTCATGTGAATGTTAAGCTGAGACTTCCAACTTTGAGTATGAGTAGTATGAGTAACATATTAAAATAAGTATGAAGGCGTATAAGTATCAGAAATTAGAGGTATTATATGAATCTACCCATCTTTTGAACTTTTGAACACTCACTGCTGATCTCTGGTATGTATGTATTTAATCCACTTAGATTACTTTAATAATATTCACTACTTTAGTCCGGACAACTTGATAATCCGAGAGTGCCTAAAATTCCGAATTCTCGAAGTTCCACTGTTTTTACTGTGACCACACTGATCGTTCGATACTATCATTAACAAAGTACAGTTTAAATTCGATTTAAGCATGCTTAAGTATGCTTTAGTGGATTCTTGACTTATCATTCTGCAGCAATCCTAAGTCAAATTGTAGCAATGAGGCATATACGTTTAATTTCAAATTGTTAACTTGCAATTTATTGTCGATTTCGAACGAGAGATTTTTAAGAAATTTTTACATGACAATTTTATGTACTCTGAGCTTTTTGCTAGACATCTGCTGGTAGACAGTCGCTGAATAAATATTTATTTAACTTGTGTTTTGATGGAGATGTCTGACCTGGAGTTTTAACTGTGGCCTCATGTCTATTAAATGCCTAGCTTAAGAATTTTGCCTCTTTCTTTTTTTAATCGAAATTTACAACTATTGAAAGGCTTTAGTCCTTCGTAAACTAACTAACGACATTCAATTATTGAGTGCAAAACTAATGTGCTATACAGATTACTTTTTTTTTGGAAAAATAGTGAAATCATTTGAAATTTTATGCGAAGTATACTATCGTGACTGTTAATCTTAAAAACGCTATCATCATCATTCAGGTATCATAGAATTTATTGGAATATTTGACTTCCAAGAAAAAACATTTACTTCTACTTCAAATGTGCTTTCGAGTATTAAAAGTGAACCACAACAGAAAGTAAAACGCAAACGAAAAACAAGCATAATTTTTTGCAATTTTAATAGTGGAAACGACTTAAATTTCAGTTGACATAATGCGTTTTATATTTCGAATAACCCATACACAGCTCAATACACCTTTCACAATAGTACGTCCTCAAGCACGTAGACATGAATCCTATCAGAGTTTAAAGTTAACAGAGTAGAGAGAGAGAGACACAAACGAAAGAAGCGAATGAACGACTACAAATGAAAGAAATCAAGATAGTGAACGATTTAAAATCTGCAATAACAATGTGCACTTTTCTGTTGCTGCCAGTTTATTTTACTGTGCACTTACATATATAATGTCTATGTATGTACGTGCATATAAGTATAAGCCAAGGAAGGTAATTAAATGTCAAGATGTTGTGGCAGCAAACCGCAACTGTTTCTTCTATAACACGTTTTCTATTCTAAGTTGGTATTAAATGCCATCCTCATGCAGCTGAATGTATAGTTGATTGCGAAGGGATTAAATGTTGCTAATTTAGTTTTAATTTTTTTTCATTTCTTTTCTTTCCTTTTCTGACTTTTCCTTCATCAAATCCTTTCTGATGATTTTCACGGTGCCATCTCGCCTCTTTACGTTATGGAAGCCAAGTTGAAAAGTTAAATAAAATTAAGGAAATAATGGTTTTTTATAGTAGGTGAGCAAGAAAATTAATGAACGCATTAAAATTTTAATACAATCATATTGCATTTACCCAAGAAAAGCAGGAAACAAAAACTCTAATTAACCATAGATTTCTTTGAATGGCCTCGACAAACCAATGCCATTAAAATTAATTGTCCAAATTAATTGACCTTTAATGGCATTTCTTTGAAAATTACAAAATAAAGAAAATTTTCAATAACAGGGTTTTAAAAGCAAACTTAAACCCATTTAGTTCGAAATTAACAATAAATTTTGTTTAAGGAAGCTTCATAAGTTTTTGGTGAATTAAAATAACGAAAACGGAAATCATTTTAAATGCTGTTGGGATTTTGTGAAATTTAAAGTGGAAGAGGTTTGTTTGGAATAAGGCTTCTTACAATTTAGAAAACGTCACACCATTTTAGAGTACCTATGACTAACCCTTCTGCACTCCTTGGGTCAATTTGATCCAATTTTGATTTTCAAACTCAAAATTTTTCCCTTAAATTTCAAAATATGATCGTCAAACTTTAATTCATCCATCACAGGCATAAAAACTATGCTTTAAAATGGAAACAGTAAAATTTATATTTTTTCTTTCCCCTCCACATTTGAAAATACGATTTACACACATTTAATATGCTTTGAGTCAATATAACCCAATATGCAATATTACAAGTTTACCATTAAGAATCATCGGTCAATAACTTTTTCAGTCAAATATCTAAGTGTTTACGGAGTGGATCACTTTTCGTCTACTCTTTGGACGCGATACAACACTGCCAGTATCACGGTAACGAGCACTGGTACGAGAAACAAAGGATTTATTCACATTTCACGATAGCCACCTGTGCTTTATAGGCAATCACAATATCACGCTTGAATTCCATCACGAATAACTTTTTTTCTGAATAGATCAAAATGCTTTTGTAAGATTGTAAACAATAAAATAACCTTTCACTGGAATAAATCTCTCAGCTGTCAGACGAGCGGTTTATAATTCATAGCAACCTGAAGTTGGTTGCAATACATATCAGCCACCCTGTATACAGTACAAAGTTTCTGCGATTGGTGTTTTAGCATCATTTTCTCTAAGTCTCACCACCTAGATTGTTTTTATTAATTTTATACATAATTAGGGGAACCTACAGTTTAAAGTCAATTCCGAACGACAGATTTTTGATGAACTTTTCATGAAAATTTGATTTACTTCTTACTCTTTTCGTTTACGCTTTTTCCCAGAAATCGGCTAAGAGAAAGTCAGCAAAGGAATATTTCTCCATCTTTTCGCCTTACTGGAGATGTCTGAACATTCCATTAGAGTTTCTGACTATTCTATATTTATATCGCTTATAGTTGCCTAAAACATATTGTTAATGCAGTGCTTTTTTTTCTGCTACCCATAAGCACTCATGCAATTTTGAGTATGAATGAATCCATAGAATTGAAATTTAACTACTCTGATTCATTCGTACTCCCTACAACATTGATTTATAAGCGTAGGTTGCAATGAGTATGATCACAACTTTGACATCAAACTTACAACATTCGAAGTATGTTTAATTCATACGCCTACACATTCTGATTCATAAAATTAGAAAAATACTTATAATACTTATAACTCATTGGAGTGGCTCGAATCATTTATCAAAATTTACAGCCTTTGTTGGTGTTGCATATACAACTACCCAGCAAGCACTACATGCGTTTTGTTTTAATATTAAGATGTTCTTTCTTTGCTTTTATATGAGCTTTCCACGTTAATCTTCTATCTAAGTGCATCCCAAGATATTTTTCGCAATTCGAATTCGGAATTTGTTGTCCGTAAATATATATATCTGGACAATCGCCTTTTCTCAAAGCAAATGTGACATGGGTTGATTTTTCTGGATTGATGCAAATGTTCCACTTTTTAAACCAATTTGAAATAACGTCAACAAGCCTTTGTAACATCCTTGAGTCTTCTGTGGAGTTATTATTGCACGCAATTAGAGATGTGTCATCCACATACGTAGCAGTAGTTATATCCTTGTTTATTGACATATCTGAGGGTTATATTGTATAAAGCACAGGACCCAGTACACTACCCTGAGGTATTCCTGCTTTAATGTCACAAATTTCAGAGAAAGTGTTGTTTATCTTGACGTAGAAGTAACGATCCATTATATAAGATTTTAGTCACTAAATAAAAAGGTGCAGGAAGAACTTCTTTCAATTTGAATAGTAAGCCCGGGTACCATACCCTATCGAATGCTTGCTTAACATCCAAAAATATCGCTGAGCAGTATTGTTCTGTTTCCAGAGCATTTCTTATCAATTTAACAACCCGGTGGCATTGCTCTGGTGTTCCATGTTTTTCCCGAAAACCAAACTGATAATCTGGAATAACTTTTCTGTTGTCTTATATTTTTTGTAATCTTTTCAAGAAAAGTTTTTCAAATATTTTAGAAAGACAACATAGCAGGCTTATTGGCCTATAAGAGTTGATCACATTTTCTGGTTTGTTTGGTTTTGGAACCATTACAATTTCCGCGCATTTCCACTGCAATGGAAAATATTGTAACCTAATAATTGAATTATATATTAAAGTAACATTGATTTATGAGTATAAGTAGCAATGAATATGAGTACAACATTGACATCAAACTCAAAACATTCGATATATATTTGATTCATACTCCTACTCATTCTGATTCATAAATTTTGAAAAATTGTTATAATACTTATAAGTGATTCGAGTGGCTTGAATCATTCATCAAAATTTACAGCCTTTGTTGTTGTTGCATGTACAAACACAGAAGAAATGATATACAAAGACAACATGCAAAGCATACACAGAATCTTCGTGTGTACGCGAGTCATACTTATTTCGTGTTTCGTGTAAATGTTAAATAAAGATGCGTCGAAGTCAATAACATAATGCGTATTGTTAGATATGAATACGACAAGTACTTCCAACTTTGAGTATGAGTAGTATGAGTAACATATTAAAATAAGCATGAATGTGTATAAGTATCTGAAATTATAAGTATGACTCGAACCTACTCATCGTTTTGAATACGTATTGTTGATCTCTGCTATGTATCTAGTTTAATAAATATGTTGCTGTATTCTGTTTTATTCGGGCACATTAATTTTAGTTGCTTTCAACTCATTTATCTTTACACTTCTGTATCCTTGTGCCATGTTATTTATAAAACATTTTTTTTGGGTTATTTCATGTATTTTATACATTTTGCTGTCTTATGTTATCATATTTTACCATTTCTTATGTACTTAATATGTAGTGGAGCGTAACTGATAAAGAACATCAGTAAATAAAATACAAAACAGGGAGAATAATACCACAGACAGACATAATGTTCAGATGAAAAAAAGAAGAACAAGAAAAAAGAAATCGAATACGAATTTAATCACAAAATGAAAATTGTAGCATTGATACGAGAACGTGGGTTGAAAATGAAAGTGTAGAGATAAATTCAATGCCAATATATTGCGATTTTATAAAATTGTTACAGTTAAATATGTAACAAATCATATTTCTAAAAATATGAAACATTATTCAGTTTTGGCAAATTTCTATAGCCAGGACACAACCCACGTAATTTGGAAAATATTGCTAGTAAAACGATTTACTGTACTGTGTATGGCATTATAGGGTCCTGTCTGACAAATAGTCGAATAAATGTTTAACATCAAACGCATATTTTATGCATTGATTTCAATCCACACGCACTTTTTCAATAAAAAAAAACTCACTGAAATCTAACAACCATACTAACAGGTAGGAATGATGACGGACATACCTGAATATATAAAATTCAGAGGGAAATTGAAAAGTATAAACGATTTTCGTTAATTCCCTTCAGGAATTTTGTTGTTTGCCTTCAAGGTAAAAGCTCTTCAACTCATTATAACAACATTTGTACAAATGTTTGTCTGATTGTTTGTTTGTCGTGTTGTTCAGTTCGTTTTTTTGTTTTCTTTTTTTATTTTCTGATTCCTCTTCTTTGACTGTCTGTTTGTCTGCCAACAGAATTATGTTAATTTTTCCATTTTGTTTACGTTTCTTGCACATTTTTGCTTTTCTTGTTTTGGTTTTTTCTTCTTTTTGTTTTTTTTCTTGTTTTTGTTTGAAATAAAACAAGGTTCACATCGACTGAGTTATTTTATTTGTTTTTTTTTTTTTTTAAGTTGGTTTAGTTACAGAAAGAAGACAATTTTATACGACATAGAAATTATTCACATTTGGTTTCAAATATTTCTCAAGTAATAGATTATTAAGTATATCAGTCTAAGTCGAATTTTTATAGAATGAATTAAAATATTTACTCTGGAACTAGGCATCCCTAGTCGGGATCGATTTTTAAAAATCGTGGTATTCGGGATTTTGTAAATCCCGATCCCGATATCCCGGGATATTTCGGGATAATTCGGGATCCAAAAATCCTGAAATATCACGGGGAAAATTGGGATTTTCTCTTAATAATAAAAATATTTCATTAACAAAATCATTTGTATTCCAATTATGTATATCAGAATTATATATCATTAAAAATAAAATATAAAAATAGCAAGACAAAATGTAACAAAAAAGCGTAAATTAACAAAAATAAAAATTATTCACACGTATGCAAATGCATTAGTTTTAAGAAAATTATTTGTATTCCAACAAAAAGATTAAAGCATCTAACATGTAATCTGATAGGCTTGAACAAATTTTGTTGTCGACATACCCTGCCGTTGAAAAACACTTCTCACAATCAACATTTGTTGGTAAAATACTTCCAAGATAGCTGTATGCAGCTTGCCTCCTGATGTAAATAAATCTATTTCTATTGGACAGTTGAGTATCTAAATCAGTTACGCTTTTAATTCGTTTTATAGGTGTTTTGCATTCTTCTCTGCCATCAAATAATTTTTTATCACTAAAAGTAGGATTTTCCTCATTTGAGATGCTATTATAAAGTGATATAGAATTTTTTTCAGGACCTTTTGTAAGGTCAAAATACAGATGAATTCACAATTCCGAAAATAACGAAAAATCCCGGGACAAGTTTTAAAAATCGATTCGGGATTTCCCGATTGGCATACCTATTTGGAACAATACATACTTTCGTTATTTGCAACAAATATTAAGAAACAGGCTTAGCAGCAGCCACGCCGTATAGTTTTCATAGATCTGGATTAACAATAATATAAGGAACTCTTGTAATCGGGACATTCTTTGAGCCTATATCTGTCAAATAAATTGTCATTTATTTAGTCTGTTTTGCCAAATTTCCATGCCTGTATACAGAATTCAACAATACATGCAAATAAGAAAATTGTTTTGTCAAAACGGATATGGAGATCAGCAATAAGTCTTCAAAACGATATGTAGATTCAAATCATACTTATAATTTCAGATACTCATACGCAGTCATACTTATTTTGATACTCATGCTACTCATATTGAAAGTTGGAAGTACTAGTTGTATACATGCTTAACAATACGCATGATGTTATTGACTTCAACTCGTTTCTACTTCATATTTACACGAAGCACAAAATAAGAATGATTCGCGTACGAGCGCTACATTACTCACAAGGAGATTGTGTGTATGCTTTGCTTGTTGTCTTTCTCTTTCCTTTGTTCTTCGTTTGTAGATGCAACAACAACAAAGGCTGTAAATTTTGTTAAATGATTCGAGCCACTCGAATGAGTTATAAGTATTATAAGTACTTACTTACTTACTTAATTGGCCATAACAACCCGATTAACGGATTTCGGCCTGCCGCAACACATCCTTCCAGGCGATTCTGCTTCTTGCGCGCCTACGCAAATTGGTCACACCAATCGATGACAGGGCTTTCCCGATTTGGTCCTTCCAACGGATACAAGGTCGTCCTCTTCGCCGACTTCCGCAGATCCCCGCATCAAATACTCGTCTCGCCGGAGCATCCTTCTCCATTCGAACGACATGGTCGAGCCAGTGCAGCCGCTGGATATTAATATGCTGTACAACGTTCATGTCGTTGAGGAGCTCATACAGCTCACTCTTGTACCGGATGCGAAAAACATCGCCAACTCGCACTGGACCGAAGATCTTTTCTCTCGAATACTCTCAAGGCAGCTGCATCAGTTCTTAATAGGGTCCATGCTTCTGCGCCATAAAGAAGCACGGGTATGACTTGTAGAGTATTACTTTTGTCTTGCGAGAGAGGTCTCTGCTACTCAATTGCCTATTGAGACCATAATAGTACCTGTTGGCAAGAGTAATCCTGCGCTTGATCTCCAGATTGACATCGTTTTCGGTGGTAACGGCGGAGCCAAGGTAAATGAATTCCTTGACTGTATCAAAAGTATAGTTATCGGCCGTAATTTGTGAATCAATACGCCGCACGGCTCTACTTGTCGATACAATATACTTCGTTTTGCCCTCATTTACTGCCAAACCCATCTTCTTAGACTCCCGTTCAATAGCACTAAACAATTCAGCGGGGAGGCCATCAGGACCTGCCGCTTTGTTGCGACTTTAACCTCCTCATGGCTAGGCGACGGAATTTCCACACCGTCATCATCGATCGGGTCCGGAACATCATCTCTAGAGGTGGTATTGATGTCGTCATCGCCTTGCAGCAGAGTAGAGAAGTGTTTCCTCCACAACCTCAGCACCCCTTCCGGATCTCTAACCAGGTTTCCATTCTCATCCTTGCAGGAAGACGCTCCGGGCTTATACCCCTCGGTCAGACGCTTAACCTTTTGATAAAATTTTCGAGCGTCATTCCTACATCTGTACAACTCGACTTCCTCATGCTCACGCCTTTCCTGCTCCCTCTTCTTGCGTCTGAAAAGGCGTCTCTCATTTGTTCTACTCTCTCTGTAATTTTTATATTATACTTCGAATATTGTAAGTTTGATGTCAACGTTGTACTCATACTCATTGTAACCTATACTCATAAATCATTGTTGTAGGGAGTACGAATGAATCAGAGTAGTTGAATTTCAAATCTGTTGATTCGCTCATACTCAAGATTGTATGAGTGCTTATGAGTAGCGGAAAAACGATTCACTGCTGATCTCTTATGTGGATTAACGATAATGTAAGGAACTCGTATTGTAATGGTAAATAACAAGAGAGAACTCTGCTGCAATTGGCAAGTGACGAGAAATCGTCTTAATTTATGAGACCCATATCTGGTTGAATGGGTAAGTGAATAAAAAAAATTGTCGATTTTAGTACAATGGCAATCCACATGAAATCCAAAAGTGTCCAGAGCATAATAAAAAATCATTTTTTTTTTGTTGGATTTCGGACTGGCGCGTTATTGATCAATATTTTCTTGAGTACGGTGGAGGTCTGATCGATGTTTGTACATATATGTACATACATAATTGTTCATTACATCTGTTAAAACTGGATTACAACCTAGCTTTTCACACCACTTATGTTGTGTCCGTTAATTATATACATGAGAAGGGAAACCTATAGCTTAAAGTAGACTACTGATTACAAATTTTTAAGAAATTTTTCATGTCGAAAAAGTTTTTTTTTTAGACAGCTAATTGAATTTGCTGGAGATATCTGATATAGAGTTTGAACGCGGGCCTCACGTCTAATAAGACTACGGAGGCAAATACAGAAGTAAAATGTTGTTCTATTAGTAACAATTGTTACTCAAAGACTGTGTAATCGATTGTAGTTGCAATTGGGTTTTACAAGACAAGACACAAGACCTTAATTTCTTCAAAACTCAATTAAGGCACGGATCTATTATCGCCTTTAAATTTCAGTTAAGTGAGCATAGCTTAGATTATTTGAAAATCTCAAAGAGTGAATTTCAAAACGATTGCATTAAAGTGTTACCAACACTAGCACAAAAACAGTTTTCCGTTTCACGTGTGGTAGTACAGTGTATACAGAAAATAATAACGAAAGAAAACATGCTTAACATGGGAATTTTGAACACTTTCACTGAAGGTAATAAATTAAACCGCAGGGCATTCAAGCAAAAAAGCAAAAGAATCTGTATAATCCAATGTATGTACATTAATTCACCCACATACATACATACATACATACCGACATACAGACATATGAAGACATAAAAAGGCTAAAACAAACCAGAGATATTCAAGAGTTCTGTATTCGAATACTATGGCATATGTGCGAGTATACCTCTACATACTCGCTATGTATGTGTGAGTAATCTTAAACAAACGGTGAAGACTAATGGCTGTAGTAAATACAATTGGCCCACAACATGTGTGTCTGATTGTTAAGATTTCGTGATTTCTTTTATAGAACAACAAAATCCGGGGAAAAAAAACTATGGATGAGAGATAATAAAGCAAAAATCGTTTATTTTAAAAGTTTTTCCCATTTTTTTTTTTTTTGTTTCTTTCTCTTTTTTTTATTGTAATCATTTAATACCTTTCCGTTGTTAGAATTTTCGACACAAAGTGAATTGAGTAAAAATTACAGATTTTTTGTTTTTGTGAAAAGGATTGGCAGTTGCCTTTAATGAGCTGCTATTTAAAGCTGGTTTAAATGACCGTGTAAAGTATTATTGGGGAAAAGTTTATATCTTGAATGAACGTCTTTTTGAATGCTTAATCTCTTGTAAATATTTTTGGCCAAATAAAGAAATGCTTATTGGAAATGTAAGGAATCTTATTATTGATATTAAACAGTGAAATACTTCATTAAATTTCGAAGTTCTTTGCTGTTAATTTATTTATTTAGTTTAACATTACGGATTTAAACAATGTCAAATAGTGTGTTCAGCTTTGAAAAATACTGGAAAATAGTCTGTTTGAAGGATCATTCCTTAAGCTTCCACTTTTGTCTGAAATCTGTTGAAGATTAAAGTTAATAAATATTCACGTTACGAACGCAGAGAAGTAGTAACTTAAGCCCTATGCATATACAGACAAGCCTCGTATAAAGCGGTGAGTGGGTACCGCGTTACCGCTTACAAACCAGGCTAATTCGTTGCGCGTTCTATGGAAACCGGGTACCGCATTGTATGGAAACCGTGCTATAAGAAACTCAAAATTAGTACAAATCACATCATTAGTTCCGCGTTATATGGATACTGAGAAATACAAAAGGCACAAGAAATTTTAAACTATTTTTATTGAATTGAAGAGTTCATATAAGGATTGATAAAAAAAATGAAATAAAAACTAAACTAAAAGACTGATTTCCAGCAAAATTAAGAAAGACTTGTAAAACAACGTAATTTTTAATATTTATCCTCACTTGGTTCATCTTAATTCAATGTTTTTTTAAATAGAAAAACCAACTGCTATTGTTTTGCACGGTACTGTATCTCTGCTGAGATTTTGAGTCGAAAATAAAACTTATATTAAACCCACTTACAATATCTAGTTACTATTCATTCATAGCCTGTGTGAAAGGAACTTATGGGATGAAATTGAACGCAAACCGCGCTATAAGAGTACCGCGTTATAGGAGGACTGGCACAATTTCAGCCCCGCGTTATAAGGAAACCGTGTTCTGAGTGTATCGCCTTATAGGAGGGTTGACTATAATACCTTAACATTCATCTAGTTATTCGTTTGATTTAGAAAATTTATTTGCATATAATATTACCAAAAATATTTCTGAATTTGTCAAAAACTCTTACAAGAAGTGCGTGCCTTATTCTGTAACGGTTCCCGATTCTTACATTGGAAAAAAATTAACAACAATTTCACTGTCGTACATTGAATACTTTATAAAACCCCTCAATGAAATCTTAAGCTGCACCAGAAGAAAACAAAATCAAGGGTACCACATTGTTGTTAGTATATATTATAGTTATTCACACTGTCTTCTGAAGATCAAAAAAAAAAGGCCAAAGTTAGAAAATCTACACTTGATCATCCTCATTCACCGAAAATATATTTCCCTGATAGCAGCGGACATCAACATCTACAAGCAAAGGAAACAAGCTTGAAATGTGAATTTTGCACACTTTCATGCAGAGCTTGTTGTTGCACGATCCTACTGTCGTTTATGCCAACACAATGTTCTGTATGGCTAATGATTATTACGACACAATGTATATAAACAAATGAATATCAAATTCAAATTCTGGGCATTGATTTTCGCTGATTTAAACATTGAGGAAACATTGCGCTTTAAAAGCATGCCATGTAAAGCAAAGCTTTATATTTGGCGGGAATGGAAAAACCACAGGTTGGCTATCGTTAGAGCCCTCAAGCCATTGTTAAACATTTTTTTGGGCGATTTCTTCTTTGTTTCTCGTGCACTGTCCGTTTATCGTGCTACTGGCAGTGTTGCGTCGCGTCCGAAAAGTGGACGAAAAAAAACGTAGTAGTAACAACACCGAAATGATCTGAAAAGTGAAGGCAGATTGATCGAAATCCAACGCCTACCAAGTGGTAGATAATTTGATCGTAAGCGTACATATCGCGTAGAACCGATTACAAAACATATTGAAAAATGAGCTGGGACTAAAGCCATTGACAAGTTCCGAAAAAAAGTTAGAGTGGAAGGAGCCAAAGGAGTTCCTTCCGCTTGAATGAAAGCGGCCAGTTACCGAATTTGGTTTTCTCCGATGGAGAAGCCATTCCAAATTGAGCAGTTTGTGAAAAAACAAAATAATCAGTCAGCTAAAAAATTTACACTTGCGATTGGCCACCAGAACTCAAGCTCCGCCGATGGTAATGGTGCGGACCGCTGTAACGGCCGATGGTCGGTCCCCGCTTGTATTCATCAGCCATTGGGACAAAATAAATACCGAATATTAGCGGGAAAATATTTTAAAGGCAGTATTGAAGCCCTGGGTAGACTAAACATTTCAGCCACAGGCCATGGACTCAGCAACACCGCACTCAGCATGCGGCAACCAAGAATGGTTAAAAAAGAAGGTTCCTTTCATCATTTCTACCGATTCATATCGGTGTGAATGGCTTTGTGGACAACAATTGGGGTCATACCAAGATCCAAAGAGTCTAAAGGCATACTGAAAAACTCACTGTGTGGTATGGATTTTGGACTTATGGCTCAGAGCAAGTATTTTTGAAAATTACTTGCATTGCTTTGTCGAAATGCTGAGTTGTAAGTTAATGAATTTGCTTGTACCATTCAAATGCTAATTTTCAATTACAATTATAATCAAATTTTCTTCCATTTATTAATTGTGAAAATTAATCAAACCGTGAACTAAAATATTTTGTAATTAGATTTCAACAAATTACAAATTCGCAATTAAAATTTCGTTGGTTTTATTGTAATTAAAACTTTTCTTAACAGCAACAACATCAATGAGATACTTTTGAAAAATTTCAAAGCAAGTTTGCAATTTTAATGAAACAACAAAACTATTCTTTTCATTTTAATTTTTTGAAAAATTATGCAAATTTTATTATTTAATAATAGACTTTAACAGAGATTTTGTCAGCTTAATTTTGTAAAAAGAAAAAAAATCTAATTTATTTCACTTTCATTTTGTTTTTCCGTTATTATTTGGTGAAATCAACACTAAAGGACACGCACAGATATTAATTCACAACACGCAAAATATTACAGCGGATGCAAAGCAAAGTAAAAAAGGAGAAAAAAGCCGGGTATTATTGTAAATCAAAAATTCTAAGAAAATATAAGAGGCTCTGTTTTCTTTTTTTATTTTGCTTTTTCTTCTTTTTTGAAACTGAAATTTTGAAATGTAAGATTCTAAAATGCACTTTACTGGCACTCTTTTTCTATGGTTTCTTGGAAATAAAGCAAAAGGAAACACAAAAATAGCAAGCAAAAGAAATGAAAAATATTTCAATACAAACCAGAAATATTGTAAAAAAAAAACTGAAAATAAAAAAAAATTTTCTCTTTCTTTCATTCTTGTTTTGAAATAAACGAAAAATGCCAATGTGAAAGCATGAAGTATAAAATCAAAAACAACAACAAAAAAAAAGGAAAAATTAAATTGGATTCATAAAATGCGATCAAAAGTAAAAAGGGATGCGATGAATATAAAGAAAAAATAAAAATTTATTGAGTACAAAAATGTGTTTGTGAGCTGGAGGAGGAAAACTGAACTGAAAGAAAAACATACACAAACTTCATATTGATGGAGTAACATAAAGGGTGTTTCACGCAGTAAATAATAAGTTTAAGAGGACTCTACAATGTTAAGAGCAATAAAGGTTTTCTTTTTTAATAGAAAAGGATATGCACAGTATGGAGTCGCCGTGGTATAGTAGGTGTTGGCTTATTAGACGTAAAGCCTCAGGCTAGACATCAAAATGAAATACAAAAAAGTATTTTTTCGGCGATTTCCTCTCAGCAAATTTCTGCCAAAAACTCTGAGAGCAAATAAACTGCCATGAAAAGTTTCTCAAAAATCTATCGTTCAGTATCGACTTCAAACTGTATGTCCCGCCATTTATGTATAAAATTAATACACATAACATAAGTGGTGAGAGAAACTAGGTCAATAATCCTGATGTATGATATGTACAGTAAAAGGTAGTCTTCTGGCAGTAAATAATATGGCCATGACAAGTTGCTCAAAAACCATGCAGGGGTTACACATGCATACAATTTTCATTTTACGTCATTGAGTAAATTTATATAAAAATAATCGAATTTAAACCTTCTAAGATAGTCTCTATTTTTAGCAAATACTAGCCTCTCAGTACCTCAGTCGATCGGACCAATTCTCGTGCGCTTTTTTGAGTGACCGAGTCTTATCTCGGCAAAGGCATTACAAATGTTGACTTTGAAATGCTCAATTGTCTCTGGTTTGCCAGCATAACAATTTTCTTTAGCGACGCCCCACAGAAAGTAGTCCAACGGTGTTAAATCGTAGCTTCTTGGCGGCTGATTGGCATCATAATCATCATTGACTAATTAAACGGCCATGAAATGTTTCACGCAAAAAATCGATAACGGTTTGAGATGTGTGGGAAGTTAGACCATCTTGTTGAAAGCAAACCTCGTTCATATCGATATCATGAAGACCGGGTACAAAAAATCCGCATATCATGGTGTGGTAGCTGTCTGTAATAATTGTGCCGTTCTCATTTACTAGAAATAAGGTCTAATGATGATAATTGGTGCATTGACTTCTGTAAGAAGAAGGGTTTTTTGAGCTCACAGAAAGAAATTTCACACATTTTTTTTTTTACCAGCTCTCAGGGGATGGCCCCTCCTGATGCAGTGCATTGTGCAGGTTTAGGAAAATAGGTTATAGGAAAGTGGAAAGAGGGAGTAGTGTTTGTGGACATTTGATTTAAACTTACCAATATC
This sequence comes from Sarcophaga peregrina, assembly GCA_014635995.1. Classification (NCBI taxonomy): domain Eukaryota; kingdom Metazoa; phylum Arthropoda; class Insecta; order Diptera; family Sarcophagidae; genus Sarcophaga; species Sarcophaga peregrina. Next base: position 43,866,437 of record CM025789.1, read on the forward strand.
GTAATTGACGGGAAAAAGTTTCGCAGGAAGATCATTCCACAAGCGGTGAAAGTGCAGGCCAAAAATTAATTCTCCCTGTAATGCATTGTGCGGTTCACTGGACAATCAGCCACAAAAGGATGTGCTCTGTGAGAAGCACGAGTACCACGTAAAAATATGTGATCATCGGGAACCAAGCCCCTTATCTCTCGTGAACACCTCCCATTATAGTATCGATAGAACAATAAAACACACGCCACATTGTGGCGATGCTCCAACGAATCAAGAGAGTTGGATACCCTACTGTCATTAATAAGCACCCTCGGCCTCTCCTTTACGCGGTCGAGAAGCTTCGGAATAGACTTTGAAGCACCGGCCCATACAAGAGAGTTGTAAGCCATTCGAGGTCGGATAAACGTCCTGTAAATAGTAAGAAGTTCGGATGGAGTGCAGTATTTTCTGCACCGTTTCAAAAAACCAAGGCACTTGAATGCTTCCTTCGACACTCGGAAAATGTGATCGTTCGAACGAGCATCACAACTAATTCTCATCCCCAGAACATCAAGAGCATCCGCCTCCTAGATATATACATTACCCATAGATACAGATGACAGAACACCAGCGCCAGCATCACGCCGGTGTGTCAAAAAACAACATTGGGTTCTTTTGCTCTTTTGTTTAGTTGTCGATCAGAATTCGACACGCACACATGTCAGCGGATGCTATAATAATTTTTTTTTTAGGTTTACACCCAAAAAATATTTTATGTTAAAAAAATTTTTTCATAAAATTCAGATGATGTTTAAACAGAACAACTTTTTTATAGACGTAAAGCAATATTTTGGAAAAACTAAAAGTCGATTATTAGCAGGAGAGGAAATTTATAAACCAAAATTAGTACCCAGCAAATATCTAAAAAAGATTACCTAATTATTAAACCAAACATGAAATGAAAATCGGAATAGCGTATATTACTAACATTTTTCTATGACTGCAAGCTCTCATCTTATTTTCTCTTTTTTACTCACAACCAAAAACAAATTTAAACCAATTAAACTTTGTCAGATTCGAGATCTTTTAGCAATATTCAACGTAAGCTGTTGCGTGAAATATTCAATTCTTGAGAACGCCACAGCTTTAAAATCTTTGCGTAACCGTACTCTACGAGCACGATCACGTCTTTGCTCTTCAACAATGAAACTATTTTAAAGAACTTTAGCAATAAACTTGCGTACACAAGGTGTAGTCAGTCCAACTCTGTCACCAAATTTTGTGCGGCATATTCGCGATATTTCCGTCCAACTATCTTTGTTTTGGAAATAAATTTTCAGCATATTCCAACGTTGTTTAAGCGCAAATGGATTTATTACGCTCAGTGGAGATAATATACTGAGTTTTGAGGCAGAATAGAATGACTTAAGTATTGCCAGATTCGAAATTACCGATATAAGGCCCATCCGGTGTAATAAGAAAGTATTCTCTGTTACAATGAAGCTTATACTCACGGTCATCAATACATCAAAGGCATCTTCATATAACGAATCACCCTATCATGCATATACCCAAAAAACAAATGCAATGCGATGTACTCGTATACAAACAAAGATAAATACTTATGCTGCAAAGAAGGAATTGAAAACATTAAATTTTTCAATGAAAACATGCAAGCAATATGCAAAAGGAAATAGGAAAAACAAAGAAAAACACAGCAAATGGGATCGAAGAGATGGAAAAAAATTGCTAGTAATTCCTGAATAACTTTGGTGGAATACAAAGTATAAAAATAGCAAAATGATATACGGAATGAAAGAAAGAAGAATAACTGAGACTGTAAAAACGTCGGCTTACCACATGGTAAAGTTCTATACACCAAATTAAAGCAGGTCACGTGTGCATTACAACTTTGTGCAGAAGAATACATATTTGATGCAGCAAATAAACAAAAAAAAATTTTCGGTGTTACAGTTTTTGCTTTAAAATGTGTTAGAAGTGCTTAATATTGGCTAGAGCTGAATTTTGTTTTCCATTTTACACGGAATTAAATTAGAAAAAGAAATTTTTGATAAAAAAATTTTTCTCAAGAAAAAATTTTATAATTAAAGAATAGCGGCGTATGTCCAGTTGGAAATGCAAGTATAAATAAATTTATGTGATGTGGTTTTAAAAGGATTTATAAATGCTTTTCGGTATGAGATTAAATCGGACCATTAATTTATATCACAGATCAGCAATGAATCGTTTTTCCGCTACTCATAAGCACTCGTACAATTTTGAGTATGCATGAATCAACAGAATTGAAATTCAACTACACTGATTCATTCGTACTCGCTACAACATTGATTTATAAGTATAAGTAGCAATGAATATGAGTACAACATTGACTTCAATCTCACAACATTGGAAATATGTTTGATTCATACACTCACTCATTCCGATTCATAAATTTAGAAAAATACTTATAATACTTACAAGTAATTCGAGTGGCTCGAATCATTCATCAAAATTTACAGCCTTTGTTGTTGTTGCATATACAAACAAAGAAGAAAAGAAAGACAAAGACAACAAGCAAAGCATACACACAATCTTTTTGTGAGCATAGTAGAGTTCATACACGAATCATACTTATTTTGTGCTTCGTGTAAATATTAAGTAGAGACGAGTCGAAGTCAATAACAACATGCGAATAAGTGTGAATACAACGAGTACTTCCAACTTTTAGTATGAGTAGTATGAGTATGATATCAAAATAAGTATGAATGCGTATAAGTATCTGAAATTATAAATATGACATGAACCTACTCATCGTTTTGAATACTTATTGCTGATCGCTGATACGAACCCACGCGTTACGTTTAATAAGCCAACACACTTCCTACTAGATTACGACGACTACGGCTTTGTAGAACACAATGAGGTGATGTTGTAATTTTATATGTATATGGTCCAACCTCCGGTAGACCAAACTGCCAACCATATCCTTGGAGGATGTTTTCGTTACTTTTTCTTCTATCGGTTCTTTCATTAAGCACGTCCTTTCAATAAATTTAAGCAAAACAAAGTGTTTGGTTAATTATATACATTTTTAATTCATTTTAGGGACCTTTAATGTCGTTGTATGCGGAATATAGTATCATTTAAAGGTCTGTCTCGCATTCTGGCAGAAGCGATAGCTTTGAAGGCCGCATTGGTTTGTCACTTAGTTTTATACGTACATACGTAATTAGTTATTACAAACAGGATAACAACTTAGAATAAGGTCCTACCTTCTCACGCCATTTATGTTCTGTGTGTTAATTTTATACTTCAGTGGTGTTGTTTACAGTTTAAAGGCGATTTCAAACGACAGACTTTTGAGAAAATTCTCATGGTAATTTTATTTGCTCTCAGAGTTTTTGAATTTTTTTCAGACTTCGTTTTGTTGGAGATATTTGACCTGGGATTTGAATCGTAGCCTCACATATTCTAAGCCAACATACTTACTAGATTACGGTGACTACAGGTCGTAGTGGGAGTTCTGATATCACAAAGCTTACTTGAGCACGCATGAAGGCCCGTTGTGATGCCACGGGTGAAACGTAGTCCCAGTACTAACCAAGTTCCGCCAAATCAAGGGAAGGAAGAAGTTGATCAGCGCAATGGCTGCACACGGTGATTACAAACGCGTCGTATTTACAAATTTAAAAAAAAACCAAGTGCATGTGAGATATCATCAAAAGTTCTTATTCATATTAAAAGTCACCGATGCCATTATATGTAGAATATTGTTTAAATGCTCGTCACAGCTTCTCCGTATTGAGTGGTTTGTATCTTATTTGCTACACCTGAGATTTAAAAAGCGCTACAAGAAAAGGTTCTTGATGATCAGTTTGAGTCACTTCCACACCCTTAAATCCCACCTGCAGAACACTCAATGAACAACCATTCAGTCTGAGTTATGGACCTAGTTTTTCACACTACTTATGTTGTGTGTGTTACTTTTATACATAAGTGGTAGATTTTTTCGTTTTGAGAAACTTTCCTTGGCAATTTTATTTACTCTCAGAGTTTTAGCCAAAAATCTGCGAAGAATATATTTCGAGGAAAATTTTGCACAAACAAAACAACCATTTCGATAAAACAATTCTATTATTTACAAGTGTTGGTTAATGCTACAGTATCGACCATGGTGCTTTGGCAAAATAGACTGAATAAATGTAATTTGTCAACAGCAACGTACTAGGTCGTTCGGAAGTTCCTAGTCGAATACTGTATAATTAGATAGGCTAGGAAACCTACCAGCACTTTAACATAATAAATCTTGCTGATTTTAAGGCAGATTTTCGTATGTATATTCTGTTAAGCAATTATATTGATGCCCATTATCGTTATTTAAAATTTTAAAATTCTTAACGTTTTCAACCACCATTGGATTAAAAGTAAAATGTTCAGAATTACGTGATTTAATTAAACCAAGTCATAGACTTAATAATTGGCCTTCGAAATAAAAGAATAATTTTCTATGTCTTTTGTTATAAAATCGACGAGCTACTATGTTACTGTACAAAAACACACTAAAAATAATAATAATCATACGTTATAGTCCATATATATGTGTAGAAGTATATATCCATGTAAATTCGTATCCTTGTAAGTTTTTCAGAACAGAAAATAAAACAAAAGAAAAAAAAAAGCTCAAAGGATTACAAACAAAAACATACTTTAAATTTATCTTACATGGTTAATTAAGAATTAACACACTTTCGGAAGGCAAAACGAGAAATGTACAAAAACCTTTAAGAATTTGAATACCTACGTATATAACTACATACATACATACACACAAATATACATATATGTATGTACATATATGCTGGAAGGTACACAATAGTATTTAGTTGTTTAAAAGTATATGTAGGTATTGTAAATAATGCTTTCTCTCTATGTGTACGTGTTAACCCATTAACGCCTGGCTCCAGAATCCGTTGTCCGATTTCGGTGAAATTTGGCACAAACAGTATTTGGAGTATTTATATTGATAGGAATATTCTTATTTTTTTTTAAGGGTCGTGGGGGCCTCTGTAGGGCATGGATAGTTTTCTATCCACTTCGGCATAAGTGTGTTCTAAAATAAATATTTTTTTCTCTTTCTTATATGGCGGCTAGACAACATAGTTAAGCTATTTCAAAGAGTTTTATTGAAAATAACACATTTGTGGCAATAATAATCTTGACAAGAATGATAAATCTGCCAACATTACTCCATTGAATAAAAAATTCATACAATTTGGAATATTTTTCCATAGTCTTTCTATGGATGATCGCATATTTTGGTCGCCATTTGGCTTCAAATACTAGGTACTAGCTTCTATGGCAGGCTATTGTTATCCCTTTATCGCATATACTGGCTCTTCTGCTAATAATAATATTGGCTACGGCCTTGGAGAAAACGTGGCTTTTAGAGAATATTTCAGATCCAAGTCAATATAATGTTACATTGGACAAGCCATAATTTATTATAGACATTATCTCGAAAAGGTTATTTTGTAACAGGTACTGTTCAAAATGATGGGAGCAATCATGCATTGCTGGATGATATTAAATTGATGAAAAAAAATCTTCGAGGTTCATCAGATTTTTGCTTTGGCAAACAACAATATTATCACAGTTCTCTGGAACGATAATTCGGTATTTATTATCATGTTATACCTACAAACGTTTGTATATATTTTAAATCTATCTGAAGGTGTTGACTGTGATGTCTAACTTTTTGGATGTATAGCCGATGTGCAAAACTAAAAGATATGACCGTAAACATCGCAAGATGGCTGTCGTTGAATAACCATACACAATACATGCTCATAATTAGCGTGTAAGTGAAGTTGACTTATTTGATAATGGCGTCAGGCATTATCGCATGCTTGTCCACTAAAAAATGGGTATTTTCCATTACTCATTAGTGCTATTGACGCAGCTATGGTAAACGCATTGAAATTACACTGCTTGTGCAGTTGATGTGAAGGTTTTCCACCTATGAGCCAACTCGATTTTCGGGTTACAGTTGTTGAAGCGTTGATAAAATTTGTGAAAATCGACGCCGTGATGGAAAAGTTGTCGCAAATGCGCAGCAAATAGCAAAACACACTCACAAATTTGACCACATGATTGATAAAATTGAAAAACGCGGTCGCTGTTCGTAATGTGGTGGGAATATAGAGTACGGTTGTGCAAAATATAGTTTGAATGTACATCAAAGGGATTCTTTTGGACAATTTCATGCCGGAACCACCAAAAATATAAAAGCATAGAGAAAAATAAATGATTTGAAGTTTCTATTTGAAATTCATTTTTAAAAGTTTTATGAAAAATATTTCATACCAATGACTAAGTGGGTATTTTTATATCCATGTGATTTAATCGCACCTATAGCCAAGGTAAGTAGACCAATTTAAGTGAAAGTATTTTTATCGGGTAGAAGATATATTATATTACATGGCATGGCATAATATCGTCTATACATATTCCATAGAAGTTCTTACTACAAAATTTTGATTTTGAAAAATTCCTGATCTTTGACTTTTCTTCTGTCATCCAAAATATGTGAATATTATGTCTTACTAATTTTTTTTATTTTTTAAACAATTCTATGTATTCTTTATTTGTTCTTAAAGAAAAGTTTGGTGTCTCGTTTAGTTGTGTCAAGATAGGATTTTTTAAAAAAACTTCTTTTTTTTTAGCATTTTTCTACTCATTCGGTGTTAATGGGTTAAAGTCAGCTATCAAAAACATTAACTAGAACACTAAATATTCTATATAATTTTCGTTCGTTCTTTTTGTTTTTTTGAAAAATAAAAGAAAATGAATTCTTTTTTTTCTATCTTTCTACAATTTTCTTTTGTCTTAGAATTGTGCGTTGTTTTTCACATTTTCACTCTTACTGGCAGCAACAACAGCAAAAACAACACAATCCTAAATAGCAGAAACATCATCATTTATTTGTGTCATCTTTTTAACACGTGTATAGAGCGTCTTTTCCGTTTGTTTTCCATTTTCTTTCTTTTGTCTTTTTGTTTTTTTTTTTTGTGTTTCCTTTATTTTAAACGTTTCTGTTGTTGTTATTGTTTTAGTTGTTATTCAAGTTAAGAGCAAATTAAGCCATACGAAATTATCTTTCTGTGTATACATACGTACATACATATGTACATACATACGTACATATATTGAAATATAAATGCAAAGCAAACACATTTATTTTGAACATACTTATTCAGAGTTAACTACGATGTTGTTTTCGTTCCTTTTTTTTTTTGTTAAGGTAGTTTTTAACAATGAACTGCTTTAGAAAAAAGACGGCAGGCATGTGAAAGCGGGCGTTAACCAACTGCCAGTCAAATACAGGCATACCCAGTTTCATATTTAATTGTTACTTGAAAGATAAAAGTTCTGCCAAATGCATGATTTATTCTTTTTTAACTTTTCTTATGTTTCAAAGAACGAAAAATCGTTAAAATTCAAAGGTATTTAATGTAAAGCATCGTTTAAAGCTTTGCTGCTTCTCGTATATGAATAAGTAAAAATAAAGTGAAATCAACAATGGAATATACGTTGACATTTTAAATTTAAATAATGAAAGGATCAAAAAACTAATACCCAAACATATATATATATTAGAGCGACTCAAGTTGTATGGAAGAGAAATTCGTGCTCGATGTACCCCCTTAAAATGAACGTTGGTGTTTTTTATGACAACATTTAAAATATTTCGGTTCTAGCTTTGACCTCTCGTGAGCTGGACCATTTTGAAAAATATTGTTTTGAATATTTTGTTAATTTGAGGATCTGTTCTCTTATCAACATATACAATATCTATAACATAAGAAGGTTTTTTTAAGGCGCTTCCATCAGTGTAAACAATTTGTCCAAGGACGATCATTTCTGTTCTTTTTTAAGGATATTCTGTAAAAAAATGATTTTTTCATTTTTTGTTCGGGGTTGTTTGTAATAAAAATGCCAAGTTAATATATTTCAATCTTTAGTCGATTTGATTAAAGACGGGTCTCAGCATTTTTTGAAATTAGTGCAAGTTCCCGTTTTGTAGTGGTTGTAGTTTGTAGTTAGGTTAGGTTAGGTTAGAAGACGTGTACTTGTTAATTCTGACGAGTACAGTACTCGATGGTCGAATTGGCCCATTGTACTACGTCCTAGCTTCTCACACTACTTATGTTGTGTGTGTTAATTTTATACATGAGTGGTGGGACCTACAGTTTTAAAGTCGACTCCGAACGACACATTTTTTGAGAAGCATTCCATTGCAATTTTTTACTCTCAGAGTTTTTGCCAGAAATCTGCTGAGAGGAAGTCACCGAAAAATTATTTCCAAATTTTCGTTTTGATATCTGACCTGGGATTCGAACTCGGGTCTTTCGTCTAATAAGCCAACACACTACCTACTAGACCACAGCGACGATAGTTTGTAGTTTTGTAAATATAAGCAATAAAATTTTATAATTTTTTTTATAATTTATTTAATATTAGAAGCTACAATCGAATTTTTAAAATTTTTTGGCTTTTAGGGATCAAAACGGTATTAAATACACAAAAATCATTACTTGTATTCGAAAATTACTTAAAAATATAATACTTTACAACTTGTTATACAAAGCTTAACATACAAACATAATTGGTAATTACAACCCTTCAGTCAGGATTATTGACCAAGTTTCTCACACGACTTATGTTATGTATGTTAACTTTATACATAAAAGGTGGGACCTACAGTTTAAATTCGACTCCGAACGACAGAATTTTTGATAAACTTTTCATGCCAATTATATTTACTCTCACAGTTTTTGCCAGAAATCTGCTGAGAGGAAATTGCCGAAAAAATAGTTTTTGTATTTGAGTTTGATGTTTGGCCTGGAACACGAACTCTGGGCTTTACGTCTAATAAGCCAGCACAATACCTACTATATCATGGCGACCTCCGGCGATACAAAGCTTAAAGTAACCTTTAATGTACTAAAGTAAAGAAAAATTTTTAATTGCTTAAAATCATCAAAATGCGAGCATAAATCGTTAAGTCGTCAAAATGACATTTTTGGAGCTCAGAATCGTCAAAATGACGACAAAACATCAAATCTGGCAGCTATGGATACGATACAAATTAAAAGTGCATAACGTGTTACCACTTAGAAATCCTTTTTAATAATGGTTAATTGGACTCCAAACAAAACTATTTGCCAAATAAGACACCCCGGTTGTCATATTGCGAAATACTGATCTAAGTTAATTTCCAGAGTATTCTTTTAAAGTCTACATAGAAGGTTTTTAATTAAGTATACTGTGGAATGTGCGGCCAGTAGACCAATGTCAGGTTTTTCGAGCAAATGTCCATCAATCACGCCGCAGAATTAATTCAAATTTCATCTACTAGTATTCATCCCAGAGACCTATGACGTTGGTAAGTCATTTCCCCTGCGCACTCTAGACATAAAATGGAATAGGCCTTTTCTAATCGAAGTCTATTTTTTTTTTTTTTGTTTAGACTAGAAAACTAAATCAATGTATGATAGTCTAAAGGCATTGCTTTTTTTTCCTGCAAATTTAAGCAAATATTTTTTAGAAAATGGTAGAAATTATTTTGATACAATTTTTGCTTATTTTTTGGTTTAAATTTAACTTAAAACAAACCCATAAATCATTTGAAAATGTTACTTCATTTCAATTTATTTATGATTTTAGCTTTCAATATTATATTAGGAGCTCTAATTTAATTAATAACAATAATAATCAATTGCACGTATGTATGCACTTTAAATCATGTCAATACACGCACCCGTAGTACTACTACCAGCCACATTCTATCACTAGTTAAACTATGGATTTTGGATGCGTGTTTGCATTACAACAGCAATAATTACGAGTATGCTTAGAAAAGTTTTTTATTGTCAATGGAACAGTTTAATTATACTAATTGATAATTAGAAACTACAAATGCATACGAATGCATTTTAAAACATATGCACAATGTGGGGAAAAATTTTAATTGGATTGAATAACCAAATATTTATTATTTCTATCGTTTATTACAAAAGTTTGTAAGAAGATTAAATTGCTTACTAATAGCGTTTCAGAGAAAAAAAAAATTTAATTTACTGACAGTTTTAATAATCATTGTGATGTATGATGGCGTATGAGCAATTATTTCATGCAAATGTAATATAGTCGGGCGTCATCTGTATACATTATTTTGCATATACGTGCGTATACGTAATGTAGAAAACAATACTAATTAATAAAGCTTATACGTACTGTGTTCAAAATAAATGGAACAATATGTTTAAATAAATTCTAATGTATTTATTTGTTTTATCGAGTGTAAATTGCAATGCCTACTAGTGTTCAAAATCATTTTATAAAACAAATTAAATGAATATGAAACTAAAACGAAAAGGATATATTTTTCAAAATTTTTTTTTTATTTAAATACATATTCCTTTACATATGACATATATTTAGTGTTAACATTAAAATATCGGCTTTAAAGTCTTTACATATACTACACTAATACCCCGGTTTGCGTCGTTAATAGGGCCTGAAGAAACGTGACGCTAACCGAAACGACGCAAAACGAAGGACGATTTTCCATATACTTGTATTGATTTTCATTTAATTGGTTCCTAGATTCATAAGACACAACTTCGAATTTACACCATATTTAAACGGGAAATCCCCTTTTTCTGTTTTAGCTTTGTACAAACATTTTCGTTTTAACGACGCAAATCGAAGGCACTAACGACGCAACTTCGAAACATGCGACGCAAACTTAAACAAAAACGGCTCAACTTCAAAATCACAGAAATTTTAAAAAGACGCAACTTCGAAGCAAACACAAAACGAGGCGACGCAAATCGGGGTATTAGTGTATTTAAAATACGCTCAAATTGATCTGTGATAATGTGTACTAATTTTAACTGCAGATCCCAGTCATGATAATAACGTTATAGTGTGAAGTGATATGGGGTAATTTGTGAGTCATGTCTTCCTAGTAAGAAAGTAGAATTATCCAAGTAAAATTACACTCCATCACAACCAATACATGTTTCAGAGGTTGGTGCTTCAGCTATCATTCTATGTACTTACTTAATTGGTGATTACAATACTTCAGATAGAATTTCAAACTGAGGAATGCGCACAAGAAAAAACTGGACTTACAATTTTCGTTCTAGAAATAAAACTAAGTGACGGATTTTTTTCGTTTTATATTTCAATTAAAGTAAATAATATTTGAATTCCTTTTGTGTATAAAATTTTTCTCTGACCAAGGTTTCTGAGCATCCAACTTTTTGAGCCAATTTTCTTCGAGACATATTAGGGTGTTTTAGAAAAATATGTATTATTTTATTTGCTTTGTTTTGGTCGAAAAATCCTATTTTTCTTCCACTTTCACACTTCCTCTCAGTACTCAAAGAATCCTTATATTGTTTTATTCTTACCTTAGAAACTGCTTTTTGGTTAACACCTGCAAGCCGAGCAATCGTTTTAAGCGTGTAAGCGGCGCTGTTTTTCATTGTAAATTTCAATTATTTTGTTACGACATTCTTGTTGGGTGAACATTTTTGAAAAACTCTTTTTGCTGTTGCAATGACATTTAGGACGTGGATTTTGAAACAGGTGACTAACAAAAACAATGCAACGGTATTCATTTTTTCTAATTATGATAAAAGTTATAAGCTTCTTTTATTTGTGCGCACCAATTTTATCTAATTTTATCGATAAGTAGTGCGACCTATAGAAACTATTCAAGCAATTTTATTTATTCTCAAAGGCCAGTGAAGAATTTTGAACCTGTGGTTTAAATCATAGCCCCATATCCAATAAGCTGACCACAATTCCTGCTAGACTATATCGTCTTTTATTCAGTTATCCTAGCTTGTTATTGTTAAGGTGTCTGTTGTGACCAACCGATGTGCAATACTGTCCTGAATCTCTATAGGACATAACTATAAAGTCTTATCTAAACCTATTATAGTGACAAATTTCAGTGTGCTGAACGGGGTGTCAATAAACTTAATTTCTTGCCAAGATTTTAATAAATTTTAATGAATCATTCTTATCATTCATAATTTACATGTTGTATTCGAGACGATACCCAATCTAAGCAAATGTACTTTAGTTTTCCAGAACTCTGTTAAAAGATCGGCTACTAAATTCAGATTATTTTTGGAAAGAAATTTCCGAGAAAAAGTTTTGAGTTTTGAGTGCATCAAAACCATTTGGTTCAAGAAAAGTCTTTGCCTCTGCATAGTTTTTCTTTCTTAGAATAATCTTTTAAAATCAATTGTGCTCAAACCCCCTTAAGGTCATGGCTCAATAGCGCTTCGAAAGCTTTCCTTCTCTTATCAGTAAGCGAGCTCCGATATGACTTGGAATTCAGCAAAAGTAAATCCTATTCTCCCAATATAGCCGAGTGCTCGCATGATAATCTCATTGTTAGATAGTACGATTCTGTCAAAGTTGAATTGATTGCTTCTTTCAATGACATAGGACTCTACCCGAGCTCACAATGTTTAGTTCTGGGAACAAAAACTTTCTTCTATATCCAATATACCCAATATCTTGATGCATTTGTATGCCATAAAATCGTTCCTCTTTTAAAATAGCTATTAAAAGAGTTTAATTTTTAAGATTTTTCTTCTTTTATTTTGTGCCGTAAATTTAATAACCATTCTTTTGCATAAATAATGTTAATGGTGGCCACTATTTTACAAAAATAATGTCTAACCAGAATATTCGTTTGTTTAGTTTAATTTTTTGGCAAAAATTTTCACACCATTTTTCATGCAGTTTTTTTATGGCGATTGTTGTTGTTGTTGTTTTCATTTTCCAGCAGTATGAATGCCAAAACATGAAGAGAAAAAACTTGTGAGCGAAAACCAAAACATTAAACGTAAAAGGTCGTATATTTGGTAATTAAAACCGAATGTTTAAATAACAGTAAACAACAAGGTCATACTTTAAATAAGAACTTCAAGTTTTTTTTCGTTATTGTTAAGCAATGAGTCTTGACTATGAATTAAAAAATTTTTATTCTTGCGTTTAGGAAAATGCAAAATCGTAAATTGCACGGAAACAAAAGTTGTAAAACTAAATGGAATTTTTTGTGATATGCTTTAAAATTAAGTTGAAATTCAAAATTTCGTGTACACATATTTCCATTTTGAATATTTTATTTGATTTTTTATAACAATTTTTTCGGAATATTCAAATCCATTTGATGCAGTCATCACTATTGAATTAGTGTTCAAAACGTATAGAAATTGGTTGCGGAAATCATAGGCAACTTGCACTGGATCGAAGATCTTACATAGGATTATTCTCGTGCATACTTCTAAGGCTGCTGCATCAGTATCCATGCATTTATTCCGTTTGTATAAAAAATTTTATTCACCAAAGTTCGATGATAATGGATTGTAAGCAGAAATCAGTGAAGATTGTCCTTAAAGATACAAAATGGGACACTAAAACAACAATTTCAAAATGTGTAAAAGCCGGATTCATATTAAAGAAATGAGGGTTTTGTAATATAAAATACAATTTAACACACATCAAAAAATTTAAGAATCATAGAAATACTCACAGTATACTGCTATGTCCACAACAGAGATCAGCAATAAGTATACAAACGATGAGTAGATTCGAGTCAAACTTATAATTGCTGATACTTATACACATTCAGACTTATTTTAGTATCATACTCATATTACTCATACTCAAAGTTGAAAGTACTCATCGTATATACTTCGACTCATCTTTACTTAACATTTACACGAAGCACAAAATAAGTATGATTCGCGTACGAACACTACTATACTCACAAGAAGATTGTGTGTATGCTTTTCTTGTTGTCTTTATCTTTCCATTCTTCTTTGTTTGTATCTGCAACAACAACAAAGGCTGTAAATTTTGATGAGCCACTCGAATCACTTATAAGTGTTGTAAGTATTTTTCTAAATTTATGAATCAGAATGGGTAGGCATATGAATCAAATATTTCGAATGTTGTGAGTTTGATGTCAACGTTGTACTCATACTCGTTGCTGCTTATATTTATAAATCTATGTTGTAGCGAGTACAAATGAATTAGGGTAGTAGAATTTCAATTCTGTTGATTCAATCATACTCAAAATTGAATGAGTGCTTATGAGTAGGGGAAAAACGATTCTTTGCTGATCTCTGGTCCACAACATCACCTACTGCGAACTGATGGAAGTAGAACTTGACGCCTAGCCAACCATCCGTTTCAAGTTGCCGAGGTGATGCTGCGTACTTTCAGTGCAATCAGAAGATTGCATTCTATTAATGGTAATTAAAACCGCCTCAGGCACTCAGGGAGAACAGAATAAGATTCAGAACACCATTCATTATGCTGTATAACTAGCGTATTAGTTAAGAAAATCCTTGGACGCACAGTACATATACTAGTATTGATAAAATGATTGAAAAACCCTTTAAACTAACTACTGCCAAAAACCTTAAATAAATTTACTGTGTAGTAATCTTTCAACATAAATGTCACAAATTTTCTCAAAGTGCACCCAATTTCGGATTAAATATTCTAACTCCTTTACTAACTACACCTGAGCATACCAAATCAATTTTTATAGTTAAATTCCATTTCTTTAACGAAGTTTTCTTTTTCCTTTTTTTTTAAATACTTTGCACTTAAGTTTTGAAGAAAAAAAAAACTTGTATTTTAAGCCATGGCAATAAAAAATACTGTGGCAACATAAAAAATCTATAAAATTCGTCGGAAATAAAAGGTGGGCAAATGGAAAAAAGCACAAAATATTATCCAAACGACTGTAATGCAAATTGTATTACAACAAAAACAAAAAAGAAAAAAATATTCGTATTCATGGAGGAGCAAAAAAACAAAAAATTTAAATGAAACGAAAGATTGAAATGTTAAAACAAACCATCAACGTCTGGTGAACACAATCCTAAATCTGTATGTAAAACCTGTAGAAAGTGCTTGTATTAACGAAGAAATCATTGATGATTTTGCTGACGACCAGCTATGTTTTACATAGATTTGTTATTTTTTATCATTGTTGTGAATGTTTTTTTTTTTCTATTTCTTCTTCGATTCGATACGATTTCCATAAATTTTCAATAATTTTACTAGAGTTGGTGTTAAAAGAAATATAAATACGAGGGTAGGGAATATAGAAGTTATAATAAAAATTTCAGACTAAGGTAACTTTACTTTTGAAATAAAATCCTTTAAATTAGCCTTCCTGAAAATTTAGTTTCCTGCAAGTAAAATTACTGCCACTTGTAGCGGATCCCCGCAGTGTGCAAAATTTAAATCGAGAAACTTTTTAGCTTCCATGATTTTATTTTTCAGTAATGTCTCTATACTTTCCTTGATTTATGCAAAAATCTTTTTCTATTTATTTTTTTCATTTTTTATTTCCTTTTTTTTTTTGCCCCACAAACATGCACCGATACTTTACCACATATTTGTTTAGCTCGCATATAAAAGCCAAACCTCAAATATTGAAATTTAGCCAAATAAAAAAAGGTAACTTTAAAGATTATTTCATTTTATTTTGATGGCTATACTAGTAGTAAGTAGCATTGCCACTGTTTGAGTTTATTTCACATTTTCATACCATTTCCATTACTTGGTGGACTTTTTTTCTTTTTTTTTTAATATTTTATTTCCATCCAAACTTTTCTCAAAATTTATGAGCGTTTGAGTGCACGCGAAAAGAAATCTACATAAATAACTAATAGTGGTGTTTGGTGGTCGTGGCGCTATGGTAATAATGGTGTCGGTAATGGAGGTATGCGGTACATAAATAAGATTTAAATTTATGTTTTAACTTTTTTTTTATGTCTCAACCATTTCATGAATGGGTTGTTAAAAAGGAAAAAAAAATATTATAGGGTTATGTATCAATATGTATCAGACATAAAGTGCTTTGCGTTATGCACGTTACTTAAAATATTTCACTTGATATGGTAATAATTTCAAACCAAGGCTATATGTTTACCTCTGCAAAAGAACAGATGGAAAAAATAATGAATTCATTGATTTAATTTGTATTTTTATTGTAATTAAGCAGCTGTTTGTTAGTCGGTTTATACACTGAGTAAATTTTTCTGTCAAAAAGCTTTGATAAAAAAAAAAAACGTTTATTTATAAAAAATGTTTTGTGTACGTATATCTAACAGTGGAAAAACAGTTTTCTGTTCAAAAAAAGACTAAAAGCGAGAGTAAACAAAACAATCCTTTCTATGCTACTATATGCTATTAAATCCTAAATATTCTATATTTTCGTATACTATTGCATCCTATTCGATACTATTCTTTAATATTATATAATATTCTATAATATTCTTTACTATTCTAAACTATTCTATACTATTCTTTACTATTCTGTACTATTTTATGCTATTCTATGCTATTCTACTATTCTATACTAATCTCTATTATTGAATAGTTAAATAATTTAAAACTTACGAATTCACACGTCAATTCACAAATCAACAATTTAATATTCTATATTTTTGTATACTATTCCATACTATTCGATACTATTTTTTACTATTATATACTATTCTAGCATATTCTATACTATTCTACACTATTCTACTATTATGTACTAATCTCTTCCAATCTCTACTATGCAATAATATGTTCAAATCTATACGAATTCACACATCAATTCAATTACAATTCTTTGGTCAGGATTACGACCTACCACTTATATTGTGTGTGTTTTAATTTAATACATAAGTATCGAGATCTTTTCGACCGCCGGGTACTGTGCTTGTCTTGACCGACAGGTGCACGTCCTCTAACCTAGCGAGATCTTATGCTTAAATTCGACAGCTTACAATAGATTTTTGAGAATTTTAACCAAGCTTTATCGTAAATAATACATTATTTATGGTATTTGAGAAGGAATTGAAAGTTAAGTGTTGGAGGCAAGTAAAAAGATTGCATTTTTTTTTATATTGACGTTAGTAGTCGTAGTCTAGCTTATTAGATGTCAGAACAAGGTTTAAACCTAAGGTCAGTTATGTCCAATTTACAACGAAAGGTTTTTATGAGCGATTATATATGTACATACATAATTGATCATTACAACCCTTCAGTCAAGATTATTGACCTAGTTTCTTACACTACTTATGTTGTGTGTGTTAATTTTATACATAAATGGC
The DNA here is from genome assembly GCA_014635995.1 of Sarcophaga peregrina. NCBI lineage: Eukaryota > Metazoa > Arthropoda > Insecta > Diptera > Sarcophagidae > Sarcophaga > Sarcophaga peregrina. The sequence goes on from CM025789.1 coordinate 43,883,626, forward strand.
AGGACCTACAGTTTATAGTCAATCGTCTCCGAACGACAGATTTTTGAGAAACTTTTCATGGCAATTTTATTTACTCTCAGACTTTTTGCGATTATATATGTATGTATGTATTATTCTTGATGCTGGAGACTCAAAAGAAGAAGAAAACTGAAGCTCTGCTTATGAACTAACGAAAGTTTTGGCAGCAACAAACATGACAATTGGATGTTTATCGCCAAATATACTACAACTTTAGTAGTTTGGGAAGAGAAAATACTGTTTCTTGAAATATTGTAGAGTCTTTTTTACTGTTCTTCTCATATTTATTTTACGTGATAGACAAACAGTCGCCGTGGTCTAGTGGGTAGTATGTTGGCTTATTAGACAAAAGGCCCGGGTTCGAATCAAAGGTCAGACATCAAAACGAAAAATATTTCTTCGGCGACTTCCTCTCGGCAGATTTCTGGCAAAGACTCTGAGAGTAAAAATTGCCATGAAAAGATTCTCAAAAATCTGTCGTTCGGAGTCGACTTTAAACTGTAGGTCCCGCCACTCATGTATAAAATTAACGCACACAACATCAGTGGTGTGAGAAGCTAGGTCGTAATTCTGACTGAAAGGGTTGTAATGGCCAATTATGTATGTATGTATGTATGATAGACAAACATTATAAAAAATTTTTCGTCCTATGTTTTATTTCACTGATACTACAGAAGGATAATATTTCTGTGAACTACATAAGTACGTATGCTCTTACAGAATAATTCGTACTCGGAAATAATTATAAATCTACACCTAGTACGCCTTTTCGAAAAATGACCTGAAAGCCTTTCAGCATTTTGTCGATGTAATTGAGTTACTAATTGAATTTAATGGTCATTATAAATTTCGTCGTCCACCGAAATCGAATTGGCAGTTTTAGACTCAAGTACATTCTACGTGCTTAGCAACTACGTACAACCATTTTTGCAGAAACTGATATCCAGGAAACCAGCGGCGAATCCAAGAGAAAGTCTTGTTATTGAGTTAATCGATGTCCAATTGCTACGGGAAACTTTTTTACTTCACATGACGTTGAAAACAAATTTTTCTAACGAAATATAACAATGGTTTGTACCATTAAGTTTCAGCCGGCCATCAATTGAGAGTGCTACTGATGCGAGTGAAGATAAGCTGCTCCATCTAAACAATGGGAAATTTATAAATCGCCGCAAAGCAAGGGTGCTAGATGCCAAATTATTGCCATTTAGATAAGAACAAAACCAATTTGACATGAAGTGTTTGACTTTTTACGTAAAAAACCATATTGTAACGTTCATCATGGCAAAAATTTTGTCGTAAATTTTATAGAAGTAATAAAATAGTTTTATTAAAATAAATTTTATTAAATAAACGATTACGAAACGTAATTATATTTTTAATAAATGCCTACATTTACAATTTTTCTTAAGATATAATAAGTGTTGTCAATTAACAACCGGTTTTAAAATTCCAGTTCCAGTTTTTAATTCTTCGAATAAAATTTTTTATTAGGAACAAATTTTATCTTTTATTTGCAAATTAAAAGACTAAAAGCAAAAATAAAAAAAGAATGAAAAAATAAAAATCATAAAAAAAACTATGAAAAAATACGAATAAAGTGAGTAAAATATCAAACATCAAACGTTAACTGCTTATGAGAAAGGACATCAAGCTGTCAAAGCCAGCTTTATTATGCTGACATAATAATATCTATTACAATAACAATAAAAAAGGGAGAGAAAATAGAAAACTTATGTTTTTTAAACGTTTTAAACACTTCATATTTCTCATCCCTTGGAAAGTATTTTACACAAATTCAGTTACATACACTTCTGCAAATAAAAATATGAACTTACATACGCAATTTTTTTTTTAGAGTTTTATTTAAAAAAAAAGGAAATTTAAATCAATACGACTATTTAATACCCTATAATATAAACAAAAATGCAATAAAAGCCGGCTTACAAATATATTTTGAACAAATTTGTTTCATATTATAATGTAAACAGGAACATAGAAATACATTTCATGGCAGCTGGATAATGTTTTGTATGAAGCTCAAAACTGCTTAATATTTGGGAAAAATTTAATGAAAGTATACGCCATTAAAAGTAGTTGCTGTAGCCTACTGATTCGTGTATTGACTTATTAGATTTGAAGCCTCTATTCAAACCCCAAGGCAAACATCTTTAACAAGACGAAATATTTCTTCTGATTAAAATTTGAAAAATAAAATTAAATTCCCAAAAATATGTTTTACGGAATCGGCTTTAATCTGTAGGTCCCTCCACTTATGCATAAAACTAACGCACATAGAATAAGTGATGTGCAAAGGTAGGTCGTAATTCTCACTGAAGGGTTATAATCGCTAACGTTAGACTCTTTTCAATATTTTTTCTAATTATTAACGTAAAAATACATCTACAGGGTGGCTGATATGTATTGCAACCAACTTCAGGTTGTTATCATTTGTAAACCGCTCGTCTGATAGCTTACAGATTTATTCCAGTGACAGTTCATTTTAATATTTACAAGCTTACAAAAGCATTTTGATTTATTGCATTCAGAGAAAAAGTTATTTGTGAAGTCATTCGAGTGATTGCTTTATATATGGCTGAGAAAACCACAAGAGGCTATCGTTAGAGCCCTCCAGTATTTAAATGTAAATAAATCTTTTGTTTCTCGTACCATTGCTCGTTACCGTGATACTGGCAGTGTTGCATCGCGTCCAAAAAGTGGTCGAAAAAAAAACGGTAACAACACCAGCAATAATCCGAAAAGTGAAGGCCAGATTTGATCGAAATCCACTCCGTAGTGGTAGAAAAATTGCTCGTGAGCTGAACATATAGCGAGGACGGATGCAACACATATTGAAAAATGAGATTCGACTAAAGCCATTGAAGTTCCAAAAAGTGCAAGAGCTCACCGATGGGCAAAAAATGTTAGATTGGAAAGAGCCAAGAAGTTACTTCGCTTGCACGAAAGTGGCCATTTACCGAATTTGGGTTATTCCGATGAGAAGCCAATCCAAATTGAGCGGTTTGTGAACAAACAAAATAATCGGGTTCACTTGCCAAAGAGGTCAGCTGAAAATTTACATCTGCGATTGGCCACCAGAACTCAAGCGCCGTCGATGGTAATGGTGTTGGCTACCGTAAAGGCCGATGGTTGCTACCCCATCGCATTCATCGACCGTAGGGTCAAAATAAATGCAGAATATTACCGGGAAAATCCCTTAAACACAGTATTGAAGACAAACATTTCGGCCGCAGACCATAGACATTCCAACAGAACTCAGCACCACCGCACTCACCACGCGTTAACCAAGAATGGCTTAAAAAGGAGGTTCCCCGCTTCATTTCTACCGCACAATGGCCACCAATATCTTCGAATCTCAAACCGTTGGACTTTTGCGCCTAGGACATTTTGGAGAGGAAGGTTCTCACTAAAAAATACCGAAGTGTCGATCATCTCAAGACGGCGCTTCGCCGGGAATGGGCCAAAATACCGCAGAGCCACTTTCGTGCAGCCTGAGATAGGCTTTGTTGGCCGTTTGAAAGCCATAATTCTTACCAAAGGTGGCCAATTCGAACAAATCTAAATTGATTCTAAAATTTGATACTATTTTCAACATTTTTTGCTTCTGAACAATAAAAATAAAAACGCTTTACTTTGTGCATTATATAGCAGTCACCCTGTATTTGTAATTTTTTTGTTCAGAAGAAGGAGTAAAATCAATTTGGAATTAGAAAGCATTTTTCATTAATCGAAATATGTGGTACGTTAGAGTAGCATTATAAACCTAAAAAGTGAATCAGACAAAAAGTCTCAACTGCTGTTTTCTAAATTAATTTTAATTTGTATTGCAATACTAAGCTCAGTGGCAGTGTTTGGAGTGTAACTCTATCGGCCTATACTTTCTTTAATAAAAGCTACCATAAAGGTTTAAGCAGCTGACAAAAGAGGAGACCTCAACAACTTTTCAGTCAGAATTACAACCATGCTTCCTAAACTACTTATATCGTGTGCGCTAATTTTATACTTGGGCAAAGGAGCCTACAGTTTAAAAACGATTCCGAACGACAGATTTTTGAAAAATACATCTAAGAGGAAGTGGCTGAAGAAATATCGTTTTCATATTTCGTTTCGTTGGGGATTGCTGGCTTGGATTCGAACCTGGCCTCACGTCTAATAAGCCAAAAAACTACTTACTAGATTAAGGCAACTTCAGGTTAAAGAAATCACCACAGCAAATATAGGTTGCTTGCATTTAATGTCGAGCCAAGGAATTCTTATACATGTCTATGCTTCTAGTATTAAATGACACGTACAGACAGCTGTTATTATATGAAGAATTTTTTTTTTCTAAACAGAATAAACATAACCAAGTAGAGTAGAAGCACTTAAAAGTATAAAATGATCCTTTTTTGACATTATGTTACAGTTTCAGTTCGCATTTTATTTTAATAGCCTATTTAAATGTAAGATAAATTTGCTTTGAGGGAAAAGCCTTGTCTAGCACATCAGACATTTGAACGACATCAATAGCAACAGTAGACTATAGTATATCTGCTGACAGTTTCCCCAGTAAAATAATTTAATCAACAAGATGGTTTAGAAATGAAAAAAAAAACGACAATATAACATTAAGATACACATAATCGTTTAAAATAATGTGTCTTTGTGCGTTAGTATTTCGAAATTATTCCATACTGTTGTTTAAGGCTACAGCAACAGCCAAAAGCATCAAAAGCTATGATGCGAATAGAAAAAAAAATTTTTTTAAATGGCAACATTTACACACAATAATGCAAGTTAATGCCCCCAAACACAACAACGTTTACATTGGCATTAATACTAGTAGTAGTAAATAGGCTTAGAAGGGGAATTGGGGACTAGGGTTGGTTAGGAAATGTCTAATGAAATTTAATGCCACTTAAGTGACAATTTATTGGATGTAATTCATAGCGCTAATAGGCTAAAATATATGGTAAATTAACCATATGCCTGCCTACATTAGGGTCATAGAAATACAGATACAAGTAACAAAATAGAAATTTGGAAAAACTATTGCCAAACCGATCTATAGGGGGGAATTTTAATTTTTAAATTTAAAAATGCAATAAAACAAAAACAGTTTGAAATTTTTACTGAATTTATTTTTTTTGTTGTGAAATACAATTGTTCCGTTTTGAAATGAAGCATTATTTCTTTCATAAAACTGCCGCGGCTGACCTCCTATTGTCTCATTCCATAGGTCCAATTTCCATGCAACTTTTCGAGTGTATGAGGTCTTATCTCGGCAGTGGCATCACGAAAGTCGGCTTTACACTTTTCTTTAACGGGGTTCTAGAGAAAATAATTCTCCCCAAAGAAAGTATTCCAACGGTGTCAAATCTAACCTTCTTGGAAGACAATTGAGATCACCATTTAGACTAATTAAATGCCAATTAAACGTTTGATGTAATAAAAGGATTGATGTATGAGAAGTGTAGTAAGTTACATCATCTTTTTGAAAAACATCGTTAACATCAGTAACATGAAGACCGGGTACAAAATAATCGGTTATCAATGTGCAATACGAGTCTTCATTGACCGTGATGGCTGCGCCGTCTTCAATTTCAAATAAATATGGTCCAATGATGCCTTTGCTCCTCAAGCGAATGGGTGCTTTGATTTCTATAAGTTCTCGCGCGTGGTCTTCTAAGCCACAAATACTTCAAATTTGCTTATTAACGTACCCAGTAAGATAAAAATAGGCTTCATTCGTAAAGATAATTTTTTGATTTCATCGTGCAGTAAATTGATTTATTACATTCAGTGGAGACTATATATCTACTGGATTTTGTGACAGAATAGAATGACATAAGTATTGCCAGATTCGAAAAAATCAATGGTTCAAATTTTAACCGATAGATGGTATACAGGGTGGCTGATATGTATTGCAACCAACTTCAGGTTGTTATCACTGGTAAATCGCTCGTCTGACAGCTTACAGATTTATTCCAGTGACAGTTTATTTTATTGTTTACAAACTCACAAAAGCATTTTGATCTATGCATTCAGAGAAAAAGTTATTCGTGATGTAATTCGAGTGATTGCTTCATATTTGGCTGGAAAACCACAGGTGGCTGTAGTTAAAGCCCCCCATCATTTAAATGTGAATAAATCTTTTGTTTCTCGTACTATTGCTCGTTGCCGCGATACTGGCAGTGTTGTATCGCGTCCAAAAAGTGGACGAAAAAAACGGTAACAACACCAGAAATGATCCGAAAAGTAAAGGCCAAATTTGATCGAAATCCACGCCGCTAACGAGAAAAATTGCGCGTTAGCTGAACATATCACGAGAACGGATGCAACACATATTGGAAAATGAGCTTGGACTAAAGCCATTGAAGTTCTGAAAAGTACAAGAGCTCACCGATGGATAAAAAAAGTTAGACTGGAAAAAGCCAAGGAGTTACTTCGCTTGCACGAAAGTGCCCAGTTACCGAATTTGGTTTTCTCAGATGAGATGCCATTCCAAATTGAGCAGTTTGTGAACAAACAAAATGATCAGGTTTACTTACCAAAGAGGTCAGCTGAAAATTTACATCTGCGGTTGACCACCTGAACTCAAGCGCCGCCGATGGTAATGGTTTGGGCCGCCGTAACGGCCGATGGTCCGTTCCCCGCACGGAATCATCGCACGTGTGGTCAAAATAAATGCCGAATATTATCGGGAAAATGTCGTAAAGACAATATTGATGTCATGGACAAAAAAACATTTCGCTACAATTCTGCGTAGATATTTAAAAATCTTTGATTTTAACTGAACTACTTAATAAAAGAATCAAATTATGTTTTTAAATTTAAGTACTCCCAAAAACAAAACAAAACAACAATAGAAATCTTTTTAAAAAGCAGCTTATAGACTGTAAAATAGCAAACAGAGATTTAAATAGAATTAATAAATTAATATTGCGGAAGTAAAAAAAAAATAGAAAAAATACCCGTCATCACTATAGAATCATCACTAAATTCTAAGTAAAAAATAGAAAAACGGTAGAAATAAAACGAAAGCGAATGCTTTTGTAGTTGTTATGCTACTTGACGTTAGAAATGCTCTTCTTTAGAGGCACAAGGGCTTTTCATTTGCAGTATCAGGAATGGTAACGGCAGTTTTACATTTGAAATATTAAATGCAGTCCTGCAGTGGGATTGTAGATTTTTCGTTTACACTGAAGAAAATATTTATTCCAGCGATGCACAAATGAATTAAATTATCAATATGAAGTAATGAGGGTGTGAATTGATTGTTGAAAAAAATCTTGGCACATTTTCCATTATGGTTGTTTCGAATTAAAGGATCCCTTTGCTTCTCAAGCAGCACCAAATAGTCACTCGTAATGGATGCTTAGGTTTCTATAGGACCTCGCGCGTGGATATTCTGAGCCACTAAAATAGAAATGGACTACATCCGATTTTTTTATTTCATTGTGCAAAGAAATACTTCGTGGCATACTAGATGTGCTAAAATAATCAACAAGCGTTATTAGGATATACAATTCTAAAACTATAGGATGGAGCTTCTACCGGTTTAGATTTTAGCCATCGGTTGTTGCGAATCTGGCAATACTTATTACATTTTATTCTTTCACAAAATTCAGTACATTATCTCCACTGAACGTAATGAATCGATTTACGCTTAAGCAGCGTTGGGATTTATTAAAAATTTAGGCCAAATAGAAACTGCACGGTGATAACGATTTTACCAGTTCAAGCTCATTTTTATCTCAGTGGGTATGTTAATAAGCATAATTGCCGTATTTAGGGCTTAGAAAACTCACACGTGGTCTTATAGAAGCCAATCCAAATAATACGTATTTTTCTAAAACATCCTAACATGTCTGGAGAAAAGTGGCTCAAAAAGTTGGATGCTCTGAAACCTTGGTCAGAAAAAAATTTTATACGCAAAAGAATTCAAATATTATTTACTTTAATTGAAAAATAAAACAAACAAAAATCCGCCACTTAGTTTTATTTCTATAACGAAAAGTGTAAGTCCAGTTTTTTTTTGTGCGCACTCCTTATGTGTATGTAAGTATTGTTGAATATCTTTGAATGTCTTGCACAGGCTAAACAATATGTAGCAGACCCACTATATCTATTGTGAAACCAACTTTTTTTTTTTAAATTAAACACCCAATATACGAAGTCATCGTTGTGTTCTTTTCAATTTAAGTCTCTTATTGTTGACACAGTTAGTATAAGTCCACAGAAAGAAATTTGAATAAATTGTTGTTCATATTGTTTACGTAAAATTTTTTCAGAAAGTAAAAAAGAAACTCTAAAGTAAATACTCAGTATTATCATTATGAAAAAATAAAAAGTAAAAAAGAAAATCTAACGCTCCAGACATTATGCATACAATGATGAAAAATTAAATAAAAAAAAAACAGAAATGCAACAAAAACTACAAAATTTCTATGGAAAATAAAAAAATCCTCCTTAAAAGTCCTTGAACTGCAAAAAACAAAAATGAAGTAAAATGAACTCAACAATTTATGTAAATTTCATACAACGTAATCATTTGTATGTATGCATGTAGATATGTATGTATAAATATGTTGCAAATGTGAATGTAAGTCTTTTGAAAATTTTTAAACGATTTTATACACAAAGAATAACTTTTGATTTAAACTTTACGATGCAACAGGCGTCTGTTGAAAACTGGACTTTAGTTGTCTACAATGTTAACATTTTAATGATTTAGCATATGCTTGCTGTTTAATAGGTTAACGAATGCAACATATATTGGGGTTTAAAGGAGCCAAATTTTGCGATTTATTTAAGTTTGCATAAACTTCTTACGCCAAGAATGCCCAATATTTTTAAGTGAAATTCATTTACAACGACATTTTAGTTTTTGAATGCCTGTAACATAAACCCAACTCTTATTTACACGGTTCAAAATCCCCGATAACGACAAGAAAACCGAAATATGTCAACTAACTGCTAGTTTAATTGATGACGGTCTAACATTTGGTAAAATTATGGTGAATAATTTCTTAAAAAATGATCCTAATATGGAACGTGCCCTAAAATTCGAACGAGATATTAATAATTGTATTGCTAAGTGTAAAGAGTTGTATAAAGAACTTAAAAAACCAAAAGTTCAACATTCTATAAAAGATTTTTTTAATAAAAAAAGTCGACGGACCAAGACTTTTCGGAAAGTAATCCATCAGTTCAAAACTCTATTACCGAACGAAAGTCACCTTGGATAATTTGATGGATATCTCCAGTGATGATAACGACTTTAGTTTAGTTCGTCGCAAACAATTGCTCTTGCTATCAAGTAGCGACGTATAATTATGTAACTATGTAAATATTTTTTCTTTATTTCTATTCTAATTTTTCTGTTCTGCATTTTAGATACCAGATTCTTTTATTTTGCTCGCTCTACAATTTTCCCCGTATGAATTATCTATTTTAAAGTTTTTCTTCATGAATAAAATGCCTATGAACTGGAAAAACTTGAGAGTAAAAAATTTGCCATGAAAAGTTTCTGAATATCTGTCGTCGGAGTCGACTTCAAAAACTGTAGTTCCCGCGTCCAGTATAAAATTAGACAACGACATAAGTAGTGTTAGAAACTACGGCCTCTTGGAGACGATTGCTGTAGAATGTTATGGTGATTATGGCACGGGGTATTTCACCTAGCAGCAACTCGATTCCTTGCCGTTCGCATCTTCCCTCTTTCCACCTTTCCTCAAAAACCTGCAGAATGCACTGCATGAGTAGGGGCCATCCCCTGAGTGCTGGTTAAAAAAAAAAATGCCAACGATGGTCAATAGCCTGAATAATTCTATATTACATCTATGTTCCTTAACGGTCGCTTAATAAATTATTCCACAAAAAAAATTTAATAGAATTCACTCCTTTTTAATTATTCCCTTAAAAACCCGCTGACGCCCCAATAATAAAAAAATTTCCACCAAAGTTTCGCAAAAATCTGTTATTCGCAGCTAACTTTAAGTTATAGATCCTACACTACCCATTCCTGACTGAAGGGTTGTAATGACCAATTATGTATGCATGTATTCTGGATATCAATTCTTGTCGGAATTTGTGCCTTTCAAGTCAGATTTTGTATTTACACACTCAACAAAACGAAAGATAAAGACACTTTTCCCCAGTCACCGTAGTCTAGAATGTAGTGTGTTATTTAAAATGAGGCCACCATTAAAACCCCGGGTCAGACATCTTCAACAAAACGAAATATGAAAAAAAATTATTCCTTCGGTGTCTGCCTCTCAGTAGATTTCTGGCAAAAACTCGAAGAGTGAAATACAAATTGCAAAGTGTGTATTATTCGAATAGAAAGAAATATGATTTGTTCAACAGACTTTCCACAAGTAGCCTGATAATAACAACTGAAAAATCCGTTAGTTTTAAAATAGGGATCGATTCACGCCTTCTATATAGAGTCTCTAATAAAAAGAAGGAATAACCTGAACTCATGCTTGGAACCAGTATGACATTAATATATCTCAGATGTAAACCACTTAAGGTGTATCAAGTAATTGGCATCCAGAAGTATGTCAAGCCAGCAGGATAGATTGAGGTCAGTACACTTTGTATTTTTACTTAAATTTTCCTGCAAAAATTAAACGAAGTTTGTGTGAAAATTGTTTAGTACGAGTGTATGACAATGTTTTTTTGCAAAATATGTACATTGTCGATCCCAGCTAGCATTCGGAAGGTTGTTTTTATAAAAATCACTTTGTTGAGTCTTTTCAGAGTACTTTCGGTGATTAAAAATTTATTAGTCAATTACACGATTAAAAATGGACTCAAAAATGATTCGCGTTCATGAGTAAAATAAGTTCGATTTAAAATACAAAGAAAAAAAATTGTATTGCATTCGGAAATTAATCATCCAGACGTTTAAAATGTGAATATTATTTCCGTTCTTTATTATTATATTCTACTTATACTGAAGATTGAAAAACGCTTAATCAAAAACAAATTGGGCATAGTTTTGAAAAGTGATTGTAATTATGTATGTGATCATATTTTACGCAAGTAGTTGATTAAAAACTGCTTTTCTGTATAAATTTTCTTTTATGTAAAAATGGCTATGAAATAAAGTACAATTTTGTTTTAAATTGAAAATTTTTCTTTGTTTTCTAACGAAAAACAATATTTTTTTGAATAAATTTTAATGTCTGATGTACATACACCACGAATGTAAATTTAATGTTCTTTCTTTTTTTTCATAATTAACGTTCATACGAACGTGGTTTTTGAAATCGCGTCAGTGTAAACGTAGGACACAGTAAACCTAATAAAAACACTTGAAGAAAGTAAAATAGAATTATAAGTACGAATAATAAATGACTCAAATTTTAATCATAAATGACATAATAACGAGTCCAAATTAATACGAACATGACTCATAAATGACAATAAAAGGACTCAGAAAAGACTCGTATGTGATTAAACGATATTGAAAGACGACTCGTAAAAGAATCATAAACGAAGGTAAATAACACTAGTAAAAGATCGGAAAGTGATTCGAAAATGATTATAAAGCTACTCTAAAATAATATAGAAAATTACTCTTAAGTCACTTTTTAAGAAGAGTCGCTCGTAGTCACTTTTTACTCCCGACGAAAGAGTCTTTCATGATCAGAAAATGAGCGCATATTCGAGCTTTTTAATCGCGCAGAAGAATCAAAAAGAGACTCGAAATTGATTACAAATTTTCAAAATTGCTGGCTGGGTAATTTCAGTTGGTTGTACGATGAGTGAAAGATGACTCGAAAAAGAATTATAAGCGAAGGTAAATAAGACTAAAAAATTATCAGAAACTGAGTCTGAGTCGAAAATTTCTCTAAAATAATATAGAAAATGACTCATAAGTGACGTTTTAAGAAGAGTCGCTTGTAGTCACTTTTTTCTTCCGACGAAAGAATCTTTTATGATCAGAAAATGAGCGTATATTCGAGTTTTTTAATCGCGCAGAAGAATCAAAAAAGACTCGAATTTGATTAAAAATTTTCAAAATTGCTATCTGGGATATACAAAATATTGTATGTACTTGTATGTCGGATATATTTGTGTATGTACGCTTGCCATGTCTTTTGATAACAAACAATCACAGATCATGATAGAAAAAAATGCAATTTTATGCTTTGACACCTAAACGTGCTACAAAAGATGTTTGTTTATGCCATGACGACGATGATGATGATGTTGTTCATGATGGTGGTGATAACAAAAAGAAAAAATGAAAAATAGTATCAAGAGACTCCCCATACTCCTCCATCCACCTATTATTATTGAAACACATTTTTCTCTTTGTAGAAAATTACAGAATACCAGTATTTATTTATTGTTACAGGTCACACAAATAACAAAGAAAGAATTTAAAAACAGAGAAAAACCAAAACCAAAAAGGGATAAAATATCAAATATAAACAAACAAACAAATAACAAAAGAAGTGAAAGGATTCCTTGCAATTATAAGGAAGAATTTTAGAAGAACAAATAAGGGTCAAAATGTCGACCACAATAAAGACAACAACAAAGAAGAAGAAGAAACAAAAAAAAGAAAATTGTAACAATATAAACTATAAACAGAAAGGAAAAGGGAGAGAGCAAAAAAAAAAAGGTAAAAATAATTTACTCCTTTAGGGGGGAAAAGAAATAAAAGAAAATAGAAGAAGATTGTTATAGAAAAAAGGTCATCTAAGGTAACCTATGAAGAGCAGGACAAGACAAAATAGATTTTCTTTTATTTTTCCTTTTAACAAATGTAATTGTAGAAAAATATGTATGTAAGTCGATGACAAAAGAAACTTGGAAAAACAAGGGAAACCATAAAAATAAATTTTAAAGAAAAGCTGAGAGACAGAGAGAGACAGGGAGCAAGAGACAGAGAGAAAAAAGGAATTGCTTCACATAGTAGATGAACAACATGCAAGCACTTAAACGACAAATATGTTACTCTTTACCTGCTACAAAATTGTTTCACCTCCTGCTGTACATGTAAGAGTATGCCTGTAACAAAACATGGCAACGCCATACTGGCCAGCACTTGCCAGGGAAAAATAAATACAAAAAAGAAACTAAAAAAATAAAAAAAAGTGGGAAAATAGAAAAATGCCATACATAACCTTACTAAGGTTAACTACAAGCCACTGGTACGTGAGTAAAACTGTATTTTACAACTTTAGTTGGAACTCTTGTAGAAAGGCCATAAAGACGAAAAACAAAGATGAGGTAAATAAATCTTAAAGATTAAAACGAATTTTGTGTACTCTTTCTTTACTTACCTTTTACTCTTACAGAAATGGGCAACGTTTCATTATTGTAGATAAATTAAAAGCAGTGATTTTTTTTTTTTTTTAAATTATTGATGTCACAAGGGTGCTATTAAAACCATAAACAATTTTTGTAAGTAAAAAATTGACAACTGTCTCAGGTTTGTAACTATAAACAAAAAATTCCACTAAAAACTTGAAAATGGAAATGCTGTTACATCGTTAAAATGATAAACAAAAGCTATAAGAACAAAAACAATGGATTTGTTTACATGATCAACAAATAAACAAAAATATTGCAACAAGTACACAAGAAGAACAACAACACAGCAAGGACAAACGTAAACAAAATATACAAATAACAATAAACAACATGTTTACATTAGTATAGAGATTTCGTGAAGGCAAAAACATTCTCCTTCAAGAGGATTTATCAGACGAGCGAATGGGTAAAAATACAGTCAGTCTTGTGTGAAGATGCGTTGCGTGTCAAGAGAATAATTGTCGTTTGACGATCTCCGTTATAAAGATCGATCGAACCAGTGGTGTTGCCGAGTCGGAACGCAATGGAACGTCGTTCCGGTACTTCCTTTTTGGACAGGAACGCGTTCCGGAACTAAAGATGATTTCTGATAACGAGAATTGGCTAACGTTTTGAAAACAAAAAATTAATAACAATAGCAGATTTTTTTTATCTAATTTCTGACGAATTTTGACATGTATTTTTATAAACAAGGTTTTGAAACGAACCCGAACCGGAACAAAAAACGGAACGATCAGGCTTGTTTTTCCGAACCGTCAATCTGAGTCTGGAACGCGTTCCGGTAACAAAAAAAAAAAATTAGCACAACACCGCTAGGTCGAACAATTGTTATTGTTTACGCAAACGAATGCAAAGCAGATTAAGAAAAACTTAATTATTTTTGTTGCATCAAGTTGTGAACAGTAGCAAACAAAATTGCGCACACAAGTTATTAAAACTGAATACAAATTTATGTTTGTTTTTATTGCAATCTACGAACTCAAATTTTAAACGTTTATAAAAGGTAAAAGCGTAACAATACAGATCCAAAATTGCAATTTTTATTTCACTCTTAGAGTTTTTGCCAGAAATCTACTGAGAGGCAGACGCAGCAGGAATATATTTTTTTCATAATTCGTTTTGTTAAAGATGTCTGACCCGGGGTTTTAATGGTGGCGTCCGAGCGACAGAGTTTTTGCCAGATCTCTGCTGAGAGGAAATCGCCGAAAAAATATTTTTTTTGTATTTTATTTTGATGTCTGGCCTGGGACTCGAACACTGGGTTTAGGCCTAATAGGCTAACACACTACCTAGTAGACTACGGCGACTTCATTACAACTCTTCAGTCAAAATTACAACCTACCGTCTTACACCACTGATGTGGTGTGTGTTAATTTTGTATTAATATATATACACACATACACTGTGAAGTTCGTTCTTAGTTAGGGAATAGCCCGGCGTAATCAGTTAAAGTAAGCTGTTCGTGTCAAGTAAATAATTTATTTAAATAGACAGTCAAACTCATTTATAATGAACTCAGTTATAACGAATTCTTGGTTCTTACGTATATATTTTCAAGTTCCAACATTTTAATAACAATTTCCATACAAAAATCTTCGTTTATTACGAACCTGTTTATAACGAATTCTCGGTTAAAAGGAACTACTTTAAATGGTCCCAGTAATTAAATTTCATAAATTTTAACCTGGTTTATAACGAACCCTCAGAAATAACTTTGAAGTGTGGCAATAGTCTTTGCTTTTAATTAATATGGCAGCATTAAATTATAACTCAGTATCTTTAATCAGCTGCTAGATAAAAAGAATAAACAAATATTTTTGGTTTTTAATAAAAAAAATATTTTTTGTTTTTAATAAATGAAAAAATTCTTTGTATTTTATATTTTCTTCTATGACTTTACCCCGTTTATTACAAACTTTTTATTCTATTTTATCTATTTATATTCTATTTTATCTATTTTTTCTGGTATAATGTGTTCGTTATAACCGGCTTTGACTGTATAAACATTTATGTTTACATATCTTCTATATTAAGATACAGAATTTAAAATATTGAACACTGTTGTTCTTCTTTATAAGGACGTTTATTCTTTATGACGTTCTGCAACGAGACTAGGTAATATGATTATGGAATAAAATTTATGTTTTTCAAAATATTTTATTTAAATTTAAAAATTTTACCTACTTACTTAAGTGACAATTTAAAAGAAAAAGGAAACCACACAATTTTCCTGCAAATGATGCACTTTCACTCCTTTGCATTGCATTATCAGTTAAAATGTCAGATACTTTAACAAAAGACCCACATTAAATTGTCTGCTCACATCCATTTATACACTTCAATAGAGTTTGACAATATAATTGTGACTGTAAGGCAACGAACGAATTGCATTTCAACATTTTTCCAACTTGATTCAGTAAAAACATTAAAGACAATAGCACATATCTAGCATATGCACATACTCGTATGGGTGCAACTTTAAACGATTTTTTTTTATAATTTCATTTCATTTGGAAAAAAATACAATAACAATGTCAATGAGGAGGGGAAAAAAGAAAAATGTGTCTACGAATTCCAATATTCGAAGGTGTAAATTGTTAGGTTACAGGTTCATGTAACCCTTAACGTCACACTGACGTTTGAGAAGAAAAACTGCTACAAGCTGCAAGACGATATTTTATCATTTGACCTGTAAGTTTGTCGAAACATGTGAAAAGTACCACTTGTTCATAACAGAGTAACAGATCTCCATTCAAAATGCCAGCATCTACATACGTCTATAGAAAAAGAAAGTAAGGAAAAAAAGAACAAATTGAAGAAGAAACTTTGCATGTGACATTGAAACACTTGTTATTTTCTTGGAAAAAAAGAAAAAAAAAATAAGAAAAGAAATGAGATACAGTCAACTCTCCTATAACGCGGTTTGCGTTCAACTTCATCACATAAGTTCCTTCCGCACAGCCTATGAATGAATAGTAACTAGATATTGTAAGAGGGTTTAAGATAAGTTTTATTTTTAACGCAAAAGCTTAGCCGAGATACAGCACCGTGTAAAACAATAGCAGTTGGATTTTCAATTTAATTAATTTACATTATTTTACAAGTCTTTCTTAATTTTGTTGCAAATCAGTCTTGTGGTTCAGTTTTTATTTAATTTTTTTATCAATTCTTATATGAACTCTTGAATTCAATAAAAATAATTTATAATTTATCTTCCCTTTTGTATTTCTAGGTCTCCATATAACGCAATACGAATGATGTGATTTGTACTAATTCTGTGTTTCTTATAGCGCGGTTTTCATACAACGCGGTAGACGGTTTCCATAGAACGTAATACGAATTAGGTCGGTTTGTACCTGAAATCCAAGTTTCTTATAGCGCGGTTTCCATATAACGCTGTACGCACTCACCCCATTATAAGAGGGTTGTCTGTACTATGTAACGTGTAGTTTGTGAAAATTCTGCTCAAGCACTTGGAACGAATACTTGATTTTCGTTATTTTTGATAAAAAAAGGAAATGCGAAAAGAAGGTAGCAATCTACAGAGTATATATTAACCGAAAATAATTGCTGACCCTTGAATCACACCTGAGGCAATGGATTTGATAAAGAACAAACGTACAAAACGTAAAAAAGAAATAACAAACTGGCACAAAAAGGAGGTTAAATGTCTATAACACCATCAACTTGAAAGCGACATTTTGTGGAAATGCCAGAAACACGCTGAAGCAGCATGAACAAAAACTTAAAATTTTCAATACTTGATCGGTCTGCTCTCCCTGCTGTTGTGCACGTAGAAAAGGGAGTAAATGCATGCAACATACACTCATCTGTAAGCATTGGAATAAAGGACATTATGATTCGTTCATTGTTGTAAGAAAGTATATAAAATGAACTGCTGTGTGCAACTCGGCAGTATGTCAACTATTTTTGTCCATTATTGCTGCTTTGTTAGTTGAGCATGATGGGTTCTGTTGGCGGAAGGTGTTTTCAATTTTTTAAATCCATTGTCGTCAAACACTCACTATGTTGCGTTGAATTGCATTGAACAAAATTCAAAAATGTTCATCTGGAATTTAAAAGTATTTCTTTTTTTAATGAGAATCTATTGAACAAACAATTATTATAAAGAAAATCTTAATTTAAAAAAATTTATTTAAGAAAAAAGATGGGTGATATTTTTTTAAATAAGTCTTGTTATGAATTACAAACTTTCAATTCTCAGGTTTGGCAACTCCAACACCATTAGTCATTAATTATAGATACTTTCCTGTATTATGGAAGGACTCGTATATTATACCGCTTTTTAAATTTGGCAATAAGTCTGACGTTAAAAATTATAGGGGTATTGCAAAACTGAGTGGTATTCCAAAAATGTTTGAGAAACTGATTGCCGAATTTTTGGTTAATCATACTTCATCGTTATTATCACCTTATCAATATGGTTTCCGAAAGGGCTGCTCAACAACGACTAATTTGCTTCAGCTAACATCCATGACAAATGCGTCCTTTTACTCTATAGAAGCAAACTAATGTATTTTTTACGGATTTTAGCAAAGAGTTTGATAAAGTGAATCACAAACTTCTGTTAACTAAATTGGATGTAATGGGTGTAAATCATAGGAGTTTAAGATGGTTAGAATCGTATTTGGCTGGTAGAAAGCAGACCGCATGTGTTTTAGCTTATCTAGCTTAGCTTAGCTTATCTAAGTATATTTATATGCTATCTGCTATTCCTCAGGGCAGCCATCTTTGTCCACATTTTTTTTCGCTGTTTATAAACGATCTTCCCAACATAATTAATGTTGCTAATGTCTTGATGTATGCTGACGATGTAAAAGCTTTCCTCTCCTTCAATAATACAATCGAACATATAGATCTTCAAAATGATCTCAATAACCTTTTTTTGTGGTGCGAGTACGACATGATGGTGCTGATTATAAAACGAAAATACGTTACTTGCTATTAGACACAAAATTAAATTTTAATGATCATATCACTTTGACTGTAAATAAGGCAGGGAGCACCCTTGGCTTCATAAAACGTTGGGCAAAAGAATTTTCTGATACATTTATTACGAAACAGCTATTTGTATCGCTTGTCAGACCAATTTTGGAGTATGGATCCACTATATGGAATCCTCATTATAATGTTTACAGCGAACACATTGAATCAGTTCCAGAAACAATTTCTACTCTTCTGTTTGCGTGCGCTGGGATGGAATTATTTAAGAAACAAAAAATTACTAAATTTTAGAAACTTTCAATTTAAAATATTTCAAGTAGTTGGTTGGTATAAAGTTTTTCAACTCATACGCACATACTTTTAGTTTCAAATATTGTGTGCGATAGGGACTTCTTACCTCTCTACCATAACACATTTTCCTATGTTGGTATTGATTTTTCTAAATTCTTCTATTTGTATTACAAATGAAATGATAAGCTTAATTTAACCGTATTACGAAGTATATTGTATTGTATGTTGATAGAACACTATTGATAAGCAAGTCTACAATTTGATATTCTTTTCTTTTGGTCGTTTCTGTTTTTTTTTTATTATATGAACTTTAGAAACATATACAGGGTGACTGATATGTATTGCAACCAACTTCAGGTTGTTATCATTTGTAAATCGCTGACAGATTTATTCCAGATTTATTATTTATAATCTTACAAAAGCATTTTGATCTATTGCATTCAGAAAAAAAGTTATTCGTGATGGAATTCAAGCGTGATAGTGTAATTGCTTTATATTTGGCTGGAAAACCACAGTTGGCTATCGTTAGAGCCCTCCAGCATTTAAATGTGAATAAATCTTTTGTTTCTCGTACCATTGCTCGTTACCATGATACTGGCAGTGTTGCATCGCGTCCAAAAAGTGGACGAAAAAAAATACGGTAACAACACCAGAAATGATCCGAAAAGTGAAGGCCAGATTTGATCGAAATCAACGCCGTAGTGGTAGAAAAATTGCTAGTGAGCTGAACATATCGCGAAAACGGATATAAAAAAATTAGCTTGGGCTAAAGCCATTGAAGTTCCAAAAAGCGCAAGAGCTCACCGATGGACAAAAAAAGTTAGACTGGGAACAACCATGGAGTTACTTCGCTTGCACGAAAGTTGCCAGTTATCGAATTTGGTTTTCTTCGATGAGAAGCCATTCCAAATTGAGCAGTTTGTGAACAAACAAAATGATCGGGTTTACTTGCCAAAGAGGTCAGCTGAAAATTTACATCTGCGATTGGCTACCAGAACTCAAGCGCCGCCGATGGTAATGATGTGGGCCGCCGTAACGGCCGATAGTCGCTCCTAGCTCGTATTCATTGACCGTTAGGTCAAAATAAGTACTAAATATTATCGAGAAAATATCTTAAAGACAATATTGAAGCCCTGTGCAGACAAACATTTCGGCCGCAGACCATGGACATTCCAACAGGACTCACCGCACTCAGCACGCGGCAACCAAGAATGGCTTAAAAGGGAGGTTCCTCTCATCATTTCTACCACAAAATGGCCACAAAAATCTCCAGATCTCAATCCGTTGGACTTTTGTACCTGTGGCATTTTGAAGAGTAAGATTCTCACTAAAAAATACCAAAGTGTTGATCATCTCAAGACGACGCTTCGCCGGGAATGGGGTCAAAATACCGCAGAGCCATTTTCGTGCAGCCTGTGATGGCTTTATCGACCGTATGAAGGCCATAATTCGTACCACAGCTGGCCAATTCGAACAAATCTAAAATGATTCTAAAATTTGATGTTATTTCCAACATTTTTTGCTTTTGAACAATAAAATTAAAAAAATTTAGGGCTTTCCTTTGTTGCATTATATATCAGCCACCCTGTACTCCCTTCTTCTGTTGGCATTTTCTTAAATAGTGGTGGTGGCGGAGTTTTGTATGCTATGACTGGCCATGTGATTACATAATAAGATACTAAATTTTATTCTTGTTTTTGTTTCCATCTTGTGATTGCTTTAGCATAATCATACCAAACAACAACAGCAACAAAGACAGCAGCAGCAGCAGCAACTGAAATGAAATCATGTTGCATTACTTAAATTGTTGATTCACAAGTCAATATTTATTTTACTGTATCCTTGTATTATCTTGGTCAAGGCTAAGCTTTTGTTGCTTACTACTACTGCTACTATCTACACATAGCCAGAGCATCTATAAAACAACAGCAAAAAAAAAGATTTCTACTCGATTTTGTTTGTTGGGTGTTGTGTTTTGGTTTATATTTTCAGCTCATTTTATATTTTATTTCTCATTTCATTTCGTTTTTTCTTTTTTGTATTTTTTGGTAGTAAAGAGATTTTTGATATTATTTTTTTTTTTTTTTGTTGTTGTCGATATTTTGGAATTGTTCTGCATTAAGTTAGATTATGGTAATTGTTGTTTTTATTATATTTAATGTGTTATAATGTTAAATTGAGTATTTTGTGTATTACAGAAAAAGATTTTGTTCAAGGGAATTAATGCTTATCAGTGGCTCATTTTTATTAAATCTTGTGTTAAACAAATTAAGATTTGAACAACTTAAACTAACTGGCAATTTATTTATGCCACCATGATTTATCCATACTAAATATGTAATCATATTGGAAAGAGAAGAAACAACTTTATTTCGATTAACTTAAAAACACATTATTTAGGAAACGAAAGATTTAGGAATAGAAGCGAGGCACAGTTTAAATTAAATCGAAAGTATAAACTGATTGCTATGAATACATACGCACAAGCTGAAACAACTTTCAAATAATTTCGATTGAAATTTTAATGTAAAAATTGAGGATTTTCTCTGTAATTGTTCGGTATTAGATGTACAACTCATTTATTTTTTTATTCTAAAAGATATCAGCCAGAAATTATACATACATACATATATAAATGGGTATTAATCATGACTAAGATCGAATATGTCACACCACTTACGTTGTGTGGAACTTACTGTTTGAAGCCGAACGACAGATTTTTTGAGAAACTTTCGTTGCAAATTTCTTATTTACTCTCAGAGTTTGTAGCAGAAATTTGCGTGTTTCGTTGGGTTAAAGATATCTGACTTGGGATTTGAACCGTAAGCCAACACTAGAGGTGTGCACAAGACATATAAAATTGCACACTGAGTGAAGAGCGCAATAAAAATATTGTACTCTTCATAGAGTCACAATATGCATTTCTTTTTTTGCTCTCGGGAACCGAACATCTTCGTCGACGCCAGCATTGCCAGTATCTTTTTTAAACTTTTTATTTCTGGGAAAAAACCTTTCTTTACAGTACTGATATTCATATGGCAATACTGAAAATGTAGCTTCAGTTGTAAAATATGCTCTTACAACACAAAGCATAGTTCCGTTACTTCACAGGCAAACGAGTGCTGTTGTATACACTGAATAAATGAGAAATACACATTTCAGTGCACTCATAAAATCAAGAGCAACAGAAAAGCGTACACTACAGTATTACATTCAGTGAAGGGTAAGCTAGCTGAATGTCTTGTGCACACCTCTAGCCAACACATAACCTACTAGACTACTAGTAGTATTAGATGGCTTCAACTTCGAAATTATAGACATGTAACATGAAAATGATGTAGAAAAATGTTTTAGACTCATACTTATTTGATGTCATCTAAAATTAGGTGTTAAATTTAGACTAGAACTAGAACTATGCTATACAGATTAGACATCTCGAACAAAACGAATGATGACAAATACTTGTTATACAATTGCGGTTCAGCAGATTTATGGCAAAAAATCTGGAGCTTAATAAATTTGCCATAAAAAACTTTTTAATTTAGAGTCGAATTTCAAATAGTAGACCCCCCACTTATGGGTAAAATGAACGCACACAGCATATGAGAAACTAGCTCGCAATCCTAACTGAAGGATTACAACGCTTCTTCTAATTAAACCAGTAAGTATACTTTTTACTATACACAGTCAAACTCGTTGATAACGAACACGGTTACAACGAATTCTTGATTATTACGTACATATTTTCAAGTCCCAACATTTTAATAACAATTTGTATTCAAAAAACTTCGTTCATAACGAATTCTCGGTTAAAAGGAACTACTTTAAATGGTCCCAGTAATTAAATTTCATACATTTTACCTTTTTTATAATGAACACTCAGTAATAACTTTGAAGTGTGGCAACAGTCTTTACTTATATTTAATATGGCAGCATTAAATTATAACTCAGTAGCTATAATCAGCTGCTAGATAAAAATAATTAACCCTTTGACCCTATAGACGTCATAACAAGGGTTTCTGGGGGGCACATGACGTGTATACACGTCATGAATTGTATGTAGCCAAATAACAGAGATACAGCAAGTGTCCCACGGGAAGACCTACTAAAATTTTGGTGTCCGTCAAAGGGTTAACACATACTTTTGGTTTTTAATAATAAAAAAATACTTTTTGTTTTGAATAAATGAAAAAAATTCTTTGTATTTTATATTTTCTTCTATGACTTCTCCCCGTTTATTACGAACTTTGCCTATAACGAACTATTTTTTCTAGTCCCACGTTTCTTAGCTTAGAAACGTTGAGAAACTGTACGCTTATATGTATCATCATCTTTTCGAAAGAAGACCATTTTCATCTTGGCGTGACTTATACTAATATCCGGCCATCGTTATAAAAATTTTATTTTTGGGAATTCAATTTGTTTATAATACATTTGCAATGTTTTTAAAGTTTTAATGTAACTTACTTTACCAAAGACTTGATAAAAAGTTAAGCAAAAAACAAAACCGAATTAAATTTTTAATTTTATTATAGTTTGTGTGCACTTGCAGAAAAAAAAATCATATTTCGAAAACCATAAGCAGGTTATTTAAAAAGAATATTTGCTTTTTGGCAATTTCAGCTTTTTTTTAAACATAATTTTAATTATAAAATTCAATTAATTGTTCATTTTATTAAAGTCCTAGTGAAACCTATTGGCCATCTACAAACAAAATAAATTAAATAAATTTTTTATAACAAGTTTAAAATAATTTTTCTTCTTTTTTTTGTCGAAATTATTTCATAAAAACCTAATGTTTTAATTAAAAATTTTACAGGATTTTTTTTATTAAATAAATTTATTTACATTGAACTAAAAGAAAAAAACAAAATATTTGAAAAAATTAAAACAAATTTAACAATATAAGGAGTGCGCACAAAAAAAAGAACTGGACTTACACTTTTCGTTATAGAAATAGAACTAAGTTAGGGTTTTTTTCGTTTTATATTTCAATTAAAGTAAATAATATTTGCATTCCTTTAGTGTATAAAATTTTTTTCTGACCAAGGTCTCAGAGCATCCAACTTTTTGGTGTCAATGTTCTTCCAGAGATTTTAGGGTGTTTTAGAAAAATACGTATTATTTTCCATGCTTTGTTTTGGCCGGCAAATCCTTTTCTTCTTCCACTTCCACGCTTTCTCTCAATACTCAAACACTCTTTATATTGTTTTATTCTTAGCTTAGAAACTGTGTTTCAGTTAACACCTGCGAGCCTAGCAATCGTTTTTTGTAAATGACGCGGTTTTTCATTGAAAACTTCAATTATTTTTTACGATATTCTTTTTGGGTGCTCATTTTAAAAAAACTATTTTTGCTATTGCAATGAAATTTAGCACATGGATTTTGAAACAGATGAGTAACAAAATCAACGTAACGGTATTAATTTTTTTCAATTATGATAAAAGTTATAAGCTAAAAAGTAGGCCCATGTTTTTTTTTTTTTGTGCACACTCCTTAAATAAATATTGCATAAATAAATAAGCATAAAGGTATTTTTTTTAATTGTTTGTAACTAATAACAACACAACGAAATATTTTTTTTTGTTTCCCATTTGCTTTAACAGATCAATGCAAACAACAACAAAAAGTTTATTGAACAAAAGAATTTGACGGAGTTTTTTCTTTCGATTGAACAAAAAAAAAAAAGACCTCTTTTTGTATTTTGTAATACCACAGCAAATACAATTAAAGCCCTATAAACCGCAAAATTTAAATAATATTTGTATGTAGATTTTTCTGTTTACAATTTAGTTAGCAACTGCGAATATCTAGTTAAAATTGAAAAATATACACACACAATCACAATAAAAAAAACAAATAAAAAACAGAAAGGAAAAGTAATACACGTTTCCAAAGAATATGAGAAATGTTTGTGTTGGTTGTAGAGTACACTGGTAACTCGATTGTTACTAGTGTAAGCACGAAGAGTTATAACTTAGTATTGCTGGCTCAAAATTACAAAGAAGATGAAGAACTCTTTTTTTTTTGGATCAACATTCCCGAATTTATATATTCGAATAACTTCAATCCCCATAAAAATAATTCCACTCGGAATCGCCTTGACTTTTACTCCCTGCACAGAGTGTAATGCCACCAATGAACATAAGAGAATGATTAAACCGCCTATTGTCAAAAATATTATCAAATCTTAATTAGTTCGCCCTACCATTCCCCAGGGTGTGGTTCTATCTAACATCATCGTTGTTGATATTATAATCCCTAGCGCATAAGAGAATTTCTAGACGAATAATATGAAGAGAAGTGATTTCATTTAATTTGTTTAAAAATTCGAAACAGATTATATGTTATCCTTCAGTCAGAATTACGAGCTAGCTTCTCATACCATATATTTTGTGTTAGATAATTTTATACATGGGTAGCGGGATCTACAGCATAAAGTTGGCTCCGAATGACAGATTTTTGTGAAACTTTCGTGGCAACTTTTTTTTATTGTTATTGATATTATATAGTCTAGGGCAGTTAGCGGGTTTCTAGAGGGATAATTTAAAAATGAATGAATTCTATTAATTTTTTTGTGGAATACTTGATTGAACGATTGTTAACGTACATAGATAAATATAGACTTATTTAGGCTATTATCCATCGTTGGGATGGAATTTGCTTATATTTCTTATATGACATCAGATTTAAAAAGGTAAAATTCTTTGATCTTAGATACGAATGCAGTCAAGTACGGCTATCGTGTGTCGCAGCAAACTATAATCCTACTGTCTGCGTTCAAACAGATACAGTTACGCACCTCTATTTTCTAAATTGCTTATGATCGGTCAAGCAACGTTCAGCCGAGCTTTATGTTAAAGGAATTAATTGTATTTACCATAAATATGGTCCTACTGGCCCCAGCTCCTACAGAGCAGATCTGCCTGGCGTCTTAATGTTACGATTTTCGAATTGGTTCTACGCGATCCTGTAATGGATTACCTTTTAATCCCCTGTAAGGTTTCGATAAAGCGTTCTACACATATGTAATTTTCATTCAACAATAACTTTACATCACTTTACTGTTTAAAGATTAAAATTGTATGTGAAATCCATTTCTTGTACTTTCAATAGAGGCTTGTTTAAGCAAAAAGTTTATTAAACAAATAATTGGAGATGCAGAAATATAAGAGGTTAACGTACAGAAACCAGTGGGACTTAAAATACAAAAACCAGAGAAAAAATCATTTGCAAATATTTTATCGACTCATAAGGGAAATATACATACATACTGACATAATTGGTCATTACTACCATTTAGTCAGGATTACGAGCTAGTTTCTCACACCACTTATATTGTGTGGGTTAATTTTATACGTAAGTAGCGAGAACTACAGTTTAAAGTCGACTCCGAACGACAGTTTTAAGAAGCTTTTCATGGCAATTTTATTTACTCTCAGAATTTTTGTCAGAAATTTGCTGAGAGGAAGCCGTCGCAGAAATATTTTCGCTTTGATGTCTCAGCTGGGTTTTGAACTTGGGCCCTATGGCTAATAAGCTAACATACTATCCACTAGACCATGACGACTAGAATTTGCCAGACGTGACCATGGTAAATTCCTGACTTTTTTTTTAAAGTACTAAAGAAATAAGTTGTACTAATAATAGTAGCAAAGAATAGTGAATGTATAAACGTTTGAAGGTTCAAGCTCTCCTTTTTTCTATTTGCTTTATTATCCTCTTGACTTGTGGACGTACAAGTCCAAGCAATTGGCAAGTACATGTCCTCTAACCCAAACCTATACCTACGAATATCCTTAGACAATACAATCGACATAAAATCGATCAATTAAAATTAAAAAACTGAAGTAAAAATAATGCAAATATGAGTTCGCATAATTTAGTGGTTTAAGAACCTAACTATGGACACAGTATCGAGTACGAGATGAGGTAAAGAAAATACTTTGTTTATGGTTTCTGAATTGTAAGAATCAAGACCTCAATTGATAGATATACCTCTTAAAGACACAAACGGATGCAGACACTTTGTTCATATTTATGGCACAAAAACTCTCTCAATCATTTACATTACTAACGTCCAACTAAGGAGTGCGCACAAAAAAAAAACTGGCCTTACACTTTGTTTTGGTCGGTAAATACTCAAAGACTCCTTATGTTATTTTATTCTTACCTTAGAAACTGCTTTTTGGTTAACACCTGCGAACCTAGCAATATTTTTGTAAGTGGCGCGGTTTTTCATTGAAATTTTCAATTATTTTTTTAGGACATTCTTGTTGGGTGTCCATTTTCAAAAAACTAATTTTGCTATTGCAATGACATTTAGCACATGGATTTTAAAACAGATAACAAAAAACAATGTAAAGGTATTAATATTTTAAATTATGATAAAATTTATAAGCTTAAAAGTAGGCTCATTTTTTTTCGTGCGCACTCCTTATATTTTCTTTAATTAATGTAAATTCGTTAAACGAGTTAGTGATGCTGTATGTAAGCCACATAGTGTAAACATAGTTAACTTCTGCTACATAGCAACATACTTTTATTTGGTGCTTATGTATTTGTGCGTAGGTTTGTTTATAGACGTGTTGCGTATATTTGTATTGATGTTAATGAAACAACATATGAGATTGCAGGATATCTATACACATACAGACAAATTCATACTGAGAAAAGCCATATTAAAACCCACCATTTATCATATATGCATGTATATATGTATGTATGTATGCATGGATGTATTGTATAAATACTTTTATGTAAATGTTAAATTTTGTAAATTGTTTTGGAAACTGTTCAACTATAAAATTAAGTATTGGCCCGTTAAAAATAAAAAAAACAACAACAACAACAAAAAAACAGAAACCTTCCAATACAAAATATGTTATAGGCAAAAGTAAAATTGTAATACTATATCCAATACATACATAAGTATTGTATAAACATATGTATGTATGTATTGTATGGATAATATAGTATGAGACAAAAACAACAAAAAATAAATGCGAAAATTTTGTTACACAGTATATGAATGGCGGTTAAATAACAAACCAAAAAATTGTAATTAAGCGGTAGGTAAACAGAAAATTAAATATTAATCTCTATGGTATTTTACAAGCTTAAACATAATTACCATATAGCTGTAGCGTATACTTTAAAATAAAAAAAAAGTATCTTTTTTATTTAAATGAAAATTACAAATTTATCGTAAAACAAAAAAACGAAAATCATAATCAAAAAGGTTATTTAATAAAAGAGAAGAGTAAAACATAGATGCCTGAATTCATTTCCATGGTAATGGCAGGATGTTAATGCTGGCATATGTGGATGTATGTTGAATAGTTTTTATTAAACGCAAAATGAAGCAACATGTGCCACAAATTTTAAATAAATAAATAAAATTATGTTAAATTAAAAACTTATTTAGAAACTTTCTAACTGCTTATGGTACTAGTTATGTATGGCTTTGAATACGCCATTACTAAGCGCCCAAAAATGGTAGTAATTAAATAAACATTATTATTAACTACAGTGTAGGATAAACTTATATTTGAAAATAAAGAGAGTACTTTTTCTGTTTCAAAATTTTATAGAGCATGGAAATTCATTAATAAATAATAAAAAGGGATTCCATTTTATGAATTTCTTACACTTTTTTGCTTTTTGTGTTTCATTTTCTTTTTAATTTTAATTTTTTACTATAAAAAGATTTGAAAAAGTTTTATCATTCCACCATGAATATATTAGAAACGCATGCGTAAATACTTGAATTCTTAGTACAGTCAAACCCAGATATAACGAAGTCCGTGGAACTAGAAAAAATAGTTGCTTATAAGCAAAGTTCATAATAAACGGGGTGAGGTCATGGAAGAAAATTTAAAATACAAAGAACTTTTTTCATTTATTAAAAACCAAAAGTATTTCTTTTATTAAAAACCAAAAACATTTGTTAATTCTTTTTATTTATCAGCTGATTAAAGATGCTGAGCTATAATTTAATGCTGCCATATTAAATAAAAGTAAAGACTATTGCCATACTTCAAAGTTTTTTCTGAGGGTTCGTTATAAAAAAGGTAAAATGTATGAAATTTAATTACAGGGACCATTTAAAATAGTTCCTTTTAACTGAGAAGTCGTTATAAACGAATTCGTAATAAACGAAGTCTTTTGTATGAGAATTGTTATTAAAACGCTGGAACTTGAAAATATGTACGTAATAACCAAGAATTCATTATAACCGAGTTCGTTATAAACGAGTTTGACTGTATCATAATACGTCCTGTATAAAAATATGTTACTATCGATATCTTATCTTAATTCCAAAAAATAGATTTATCTCTTGGTTAAGCTTTTCATGAGATAAGTCTGAAGTACCCGAATCTTCCAGATTTAATTTCTTTGGAGAAGTCTAACGTGAATCGTGGCCTCCACGTTTAATAGCATAATACACTACCTACTGAACTACGGCGACTAGAATTTACCTTTAGTGGCCATGTGAAATTCCTGGCTTTTATTTAAATTATTAAGGCTTAAGGCAGTTTAAATTACATACTGCTATGACGTTACGTAAACATAAAACTCTCAATCGTACGAAGTGTTTAAATAATTCGACATATTTAAAACTATCTTTCCCCATTGTCACCGAATTCATTTGCTGAGTTCCCCTAAATTACAATTTTTGTGGAAAAACTAAAATTCTCTATCACACGATAAAAAGTGAAAACAGCTTACAGGTCAAGAGGCTATAAATATGTCAGACCTAATTAACACAAAGTGTTAGTTCAATTAGTTAAAAATATTTCTAATCAATCTAATTAAGGCATTCTGCCTACCAGTTTAAGGTCATTCCTTCTGAATATCATTTTTCGCAAAATGTGAAATTATAATTTTTACATCCTCTGTTTCAATCGCTTTTTTTTATTTTTTGAACTATTGCTACAATGTTGCATATCATTTACAGTCACCCCTCCCTTAACGCGGTAAGTGCGTACCGCGTTATATGGAAACCGCGCTATAGGAAACTTGGATTTCAGGTACAAACCAGGCTAATTTGTAGCGCGTTCTATGGAAACCGTCTACCACATTGTATGGAAACTGCTCTATAACAAACGCAGAATTAGTACAAATCACATCATTCGTACTGTGTTATATGGAGACCAAGAAATACAAAAGGCAAGATAAATTAGAAATTATTTTTATTGAATTTAAGAGTTCATACAAGGATTGATAAAAAAAATGAAATAAAAACTAAACTAAAAGGCTGATTTCCAACAGAATTAAGAAAGAGTTGTAAAATAATGTAATTTTTTAATTATTTATCTTCACTTGGTTTATCTTCATTCATTGTTTTTTTAAATTGAAATTCCAACTGCTATTGTTTTGCATGGTACTGTATCTTAGATGAGCTTTTGAGTCGAAAATAGAACTTATATTAAACACACTTACAATATTTAGTTACTATTCATTCATAGCCTGTGCGAAAGGCACTTATGGGATGGAGTTGAACGCAAACCGCGCTATAAGAGTACCGCGTTGTAGGAGGACTGGCGCAATTTCAGCCCCGCGTTATATGGAAACCGCGTTCTGAGAGTACCGCGTTATAATTATTTCCAGTACACAGAAACCAATTTTATATGGTTTTATATTGACTATGTTATATTCATTATACCACAGATAAAATGTTCATAACACAATACACTCCAAATTAATAGTAATAACCAATTATTATTAATTTTAGCCTTTAAAATTAATCCGCAAATATAAATTATACGATGTATTTAATTTGCAAATATTTAAAAATTAATATTGCCTAATTAGAAAATCAAATAATAAAAAAAAAATCATTTTAAAATACATAGGTAAACTACAGTCAAACTCGTTTATAACGAACTCCGTGGGTCCAGAAAAAATAGTTCGTTATAGGCAAAGTTCGTAATAAACGAGGTGAATTCATAGAAGAAAATATAAAATACAAAGAATTTTTTTTTTTCATTTATTAAAAACAAAAAATATTTTTTTTTATTAAAAACCAAAAATATGTGTTAATTCTCCTATCAGCTGACTAAAGATGTTGAGTTATAATTTAATGCTGCCATATTAAATAAAAGTAAAGAGTATTGTCAAATTTATTTCTGAGGGTTCGTTATAAACAAAAGTAAAAGGTAAGAAATTTAATTGCTGGGACGAATTCGTAATAAACGAATTTTTTTGTAAGAAAATTGTAATTAAAACGTTGGGACTTGAAAATATGAAATGTAATAACCAAGAATTCGTTATAACCGAGTAGGTTATAAACCAGTTTGACTGTATTAGAATTGAATATCAGCTGATACGTATGCTTAATACTGAGTTCTATATGGGATATATTACTTATACGCGCCCATACATATTTACCCCCGTAGGTGTAATACAATATTTTATGGTGTTTTCTTTTCTACGAAGAAAATGTCACCCTCTTACAAGGTGCATTAAAAAATTTTTGGCCAACACTGTTGTAATGTCATTTTTTATTTGAGAAGAACATAACACAAATATTTAAAAAAGGGTATGCCCTGTGTTTACCACGGCGGCTGTTAACTATGTATGTTGAAATAAATTCAGTAATTCTTCTTCATCAGATGACGAAGATGAATCTAATAACTGATTTATTTAAATTTTCGAAAATAAAATAGATGCAGCAATATCCAAATCTATATTTTTTTCAAAAAAAAAAGGTTTAGATCTAAAAATATGTTGTATTTTTTGATTTGTCTTCAATAAAAAATGTAAATATGAGAAAGGTGTTACCAGATCGCTTATTTTTCTACTTTATTTTTTGAGAGCTTTTTTTATAACAAAAATCAATTTTTATAAAATCCAATTTTTTATATTACTGACCATGTAGCTTTAATAATGTAATGTTTCCTTAAGGTTACTGTACAAAACAATGAAAAAATTCAAATTGGATAACAATACCAGGCGACTTTATTAAATTTCATCTGGTAGCTCTATATATAAAAAAAAGTCATCTTCTTTATAGGGAATAAAATGCAATGCCCTCCACCATTGGCAAGTGCGCATTATTTACAATAAAACATACCACCATTTTAGAGGGCGAAACATTTTTAAGAAACAAACGCAAAAGTGCATTTTGCGTTAATAAAATGAACATTTTTTGGTAGGAAAAGAAAACACCCTTAGTTTATTTATTTTTTTTGTTAATTATTCTAAAATTTTATAATTTTTACTGTATTTGAAACCACTAACATATCCTATTAAATTGGATGGTTACGCTTAGTTTGGCATATTATTTCATAGAATTCTTTTAAAACAAAAAGAAAGAAGTTCAACTAAAAGTAATACAATTTCGTTTTATTTTTCTATATCACATGCGCCTTAATACTATATTAAATACAATAAATACACACTGCAACGTTATGCTTAATTAATTGGTATATTTTCCTGAATAATCTGTTACAATTTTATGGCTCTTATAATTTATTTAATTACCGCTTTATTGTATAAATTTGTAAGTAAGTAGTACGGTTGCCATATTAAAATTAAATTTGTATATTTAATAAACGTGTATTAAAGGTATTTACATACATACATCAATACAAAATATTACTCATGTTTGTAACACTATCGCAAAGATATACCAGCGTAGAGTTTTGCTTAATTACCTGTATTTTAATAAATTCGTAGAAGGATTTGTGATATTTTTATTGCAGAATTATAATTACCATTACCAATTCAGGAGGTTGCTCTTAATAATTACAAAGGCTCAAGTATATTTTTCGAAAGGATATATTAAGTAGTCATAGGTAATTCATAAATTTTTTTCTGCGTAAACAGTGGAACTACTTATTGAGTAGTAGTATGTAGTAGGTTTATTAGTTTCACTTATTTCGAGACGTTCAGTTTAGTGAAATAAGGAGCATAAAAGATAATGCATTAGTTGCAATACTTCATGGCTATTGCTGTCTAATCCAAAAAGAACTTAGGAAATCTTCAAGGGAGAATTAAGGTTATGTTACGTTACACTTCGGTTTTGTATATTTAATATACAGTGCACAGCAAAAGTCTTAGTACGGCAATACATTTTTAATAATTTTAATGAATTTTAACCAAAAGTTTGTATAAAAAATTAACGGTTTTTATTATTTATTTTATTTATTAATTTATTTGTTTTATTATAAAACAAAAATTTTTTAATGTTTTTCGTAAAACAAAAGAAAAATAAGGAAAAGTTTCAGATAGATAGGTACCCCTAAGGAGACATACATACATAATTGGCCATTACAACCTCTTTAGCCCGGATTGTAGACCTAGTTGCTCACCCCTAAGGAGGACGCTACGTAAATTTATAATTCATAATTTATAATTTAATTATGGGGGTCACCGTGGTCTAGTAGGTAGTGTGCTGGCTTATTAGACGTAAAAGCCAGGGTTCGAGTCCCAAGCCAGACATCAAAAATAAAAAAAAATACAAAAAGTATTTTTTCAGCGATTTCTTCTCTTTCTCTTCTTGTTTCTCAAAAAATCTGTCGTTCGGAGTCGACTTCAAACTGTAGGTCCCGCCACTTCTGTATAAAATTAACACACACAACATAAGTGGTTGTGAGAAACTGCGGGCTTCTTTGGGACGTTTGCTGTAGACTGTCTAATGGTGAAGGTATAACACTGACCATTTTACAGTCACCAGCAGCAACTCGTTTCCTTACCGTTCGCATCTTCCCTCTTTCTACCTTTCCTAAACCTGCACAATGCACTGCATGAGTAGGGGTCATCCCCTGAGTACTGGTTTAAACAAAAAAAAAAAAAATTCAAAAGGCCAATATTTGAAAATGGTATTCCTTGTATTTAGTAGAATATCCCTTACGGTTGACTTGACCATGTAAAGGATTGAAGCATAAATTGGATTGAATGTGACCGATGAAATTATAATTTTTGATTTGAGGATCTCTGAAGTAGGTGATCTATGTGAACATACCTGTGATTCAAAAAAATCACAGAAGAAAAGGACATACGATATCAAATCACGCAATCTGCTTACAGAGATTGCAACCACATGGGATGAGTACACTCTCAAATTGCTTATGCAGAATAGAGCCGGAGTTGTATGTCATGTAGTGCCATCCTATTGAAACCACGATCCAGACTATCCAACTCTAGTATAAAAGAATATAAAGAGTCATAATGCTTAGATTGTCATTTGAGCTAGCAAAATTGTTTTCAAATAAATATGGGTCGATGGCGTCCACATCAGAGATCAGCAATGAATTGTTTTTCCGCTACTCATAAGCACTCATGCAATTTTTAATATGAATGAATCAACTGAATTGAAATTCATCTACTCTGATTCATTCGTACTCGCTACAATATTGATTTATAAGTATAAGTAGCAATGAGTATGAATACAACGTTGACATCAAACTCACTACATTCGAAATGTGTTTGATTCATACGCCTACTCATTCTGACTCATGAATTTTGAAAAATACTTACAATACTTATAAGTGATTCGAGTGATTCAAATCATTCATCAAAATCAAAAGGGGAGACAAATACAACAAGCAAAGCATATACACAATCTTCTTATGAGTATAGTCGAGTTCGTACGCGAATCATACTTATTTTCTGCTTCGTGTAAATGTTAAGTAGAGATGGGTTGAAGTCAATAACATCATGTGTATTGTTTAGTATGCATACAACGAATACTTCCAATTTTGAGTATGAGTATAAGAATGAATGCGTATAAGTATCTGAAATAATAAGTATGACTCGAATCTGCTCATCGTTTTGAAAACTTATTGATATTCTCTGGTCTAAACCAGACAGTAAGTTTATCTAGATACATTGTTCTCTCTTTAAAAATTGGTGTAATTCAAAACACTACAATTTTGTTTATTCACATCCCCATTCATCTAGAAATGCAGCTCATTGCTGCGGGTCAGAAGCCGAATGCCACAAAGAAGATGTCATTGCCTAAGCTCGTTTACTTTTAGTTCCTGGGTTAGTTAAATTTTGTACTGGTGCTTGTCCAATTCGTGACTCAAAATTCAATAAATATCGGTTTGTGAAAGTCCAAGTCCTTGTGAGTGAGGGGAATTCTATTGACTTGGATTCTCCGGTCAAGTTTCGACCAATCTCCTGTTTCGTTGATGTATAGGTATCGATCGATTAGCAACCATTACTTTAAATGGACTCGCAGTTATCCATCAGAATGCCAATAGTTTTCTCGGTAAGACGATTATTGTGATAGTTAAATGAGCAGGTCAGGCGGTAGTAAATAAATTACTACAAAGCGTTTAAAATATCTGGCAAAATCTGAACATTCATTAAAATTTCTTTAAAGTATTGTTAGTTAAGATTTTAATTGAGCGTAAAGCCCTATGATCGCTAGGGCCCTAACAAATTTCAAATGAAATTAACTATTTAAGTCACTTTCTATATGTAAGGCAGTGTGTTTGTTTAATTTGGGCAAATTAATTATGTGTGATGTTGCAGTTAAAATAAAACGAAAAGTAAGTGAACGTTGTATAACCCCAATGGTTACAAATTTCAACATCTTGTCTTAAAATAGGGACTCAAGCGTGTTGACAAGACCTTATTTAAATGTAGGTAGGAAGCAATGTCATAATAACAGTCATAACACTTCAAGCACAATAACGCACAATTAAATTATTTCACGTGCTCCACTGTCTTTGGTGTAAGCGTTACAAGCTGGATATTTAATAGTCAGCAAAAACAAATCGTATTTTAATAAATATCTTTACTTTAAGTTTTATTTCTTAATATTAAAACTTAATAAATATGTTTGCAAAAAAAAATATGTACAATGATGAATACATATCTACTATGTACAATTTACAGAATGTGTGTATAACCAGCGGCTATAATAATGACCGAAAATGCTAAAGAAAATAAAAAGGGGGGGGATGTTAAAACAAAAATAAAGTAAATCACACTTAAACACGCAGGTTATTTTTATAAATCCAACAGTAAAAGCGAAATACAACAACGATTATGACTGTTTCTCACAAGAACAACTTTAATGGCGTTACGTGACCTCAAAGAAACAACCTTAACCACCCTTTTTATTTTTTTTTTTGTGCTAAGCAAATACTCTTTTCTTTCTGGTTTGTATGCGTGTCCTTTTATTGTTGTTGTTGTTGTTATTATTAAAATCGTAATAATAACCCCTTATTTTTATTTTTGTTTTTCTGTTTTACGCTTAAAAGTTAAATTCTATTTTAATGTGAGCTATTCTGGAAATTAATGGTATTTAAAGAAGAAGGGCGGAATAATGGAATAAAATCAAGAAATATTTAATTACAGTTGCTTTGATGTTGGCAAATTTGGAATTATTTCCAACAAAATTATTGTTTTTTTTAAAAGTGCCATATAAACATAATAAATAAGTAAATAAAGATAAGAAAATAGAGAAAGAAAATTTCTGGTCGTTGATTAATTTAAATATCCTAGAAGTTATTTTAACTATAAATAAAGTTTTACTATTCAATTTTTAATAACTGAAAACAATATGCAACAATAACAATATTACTACTAGAAGAGTGTGATAAAAAAAGTCTTGAAAACCCCATAATTTTATTTCTTTTTTTTTTAAATATGAAATCCATTCTAAATATCAAATAAGAATAGAAGCTTATTCCTTCAGTTATATTTCAATTAAGTACAAGTTTTCAAATAATAAATAGAATAAATCATTAAAATTTTAGTTTTTATAAATTGGACTCATTCTTGAGCTGGTAACTTACGTAATTAATTTTCTTATTTAATCTATAGTGATCTAATAGGTAAAATGTTGAGGACTGAGTTCGAACCCCTTGTCCGACATTTGCAGCAAAACGAAATATGAAAAAGTATTTCTTTGGCATCTTCCTCTTTCTGTTAAAAACTCTAAGACTGAAAAATAATTGTCAAGAAAAGTTCCCCAAAATTGTGTCGCTCATTATCGATTTTAAACTGGAGGTCCCAGCACTTATGTATTAAATTAACACACAGACAACATAAATGGTTTGAGAAGCTAGGTATATATTAGGGATGCCAAACGGGATGGATTTTTAAAAATCCCGGGATTCGAGATTTTTATAGGCTTGAACGAATTTTGTTGTCAACATACGCTGCCGTTGAAAAACACTTCCCTCAATCAACATTTGTTGGTAAAGATAGCTGTATGCAGCTTGTAAATATTCACCTCTATCACCTCCTGATGTAAATAAATCTATTTCTTTGGACAGTTAATTGTCTAACTCCGTTACCCCTTTAATTCGTTTTATAGGGCTTTTGCATTCTTCGATGCCATCAAATAATTTTTTATCAATGGAAGTAGGGTTTTCCTCATCTGAAATGCTATTAACGAAGTCAAGTGATATAGAATTTTTTAGAGAACCTTTTGTAGGGTCAAAATACATATGAATTCACAATCCCGAAAAATCCCGGGACAAGTTTTTAAAAATTCCGCGATTAGGGATTTTATGAATCCCGAAAATCCCGCAATTTCAGGATTCGGGATTTCCCGATTCGCATCCCTAGTATGTATGTATTTCAGCTGCGTGGTTCATTTTGTTTTCTGCAGATATGCATTTTAAAAATTGCCGACAATATTTGTATTTATTTCTGGCTATGACAATTACAAAGATGCCTATTTGCCAAAGGAGTACTGTTGTGTTCATTTTTTTTTTTCTATAGACAGTCTAGCTTTTAACAAAACATATCAAAAAAAAAAAAAAATTGATGTGTTGCAATGTCGATTATACCTTATTGGCATATCCAAAGTCCTTAAAAAAATTCGCACACTGTATCATGCACTTATAAATGATAAGATGTAGGTTAGGTTAGGTTAGCGATTAGCTTGCATTTCACAGCCAGATTTACTCAGTGGCCCACATAGTCCATTGTGTTAGCTAAATAACCACCCCTAGCTCCGAATGAAACCGACCAGCTGTCTTAGTGACACGTATGCCACCAAATCCACATTTTTAAATGTTCTGTCAGCTAAAAACCAATGATGTGTGTTTTGATGTGTAGGGCACTTACACACATCTCGCATCCTAGCTATTCTGCAGTTATTCTGGTGGGACAGATCAAGATTGTCAGCGAAGCTGCTAATAGCGCTGTGTCCTGTTAGAATACCATTGAAAGTACAAACCGTTGTTTTACCGAACTACTACTACTGGGCAGCATCTTTAATATCAGGCGTGGTGGAAAACCCAGGGTGTGTTGAATTCTATACTGTTTTTTCCAATATGAAAAAGTAATCTTATAGGGGCGCTTTAGTATCTTTCTTGCCTTTCGTTCCCCTCAATGTAAATAAAGGTATCTGCAAACGCAATTTTCATAAGATCCTATGTGACACTTTATCAATAGCTTGTTTAAATGTTCATAGAGCAAAGCGTGGAAGCTATCCATGGTACTTACACCAATCTACTGTATTTTCTTCACAAAACGAATTAGTAGTTCCAGAGACAGTCAGTTTCTATTATTTTTGGTGTTAGATTTTTCGTTTTTGTACACTGCTTCCTCGATAAGTTTGGAAATGATTAGCTGTTGGCTAATAGGCCTATTAGGTTGTGCATTAGTTAGGTTTTTCCTTCTTAAGACTCTCTTTAAAGCAAATGATGTACGCGTAAATCATTTATTTCCTTATGTATTCTAAAAACTCCAGAATCTTTGTATAACGCCTTCAGAGAAGAATGGTGGTGTAAAATTTTTTGAAATTTTAATTAAAGATTATGAACTTTGATTGTTTACAGCGTTAAAATTGAAATAGTTACTTGGGCCCAGTGGTGTTGTCGAGCCGGTAGCTACGAAACACGTTCCGGAACTTAAGATGATTTCTGATAACGAGAATTGGCTGACGTTTTGAAAAAAAATTAAAAAGAATTGTTGATTTTTTTTCTAAATTTTGATGAATTTTTATATTTATTTTTAAAAACAATGGTTTGAACTGAAGTCGCCGTGGTCTAGTGGGTAGTGTGTTGGCTTATTAGACAAAGAAAGGCCCGGGTTGGAATCCCAGGTCAGACATCAAAACGAAAAATATTTCTTCGGCGACTTCCTCTCAGCAGATTTCTGGCAAAGAATATGAGAGTAAAAATTGCCATGAAAAGCTTCTCAAAAATCTGTCGTTCGGAGTCGACTTTAAACTGTAGGTCCCGCCACTCATTTATAAAATTAACGCACACAACATAAGTAGTGTGAGAAGCTAAGTCGTAATCCTGACTGAAGCGTTGTAATGGCCAATTATGTATGCATGTGGTTCGAACCGAATCTGAACCGGAATGAAAACCGGAACGAACCGGCTTGTTTTTCCGAACCGTAAACCAGAGTCCGGAACGCGTTCCGGAAAAAAAATTATCACATCACTGCTTGGACCTGATCGTAATGTCTCATCGACTACAATGACCATGCTGCCGTGGGAGTAGAATTGCTGAAAAAGAAAAAACCATTATCCACTTTCTTTTTCACTACCCATTGCGAGGTGCAGTACTAGGTTATTTGGCTTTGTAATCCTTGTCAGCTTGATGAAGCTATCATCCATTGATGTCAAGGATATAGTTTCGCTTATTAAACTTTCGGTCAAGTAAGGTAGTAATTTTTTTAATGCACAGCCCATGCGCTGACCAATTTCTTTTCTAATTTGATAGAACTCGGTCAGTACAAGGACTATGATTACCTGTGGCGTCTCAATGGGTCGCTATACGTGCTCAAGTAAGTTTTATAATACCAAAGCTACCACTCCAACCTAACTATTTACAACTGAACTAAGCAGATCAGATTATTGGGACATGAATAGCGAAGATTATAAACGAAAAGTAAGTCGAATGGAGCATTTACACTAATACCCCGGTTTGCGTCGCTAATAGGGCCTGAAGAAACGCGACGCAATACGAAGCATGATTTTCCATTCATTTGTATTGATTTTTATTGAATTGGTTCCGAGATTAATAATTTTAGCTAGAAAAATAGATTTTTTAATAAGAAATATTTAATTTTTTGTTTTAAATAAATTTTATTATTGTAAAAATATAACAATTCATTGGAGTACTGAAAAAAAAACAACAACAAAATTTTAAAAAGACACAACTTCGATTTAAACGGGAAATTTTTCTGTTTTAGCTTTGTGCAAACATTTTCGTATTAACAA
Organism: Sarcophaga peregrina; assembly: GCA_014635995.1. NCBI lineage: Eukaryota > Metazoa > Arthropoda > Insecta > Diptera > Sarcophagidae > Sarcophaga > Sarcophaga peregrina. The sequence goes on from CM025789.1 coordinate 43,923,389, forward strand.
GGCAAATCGTAGCTTTAACGACGCAACTTCGAAACATGCTTCACAAACCGAAAGAAAAACGACGAAAATTCGAAATCACAGAAATTTTGAAAAGACACAACTTTGGAGGAACTACAGAACGAGGCGACGCAAACCGGTGTATTAGTGTACTTCGTAAACTATCCAAGGAAATAGGGACTACGATAGAAAAATATTCGCTAAACTTAAATTTATTTTCTCAAATACGTGATCGATTTATACAATATTAAAACTGCCTAATAATATCCGTTATATATGAAAAAAAAAAAATTATGAAAATTTCTTTTTTTATTTCTCCTTCATTTTCCAGAATAGGGCATATAAATTTTTATAACTCTTTGAGTAAAGCCTATATTCATTCCCCCTCACACAATAAAGTGAAAGTGCATATTAAATTAACATAAAAATTCTTTCTTTTTATAATTCTTGCCTTTCTACAATCGAACAAGTGGGTAAGTGAATGAAGACAGACTTTTCTTTATATTTCTTTACCACGATTGAGTTGAAAGAAAAAAAAAAATGAGAAAAAAACAAAAACCATCAAAAGAGAAACAAAAGATATATAGAGGCATAATGGATAAGACGTATCGTATAGCAAAATATCGTATAAAATGAAAATATAATGAAAATTATGCCAGACATGCAAATCTCTAATTTAAGTGAATGTGAAAATGGTTTATTTGACTACGTGTTCCATTTGCTGTTATTGTTTATTTATTGTAAATGCAATAAAATGTAATAGATTTTTAAAAGATACAAACGTAACGTTACGTTTTCAAAGCAATATCCACAATACTTTTGTTACGTTGTCTGGTTATTTTCTTTCAATTTCAACATTCATCATCACATTGTAATTGTATCGTTCGTTATTATCTTTATTATTGTATTGTATTTTAGTCTTTTATTATTAAATTAAAAACATAGAAAACATTTGTAAAAATAATATACATACGTATGTATGTATGTCTATGTATACTATAATTTAATAAGTAATCAAATCAAGTGATGGTAATAACTTAAATATTTAATATGATTTGTTTATTGGTCAATTAAATAATTTTCGAATTTAATAAAACGTAAACGAGAACATGATAAATTTTTAATTGTCTAGGATTTATAGCATATTTAGCTTATATTTCAATAAGAATATTTATTACACATTCTTAAAATTATTATTCATACACACATACATACATACACTGACTCAAATAATAAATAACCTATACACCAAGCAGGCGGAAAATATTTTCATAACATTTAATAGAGAAAAACTTAACAAGTAAAATTGTTTAAAACGTTCATAATAATTAAATACAAAAAATATCTTGAAAAGTTTTAATTGAAATCGAAACTTAAAAATATGTCCATACAGGCATGAACAAACATATATACAGGGTGGCTGATATATAATGCAACAAAGTAAAGCGCAATTTTTTAAAAAATTTTTTTTTAATTATTTTGTTCAAAAGGAAAATAACATCAAATTTTGAATCAGTTTAGATTTGTTTGAATTGGCTACCTTTGGTATGAATTATGACCTTCAAACGGCCAACAAAGCCATCACAGGCTGCACGAAAGTGGCTCTGCGGTATTTTGGACCATTTCCGGGGAAGCGCCGTCTTGAGATGATCGACACTTTGGTATTTTTTAGTGAGAACCTTACTCTGCAAAATGCCCCAGGCGTCCAATGGTTTGAGATCCGAAGATTTTGGTGGCCATTGTGCGGTAGAAATTAAACGAGGATCCTCCTTTTTAAGCCATTCTCGGTTGACGCGTGATGAGTGCGGTGGTACTCAGTCCTGTTTGTCTGAGCAGGGCTTAAATATTGTCTTTAAGACATTTTCCTGATAATATTCGGTATTTATTTTGTCCCCACGGTCGAGGAATACGAGCGGGGAGCGACTATCGGTCGTTACGGCGGCCCAGACCATTGTCATTGGCGGAGCTTGAGTTCTGGTGGCGCAGGTATAAATTTTCAGGCTGACTGCTCTCTGGCAATTAAACCCGATCATTTTGTTTGTTCACAAACTGCTCATTTGGAATGGTACCCATCGGCGAAAACCAAATTCGGTAACTGGCCACTTTCGTGCAAGCGAAGTAACTCCTTGGCTCTTACCAGTCTTACTTTTTTGTCCATCGAGTGAACTCTTGATTTTAGAACTTCAATGGCTTTAGTCCAAGCTCATTTTCAATATGTGTTGCATCCGTTCTCGCGATATGTTCAGCTTACGAGCAATTTTCTCATACCTTTCGGCAGTTCTGTTTTGGTACGTTGGACTTCACTTTCTGGAATTGTTTTGGTATTACGAATTTTTTATTCACTTTTGTGACGCAGTGCACATGCAAACACGTAACGAGAAACAAAATATTTATTCACATTTAACAGGAAGAGCTCTAACGCTTCGCCATCTGAGGTTTCTAGCAAATATTAAGCAAATCACACTATCACACTTGAATTCCATCACGAATAAATGCTTTTTCTGAATGCAATAGATCAAAATGTTTTTGTAAGTTGTAAATAATAAAATGAACTGGCTCTGGAATAAGTCTGTCAGCTGTCAGATGAGCGATTTACAAATGCTAACAACCTGAAGTTGGTTGCAATACATATCAGCCACTCTGTACCACCCTATTATGTAGGCTAATACAACTTTTTAGTCAGGATTACGATCTGTCCTCTCATGCTTCTGACTCGACGAGGAATTATGTTTTCATATTTCTTTTGAAAGTTGTCAGACCTGGGTTTTGATCAGTGGTGTCACGTCTAAAAAGCCAACATACTACTAACTAGGCTATGAGTACTACAATATTAATAAACTTTTATTAATTTTTTCTATCACTTAAAATAAAATAAACAATTATTTTGTATCTGTACTGTTAAAGAAGTCTTAATTTTCTTTTATGTACTTAGTGTAAGTATTATTTGCTAAACTAATGACCAAGATCCTTATTTAGTTATTAATACAAACCAAAAATTTCTTTTAATTCTAGCTTAATAGTCGCGCCTTGAAAGACACAACAATACGTAATAAAACCATGCGATGTTATTGTAAATATTATGGCATAATTTTTTTTATTTCTAAGATTATGAGGAAGCCATAAAATTGTCTATTTCATTTTATTACTGTGATAATAATTAAAACATAAAATTTTCCATTGTAAATCTTCGGCTTCAGCATATTTAAAAAATTTATTGCTTTATTAAAACCAAAAAAACAAAAAGAAAAAAGAACAAGAAAAATGTTAGCAAATATTTTCTAAAAGGCCAGACAATAACCCTTCCACCAACAAATGCCAAACAAATAGATAGATGATTGTGGCACGTGCCACAATAAACAAATTGTTGTTAAATTTGTATATATACATACATACATATATACAGTCAAACCTGGTTATAATGAACTGCGTGGGGTAAGAAAAATTAGTTCGTTATGGGGAAAGTTCGTAATAAACGGTGAAGTCGTAGAAGCAAATATAAAATAAAAAGAATTTTTTTCATTTATTAAAAACAAAAAGTATTTTTTTAATAAAAAACCAAAAATTTGTTTTAATTCTTTTTATCTATCAGCTGATTAAAGATGCTAAGTTATAATTTAATGCTGCCATATTAATAAAAGTAAAGAGTATTGCCATACTTCAAATTTATTTCTGAGGGTTCGTTATAAACAAAAGTAAAAGGTATGAAATTTAATTACTGGGACCTTTTAAAGTAGTTCCTTTTAACCTAGACTTCGTTATAAACGAGTTCGTAATAAACGAAGTTTTTTGTATGAAAATTGTTATTAAAATGTTGGGACTTGAAAATATGTGCGTAATAACCAAGAATTCATTATAATTATAATCGAGTTCGTTATAAACAAGTTTGTCTGTGTATATCGTATATAAACAATTTAAACATCAATTTATACTATACGATAGTATGTATGCCTATAGCAGTCGTCGATGCTCGATTATTGCATTTGTGTGAAATACAGAATTTTTAGTGTTTCCAAATAACATTACATTACAGCAATAAAATATTATTTAACTTTTGTTGAACTTTGAACTTCCCGTAATATACATACAAACATACTCATTTACAAAAAAAAGGCAAACAATACAAATAAACAAGCCGGCAAACAAAAAAAAAAAACACAAAAAAAACAGGATGAAAAAGGGTTCACCCAATTGAAAATGTATTAAAAAGTCAACCAAATATGTATAGCAACGAAGGACTAAAATAATAAAACCGTACAAAAACAAAAAAGGAAAAAAAGAGGAAAAAACAGTCTAAAATATTGTTAAATGTAAGAAAATGTAACAAATGTTTTGCTGTATAGAGATGATTGGGGCAACAGAGTCTCCGCTTAAACAAATGGTCAGCAAGAACTCGTAAAATATCGATACTAAAACAAGCAAATTGCTAATGATGAATGCTGTTGCCATTGCCATTGCCATTGCCACACACAGTCATAGCCAGAACCATAGCCATACCCATAGCCATGGCTATAATAGCCTGGCTACTGTTTTGTGTTTGTGCAAATAAGTGTTTGCTTCTGGTGTCTGGCAGTTAAAGGCCAACTGGTAATACAAATACAAATATTACATCATGGAATTGATTGCACGAATAAACAACAATTTTTAGCATCGATAGCATAAAGTTTATGTACGCCATTTTTACACATAACAAAATAAGCCATAAAAGTTTTATTCGATAATTATATTTGCTTCAAATTGGATTTTTATTTTAGACAATCACACTTTTGCATATTAAATGTTTTACCATTTCAAATCGTTTCGTATCTAAGCTATTGATTAAATTTTGTATAGAAAACAAATGTACACTAATGTTATGAGGGTTTTATTTTAAATCTATTTTATTGGGCTATGTGTGGTTGATTTTGGTGAAAATTTTAAAATTTAAGAGGTTTTTTAAATCACGTATATGTACATATTAGGGATGCCAATCGGGTAATCCCGAAACCCGAAATCCCGGGCATTTTCGATATAAAAAAAACCACGGGAAAAATCGCAATTTTCTCTTAATAATAAAAATATAAATAAATCGTTTGTATTCCAATTATGTATATCAAAATTATATATCATTGAAAATAAAATATAAAAACAGAAAGACAAAAAGTAAAAAAAGCGTAAATTAACAAAAATATAAATCATTCATACGTATGGAAATTGATTAGTTTTAAGAAAATTATTTGGATTCCAAAAAAATACTAAAGCATCTAACATGTGATCTGAAAAGCTTGAACGAATTTTGTTGTCAACATACGCTGCCGTTGAAAACACTTCTCGCAATAAAGATTTGTTGGTAAAATAGTTCCAAGATTGCTCCTGCTGCAATTAAATCTATTTCTTTGGACAGTTGAGTTATAAATTAGTTACCCTTTTAACTCGTTTTATAGGGATTTTGCATTCTGCGATGCCATCAAATAATTTTTTATCACTGGAAATAGGGTTTACTAATCTGAGATGCGATTATCGACGTCAAGTGATACAGAATTTTTTTTCACTACCTTTTGTAGCGTCAAAATACATATGAATTCACAATCCCGAAAAATCTCGAGACAAGTTTTTAAAAATCCTGAGTTTCAGGATTTTGTGAATCCTGAATATCCCGGGATTTCGAGATTGGGAATTTTCCGATTGGCATCCCAAATATGTACAGCTGCCAGATTTGACGATTTATCATAATTTTGACGATTTTATGCTTCAAAAATATAACATTGACGATACGACGATTTATGCCCTTATTTTGACGATTTTAAAAAAGAAAAATTTTCATCATATTCTTTACTTTAAGTACATTAAAAGCCACTTTCAAATTTCGATTTACTTTCCAATTGTTACTCTAGAAAATTGATGTTAGTAATAACAAGGAGATTATATTTTTAAATTATTTTTGAATATCCTTTTTCATTATAAGGAGCCTAAAAGACAAAAAATTACAACTTCTAAATCGGACTATCCTCGCAGTTAAAAATAATTTATCATTTGCCATTGCAGACAATTTTAAAAATTCGATTGTAATGGATTGGCCCCTAGGAAAATATGTTATAAGAAGCAGGAAATAGGAGCAATGTTTATGGATACTAGTTATGAAATATTTTATACCACAAGTAACAGGAAAGACCTCAGCAGGAAGGGAGTTTCACATACGAATAGCCCGACTAAAAAACGAAACGAATGCAGTGTGCTATTCATTGGCTAATCAACCACATACAGATCTGTGATAGAACAGTGAAACACAAGCCACATTGTAACGATGCTCCCAATGAATCAATGGATTTATTAACAAGCCACTACGGCCTCTCCTGTACACGGTTGAGAAGCCTCAAAATAGATGTTGAGACACCGACCTATATATAAAGTCATATTCCATTCTCGGTCTGTTATAAAGGGTGTAAATAGTTAGAAGATTAGATGAAGTGAAGTATATATTGACCCGTCTTAAGAAACCAAGGCACTGCAAAAAGTGTCACCTGTAACGAACATCACACTGAATTTCCATGGCAATAACGCGAAGATTTTAGAAATCCCTAATATTTACACCACACATGGATATCGATAATGCAATATTATTGCTGCTTGAAATTGACTATTTTTTCTGACGATTTTCTAACGATTTCAATGAACGCCTTTGACTACTTTTTCGCAAAATTTGACGATTTGATGTTTCATTTTTGTGGCAGGATTACAATCTAGCTTCTTACATCACTGATGTTATACTTTGTGTTAATTTTATACATGAGTGTTGGCACATACAGTTTAAAGTAGTTGAAGTACTCCGAGTGACATATTCTTGAGAAACTTTCCAAGGCAATTTTATTTACTGTATTATAGAACTTCTTAGGTAAGCGTAAAACTTGTCACAATTGAATTTCTTTGAATTTCTGGAGCTCATACCAATAAAGCGTGGAAAACATATGGATTTTATTCATTGAGTAATTAAGGAATGTGAAGGATTGTGATAATTTTCAAAAATGACAGTTTCTGCGAAGAGGAACATTTTCATCCGACTGGCTGAATGTACACAAAATTTTATCGAATTGGAGCTCAGAAAATCCCTATGCAATCGAAGAGAAGATGAAGATTTTAACAAGACTGTTCTCCAGTCTGCAACAAAACACATTCAATAATCGATTTGCAGAGTCAATTATTTCAAGCAATTCTGATGTCATCTTCCCTCCAAAATCTTTTCCCTGTGAATTCTTTTCTTTAGGGTTTTGTGGAATATTAGATTTACGCGTATATGTATTACAATAGCTAAGAGGAAGTCCTAAATCCAACGCAATCAAAAATGAAGGATGCTACCTTGTAATGGAAAATCGAACGAATACATACATACACAATTGGTGATTACAACCCTTTAGTCCGGATTATTGACGTAGTTTCTTACTCATTTTATACATAGGTGGCAAGACCTACAGTTTAAAGTCGACTCCGAACGACAAATTTTTTGAGAAACTTTTCATGGCAAGTTTATTTACTCTCATAATGTTTGCCAGAAATCTACTGACAGGAAATCGTCGTTTTCTCTACTGATTCGTGGCAAAAACTCTGCGAATAAATAAAAATTCTCATGAAAAATGCCTCAAAAATATGTCGTTTGCTGTCGACTTGAATTGTAAAAAATGAATAAAAACAACATAAGTGGTGTGAGAAGTTAGGCCATAATTCTGACTGAAGGGTTATTATGGTCAATTATAAATAACAAGGAGTGCGAACGAAAAAAAATTGACTTACTTTTGAGCTTATAACTTTTATCATAATTGTTTTTGTTAGGCATCTGTTTCAAAATCTACGTGCTAAATTTCATTGCAATAGCAAAATAAGTTTTTTGAAAATGGGCACCCAACAAGAATGTCGTACAAAAATAATTGAATTTTTCAATGAAAACCCGCGCCGCTTACAAAAACCGATTGCTAGGTTCGCAGGTGTTAACCAAAAAACAGTTTCTAATATAATAATTAAACAATGTAAGGAGTCTTTGAGTATTGAGAGAAAGCGTGGAAGTGGAAGTCGCCGTGGTCTAGTGGGTAGTGTGTTGGCTTATTAGACAAAAAGCACGTATTCGTATCCCAGGTCAGACATCAAAACGAAAAATATTTCTTCGGCGACTTCCTCTCAGCAGATTTCTGGCAAAGACTCTGAGAGTAAAAATTGCCATGAAAATTGCCATGAAAAATCTGTCGTTCGGAGTCGACTTTAACTGTGGGTCTCGTCACTCATGTATAAAATTAACGCACACAACATAAGTGGTGTGAGAAGCTAGGTCGTAATCCTGACTGAAGGATTGTAATGGCCAATTATGTATGTATGTTAGAGTCTTTGAGTAGTGAGAGAAATCGTGGAAGTGGAAGTCGCCGTGGTCTAGTGGGTAGTGTGTTGGCTTATTAGACAAAAAGCCCGAGTTCGTATCCCAGGTCAGACATCAAAACGAAAAATATTTCTTCGGTGACTTCCTCTAAGCAGATTTCTAGCAAAGACTCTGAGAGTAAAAATTGCCATGAAAAGCTTCTCAAAAATCTGTCGTTCGGAGTCGATTTTGAACTGTGGGCCTCGTCACTCATGTATAAAATTAACGCACACAACATAAGTGGTGTGAGAAGCTAGGTCGTAATCCTGACTGAAGGATTGTAATGGCCAATTATGTATGTATGTTAGAGTCTTTGAGTAGTGAGAGAAATCGTGGAAGTGGAAGAAAAAAAGGCTTTTTGCCGATCAAAACAAAGCAAGTAAAATAATACAGATTTTTCTAAAACATCCTAAAATGTCTCGAAGAAAATTGGCTCAAAAAGTTGGATGCTCTGAGACCTTTGTTAGAAAAAAATTTTATACACAAAAGGAATTCAAATATTATTTACTTTAATTGGAATATAAAACGAAAAAAATCCGCCACTTAGTTTTGTTTCTATAACGAAAAGTGTAAGTCCAGTTTTTTTTGTGCGTACTCCTTATATTGTTAAATTTGTTTAAGTTTTTTATAGTTTTTGTTTTTTCTTTTAGTTCAATGTAAATAAATTTATTTAATAAAAAATTATTTTAATTAAAACGTTAGGTTTTTATGTAATAATTTCGAAAAAAAAGAAAAATTATTTTAAACATCTTTAAAGTGTAAGTCCAGTTTTTTTTATGCGCACTCCTTATGTAGTTCGACTATTGATACAATTGGGTTCAGTGATAGTATTAATAAGTTTAAATTTCATTTGTACAATCAAGATAAAAGATAAAAATTTTTATCAAAAAATATTGTTTAATCTCAGATTACATACTTTGATTTTTCACACTGTTTTAATAAAATTAATTTTGAATTAGTATATGACAAACTAAATTAAAAACATATGATTAAATGATGAATAATAAATATAAATTAGAATTAATCACATTTTCCTGCTATACATTTCCTTTGCTCCATTAATTTACTCAGCAAATACAATATCTATTACGTAAATTGTTTATTATTAAATGATATTCTCTCTTTTTTTTAATGTCTGTATGTAATTATATTATATATTGTAACTTATTTATTTTTTAAATAAATATGATAAAAAAATAAATGATTTATTGTTTCAATTAAACAAGTTAATAAACTCATGATAGCGTGTATTCTATATCATGCTTACGATTTAAAATTTTTATTTAATATCTTTCGTTTTTTTTTCTATTACACTCCCTTTAAATGAAATTAAATTAATGCAAATAAATTATAATTAATTAAATTTGTATAATGTATTACTATTTGTTTTAATAATTATATACAACATTTGTAATTTATTGTAATCATTACATGCTATGTGTATACCATAAATGTAGGCAAAAAAAAATATTTTAAAAAAATTATTGTTTTTCACCAGTAACTAAATGTTAAAGGTAATATGGAACAATACAAATATTTAAAATGCAATTCATCTCAAAAAGCAAAAAAATATTGTATTATTCGGTATATTTTTAAAGTAAAAAATTTGTTTATTTCTTTTTAAATAATTGAATTGTAATATAAATCAATACATAAACCATTTATTGCATTATTATTTACACAAAAACAAAATAAAAAAAAAGGAAAAGGAAAAATAAAAAGAATAATAAAATAAACCAATAAACTTAATAGGGAACTATTAATGTAAATCCATTTACTATTTGAAAAGTGCAAAAAATTAACATCAAATAATGTACAGTAAGACTCCGCTTAATGCTGCTTCAGTATTACAGGTGGCTGATATATAATGCAACAAAGCAAAGCGCTAAATTTTTTAAATTTTTCTTTTTAATTTTATTGTTCAAAAGCAAAAAATGTTGGAAATAACATCAAATTTTAGAATCAGTTTAGATTTGTTCGAATTGACCACCTTTGGTACGAATTTTGGCCTTCAAACGGCCGCCAAAACCATCATATTCTACACGAAAATGGCTCTGCGGTATTTTGGCCCATTACTGGCGAAGCACAGTCTTGAGATGATCGACACTTTGGTATTTTCTAGTGGGAACCTTACTCTAGAAAATGCCCCATGCGCAAAAGTTCAACGGATTGAGATCCGAAGATTTTGTTGGCCATTGTGCGGTAGAAATGAAGCGAGGAAACTCCTTTTTAAACCATTCTTGGTTGACACGTGCTGAGTGCGGTGGTGCTGAGTCCTGTTGGTATGTGAATGGTCTGCGGACGAAATGGTTGTCTGCCCATGGCTTCAATACTGTTCAAGATATTTTTCCGATAATATTCGGCATTTATTTTGACTCCACGGTCGATGAATATGAGCAAGAAGCGACCATCGGCCGTTACGGCAGCCCACACCATTATCATTGGCGGCGCTTGAGTTCTGGTGGCCAATCGTAGGTGTGAATTTTCAGCTGACCTCTTTAGTAAGTAAACCAAATCATTTTGTTTGTTCACAAACTGCTCAATTTGAAATGGCTTCTCATCGGAGAAAACCAAATTCGGTAACTGGCCACTTTCGTGCAAGCGAAGTAACTCCTTGGTTCTTTCCAGGTCTAACTTTTTTGTCCATCGGTGAGCTCTTGTTACTTTATGGAACTTCATGGCTTTAGTCCAAGCTCATTTTTCAATATGTGTTGCAACTGTTCTCACGATATGTACAGCTCACGAATTAATTTTTCTACCACAGAGGCGAAAATTCAATCAAATCTGCTTCACTTTTCGGATCATTTGTGGTGTTGTTACCGTTTTTTTTCATCCACTTTTTGGACGCGATGCAACACTGCCGGGTATCACGGTATAGAGCAATGGTACGAGAAACAAAAGATTATTCACATTTAAATGCTGGAGTGCTCTATCGATAGCCACCTGAGGTTTTCCAGCCAAATATAAAGCAATCACACTATCACGCTTGAATTTCCATCCGAATAAATTTTTTTTCTGAATGCAAGAGATCAAAATGCTTTTGTAATCTTGCAAATAAAATGAGCTGTCACTGGAATAAATCTGTTAGCTGTCAAATAAACGGTTTACAAATGATAACAATCTGAAGTTGGCTGCAATACAAATCAGCCACCCTGTACAGTGACTTCATATTTGAAAAAAATTGGTCAACAAACCTACATTACGAATTTCAATTTTCTTCGAAGAAATTCATTTTCAGCTGGACTCGATTGTACTATTAATTTTTTTTTTGAAAAAAAAAATTGTCGTAGACCAGAAAAAGTCTCCAAATGTATTTTCCAAAGTCGTAATCACAGTACTAAACGCATCTTTTCTACGTCAAAGTTGATTTATTAGTTGTCATTAACGGTACTAGTATGTACGTGTTAAGTTGTTTCGTTTAACTCTGTTTCGTTTAAGGCTGGAACTTATTGGAATGTAACCTCACCGCGTCAAGCGGGGTCTTACTGTAATTATTTTTTTTTAAAAAGCAATTTCTTATTCTGTAAAGCTCGTGAAATATGCATATGCCGCATCGTGCCGTGTGATAATTGGTTAAACGTGTGAGTATTAAATATTAAGAAGCAAAAAATATATTCAATTTTAAGCAAAGAATGCCTATCATTTATTTGTTTAGAAACTATTTCAAGTAAATATTACTTCTGCCTAAGGCGTTTATGATCATAATTTTTTCTTCACTTTTGCTGAAACCTCGCCAATGGTTATTGGTTTGTCATTGTATAAGGGAAACTTCTAATATAGTACAATTAAATCGCATTATCTTGCTATCGAATTGCATATCCTATGATATGTTTCACCGTTTGTTTGGGAAAACGTTCTAACCAAACCAGTTCTATTATTTTAATCAACAAAAGTTAATTATCACTGGACAAAACATTACTTTACAAATAGCTTTTTTGATAAATTGCGGCCCAAGGATTGTGATAAAAATGCATCTCTAAACTATGACTACGACATAATCCGCGGGTTTAATATGCATGAACTAATGTCGTGTATTGTAGTCGTCGTAGGCAGTGTGTGAATCTACGGTTAAAAACCAGAAAATATTTTTTCGACGACTGCATCTCAGCAGATTTTTGGCACAAAAACTCTGAGATTACATAAAATTGCCATGGAAAGATTCTCAAAAATATGTCTTTGGAGTTGACTTTAAACTGTAGGTTCAGCCTATACTTCAAAACTAACAACATAATCCTTAAGCCTTAGGGTATCGTAACTCTGAAATCATATTGTTGTCGATTTTATCATTTACTGAAGCATTTCTTTTGAAACAGGAATCTTAGCGGAACATAAGGTATAGCAACTAGTCGCTAATGTGGAGAGCAAAGTCTTTGTAAGTAGTTAATAAACATATTGCCATTCTCACTATCATTTCTTGTTCAATCACTAAAGGCGAGTTGGGTTCGTAGTTCAAGGCATATTAATTTTTTTTAATGCATAATTCTGGCAAAATATAAATGTATTAACTGGTCGTAATAAAACCATTAAAATTATTGCCAACTTTTGAAATATTTAACTATCACTTAAAAGCTTCAAATACACTTCATTGATATGTTTCAAGTGACATTTTAATATGACAGTACATACCATACGATAAAAGTGCATACAAAAGACCAACCAATAAACAGATTTCTGTTGATGAAAAACATTTAGAAGCATAATAGAAAAGGCCTTTTAAATACGTGGCCAACCATGTACGTTTATGTATAAATAAACTGACTACAAGAGTATATACAGTGGTGGCCTTATAATTAGAAACGAGTTAATTTCTTTTCAAAACTTTTTTACTCATTCTAAAACCAAGCATTAAAAAAGCCAGTACGACATGTTAGCTTGAAGTTTAAAATAAAAAAATTTGCAGTATCAATATCATTAAAAAAAAAAAATTGGTTAAAAACAAAAATTACCAATTTCAATTTAGTCATATAATTAGAAATAAAAAATATTCTTATAAGCAGCTTAAAAATATCTTAATAAATTCACATTTAATGGGCATATGCCTTAATATTTTGTCGAAAAGCCCTAGCTTTGAACAACATTTGCTAGTGTTTTCGTTAAACTATGTATCAAACGTTGGCATGTTTGTTCTGATATGTTGTGCCAGCTTTGTTGCACCAACTGAAACAATTACATCCTTATTTCGAGGGTTTTTAGTCCTTAAGATCTCGTTTTGACAATTATTTGAAACCCTAAGCAGGTAGCCTAGAGCCAGAAAAACAACTGCCAGCAGAAGACAGAATTATTTGAAGGGCCAGGAAGAGAAATCCTTTGGAATAAAGGCTGAAATTGGACAATTTTAATGCCAGAAACATCTACACGAACAATAAGAATGCGCTTACAGGAGTCGGAACTTTGAGGGTGTAAAAAAAAATATTAAAAATCGGTTACAGTTTGGAACGGAAATGCTTAAAATAGTTCAGCGTTTCTGGAACAGAGTTCTCTGGAAAGACGAATCCAAGTTCAATTGTTCAAGTCTGATGGAAAATCTTGTGTAAGACATCCTCCAAATAAAGCCCGTACCTGGATACGGTAGGTACACAATTTAAAATGAATTACAAAGTTTTGCAAATAAATTAGCAAACATATGTATGTTGCTAAGTCGTTTCTAATTATAAGGCCACCACTGTACATATGTATATATAAGTGTGTAGGCGTTTGTTTGAATATATAAAACAAATGAACATTTGATTTAGAATTGGCGAGGAAAACTAGCAATTGATTTTGCTTACATTTATCAATTTAATGGAACATGGCTACAACAAAAACACACACACACACAGGATACATGCAACAATGGCCAGCCATAGTTATAGCAAATCGATTGCAATTTGAAGAAAATGAAGAAAAAAAGAACAGAGAGAAATCAATATAAAAATACAGAAACACTCATGACACGCTGAACTGTTAGATACTAAACTACATACAAAACTGTATGTACATACATCCATACATACATACATGCAATCATGAAATGATTATACAAGTAAAGTGGTTCATTCTAAGTTTTTATTTTTCATTTTATTTTCCTATACAGGCAGCCATAAAGGATTTGGTTAACAACTAGTACAACGCCAACTACACAGGAAAAAATAGAAATATAGGACGGGTAAAAATCACGAAATAGAGTGAACAGACAAAACCTATACAAGGACAGATAAAACAAAAAAAAAAAAAAAGTGGATAGAGAAATGATAAAACAAGATGAAATATATAAATGCGAAACAAATCACAGCATGGCTCTCAATCGTATATATTTTTCATTCTTTGTGTGCAATAGACATGTGTTGACTGTCAGCAAAAATGGGAAACTACAAAAAGAAAAACAAGAAAAACAAAAATAAAGCAAAAGCACTCACACAATAATAGTTTTGTGGTTAGTTTTTTAAAGACTTTTCTATATGAGCATTTGGCCTTTTTATATTCCATTCTATTGAAAGAAAATTGACAGACTCGCTCTTTTCCTTTTTTTTTTTTTTTGTTTTGGCATGGAAATGATTCTCTTTTTTCGCTGTTATTTCTTTACATGCAAATTATTTGTTGAAACCCATAGACAACATCATCGATGTTGGAATTGTATCTATTTGGTCTTGATTGAATTTTGCGGACAACTATAATTTGTGATACAAGTTAACGGTATAGCTGTTGCCCTCCATTATTGCCTTCTACAAATATAAACAAAAATTTTTTTTTTTTTATTCTCCATAGAAGGCAATATTCGCCACCAGTATGAACAGATTTGATTGCTATCAACTAAAATGCTTTTAAGAGAATTACAAAAATGTAGTAGTTTTTTAAACATATTTAACCCATTAACGCCGAATGGGTAGAAAAATATCCAAAAATGGAAGATTTTTTTAAAAAATTCTATCTTGACTTAACTAAACGAGAGCCCAAAGAACAAATTAAGAACGAAAAAAGAAGACATAGAACGGTTTAAACAAAATTAGCAAGGCAAGATATTCACATATTTTGGATAACACAAAAAAGGTCAAAGATCACGAATTTTTCAAAATCAAAATTTTGTAGAAAGAACTTCTATGGAATATGTAAGGATGACATTCTCAGAAAAACCTTTAGATGCCATAATAATTATAATATATCATCTATCCGATAAAAACACTTTCACTTGAATTGGTCTACTTACCTAAGCTAGAGGTGCGATTGAATACCATGGGTATAAAAATACCCACTTAGGCATTGGTATGAAATATTTTTTATAAAACTTTTAAAAATGAATTTCAAGTAGAAACTTCAAATCATTTATTTTTCTCTATCAGCGACCGAGTTGTTCGGTCGCTAGAGGTGCGATTGAATGACATGAAATATTAAATAGTTTTCATAAAACTTTTAATAATTAATTTCAAATAGAAATTTCAAATCATTTATTTTTCTCTACTTTTTTATATTTTGGTAGTTCCAGCATGAAATTGTGCAAAAGAATCCCTTGGATACACATTCAAACCGCATTTGGTACAACCGTACTCTATTTTCCCACCACATTGCGAACAGCGACCGCGTTTTTTAATTTTATCAATCATGTTGTCAAATTCGTCAGTGTGTTTTGCTATTTGCTACGCATTTGTGACAACTTTTCCATCATGGCATCGATTTTCATGAATTTTTAACAACGCTTCAGCAACGCTAACCCGAAAATCGAGTTGGCTCATAGGCAGCAAACCTTCACATTCCCTGCACAAGCAGTATAGTTTCCATGCGTTTACTATGGCTGTGTCAGTAGCGTTAATGAGTAATGGAAAATACCATTTTTTAGTGGACTCGCATGCGATAATTCTTGACGCCATTATCAAATAAGTCAACCTCACCTACACGCTGATTAATGCATGTATTGTGTATGGTTGTTCAACAACAGCCATCTTGCGATGTTTACGGTCATATCTTTTGGTTTTGCACATCGGCTATACATCCAAAAAGCTAGACATCATAGTCACCACCTTTAGATAGATTTAAAATATATACATAGATAGGTAGGTATAACATGATAATAAATACCGAATTATCGTTCCAAAGAACTGTGATAATATTGTTGTTTGTCAAAGCAAAAATCTGATGAACCTCGAGGTTTATTTTCATAAATTTAATATCATCCAGCAATGCATGATTGTTTCCATCATTTCGAACAGTACCTGTTGCAAAATAACCTTTTAGAGATAAAGTACATAATAAATTATGGCTTGTACAATGTAACATTATATTGACTTGGATCTGAAATATTCTCTAATAGCCACGTTTTCTCCAAGGCCGTAGCCAATATTATTATTAGCAGAAGAGCCAGTATATGCGATAAAGGGATAACAATAGCCTGCCATAGAAGCTAGTACCCAATATTTGAAGCCAAATGGGAACCATAATCTGCGATCGTCCACAGAAAGACTATGGAAAAATATTCCAAATTGTATAAACTTTTTATTCAATGGAGTAATGTTGGCAGATTTATCATTCTTGTCAAGATTATTATTGCCACAAATGTGTTATTTTCAATAAAACTCTCAAAAAATCGCCTAACTATGTTGTCTAGATCCCATATAACAAAGAGAAAAAATATTTTATTTTAGAATACACTTATGCCGAAGTGGGTAGAAAAGTATTCATGCCCTACAGAGGCCCCCACAACTCTTAAAAAAAAAAAATAAAAATATTAATTTCAATACAAATACTCCAAAGACTATTTGCGCCAAATTTCACCGAAATCGGAGCACGGATTCTGGCGTCAGGCGTTAATGGTTAAGACTGATTCCGCAGTGAGAATAACAGCTTTTGCATTGCCCAAATTCTTCACCAGAAAGAGTCTTGTATCGCTGTTGGGCTTCCTTCTTACCAGTGTTAATCATGCCAAATGAATGTTTATGAAAAAAAAATACGGCAACAATTTTTCAGGAGATTATTAAATTAAATTCATAAGTATATCTTGTAGAACAGATCATAGTTTTGAAAATAATTTGCTAGTGATTTGCATCTTTATTTGAATTTTTTAATTGGTTTGATGTACAGTAAGATCCCGCTTAATGCTTCTATGTTTAACGCTGTAGTATTGGCATTCCCCTAAATCACACACTGGATTGATATGTGTGCAAATGAAACCAAAGCGGTGCACTATATACTCACAATGAATTTTTTTCAACGCTCTTCTGTTACTCTGTCCAGTATAAAGATTCCAACAGTATGTACGTGTTAAATTGTTATAATTTTAACGCTGTTTCGCTATCGGAACGTATCCCGCTTACTGGAACTAATACCTTATGTGTGATTACCATCATGTGATGTCCATCGTGAGTACAAACTACCATACATCCTAAATCATTGTTTAAAATTAAAATTTTAAAGCAATCTTCTAGACGAGTAAGAAATATTCAAAACCTGAAACCAAATAACAAAAAAAAAAAAAAGGGAGTAAAAGACAAAAATTAAAGCGTATTAAATACTCAATGCGGGCTAATCCTTAAGAAACTATTTCTCAACAGATTCTATGCTTCCATCTGTTTTACTTTCAGCAATTATTGTGACATTTGTCCCATAAACTCTCATCTGAACTAAAACTTTATAATCCTACGTGCTTAACCCGTTTTACGAATATGGCTTTTGCCAGCAATTAAATCCAAAATGCCTTGACAATTTCAATACCCCTCCCTCTACTGCTCCTTTTTTGTATTTTTTTTTTTGTCCATTTTTCAATCTCAATTTTTAATGACTTTTCTGCAACTATCCTCTTCCTGTGTGCGCTTATGTTGTGGCACAAATAATATTGTCGTCATCACAAGTACTACTGACATGTACATGTCTATTGACCAAAGTTCTCCTGCTTTTTTCGTTTTTCTTTTTTTTTTTGTTTCTTCATATGGCACTCACTCACTTATGCACTCACATATACTCTTACTCGTATTCGTACATTCATTGCTTTTGCTAAGAGTTAAATGGTAGAAAAAGAAAAAAAGGAAAGCAGAAGTGAATGAATGAAGTAATCAAATTGCCATTAAATTGTTACTTTTCGTCTATTTATTGCTTTCTTTCATACAATTTTTGTTGTTGTTGTTTTTTTTTTCTTCTTTTCATAGTTCTTTTATTTTGTTTAAACATGTCTATTGAAAATGATTTATCTGTGCTACTTTACAGTTTTTGCAATACTACGTACCATCAGATTCTATACTGTACCGAACCATAAATGCAGGAAAAATTTCAAAAAATTTTTTTTTGTCTGTGTAATACTAGAGTAGCACTTATTGCTTTTTAAATTTAAAAAATTTTATATTAACTCATCAAAGTTTTTTATTTTTATTGGTAGTTTGAATTCTTTTTTTTTTTTTGAATTTAATTTTCCTCGATAATATTTTTGTGAAACATCAAATTTAATATTCAAAATTGCAAAAAAAATTATGTTTTGCACTTTGATTTTATTTTGTTTTATAAGTAAAAGAGTTTATTTTATTTAAAAGATTTAAAATTTTTTAAAACAAGAACAAAAAACTCAAATTTAAATTAATTCCAATGCAACGTGAGTGGCATGTCAATAATAAATATTTTTAATTCCCATAGAAAACATTAATCGGAAAAATTTAAAATTTTTTTTCTATCAAACAATATGCAAACGGAGAATTTAAAATTATTTTAATTGAGTATTGTAGCAAATCGATCTACACCCAACTGTTTTTTTACATGGTAGATACGTTCCTCAGAAATCCGTGTAAAAAAGGGCCTTTACTTACTTACTTACTTAATTGGCCATAACAACCCGATTAACGGATTTCGGCCTGCCGCAACACATCCTTCCAGGCGCTTCTGCTTCTTGCGCACCTACGCCAATTGGTCACACCAATCGATGACAGGACTTCCTCGATTTGGTCCTTCCAACGGATACAAGGTCGTCCTCTTCGCCGACTTCCGCAGATCCCCGCATCAAATACTCGTCTTGCCGGAGCATCCTCCTCCATTCGAACGACATGGCCAAGCCAGCGCAGCCGCTGGATATTAATGAGCTGTACAACGTCCATGTCGTTGAGGAGCTCATACAGCTCACTGTTGTATCGGATGCGAAAATCATTGCCAACTCGCACTGGACCGAAGATCTTACGTAGGACCTTTCTCTCGAACACTCTCAAGGCAGCTGCATCAGTTCTTAATAGGGTCCATGCTTCTGCGCCATAAAGAAGCACGGGTATGATGAGCATCTTGTAGAGTATTAGTTTTGTCTTGCGAGAGAGGTCTCTGCTACTCAGTTGCCTATTGAGACTATAATAGCACCTGTTGGTAAGAGTAATCCTGCGCTTGATCTCCAGACTGACATCATTTTCGGTGGTAACGGCGGAGCCAAGGTAAATGAATTCCTTGACTATATCAAAAGTATAGTTATCGGCCGTAATTTGTGAATCAATACGCCGCACGGCTCTACTTGTCGATAACATATACTTCGTTTTGTCCTCATTTACTGCCAAACTCATCTTCTTAGACTCCCGTTCAATAGCACTAAAGGCAGCAGTAAGATCTCGTTTGGTACGCCCAATGATGTCGATGTCGTCAGCGTACGCTAGCAACTGGACACTATTTTGAAAAATAGTCCCATTGCGATGCACTCCCGCCTTTCGCAGAACACTCTCCATGACGAAGTTGAAGAGGTCGTATTATAAGGGATCGCCTTGTCTGAAACCTCCCACGGTATCAAAAGGTTCGGAGAGGTCCATTCCTACCTTGACGGAGCTGCTGGAATTGCTCGACGTCATTCAGCATAGTCTTATCAGCTTCGCAGGTATACCGAGCTCAGACATTGCGGCAAAAACACGATCCTTAAAAAAAAGGCGTTTGCTATAGTTAAATGGAGGTTACGTTCCATGTCATCTGAAAACCGTGTAAGATGAAATTAAGAACTTCATTTACTTTACAAAACTGTGTAAAGAATATGGAAAAATATAAAATTTCAGAAATGCACATAAATTATATGTTCATATAGCATTTTACTAAGCATTAAAACTTAAAACATATAATTCATATAGGTAAAAAATTAGTAGAGCAA
This sequence comes from Sarcophaga peregrina, assembly GCA_014635995.1. Classification (NCBI taxonomy): domain Eukaryota; kingdom Metazoa; phylum Arthropoda; class Insecta; order Diptera; family Sarcophagidae; genus Sarcophaga; species Sarcophaga peregrina. Next base: position 43,943,818 of record CM025789.1, read on the forward strand.
GCAAAAACACAAAATAAATCTTTTAATCTCGACTCAAGAACAGAAAAATTGGTGTAGAAATAAAGAAAAAATATTTACATTAGCTACATGCGCTACTTGATAACAAGCGCTATTGTTTGCGACGAACTGGACTAAAGTCGGTATCATCACTGGAGATATCCATCAAATTATCCAATAGTGACTTTCGTCCGGTAATAGAATTTCGAACTGTCTGACTACTTTCCGAAAGGTCTTGCGCCGTCGACTTTTTTATTAAAAAATTTTTTATAGAAAGTTGAATTTTTGTTTTTTGGGATTAACCAGTTACTGCTATGTATATTCATTTCAGCAATGGTGCCAAGTGTGGTACAAACAAACATAATTACAAGACTACCGTACTTCAACCGTGTAACTTCAAATCAGTGTAAAACGAAACAAGTGTAAAAAAGAGTTGGGAGTATAGTAGGGATGCCAAACGGAATCGTTTTTTAAAAATCCCGGGATATTTTGGGATAATTCGGGATCCAAAAGTCCCACCAAAATCTCGAATTTCTCTGAATAATAAAAATATTTTGTTCACAAAATCATTTGTATTCCAATTATGTATATCAGAATTATGTCATTAAAAATAAAGTATAAAAACAGCAAGACAAAATGTAACAAAAAAGCGTAAATTAACAAATTATTCGTACATATGTCAATGCATTAGTTTTAAGAAAATTATTTGGATTCCAACAAAAAGATTAAAGCATATAATATGTGATCTGAAAGGCTTGAACGAATTTTGTTGTCAACATACCCTGCCATTGAAAAACACTTCTCGCAACCAACATTTGTTGAGTAAAGTAGTGCCAAGGTAGCTTGTAAATATTCACCTCTACCACCTCCTGATGTAAATAAATCTATTTCTTTGGACAGTTGAGTATTTAAATCATTTACCCTATTAATTCGTTTTATAACTCTTTTGCATTCTGTGATGGCAACAAATAACTTTTTAGCAATGGAAGTAGGGCCTTCCTCATCTGAGATGCTATTATCGACGTCAAGTGTTATAGAATTTTTTTTCAGCACCTTTTGTAGGGTTAAAATACGTATGTATTCCGAATCCCGAAAAATCCCGGGACAAGTTTTTAAAAATCCCATGATTCATAAAGTCCCGAATCCCGGGATTTCGAGTTTCCTAGTGTATAGCAATTGAATATATTGGACTGTTAAAAATACTCTGCTAGAGCAAAACTGAGAATTGCAGTCTATAGTAGCTACGCCGAAAACTTGTTTCAAGACGACTTCTTAATTGTATATGATATGACAATGATTTATTGAAACCCTTAATTTGGTAAAACATTAAAAGATATTTTTTTTAACAGGAAATATGTTTAGAAATTGCCGCTTAACAAAAAAAAAAAATAATAATTTGATTAGTAATAGAACTATAGGGGCATATAACTTGTGAGATAAAAAATTTAATCATAGCACAATTAAGAATAATAATAACCTTTCACATCAAGAACATGGAAGCTGAAGGTCACATGGGTGAACTTAAACGTTGAATGGTCACTGGAAAAATTATGATGGCGTCGTTTTACTTAAATAATATCACAAACATTTTCTAGAAAGAAAATAAACGTAAGAGAATTATGCAAAATAGTTATTGTCATCCTGGTTCAAGCAAACATATTTAAATTTATTTTAACTTCCATTAAAAATCGATAAAAGTTAAAACTTAAAGTTTTAACGTTAATTTTTCTTTGTTTTTATCTATTATCCGAACTAAAAATTTCTGTAAGCATCTTAGAAAACTTTTTTAAGGAATAAAAATACTAAAATAAATAATAAAATAAAGGAAAAATATTGTTTTTCTTTTTCATTTTTTAAGATATTTTTCTTCTAGTCGGTTTTCTATTGTTTTAACACTTTTTGTTCTCTTATTATTATTTTCTTTTTATTTTGCTGTGGCATGTTCTTACGTTTTCAAGAATTTCGCACACTGGTAAAGTTTCGGCATAGCTTGGTGAGTGAAAGGGAACAAAAAAAATTATATTCCTGCCTGTCTTTCCATTTTTCTACGAATTTATCTCTACGTTTTATTCTTGGCAACTGTTGGTTTGTTGGTTTCCTTGTTGGCTCTTTAACAGTGGCTAATATAGTGACTTGTGGTTGTGTGATGCTGTGTGTGAGCGTGTGAAGATGGTGTGATTAGAGTAAGTTTTCGAGCAGGATATATTTTGATATACGAGTATTATATTACCTCAACTTTATAGACTCTTGAATGCTAACAAACCCATACACGTTTGAAATTATATATATGTACATACATACATACATACTCATACTATATAACTAACTATATTATGTCCGTTTATATCGTATATTATTTTCCTAATACCAATACCAGTATAAGCTTAAATGTATGTGTGTGTGGATGTGTCTGTATTATTGTTATTTAGTAGGACAGTGTATTGTATATATTATGTTACGCATTCCGTAAATTTACCACACTTTTTTACCGACAAATTTATTGTTTCTTGTTGAGATTTAGGTTTTAACTCAATGCAACAAGTATGAAATTTGTCAGAATGCTGAAGTTTGGGAAGCATTTATAAAGCAAAAGAAAAAAAAAAAATAAAGAAACTTTCAAAAGCCATAAATCGTTAAACTTGTATTTTCAGGAAATAAAGTTTTCTAAATGATTTTTCACTGATTTGAACATTATAAATCTTAGTTAGTTATTGTGATTTATATCATCATTTATATTTAATTTTAACAAAATTCAAAAAAGCCATTATTAACATGCATACATACGGTATGCGATATATGTAACGTATGAGTGATATTAAAGTCTATTCTATACGTATGTAAGTACGTATACTAAAAAAATGTTAATTCGATTTTCTTGCATACTTTTCAGAGTAATTATGGTAGTACCTGGCGAGTATAAGTAATATATTCTTGAAATATAATTCAATATAAAGTATACGTATGAGTGATATTGAATTCTGTTGCTTCCGCATACAACACCATTAAACTCGAATTTTATTGCATACTTTTCAGAGTAATAATGGCAGTGTGTTTAGATAGCATGGGTACGTATGAGTAATATATAACAAATAGAATTTAATATAACGTATACTGTCACTATGAGGTTAAGTCAATACGAGTGAAGTGGATTTTTGAAAATTTTAACTTTTCTTTGTTAAAAATTTTATATTAATACAGTATAAGGGGATTGACATGTAAGTGGAAAATCAATTACTAAACTGTTCGAACAATTAGTATTTGTGGCAAGATCAGATACAGTTTTCGCTTTAAGTATAGAGTTTCGTCTGAGATTGTTTAACATTGCTTATATGAATAACAAATTTAAAGTATTTGGTAATTGTAAGAGAAAGTAATTCATTGTAAATAAAAATCTATAGTACCATTAGACAGTACAGCATTAATTACTTGTTGTGATAAGACAAATTAAATTTCTCTCCTGCCTTAAATGCGAGCGATTTTGACGTACGCCCATAGCTGCCAGATAAATGAAGCATCAATTTGTTAAATATTTTAGAAAAAATCGTCAAAATCGTCAAAGACCTTAATAAATAAAGTCAAAGGTTTTAAAAACAAAACAAAAAATATTTAAAGTCAATGTTAAGCAGCAGTAATATTGCATTATCAAGAGCCATGTGTGGTGTAAATATTAAAATTTTAGTGCCTTAGTTTCTTAGACGATGCAATAAATACTTGACTTCATCTCATCTTCTTAACATTTACACCATTTATAAACGACCGAAAATCGAATACAACTTTCATGTCTAGGTTGGCCTTTAACGTCTATTTTGAAGCTTGTCAATTGTTTATAGGGGGAGGCTGCAGTAGTTCGTTAATCACGATAGTGTGTCCAAGTCCATTGATTGATTGGAGCATCGTTACTTGATTGTGGCAACGTTACTACAAGGGATATTGCTCGAGCGAAATAAGATAACTCGTTTATGAAAATCAGGTAGTTCTACGTAATACTTGTCTTTCTTGGCAAGCACATCTGTATGTATACGGTTGGCTGCATTACAGACAATGTTCGTTTTTTAGACGGACTATTCATATGTGGAACCCCCTTCCTCCAGAAACCTTTCCTGTTACTTATGGTATAATATTCAAACCTAATGTCCATAACCTAGTCCCAAAAACAATGCTATCCTCTGAGTGTTCGTCGTATGAAAAGAAACAAGAGCACTTGTCTTTGTTCTGCCGATGGCAATATTAAAGCTATAATCGAATTTATAAAATTATCTGCAACGACATATGATAATTTATGCTCTGCTACGATGTTATTTAGGTGTTGAATTTTTTGGCTTTTAAGTGATTAAAAAAAAATTATAAAAATCATCACAGGTATAATATAAAACTTTACTTCTTGTTATTACTAACAGAAATTTCCAACAGTAACAACTGTAAAGCAAATACAAAGCTTAAGGAGGCTTTAAATGTACTAAAGTACGGAACGATGGAAATTTTTAATTGCTAAAAATTGTCATGTCGTCAAAATGATATTTTTGGATCACAAAATCGTCAAAATGACGATAAATCCTCAAATCTGGCAGTTATGTGTACGTCTCCTTATTCATTAAATTAGAAGCGAACGCAATGTTGAAATCAGAGACTACATCTTTGATTTAAAGCTCAAGATTTATACTCATTCAATAAGTGAAGCCAAAAAAGTAATCCAGTTGTGCATATGGAAAGTGAAACTTTAATAAGCGCCCTACAAAATCGGCCATAAATTTTGCGACAAAAAATTCCTGAATATCTTCCAATTGTATTGTACTGAATATATTATTTCGTACATTACATGCGTTACTAATTTTACTGCTTGCATGCGATATAATTTCCAATGTCATCTGTTAACCACATTAACAGTAAAGTAGACATCAGCAAAACTAGATATTTACACAGTCACTACAATATTTGTAAAATATGGAAAATATACTTGAATTTTTATGCACAGTCGCTGTCTATGTGTCTCTACAAAAAAGAACCCACATTAGTTTGCATAAGAAAAGTTGTATAAAAAATGCTGACGCTGCTAAATATTGTCCCATATTTTCTTTAACGTTGTAATAGAAAAAAAAAAAAGAAAACGAAACGAAAACAGATTCAAATCCAAAGATTTTCGCACTAACACCAAAAATATTAAAAAAAAAAAAATGTTAAGAGCTGTAAATGGGAATGTATTTCATTATTTGTGTTTAGCATCGCATTCGTATGGAATTTACAAACGTAGCTACATACTATATACTTTATATTGTAATAATGTGTAGAAGCGTAACGTATACAAATTTTAATAAGAATATCCGTGTATACATATAAAATTGTATATATGTACACGTACGTATGTATCTAGAACGATTTCAACAGATAGAGAGGTAAACAAATAAAAGAAAAACATTTTTACATTCGGATTTCATGTGAACTCACAATGTTGTTGGTAAAAATGAAAATTACTTACACGCCATTCCTATTGCTTGAAATATTTAGATACACTTTTTTAGGTTTTCTCAATGACATATATAGTATACACATACATTATATACATATATACATATACGTACATGTATTATATACAAACAAATATGCCTTTTTGAAGGAGAACCCTTATTTAAATATGTACGAAAAAATATTTACATGCCATCAAGTACACTTAGCGATTTAACATATATTTTGAAGTGGAGGTTGGAAAACTACTAAAGTCCCACAATAACAAGTCAGCACAATTTTAAATAAAAATCTCGTATATTAATATTTTAATAATTATCTCCGCCTCAGTTTGGTTGCATCTTAGTCTTAATGAAAAATTATGAACGACGCTTTCAGTCCAACGGGGTCTTGACTACCAAATTTCACACTTTATTACGACTATTATATTAAAGGTACATCGGTCCAATTCACGTACATATATACATACATAATTGGTCATTACAAACCTTCAGTCAGGACTACAATCAAGTTTCTAACACCACTAATATGGTGGTGTCAGTTAATTGTATACAACAGCGGCAGGATCTACAGTTTAGAGTCGATTCATAAGGAAAGATTTGTTGAGAAACTTTCTCTCAAATAAAATACTATCAGAGTTTTTCTTAGAAATCTGCTGAGAGGAATTCGCCGAAGAAATATTTTTTTTTTTTTCGTTTTAATGTCTGACCTGTCGTTTGTACCGAGGCCTCAAGTCTAATAAGCCAACACACGATCTTTTAGACTAAAACGACTTTCAATCGTCCAAATTAGTTGTTATTTAGTGAGTTAGGTTAGTTAAACTTTGCGTCTTTTTAAAATTTCTGTGATTTCGAAGTCGCCGTGGTCTAGTGGGTAGTGTGTTGGCTTATTAGACAAAAAAGGCCCGGGTTCGTATCCCAGGTCAGACATCAAAACGAAAAATATTTCTTCGGCGATTTCCTCTCAGCAGATTTCTGGCAAAGACTCTGAGAGTAAAAATTGCCATGAAAAGCTTTTCAAAAATCTGTCGTTCGGAGTCGACTTTAAACTGTAGGTCCCGCCACAACATAAGTAGTGAGACAAACTAGGTTAATAATCCTGACTGAAGGGTTGTAATGACCAATTATGTATGTGTATGTGATTTCGAAGTTGCGTCGTTTTTGTTTCAGTTTGTGTTCCATGTTTCGAAGTTGCGTCATTAGTGCTTCGATTTGCGTCGTTAATACGAAAATATTTGTACAAATCTAAAAAAGAAAAAGGGAATTTCCCGTTTAAATATAGTGCAAATCCGAAATTTTGTCTTTTTAAAATTTTTCGAAGTTGCATCGTTTTTGTTTCATTTTGCGTCGTTAATATGAAAATATTTATACAAATCTAAAACAGAAAGAGAGGATTTCCCGTTTAAGTCTAATGTAAATACATACCTGCGTATGTATTTATGTTATCTGATGGTTAACAGTTGTGGGTCGTTAGTAAATTAAATATTTTTTATTAAAAAATCTATTTTTCAGCTAAATTATGAATCTCGGAACCAATTAAATGAAAATCAATACAAATGTATGGAACATGATGCTTCGTTTTGATTCGCGTTTCTTCAGGTCCTATTAGCGACGTAAACCGGGGTATTAGTGTAATCATAAATAATAAAATTTTGTCTTCAAAATAATCTACTTATCAATCGTCGTAATTGTTTGACTGAAAGGATTACTCAAAATGTTTGGCATAAATTTGTTGAACCAATAAATTATCAACCAACATCCGAAAACGAAATGCTGGATATGCCGACAACATCCAAATGTACATAAAAGTGTATAGGATAACCCGATATCCTCTATTTTCCAGTCACGACTTGAAGCATTTTGCGTTAGGACAGTACCTGCACAGTATTAAACTGGCCCAGTAACTGAAAGCAAACAACCATAAACAATTATTTGTGTTAGCTGAATGGACTGTAGAGCATTTGGCGATTTTCAATGAAAAATTTTTTTCTCCTTTAAAGTTTATTTGTGGACGAATGGGCGATACCCATCTAAGTGGAATCCATTGCTTCTGCTCATTCACTGATTGGTGAAAATTTCAATCTGACGGCATTATCGGTGCATATTTTTCTGTAGGTCTGGCTTTAACTACTTGCTTCAAAAACTATGTCCATTAAAATGTTTTGGTCTTTTGTATTGGATGAATTGCTAAAGAACTTTTCTCATTGATTTTCACTTGTAATCGAGAGGTGGTTTTACCTGATTTTCTCCTTTTGATATTTGTTATTGATGTTATCCTTGTCATAGGCGGCGTGGTCTAGTAGACAGTCTGCTGGATTATAAGATGAGAACCCGTGGTTCGAAGCCGAAGGCAGACAAATATTTTTTTTTTCGGTAGTTTTCGGGCAAAAACTCTTCCCAACAACTCTTTCGTTCGGAATCGATTTTAGTCTGCAGGTTCCTTCATTTGTGGATTAAATTAACATTTACGACATCATGGGTGGTGTGGGTAACTAGTTTGTAATTCTGTCCAACGAGTAACACTATGCTTCCTGATTGGATCATTTTTTAAGAAATCGCTTTCAGTTTATTTTTTAACAAAATATTTTTCAAACTAATTAAATTGTTGTTTAATTAGTCTTTTAATTATGAGCTGTCTGCATGAACTATTTTTTGCAACTATGTTTTGCTTCACCTACTGGTCATGCCAGGATCCTGAAGGACATGGGAACTTTCGGTGGCAGTGACTACATGACACCGCAGTACAAGTTCACGACAAGATTCAAGACAACGAAATCTTGAAAAATGTTGCGTCCCACTACCTAAAGTATTTCGTGGAAATTTACACAGACGGCTCGAAATTGAATGGAGCTGTTAGGAGTGTAATTTTTTCGGGATCGGTCGGAGTAGCTCAGTCTGTAAGGCTGCCGAACCACCAGCGTCTTTCAGGTAGAGGGGTTGACAATACAGGCTGCGGCGATAATTTTTTTAGAGGGAAACATCTTCCAATGAATCCTTACTGCATTTTCTGAGAACCAGTCCGGTATAAGGCTTCTAAGTTCCAACGTAAAAGACCTTGCGCAGTTATCTCAATGAGGCAGCAGAACGATATGATGTCCATATCATATGCGTATGCTGGCCCCGTAACTATGGAGCTGATAAACAGCTAAGTGGGGGGGGGGGGGGCAAAACCATCGAACTCTCCAAAGAATTCTCAAATTCTGGGAATCTCTATAAGAACCTGTGGCTTCTTAAGTGATAATGTGATCTTTAATGCCAAAATCTCTTGTCCTAAAGATGATTTTATTAATGTGAAATCAAATTTTGCAATTGTTTTAAAAATTTTAAAAGCTTTTGTTATTAAAATGCATTTTTAAAATCCTCCTTTTGCCAAACTGTGTTGTTTATTTCTGTTGATTTTAGTATACAAATTTTATGTTGAGTATCTTCAAATATTGTAATATTTTCCATTTCTAATCCATGCATTATTTCCCAATTGAAATTATTTGAAATCTGCTATAGCACTAAAATATTTGTATGTATTTACGTGTACCTAAGTTAAACCAAAAATTAACATAAAAAAAAGAAAAATGAACCACAAGAATTTTACGCATACTAAATGCGGAAAATAACGATTTAACGGAAAATTTGTATTAGTTTTTCATATCAATTTTATTTTATTTCTTGTGACTTCGTGTAACGCAAATTGAACTTTTATTATATCTTGCACATACAGCGTAGTGGCTTTTCTGCCATTTTAATTTTCGTCAGCAGCTCAAGCTCCCCAAAAAACTTATGGTATACCGAAGCATTAAGTGAACAATCGTACGCAGAGACGCATAGTATAGCGTTAGCATAGGATGTGCATGCAGGATATAGTAAATTTTCCTACATAAGCCCAGACTAGACAATCACTTCCTTACGGAAAAATAGTTTTACATACTCATCTAACGGGAAAAAATGAGAGAATAAAAGAAAATAAACTTTTATTTGAGTGCATGTATTTATGGCCACATATATGTGTATGTGTATGTGTGTGTGTGTATCTGTTTTCATGTGTAAGATTATATGCTGAGCACTCAAGTGTCACCACACCACACCACACCAAGCTGTTAAACCGCAAATGAGTGTAAAAAGAGAGCAAAAGAAAATTGGAATGTAAAATTGCGGCAAAAATAGGAAAAAGTAATGCAAAAGACAACAACTACACGAAAAACATAAACTTTTCTATTATTGTGTTAGTGCACAGAGCCAAGAATATCTATGCATAAGTACCATGGCAACTACCATACCATACAGGCAACTCTAAGGATAGGCAAAATGAAATGCTAATGGAAAATAAGAAAAGTAAAGAATACAACGATCTGTTCACCACTTTTTTCTAGTCGCTTTTTTACTTGCTCCTCTTTAATACGCGTACACATATAAAGGGTGATTTTTTGTTTAAAACTTGATTTCATAGCGTTAAAATATTTCATAGCAGGTGGCAATTCTAAAAATGTTCAGTAAAGTTTGCCATTACACCATGGGTAGAAAGAAAATGAGAATGGAATTTGTTTGAATTTTTCGGAAAATTAAAAAAATATTGTCTTTATCGTCGAAAGTCCCTTTTTTGTTCTATCCGGTACATTGACAAACACAATTGCTGAATGTGGTGTAAAGGCAGGCATATCTTAAAGGATACATTGTTGGGAGGAAACTGCTTTATTGTACACTGATGCATCAAACAATACAACAGTCAAACCCGGTTATAACGAACTCCGTTGGACTAGAAAAAATTGTTCGTTATAGGCAATGTTCGTAATAAACGGAGTGAAGTCATAGAAGAAAATCTAAAATACAAAGAATTTTTTTTCATTTATTAAAAACAAAAAATATTTTTTTTTTATTATTAAAAACCAAAAATATGTTTTAATTCTCATTATCTATCAGCTGATTAATGATGATGAGTTATAATTTAATGCTGCCATATTAAATTTCAAATTTTTTTCTGAGCACTTCAAAGTTTTTTCTGCGGGTTCATTATAAAAAAGGTAAATTATTAGGACCATTTAAAGTAGTTCCTTTCAACCGAGAATTCATTATAAACGAGTTCGTAATAAACGAAGTTTTTTGTATGAAAATTGTTATTAAAACGTTGGGACTTGAACAGAGGTACGTAATAACCAAGATTTCGTTACAACCGAGTTCGTTATAAACGAGTTTTACTGTATTACGTATTAATTTTTATTATATATTTTATTAAGTGAATTCATCAAGGCCCTTGTTCCGGCCAGAAAGGGCAATTTCTCACACCAGTTATGTTACATCTCATATTTACTAGAGGTGGGACCTACAGTTTAAACCCAACTCAGGAACAATAGTTTTTTGATAAACTTTTTCGTAAACATTTTGCTGTTTTTTCCAGAAATCTCTTGAGGGGCGTTGCTGAAGAAATAATTTTTCATATTTAATTGCCAACGCACTACCTACTACTGTATGGCGGCTTCTAATTCAAAGAACGCATTTCAGAGGCCTTGAGTATTTTCTATTTTCTCTTAAATGTAATGATCTACCAGCACAAGAGTGCGACTTCTTTTGAATTTTTTTATGATAAATTTTGCCTTATTTGTCAATAACTAGGGCAGTAAAGTTAAGCAAACCGATATTCTGGTAAACGTATGTAAAAATCTGAATTCTTATATAGTCCAAACAACATACAATACATAATTGGCTATTACAACCCTTCAGCCAGGATTATTGACCTAGTTTCTCACACTTCTTATGTTGTGTGTGTTAATTTTATACATAAGTGGCGGGACCTACAGTTTAAAGTCGACACTGAACGTCAGATTTTTTAGAAACTTTTTATGGCAAGAGTTTTTCCCAGAAATCTGCTGAGAAAAAATTGCCGAAGAAATACTGTTTGTCTGGCCTGGGACTCGAACCCTGGCTTTACGTCTAATAAGCCAGCACACTACCTACTAGACCACGGCGAGCTCTCAACAATGAAATCACCCGGATTTTATATGCAATTACATGGTACATAATACCACACAATACGCTCATAGTACCCGTTCTTCTTTATGGCGCAGAAGCATCGACACAATTAAGCACTGATGCAGCAAACCTTCAGAGTATTAGAGAGAAAAGTTCTACATAAGATCTTCGGTTCAGTGCGAGTTGGTGATGATTTCCGCATCCAAATGAACCATGAGCCGCATAAGCTCCTTTCCAATATGGACGTAATGTAACATGTATTAACTTCCAACGTCTGCGCTAGCTTGGCCATGTCGTTCGAATGGAGGACAATGCTCCGACGAGACTGATATTTGATGCGAGAACTTGCAGAAGTCGGCGCAGAGCACAGCCTTTTTTACTAATGAAATAATCTTTAAAAGTTAAAGGCAGACTGCTCTTTCACCCCTTTTTAAAAAATTTCCATGAGTTTTTTTAATTTTCTAAACCCAAACGTTTAAAAAAATTACCCGATTAAATTACAATCCAAACTTATAAAGTCAACACCATACATAAAATGGAAAATAGAACAAATACAGCTTTATGAATAAAAAAATGCTCGCTCTCACTCTCTCTCTCCCTCTCTCTCTCTCTGTATCTATTTTTCTCGCCTATATTTTCCTACTTAGTAGAGTGTCTTTCAAATTTCATATTTTGCTTCATTTTATGCTTTTCCTTTAAATTAAAACACATGCGTTTGCTTACATGTGTGCTGCGTAAACTGTTGTGAATTGCAGTTTAGTAGCGGAAATTGCTTTTTTGTCGAGCATATGTTAAAAAAAAAATCACATACACATGCAGACAAAAACAAAAAAATATCATGAAGCGGAGCCTGTGATGTCTACGTGTTTTTCGTTGTATATGCGGCAGCGTGCGTTTTTATATAGATTTCCTATTTGTTTAGTCTAAATGTGTATCCATGTCGATGTCTGGTGCCAGAGTGTATATTTTATTTTCTCTCTTTAAATTTCTATGTTAATATTTAAAATAAAAATTATAAAAAAAAAAATACTTTTCTGTAGTAAAGTGGTTAATACGTGTTCACAATTTCTTTTTCATTTGGCTTTAATATTCTATTGGCGTAAAAGTAAATACATTTGAATAAGAGAAAGGTTTAGAATAAAAAAGAATTAAATCAAGCATAATAGTGTTTTAAAATCACTATTAAAAGAAAAGTGCACTCTTGAATATTGCATTGTATCATCGTCTAATCACATTTGTTTATACACACAAAAGTACGCATAAATTATGTGTTTTAAACATTTTCCTCAAGCTTTTTAATTACATTAGTTGTAAATGTGTAATATTTGACACAGCTTGATGGATTATTTTAAGATTTAAAGTTTAATGTTTTTGAAAATATTGACCATTGTTAGTCGTAACCTCCTCTCATCAAATCATTTATAAACTCGATGTGAAAATCCAATTATAATAAATAGAGTTAAACAGGTCGAGAACTATTTTTTTACATAGTTTTTAGCTAGTCTAGCAATAAGTAAATAATCGTTGTCATGAAGATATTTTCTAACCAAAGTTAGCTTCCTAAGAATCCATTGTAATTAGTCTAGCTCTTTAGCAGCAGTTCATAACAGAGCCTATATGCATAGCTGCCAGATAAATGAAGCATCAAATCGTCAAATATTTGAGAAAAAAATCTTCATAATCATCAAAAGCGTTCATTGAATCCATCAAAAAATCGTCAGCAAAAATAAATAAATAAATTGAAAAGTTAAAAAAACATATAAAGACAATGTTAAGCAACAATAATATTGCATAATCTATACCTATGTGAGGTGTAAATATTAGAGAGGTATAGGATCTTGCCTTGATGGACATGAAAATTCAGTATGATGCTCGCTTGGTTTCTTAAAACGTTGCAATAAATGTTTCACTTCATCGGATCTACTTACAAATTACAGCATTTACAACCAACCGAAAATGGCATACAACTCTCATGCATGAATAGGCCCTATTTTAAGGCTTCTCGACTGTAGGCCCTATTTTAAGGTAAGGCCGTAGTAGGTCGTTAATCACGATAGTGTTCCAACTCATTTAATTCATTGAATCATGGTCGCAATGTACCTAGTGCCACTGTTCCATCGCTATTATAATGGATATTGCTCGAGCGAAATAAATATGTAACACTCGTCTTTTCCGGCCAGCACATCCGTATGTGGTCAATTGGCTAGTGTATACCACACGGCATTACATACAAAATTCGTTTGTTAGAGTGACTATTTGTATGTGGAACTGCCTTTATGCAGAGGCGTTTCCTATTACTTATGGTTTAAACATTTTCACGCCTAGTCTTCATAAACAATGCTCCCTCTTTCCTCATTCCTATAATATATTTTCCTAGTTCCAAACACAATGCTATCCAACCCCTGAGTATATGAAAGGAATAATGGTACTTGCTTTTGTTCTTCCGATGGTAATATTAGAAGCTATAATCGAATTTTTTATTATCAACTACGATGTTATTTATGAGTTGAAATTTTTGGCTTTTAAGGGATTAAAACGGTATAAAATACAGAAAAATCATTACAGGTATTCGAAAATAACTTAAAAATATAATATTTTACACCTTGCTATACAAAGGAAGCTTTTAATATACTAAAGTTTTATTGTAAATTTTTAGTTGCTAAAAATCTTCAAAATAAGGGCCTAAATTGTCATGTCGTCAAAATGACGTTTTTGCAGCTAAAAATCGTCAAAATAACGATAAATCGTCAAATCTGGAAGCTATGCCTACATGGTTTGATCAAGTTTTTTAACTAATCAGGTTTCAGACATGGTCTGTTAGCTATTAATTTAATTTAAGTCAATTGACAAATTCCTTACTGACTAATAACATCACTAGGTACGAGAAAAAAATGAAATGCAATTACAAACAGTTTCTTTAAAAATACATTTAATTCTTACAATAAAAATATAAAAAGTTACGAATAAGGAAAAAACAATAATATTCCATTTTATTATACAAGAATTTACAGAAAAATCAACAAAGTCTGACAAATAATTAAATTGACGCCAAATTCTAGTGAACGGATCTGCAATAGCATAATTAGTTCTCCAGAATTGAATATAAATAAGATTATAACAGCGGAAATTACGACAAGGAATATTGAATTTAACAGATCTTAACAGAAATTCGCAACAAATATTACCATTGATCAGGTTAATCGATACATTTAAGATTGTTCAACGACTCTTAAGAGTAGGCAGTTTTATTAATGCCAGTCTGCTAGTATATGAAGGCAAATCCAAATAATTCCATCCCAGGCCACGCAAACAGAAAAGTAGAAATTGTTTCTGCACAGATTCAATGTGTTCACTGTAAACATTATAGTAAGGATCCCATACAATGAATCCATACTTCAAAATTGGTCTGACAACCGATACAAATACCTGTTTCGTAATAAATGGATCAGAAAATCTTTTGCTTAACATTTTATGAAGCCATGGGTGCTCCTTGCCTTGTTTACAGTCAAAGAAATATGATCATTAAAGTTTAATTTTGGGTCTAATACGATACCAAGATCCATAAATAAGTCAATATTCTCTAATTGATGACCTCCAAGCAAGTAATAAAATTTTTTTTGAGAACCGCATACGTTTGCATTTTTTAATATTCAGCTCCATCATGTTGTACTCGCACCACAAAAAGAAATTATTGAGATTATTTTGAAGATCTATAAGCTTACTGCTTATATTTTTCATCAAAGTAATAATTCGATGCAATGTAACATCCTTTAATGGGAAAGCAAAGCTAAACTCGTTCTGTTAATGATGTTGTTAACAGAATAATTCGACATTATGACCAAAAAAAATCTTCTTTCTTTTACCTGATTTCGTTAAACAATTAATAGAGAGAAATGACAGAGCTTTCAGTGAAGATCGTTATACTTATCACCGTTCTTCACGTGTGAGAATGTGAGTTTTATATATTCGTTCGAAAACAGACTCTAGTATCATGTACTTACTTATTTAATCGGTCATTAACAACCCGATTAACGGATTTCGAAATTCTTTAACACATACTTCTTGAAGGGCCTCTGCTTCAGACGATTTGGTCTTTCCAACGCAAATAAAATGGTGCTCTTTGCCGGCTTCTGCAAGTTCCCGCATCAAATATCAGTCTCGCCAGAGCATTTTCCTCCATTTGAACCACATGGCCGAGCTAACGCAGACGTTGGATGTTAATACGTTGCATTACGTCCATGTTGGAAAGGAGCTTATGCGGCTTATGGTTGATTAGGATGCGGAAATCATCACCAAATCGCTCTGGACCGAAGATCTTATGCAGAACTTTTCACTCTAATTGATCTAATACTCTGAAGGTTGCTGCATCAGTGCTTAACTGTGTTCATGCCTCTGGGCCATAAAGAAGCACGAAGAGTATGAGCGTATTTTATAGTATATGTACCATGTAATTGCATATAAAATCCGAGTGATTTCACTGTTGCGTTCTCTACCGTACATGGTCTAAACATATCTGAGGACATAAGCAGCCATGTTTTCTATTCTTTGTGTATGATTCTCAGGCTCAAGCATATTGTATTGGTTCCCATCACACTAATGCGTTGTATGAGAATATAAGCCGTATAACCGCTGTAGACATTCAGTGGATGAAAGGTGGCTGCAGTCCCCATTGACTTTCAAACATCCTTTTTCAGACGTTCATGGTATTTAATGATAAACATGCTGCCCAAATAATTTGTTTCCTTTAAGAGATTTATCGACTTAAATGGACTAAAATGAACTTAATATTCAAATTTCAAATGCTTTATAGACAAACATAAAATTTACAAGAAGGCATTTAGAAAAGATTTGATATACACCTCCTCCTACACTTGTAATCTTTATCAATTTAATTTTTTTTTTTTTTGTTTTTTAAAGAAAACCAAATACTTCCTTTGGCAAACAAAATTTATTGGCCCACTTCTTAATATCCTTAAAATATATGTTAGACGTTTTGCTTTGAGCCACTTTCCTTTACTGTTAGCCACAATATGCCTATAATTAGCCATTAAATATAGTGATTTCCGGCATAAGGCAGTAACTAACTGAAACCCTCGCATACATACATGCATGCAGACATGATATACATGAGCGATGATATAGAAGTGGCAAGAAAATAAAAAAGAAACCCAAAACATGAAGATACCGACTGGCACATACGTTATAGCCTAGTCAGGCGAATAGTTTTTGAAAATTGCTTCATAAAACATACACACACACACACATAGACACATATAAAAGAGAAAGAAAAGAAGTGGAGGAAAAAAAGATGTTTACTTAGAAAAAAAGAAAAGAAAACGAAAGAACCTACTAACATACTGTAATGTTAAGTATAAAATGGTTGGTAAAAGACCAACAGTTTCCAGACACTAACTGCCAGTTTAAAGAAAGTGAGTAATAATATATTAAAGGATGTGTGTGTATGTGTACGTATGTATGTATGTACATAGAATTTAGGATACCGTAGAAGTAGTAGTAAAACAAGCAGTAGTTTTAGTATGTTGGCAGCAAACTTTTAATTTACGTTCAACAACATGATAAACTTGCCACAGCAAACGGAAACTATTGTTGAGAGATATAAAAAAAATCTTCTTATACATATATGTGGTGTACTATATATAAATATACGATTATTACAGGTGTGTTTGTGTGAAATACAATATCTTTACAGTTAACTATACAAGTTTAAATGAATGTGCAATTAAGCATATTTTCTAAACGACACCAAGGATGGTGATCAAGATGATGATGGGGGGATACCAAAATAAAAAAATTAAGAAAAAAAATACCTAAGAAAACATGCCACACTAAACTTAATTTTTTATACACTCTACTACATATACGCCACATACCAAACCTTTAATATTCTGCTTAAAAATCTTACAACTATGCACACTAGGGTGGCCCCAAAATAAAAGTTGCGAATGTTCCCAACTAAAATGAAAGTTTGATTCATTCTAAGGCTACATTTCTAAAAATTTTTGTCCTGGAGTCAATATTTAATGAGCTGGATCAAAGGATGAAAATGTTCTTTTTTAAGGTTTTTCCGAATTTTTTTCATATTTCTTCCAAAAGAACTCAATATAAATTTGATATCATATGAAAGGTCTTTAAGAGACGCTTGCAATAGGTTATCAGAAATTTTAAAATAAATTTAGAAAATTCAAAAATTTTGAAAATTTCAAACAAAATTTTTGTTTTTTTTTTTAATTTTTTCAAAGAATTTCCTTAACTAAATTGTTGAAATTTCTTGATTATAAAGACGATGAAATTTAACCAAAACGGTTTTTTCCGTTTTTCAAAATTCAATCTAGTTCAATTTTTATTAAAATTTTTTTAAACTTACTTTCTTTTCTAACTGACAACCTCTGTTAACTCAATTCATATATATGTATAACAGGCATCAATAACGCAAATTTTATAAGCTTTCCATTGATATATAATTTCTTATACCTTCATTTTCTTATACAACAAATATTTCAATTTAAACCAAAACATTTGCGTTACATCCCGCTATAATGTAATTTTCTTGTTATTGCGTAATATTCTTCCATTTTAGTCGGGAACACCTATACCTTATTTTTTTCCCATACAAACGGGGCCACCCTAATGTACACATATGCTTCTAAAGATTAGTAATAAACCATATTGGCCTCTTACTGGCTTGTTGCCGGCATTAATATCTGTGTGTTGCCGGCATTAATATCAGTGTGTACTTGTACAGTGTCTACAATTTTAGTATTTCTCCTCAGCAAATCCTTTTTATTTCATTTTCTTCATATAATTCTTATGTTATCAGGCGTTTTCTTCTCTTTCTCTCTCAGATTTATAATGCTTTTCTTTTGCCTGCTTTTGTTTAAAGTAGCTTTTTAACAACAACCAGTAAATGTACAATCATGACATATAATGTGTTTGATTTTCTACGAAATCTTCTTGTGCTTAGTTTTAAGCTATATGGATGGATTATCTCTTAGTCTCTGTTAAGTTTTAGTTTTAAGGACTATTCACTTGCTAAGGGTTTTTTAAATATTACAGACTATATCAGTTACTTTGGGGGAAAAATTAAATAATGTCTCCATATGTGTTAGAAAATATTGAAGATGCAATTAAGAAATTAAGAACAAAATTCGGTAGAGGAAATGCTCCAACATAACAAACTGATGGTTGAATTTATAAACAAGGAAATAGTCCTTCAACCGAGAATTTAGCAGCTGTAAGCAGAAAGGCTTAGAGAATCAAGCACACACAAAAAATTTATTTCTTATGCCTTCGAAAAACAAGAAGAAAATGCGAATTCTTTTAACAAAACAATCTTCCACGTAGTCTAGTAAGCTTATTAGGCATGAGGTCATGGTTCAAACAGTATGTAAGATATCTCTAACAAAACGAAGTATGAAAAATTGAAAGTTTTTCAACTGTAGATCCTGCCACTCATGTATAAAATTAACAATCATAACATCAGTGCTGTGAAAAACTAAGTCGTTAAGCTAATAAAAGAGATCCTGATGTATCCTGGTCCTGATGATCGTCACCGAAACAGCCCACCACCAGATCAATGTATACCCAGAATGGCTACATTTGAATGAAGAGAACGTAAGGGTTACAACACATCCACAAATTTACGGTTTGATATTGTTTGAGCCACGGAGAAATCATCGTACGAAATTAAAAAAAAAAAAATGGAAGTGTAAGTGCGGTCTATTTAAATCGCTGCACGGAGATAATCTGACTCATTTTGTTGGCGAAAATTTATGATTTACAGGGTGGGTGATATGTATTGCAACCAACTTCAGGTTGTTATCATTTATAAACCACTCGTCTGACAGCTGACAGATTTATTCCAGTGATAGTTCATTTTATTATTTACAAGCTTACAAAATCATTTTGATCTATTGCATTCAGAAAAAAAGTTATTCGTGATGGAATTCAAGCGTGATAGTGTGATTGCTTTATATTTGTCTGGAAAATCACAGGTGGCTATCGTTAGAGCCCTCCAGCATTTAAATGTGAATAAATCTTTTGTTTCTCGTATCATTGCTCATTATCGTGATACTGGCAGTGTTGCGTCGCGTCCAAAAAGTTTACGAAAAAGCGACAAAACACCAGAAATTATCCAAACAGTAAAGGCCAGATTTGATCGAAATCCATGCCGCAGTGGTAGAAAAATTGCTCGTGAGCTGAACATATCGCGAGAACAAATTTTATACATATTGAAAAATGAGCTTGGACTAAAGCTATTGAAGTTCCAAGAAGTGCAAGAGCTCACTGGAAAGTGGAAAGAACCAAGGAGTTACTTTACTTGCACGAAATTGGCCAGGTACCGAATTTGGTTTTTTTCGATAAGGAGCAATTGCAAATTGAGCAGCTTGTGAACAAACAAAATGATCGGGTTTACTTGCTAAATAGGTCAGCTAAAAATTTACACCTGCGATAGACCACCAGAACTCAAGCGCCGCCGATGGTAATGGTGTGGGCGGCCGTAACGGCCGATGGTCGTTCCCCCCTCGTATTCATCGACCATGGGATCAAAATAAATGCCAAATATTATCGAGAAGATGTCTTAAAGACTGTATTGAAGCCCTAGGCAGACAAACATTTCAACCCAGAAAGTCTCAAGATGGATTTTCCTCGCTTCATTTCTTCCGAACAATGCCCACCAAAATCCCCGGATCTCAATCCGTTGCACTTTTGAGCCTGGGGCATTTTGGAGAGTAAGGTTCTTTACTTTGTTGCTTTATATATCAGCCATACTGTAAGTGCCATCAAGAGCGACTTTTTTTATCGATATTGACAATAAATTGACAATAAAGAATATTTTAAGGCCCGCTTAAGAGCTTAATATTAGCGGACGCAATAGAATGCATTCAATAATTATATTTTTCCAAACGAGGAGTAATCCCTATGTAACTCTGATGTAAATTACTTAAAATTACAGGCCATGATAACATATATTTCAACAGAACCTTGAGTTGAATTTTAATAAATCGTTAATATTAGTATAAAGTGTTCTTTCTGTACATTGGTTAGCCATGGTTAATAATAATTTCAATCTCATCAGAGGTAAATCATAATTTTGACAATTGGTTTTGCAATTATATACGCATTAACCGTAAACATAAATTGTTTATTAAATTGCAATAAATTAGTTTAATAAATTATTTCGACTTCATTTACAAACAAACAAATAAAAAAAAAAATAATAAAAACGGAAACCAAAGACCAGCCAGCCAGCCAGGTCAAATATAAAAGGAAACCACAACCAATTATTGAAACTCTATTACAGTCTTATTACGATCTCTGTGTATAAATTATTTATTACTATTTTCCCCTTCCTTATTTTATTCTCTTGTGATAAAATTTCAATCTAATATCATTTCAACTTAAGCAACAACAAGGGAATTAAGGTCATAAAACTCAAGAGCTGTAGACACGTTTAATGTTAACAAAAAAAAAAAAAAGAAGAGAAATCTACACCAAATGAATAATTACTCAACAAATTTGTCACAAATTATATAAAGTAGTTTCGTTTTTCTTACCCCACATTACATTCCCTTCCCCTTCACCTAGCCTTTGCGCTTACACAATCTGAATGACTATCGGCAAAACACCAGCCAGCTGCCACTGTGCGGTGGCAAGGTGGCAGTGGCACAAAGCGTAATTGTAACACAAGTTTTACTCGTGTACTGTAAATTATATTTGGGGTTCGTTTATTTTTGTTATACAAATGGTTTATGATGCGTACACTTAAATTACCTGCTGGAGAGGATTGTTAATAGGAATGATGAAATTTATTTACGACCGACTAGGCAACCAACCAAATATCCAGTTAAATAACCAACCCAACCAACCGTCAACCTAAAAACAACCCAACGACAGCCCAACCAGCCATCCCCAATGCAAAACAATTTAATGTTGGACAAGCATTTCATAAAACCTTATTACAGCCACTTGCTCGGCAAACGCAATATACATTGTATAACCAACCGAGAGTAGGCAATAAAGAAAAAAGAAAGGAAGAAATAAAAATATTTCTTTACCTTTCTCTTAAGGAAAATCCAAAAACTGATGTTGTTGTAAGAGAGAAAATAAATAAGAAAAGGTAATGACCAAAAGTATAATCAGAGACTAGGTGGCCACCAAGGCCATATAATTGTGGGTGTCCTGTACGTTCGAGTGGTTAAGGGTGCACAAAGGTATTGTAAGTTGCTTACGTACAGCTGAAATAAGAAATTTTAGTAAAAGAACCAACAACAACAACAATATAAAAGCAAAGTAATCATACCAAAAACATGAATATAATTTGAACTGGTTTTTCTTTTTTCCTTCTTTCATTTCTTTTTATTTTCCGATGAGATTAATATTAGGACTCATCTGCAATTAGTGCCTGGAAATGTAAGACGACGACGATTATAAAACCAGTAAGAAGGCCCCCCAAAAAAATATAAAGGAACACATAAAAACGACACAGAGGAAGTGCTTTACAGCATACTGTAGCAGGAACAGCAATTACCTTAAGTACATAACAAGTAAGTAAATTAACAACATCTGTATACCCTGTAAACGATATACTGTTACTGTTGCTGTTCTGTAAATGTTTTATATGTACGATGAACTTTATATCCGAATGAACAGTGTAGGCCATGTAATAAATTTACTTGTCAATGCTTTTTCTAAAATTTCAAAAGGAAATGAAACAAAATGTTGACAACTCCAACTAAATAGACCGCTTTGAAAAGGGAATTAAGGAGATTATAGCCATTGATTATGTATTGCAAGCGTAATCTAAGCTATTTTCGGTGGCCTTAGAAAGGTAAGATGCTCCATGGTACTGTACTTCATTAAACTCCTTAGACAGGCAATTGACTACTAAGCAGACTAGCAGAAGGTTTGAAAAAATGAAGAACGCAATTGGTTACGAAATTCGGTACCCCTAAAATTAAGAAGAATTTTAATCAAGTACTCGAGTGGTTTAGGAAAAGATGTTGTCCAAGAAAAAGAAATAAATAGACCATGAAGTCGACGTAGTCTGGTAGGGTAGTATGTTGTCGTATTAGACGTGAGGTCTCCGTTCAAGGCCTATGTCAGACGTTTTCCAACAAAAGGAATACGAAAAATATTTCCTTCCTTTTTTCCAGATTTCTGGGAAAAACTGCCAAAGTAAAATAAAAATTTCTATGAAAAGATTCTCAAAAAATCCATCCTTCGGAAGTAGAATTTAAACTGTAGGTCCCATGTAAGAAAATGGTTCGTAATCGTGGCTAATGCAGTTGTAATGACCAATTATGATATGTAGGAAGGTACTTCTTTAAGACCCGTAGACAACAGACTACTAAGTTAGATTAGATTAAAGTGGTACCTTTGATTACCAAAGCACACTTGAACATGCATACATAATGGTCTGCTATGACGCTACAGATAAGCGTAGACCCTGTTCTTACCGAATTTCACCAAACTAGAGAAAAAGTTGGTTAGCGCATGAGTTGAACATTAAAGGCTTATACTACCATATGCTGAAAACCAGGCAGAAAGTTTAATAAAAGAACCCATATTCTTGATGGCAATGGATGATAACTCAGTTAGGCGGGTAGGTTTCCTCCTTTTCAACAGACCCACAACCACGGTAAGATTCGTTTCATGGTAGTGTAATCTATCCGCTTGTCTTCCCATAACACAATGACTCGTAAACTTGGACACTGTTATCGATATGACATTGGGATCATGTTTAATTAGATAGTTGGTGCGCCTTCTATCCATAGTTGGCCAAGTGAACCCGGCAGTGAATAGGCATTAATAGATAATTGTTTTCCTCCTTTTCAACAGACCCACAATCACGGTAAGATTTGTTTCATAGTATCCGTAATGTTTCCGCTTGTCTTCCCACAACGCAATGACTCGTAAACTTGGACACTGTTATCGATATGACATTGGGATCATGTTTGAATAGTTAGTTGGTGCGCCTTCTATCCATAGTTGGCTAAGTGAGTCCGGCAGTGAAGCAAGATTCCTTATTGAAGTTAGTTAGCATTCCTAAAGAACATTTTGCTTAATTGCCAATATAACCGAGGTAAGTGGTATACCTATTTCGATTAGCAAGGCTTCCGGAAAGAAGTGTCCCTGTACCAACCAGGATCGCAGGCAAGTGAGACACTGTAGCGCCCATAGGGAACGTTAAGACAACGTCGACACTCTCTAACAAGTTTAGAGTTGGCCGTAAGGCTTGAGAGAGATCTTATAGCAGATTGGTTATAGTTTGCAATGTACTGGTAACCAATGATGACTTAGTCGTTGAGTATTGAGAAAGATTTTAAAGTAAAATCATATGTCCAGTGTCCGTATAGTCTATTAAATTTTTTGAGGAATTTTGTTTTCTTTTTCTTTGCCTTCTTTTGTAACTGCAACCAAAGACATTATAGACTCTAGAGAATCTCGATCATAACCAATTAAAAACCATTCGAAAACTAATTTTACTTTACTTTGTAAGAAATATCTTAACTTACAGATACAGGAACATTAATTTTCGCATGTAGACATAACATAACGAAATTGTTCTCAGCAATGCTTAATTTGAAGTGTAAACATTCAAATTTTTCTCAAACTTTTGTAAAGTTTTCAAACTGTTTACTTCAATACTTTTGGAAAAACAGTAGTAAATGAACTACAGAACAATTTGAATTTCTTTATGAGAAGACACCTCCTACTGGAAGGCACTGTGTAGGTGTTGAGTAAATACAATGTTTGCATCCCACTCGTGTAACCAAACTTGTGTGGGATTGCTTTAAAAAAAAAAACTCCAATGTAGTGTATGAGGCTACTAAGTATTCTTTTCTTTAATTTGTTTTTAAAACTGTCATTGTTGTTGTACTTCTTTCTCCCTTTCATTTTTTCTTTTTTTTATACTTTTAATATTTTCTTCTTTCTCATCTTTTTTTCTTGTTTTGTTTATCTTTGGTTTTCCATATTTTTTGGTTTTTATTTGTGTTGTTATCCAGTATGAATCCAAATTTGAATTTTATCTGCCTGCTATACACAAATTTGTTTGTGTTGTAACACAAAATAATATCCACGATTTTTTTTATTGCCTTGTCCTTTCGTTGGCCGTAGTCTAGATGTTGTTATTGCTTTGGCTTTAATAATAAGTTTCATTCATTGCTTTCATTGTAAAGGTGACATTATTAATTTTAATCGATTTTTCCCTTCGTCCCTTTTTCTGTTTCGTTTACTTTTTTTGTCTCTTATTATAGTTCTGCATTGCTTTTGGGGACGTTTTAAGGCATTTACTGCTCATTTCTGCTGCATGTCTTATGGTGTTGTACCATTTTGAGTTGGGTTAAATAAATATCATGCCATGCGATAAAAAAAAATGAAAAAAAAGAAATAAAAAATTAAAGAAGGAGTCGTAGATTGTTTTCGCTGATATGAATTTATAATTAGTTTTCGTTATTTTTCTTTTGCTGTTGTTGTTGTTCCACTAAAAATATAAATTATGTTTCCTTTAAGGAGGAGTAACTGCCAAAAGGTTGTTGAGAGATAAAAATAATGTATAACCAGCAATAACGGTGTTAATTTATAAATCTCTGCCCTAACCGAAGGCATCATTTGCGTACCCCTTTCTTTTATAAGTTTCTATAATTAATTAAATCATGTTTTCTTGCGTTCACTCGAAAATCTTATAATTCGTGAGTTTAGCAAAAATATATTAATGGCCTTGCCAGCAACATCATGGACACTTGTGCAAAGACTTCTTGAAGAATTTTTCTTCTCTGAGTGGCCTTTGAAAATTTTCTTTTCAAAGAGAATTTTCTAGTGATAATTTTATCGTTATTTTTAAGCACTTATGACCAAATAAAATTTATTGCTTTTTCACAAAGGTAGCTCGGAAATGTTGTAATTAAAAAAGTTTTGAATTTTTCTTTCTTTAAGTATGTGAATGTATATTTTTGGGATGAGAAAGCTAAACTAAAAAAATATCAAAAAAAAAAAAAAAAATGTTTCAATTAAAATTAAAAACAAAAAAAAAACTTTCTAAAAAGATTAAAGAAATAAAATTTTGAAATTTTTAAGTTATTAATTATAATTATTTACATATAATACATAATTAGCCATTAGCATCGTTTAGTCAGGATTATTGACCGAGTTTCTTACACTAATTATGTTGTGTGTATTAATTTTATACATAAGTAGCAGGACCTACAGTTTTAAAGTCGACTCCGAACGACAGATTTTTAAGAAGCTTTTCATGGCAATTTTATTTTCTCTCAGAGTTTTTGCTAGAAATCTGCTGAAAGGAAATCGACGAATAAATAATTTTTGTATTTTATTTTGATGTCTGGCCTGGGACTTGAAACCTGGCTTTACGTCTAATAAGCCAGCGCACTACCGACTAGACCACGGCATTTGTAGTCTCCCGAGTATGATTCAATTGAGATCACAAATTGTATCAACAAAATATAATTGAACACTGGCCGGATGCTGGTATAAAGCAAATCTATAAGACAGTTTGCTCAACACACACCATTTGCGACCTATTGTATCTCTCTAATTTATTGTATCAGATCGCACAGGAGTACGTACGGTTTTGTCGAAAGCTCAAAAGGGAAAAAACAGCAGTGAGGAGGAGTTTTTTAAAGAAACACCAGAAATAAAAATACTTCTTCGGCCTGAGTACAATAGGAATTTGCAAACGGCAATAATTTGGACTTTCGTAAACTTGTGTAGTCGATATTGTATTGTAGGTAGTGCGTCGTCTTATTCGAGATTTAGGCGACGGTTCACAACTCGGTTGGACATTTCCAATAAAGTGAAATATGAAATAATATTTCATCGGCGACTTTCTCTCAAAATATTTAAGACAAGAACTCTGAGAGTAAATAAAATTTTCATAAAAAGTTTCTGAAAAATCTATCGTCCGAAGTCGACATTAGACAGTAGGTCCGGCACATTAGCACAAACAACATGTTAACTTACTTGGTTGGAATTGTATAGTTGAAACCCTAATGCTAGAATAAAAAAGGTGAAAAATATATTTATTACCTCGCTTTTTAAACAGTCGTTTGGCGAAAGCTCTGGGGTATAAGCAAAACTTATTGAATCTCTCAACTGTCGGTTCTCCGGTTCTAAGATATGAAATCAAAACTCAAACGTGTATGGAGTGAACCGCAAAAAAAAAATCTATCGTTTGGAGTCGATTTTAAACTTTACGTCCCGCGACTCATGTATAAAATTAACACACACAACCTAAGTAGTGTGAGAAACTAGGTCAATAATCTTTACTGAAGATGTATATACTGATTGGTCTGATTTGAAACTGACCGATAAATGGTTGAAATATGGGATAAAATTCTGTAGTCCAGTCTATTCTGTACCAATTTATATTCAAAAAATGCTTTTTATTTATCATTTAAAGTTTAACAATCTCTTTGTATTCTTTAAAATGCCCAAAAAAAAATCTTAACAAAATAAAATCTCAATGAATTTAATTGCAAAAATATAAAGAAAAAAATTTTTTCTGTTTAAGGCTAATATTTTGATATGTTACATACACATTTTGATGTGAACTGATGTGAATTGGCTTAAAATAAATCTGAAAATTCTACTTTGCAAGCAAAGCTTTACGGTCATAATCTTAAGTCTAGACATTAAATACATTCAAAGAGATTTTTAATCTCTTTATTTTAATACACTTTTAACAACTGCAAACAAAAGTAACAGCTATACCCCAAAGAGAACAAATCTCATTTAAAAATAATTGAATACAATTGGCTAAATACGTAAGGAGTGTGCAAGAAAAAAATGTGGTCATAGGCTTTTCGTTATAAGAATGACATTCAATGATGAAATTTATTTAATCAGTATTCCTCCGATACATAAGACACCATCCTAATTTCGATATAATATATCATATTTGTATATAAGCCCATTATAAACACCAAATTTTTTCGCTCAAACTCCTTATTTAACGTGCATATATTTCAATAGAAACGCCCATGTGTGTGACTGTGTAAGGTAAACGTCTTTAGGTCGTAGTAAGAATTTTATGGTTGAGCACTTTTTGTTTACCCCATAAAATATTCAATTTTCTCACCGAATAATAAAAAAGAAACAAGAAAAGGGGGTGAAGAGAATAACAAATAAACCCTTTTTGGGTTCACAGTTAAAATAAAATCCAACTAAAGTGTGGCGACAGTTATAAAAACCGAACAAACAGAAAAAACAAAAAAAAAAAGTTAAGAAATTAAATATGGAGGGTGACAAAAAGAGCAACCTTTTGGGATTTTTGGATTCGCCTTCTTTATGCTTTTTGTATTGTAGTAATATTTGTTGTTGTTGTTGTTTTTTATCGCTTTAGTAGTTAAAGTCACCAATTTATATCATGAAAAATGTATTCGAGTTAATTCTGCTTAGATTTTCATTTATTGCATGTGTTTATCGGTATGTAAATATTCATTCCGACAAGAATTTTAAGCAAATGTAAATTAATATTTAAATGTTTTAAGTGATATTGAAAATTAAAAGCTTAGCTTAGAAATTTCTTAAAGAGCATTAGGAAATTACATAATCAATGATCAAAAAGACATTCACTCATATGAGGGTGTATAAAGTTTAGCCGTTTTGATTGAAGAAGAGAGAAAAATTTTTAAAAGTTATGTGCTCGACGTTCTCTATATCAACATTTTCATTTAAAATATTAACACCGTGCTTAATTCAACACAATTCTTAATGGGCAGCACACTCACTGCCGCCGAGTCCAAAGCCGCTGGAGTCATTTGATATTTGCCATGCTCTTTAGCGTGGTGTGTGTTCAAATTTTAGGTCAAACATCTCCAACAAAACGGAATATAAAAAAAACATTTCCTCGGCGACTTAACCTCAGCAGATTTTTGGCAAAAGCTCTAAAAGTAAAATACAAATTACCATGCAAAGTTGTTCAAAAATCTGCCATTCGGAGATGATATTAAACTCTGTATGATAATACCTAAGACTAGCTCACACAACATAGGTGGTGTAAGAACTTAGCTAGTAATTCTAACCACTTCTGTTTAATATGTGGAGAGATGATGTCAATTTCTATTTTTCACTACCGCCTAATCTACGGTGTCAAAAGATAATTTGTTATATTCAGTACCTAATAGGGATGCTAAACGAGATCGATTTTTAAAAATCCCAGGATCCGGGATTTTGTAAATTCCGATCCCGAAATCCCGGGATATTTCGAAATAATTCGGGTTCCGAAAATTCCGAAAAATCAGGGGATAAATCGTGATTTTATCTTAATAATAAAAATATTTTGTTAACAAAATAATTTGTATTCCAATTATATCAGCAGATTATAAAAACGGCAAGACACAATGTAACAAAAAAGAGTAAATTAACAAAAATAAAAATTATTCATGCATACAAATGCAAATGCGTTAGTTTTATGAAAATTATTTGGATTCCAACAAAAAGATTAAACAATTTAACATGTGATCTAATAGGCTTGTACGAAGTTTGTTGTCAACATACGCTGCCATTGAAAAACACTTCTCGCAATCAATATTTGTTGGTAAAATAGTTCCAAGATAGCTAGCAGCATCTAAATAAATCTATTTCTTTGGACATTTAGCTATCTGAATCAGTTACCCTATTAATTCGTTTTATAGGGCTTTTGCATTCTTCGATGCCATCAAATATTTTTTTTTATCAATGGAAGTAGGGTTTCCTCATCTGGGATGCTTTTATCAAAATCAAGTGATATAGAATTATTTTTCAGTATCTTTCAAAATACATATGAATTCACAATTCGGAAAATCCAGAAAAATCCCGGGACAAGTTTTTAAAAATCCCAGGATTCGGAATTTCCCGATTAGCATCCCTAGTACCTAATATTGATCAACACAACTTTTCTTTGATTTACTCATAATTGTTTTAGGTGTACTCGTTCAGAGCTGTAGAAAAGTTTGTCTAGCGATATAGAAAGTTGTTTTTATAGATTTCCATCAAATGTTGGGTTAAATCGGAGTGGTAGCTTTGGCCATCAAAACCCACCCAAGAATATATAGCGGCCCATTTGGAAGCCACAGAGTAAGAGCATTCCAAATTCCACCAAACTCATCGATGAAATTGGTCAGCACAAGGGCTACATATTAAAAGCACGACTACCTTAGGCTGGAAAACTAGCCTGAAGTTAAATAAACGAAGCTATATACAGTCAAACTCGTTTACAACGAACTCGGTTATAACGAATTCTTGGTTATTACGTACATATTTTCAAGTCCCAATGTTTTAATAACAATTTTCATACAAGAAACTTCCTTTATTACGAACTCGTTTATAACGAATTCTCGGTTAAGAGTAACTACTTTAAATGGTCCCAGTAATAAAATTTCATACATTTTACCTTTTTTATACCGAATCCTCAGAAAAAACTTTGAAGTGTGACAATAGTCTTTCCTTTTATTTAATATGGCAGCATTAAATTATAACTCAACATCTTTTATCAACTGCTAAATAAAGAGAATTAAAACATATTTTTGGTTTTTAATAAATGAAAAAAAAATCTTTGTATTTTATACTTTCTTCCATGACTTCACCCCGTTTATTACGAACTTTGCCTAACGAACTATTTTTTCTGATCCTACGGAATTTGTTATAACCGGGTTTGACTGTACTAGACTTCAATGGAAGATAACTTTGTTAAGCAAATGGAATCTAATTGTGTACAAAAATAGGTCAATTTTAATATTTCAGACAATGAAATAAATATTTAGTTTCTATAAATAATTTATTTTTTTAATTTTCTTAAAATTTTTTTTTTTGCCATTTGGACTCTTTGTAGTAAAAGTTTCTGCTTTTCACAACATTTTCATTTCCTTATTTATTTTGTATTTTGCCTTTTGCAAAGGAAGCCCTTGTGTCTATGTTGAACAAATGCCATTACAAATAATTGTAATGCCCGTACACAAACATACACATACACACACAGATTTCTTTGTAGCAATTCTCTCAATTGGCGAAATATTCTGCGGGGCATTTCTTTATTATATCATCCAAAAGTAGACAGTTGAGAGGCAATATATTTATGGTATTTATATTTACCAAGGTTTTTTGCATTTTTTGCATACTTCATTCATCCTACCGTAGTGCCTAGTTAAATACACTAATACCCCGGTTTGCGTCGCTAATAGGGCCTGAAGAAATGCGACGCAAACCGAAACGACACAAAACGAAGCACGATTTTCCATATATTTTTATTGATTTCCATTTAATTGGTTCCGAGATTCATAATTTTAGCTGAAAAAATAGATTTTTCAATAAAAAATATTTAATTTAATAACGCCATCAGACAACATAAATAAATATCGCTCCTTTATTGCAACATAGTCATATCTCAAAAAATTAAAAATTTGTAGTTAGTTAAGCAAAACTGCTCTTTTAGACCTTCTGTACTAGTTGAAAAAAAAAATCAGTTTTATATTCCCAAGCTGAACCGAAGTTATAGAAAAAAGTGTTTGCGGCAATTAGATCATAGGACTTATGTCTTGAAAACTTAAATCGTATTTTGCCAAGTTCAAGTTTTTTTGAGATATGATTATGTTGCAATAAAGGAGCGATATGTATGTATGCATTTACATTAAACTTAAACGGGAAATCCCCTTTTCTGTTTTAGCTTTGTATAAATATTTTCATATTAACGACGGAAATTGAAAGAAAAACAACGTAACTTCGAAATAACAGAAATTTTAAAAAGACACAACTTCGAATTTGCACCAGATTTAAACGAGAAATCCCCCTTTTTCTGTTTAGCTTTGTACAAATATTTCCGTACTAACGATGCAAATCGAAGCACTAACGACACAACTTTGAAACATGCGACGCAAACTGAAACAAAAACGACGCAACTTCGAAATCACAGAAATTTTAAAAATACGTAACTTCTAAGCAGAGGCAGAACGAGGCGACGCAAACCGGGGTATTAGTGTATATACAAGATATGCGTTAGGCGATATAAAATATTAAGTATCATTCCTATATGTTTTGGCGAGATTTTTTATATCCTTGAACATGCTTTTACAGGCATATTTTTTAACATTTTATTTTTATTGCCTACAAGAGAAGTATATTAAATAATTTTCAAATTGTAGCAGGTCCCGGGATACCCTATAAGACAAGTATATTGCAATGCTTTTGTGCTAGGTTTTAAACACTGATACAGATGCCGATTTATCTACAATAGAGCGCATCAACAAATATGTTAACAACTCAAGTAACATGAATTTTATTCAACATAAAAACAAAATAAATTTTTATAATCAAAAGAAATATTTATACCCTCTCACTCACATTTCCAAATAAAAAAAAATTTATTTCTCTCTTTCTCACACTCACAAACCCATACGTAAAATTTAAAAAAAAAAAAACTTCTCATACATGACTTATACTGTATATTTGCATTCAAGCCCGATGCAAAAATGTCTCTCGATTGTATTTGTTTGTAAGAAAGAATTCTCATATATGGGTATGGCATGGTATGGTATGGTATGGATGTGCGCAGAAGGATGTTAAAAACTGAAAATCAATTGACATTAAATCACTCAACTGTATAAATGAATGAATGAACAAACTGAATGGTTTTTGATTCTTCAAGTTTTTTTTAACAAAAAAATGGCTCGCATGCAGAAACATGAGTTAAATAAAAAAAAAACCAAAATTTTAAATAAAAAAATATTTTGTTACACAACATACAAAGGCTGAAAAGTTTTACATTGAATGTATTGTATGAGTCAAACTCAGCCAAAGAAATAAATGAAGAAATAGTTGTATAGTCGAAAATAGAAAAAATCAGGAAGCAAATCAATCGTTATGCGGCATGTCCTGTAATAAAGGCTTTTTAAGCACTTTACAATCGTTTTGAAAAATTTAACCTTTTTTTGATTTAATTCTAAAAGAAAAGTTTCTCAAGATATCTGTGAACACTCACAACATAAGTGGTGTGAGAAGCTAGTTCACAATCCTGACTTGAATATTATTTTCAATAATTGCTCTCAAATATTATTTCAAAATATTCAAAAAGAATTTGAAAGTAGTTATTGAAAATGATTTGATTACTTTTGGATTACTTTTGATTCTTTTTTATTATTAGACTAATCGCCAGTAATTCTGATTATTTTTGATTATTTTGTAATTGTAATCAAAATATTTTAACCAAAAATTATCGTAATTGTAATCATTATTTCACCCTTTCAAAAAAAGTAATCAAATTACTAATCATTGCGATTACTAGTCTTTACTTAACAGGTATGCTCAGTAGAGCCTGAATATCGACACTTGACAGATAGAATTTTCAGGGTTTATTTTACTACCAAAGTCAAGGTTACTGTCACAGAGAAGATGGCTCATCATCTTTCTTAACCCAGTATAAATCCGCTTGAGATCTGCTCAAAGTTATCGTAAGCAACCTGACATCATAATGTTCCGTAAGGGTCTGAGAATCATCGTACTACGGCCAAAGAAATTCAGTCACTACTTTCAAATTAGATTTAACGAGTCCGAGTGCGATCAAATTATATTCAAAGGCTTTAGGCATATAGTACTCCGATTTTTCCTATCGCATACTCTACTGCATCTATGGAACTATATCGCTAAAATCAAAATCAAAATTTGTGCGACTAGAACCAATCACCATATCACCACTCGAGTGAGAACCTAATTTCACAGGAATGGCGGCTTCCTTTCTGTAAAACCAATATGTTTCGGAACAAAAACTCGTTTTAGTTCGGTTCAAAGGCTCTTTTGGAGTCTTACTAGTCACTCGCGACTTACACTATGGCTATTCCATCATGCACACGGCAGCGGCATGATCTATCTTCTGTATCAGAAGAAACGTAATCAGTCAGGGCCTCAAAGAGGCAGTTTAGCATGAAGTTTATACCAAAGACCAAGTCTCAGATTCTGACAAAAAAAAAAATAGCATAAGTGCATTATTTGTCTTCAACCCATCAGTAAAAATTTGCTAGAGAGCAATTATTGACCATTCCAGTTTTCGGTCAACAACTCCTTAACTGGAATTAGAATCGTCATTTAAATAAAAGAGTCACTTTAATAACCAAATTTTTGAAGTATCGATTTATTAACTCTTTCCTGAACGCTTGGCCGCAACTTCCAATAGCCTAATTCTCTTAAACGTATTACTCTTTTGGCAGCATAAAGCATGATGAGTTAGACCAGTGGGCTTAGACATGAATGACTTAAGCTTCAATATTAAATGTTTCGTTTCAAAAAATTTTCAACAGCAAAATTTGTGGCTTTATTTATATATTTATCTGGACATGAAAGGTCTCGTCGTTATACAAAGAATGTAAATCTAAATCTTAGAATCTGTGGCTAATTCTAATTACTTCAAAATATAGACTAAATTTTTCAAAGTAATTTAAGCATTCGCAAATTACAAAACTAGAGATTCTATTTCATTATGGTATAGTGAGTGTAGAGTGTAGAGTATACGCCAACATATTAAACATTCGCAAGGCTTTACGGCAGCCATCAATTCATGCAAACTTAACGACAATACCAAATCTAGTTTTCCTAGTGCCATTTATCTGTTGATGTGGCCTTTTCAAGTCATGCATGCAGACATACACGCACAGACTCTCAATGGGTACGGTTATGGTTGGTAGTCAGACAAACTGAATAATTTAAATGTTTCGCATGATGGACATGATGATGCCGAAGAGAATTTCTGGTTGTTTGTTTGTTTCTTGATTTGGCACACTCCACCCCACCCCCCCACATTTGTATGCTTTCCTTTTTTTTTCTTCTTCTTCTTCTTGGTTTACAAAGAAATCACCAGTAGCAGCAAGAATAAAACCAACAATAACCACAACAACTACAACTACAAAAAAACAAAAAAAAAATCAAATTTGCATGTTATTCCCAAACAGCAAGAAAATGGAGACGAAAAAATTGGAAAAAAAACAACCTAAAATGACATTAAAAAAAGCAAAAAACCACTGTCGTCCTTGCTACACAATGGACGGCTGTAGGCAACAAAAGCAAACAAGTCATTTTGAAAAGATGTTGATTATAAAGGAAAACAATTTCTGTGTGTGTATTTCCTTCACCGAAACACATACGCTCGCATACACACTCACGTCTGACTGACTAAAAAGTGTGTAATTGAATTTAAATATTTATCGAGAAAAAGAAATCCCCAAAATATAAAATTCAATATGAATGAATGAACACGAAATGGGAGATTTTTTTTTCTTGCTTTCTTTCTCTCTCACCGAGAGAGACATAAATCATTTCACAATTTTCATTTGATTGTCGTCTTAAATACTTATTAAATAAAATGTCAACTTTAATGCACAGTTAAATTTAAATCGAAAAAAATATATTTTAATTAAATTAAACGAATTGTGTACTCTCTTGAATTACTCTTTCATTTGCTTACATTTTCATTTGGGTAAATAGCGATCACATCAAGTTATAATAGTAATTCTTTAGTTAGCGCATATTGGTAGTCCTTGAAGAGCTACTAATAAAATTTAAAAAATTTTTTTAATTAAAACAATGGTCTTAAATGCAGAACAAAGGTACTTCGACTACAGGAAACTAAATAGGGATTTAATTACTAAATTACCTTCATAAATTTAAATCTACAATACTTTAAATAAAAGTATCATAGGAATATGAAAAGTCTCAACAAAATTTATGAGTAATTCCATAATTATTATGACTACGTCTGTGACTCTTTTGCACCTAATATACGAACCCAAGGACCTAGTTTCTCACACCACTTATGTTCTGTGTGTTAATTTTATACATGAATGGTTTTATACTTTTCATGGATAAAATCCCGGGACAAGTTTTTAAAAATCTCGGACGAGTTTTTAAAAATCCCGGGATTTTCGGGGATTGTGCATTCCTATGTATTTTGACCCTACAAAAGGTCCTGAAAAAAAATTCTATATCACTTGACTTCAATAACAGCATCTCAGATGAGGAAAACCCTACTTCCATTGATAAAAAATTATTTGATGGCATCGAAGAATCCAAAAGGCCTATAAAACGAATTTAAAAAGTAACTGATTTAGACACTCAACTGTCCAAAGAAATAGTTCTATTTACATCAGGAGGTGGTAGAGGCGAATTTTTACAAGCTGCATACTGCTATCTTGGAACTATTTTACCAACCAATGTTGAATGCGGGAAGTGTTTTTCAACGGCAGCGTATGTTGGCAACAAAATTGGTTCAAGTCTTTCAGATCATACAAAATATTTTTTTAAAACTAATGCATTTGCATATGTGTGAATAATTCCAATCGGGATTTACAAAATCCCGTCCCTAATGTATACGAAGGCAGGCCTTGGAACAGCTCAGAGAAGTGAAATACTCTTATACAGTAGAACGATAGCATAAAGCCACTCAGTAATCCCAAAGCTTAATAAATATACAGAAAAACTTGGTTACATACGAACTTTCCAATTTTAAATTTGACGTGTTAGACGTACCATCGTTTTATTCACCGAAATAACTACTTCACGTAGCTCTGAAGTAATGTAAATCAAGCTGAATTTAACCGATGACATTAGTTATGTAAGCATTGTGAACCCTTGTGGCATCTGCTTAACTTAAGAAAACCTCACAAGAAAGGTGTAACAATGATTTCAGTGGCTAGTGCGCATGATATGATCATGCCTTCAAATTGCCTGTGTCTAATATGAAACCTGACAAGAGCTGTATGGCGTGGAGTGATGTATTGTTGAACCACATGCTAAATCATCCAATTTAGGCCAAAGCAAGCCAGGTAAATGTTGACGTATAGTACTTGCCGTTGACATTGACGGTTTAAATAAAGTCGTTTTCATGCTGCTGCCAGCCTAAAATCCATGCCAAACAGTGATATTTTCGGGAGGGAATGTATGCTTCTGGATTTCATGTGAATTGGTATCGCCACGAAATCGGAAATTTTGTTTGTTCACGTACATATTCATTCAGAACGGGAACTAATCGTTGAAGATGAATGAGATGTTGCTGATTATGCTCCATTTCTGTACTTTCATGATGATAAAACAAAAATGGCTCAATAAATGACATCTTGTTTGGAAGATGAACCTTCAACAAAATTTCCACTTCCAACTGTCAAATTCCGGAGATCACTGTAGGACCACTATTAATAACAAAGATGTACGCTACCAGAATAACATAGTAAGCATGGCTGATAACATTGGTCATTACAATCGTTCAATAAGTATTACGATCTCCTTTCTCGCACGAATACTTAAGGAAGCATTAATCAAAAGACAGATTTTTAATCTAGTTTTGTAGTTTCTAAGCTATGTGGGTAAATTCGAATTCACAAAACCAATCGCATGGATCGATTAATCAAATGATCAAAATTTAATATTTTTAGACAGTCAGGCAAACGACTAATTGAATTATAAATTAATGTGCTAAAGGGGCCGCCGGATGTCTAGTAGCTAGCGTGTTGGCTTATTGGAAGTGAAGCCACGAAATATGAAAAAAAATATTTCTACGACCACTTCCTCTCAGCAAATACTCTTAGAGTAAATTGCCACAAAAAGTTTCTCAGACTTCTGTCCCTCGGAATATGACCCGCCACTCATGTATAAAATTTTCATACACACAGCATATGTAGTGTGAGGCTAGATTTTAATAACCAATTATTTTTGTATGTAACGACGTCTATAAGTATACTTAGAACGTTTTAAATGTTTTTGCATTTTTAAATTTTACATTTTGTAGCTTAAATATTGTCACACTTTGATTAAGATCCGCCGATCCGTTTCGAAGTTATAGGGAAAAGTCTACTTAGAGTACACATAGAGTCGTATGTAGCATGAAAACAGTGAGAGCCCTTAACTCAAAACACAACTTTTCGACTTAGAATCTTATAGAACGGAGGCGTCAGTATGTTCTAAGAATATGAGCTATTGGATATATAAAATGAAACAAATCTGATGTTATTGTTTTGCCATCAAAAGTCATGAAATTAAAGCTTTGCTTTCATACTCCTTTCATCTGTTCCTTATGCTTGTAGTTTCATTAAACAAAAACGATTATTTTAAGTCCTTGAGCTGAAAACTTATATAGAATAAGTTTTTATTACGCCTTATTTAATGCACATAGCCAAGACCTTATAGTTTTAAAGATCTCATATTCAGTCTCTTAAATATTTTCATTAAAAATCAAAATTTTTAATAACGTTTTTAGTGCAGCTGCCATCAAAAGAATACTTAAAAACTTATAAACTAAAAACATTTATTTATCATAACTTACTTATGAGAGAATATTTGAAATTTTTAAACGAATAAAACGGAAACTCGCATCATAAAATATCTTTGACAAGTGGAAAACAAAGCGTATTTTAATAACATTTCGTTTATATTTTTATTATAATGGAACTGCGTTTGTTTAAAACTGTGTTTGTACATACATACATACGTATATTGGTATTTAAATCCCAGCAGCTTGTCAGTGAAATGCCTGAAAATTCTTTATATTCTTTGGGATGTACTTATGTAAACTCACACCGACATGACGTATGATTTATGGGGAAATAGAAAATGAACATGTTTATCCGTAGATTTATGCTTCTGTTAAGCGTGTGCTCTTTTATGAAGACTGAAAAAAAATTTGCGACCGAGCAAGCAATTGAAATAAACGCATAATAAATAAGGCAAGGTGATGATGATGATGATGACGTTTGTATGAAAATTGATTAAATATTTTTGATAATTTAAGCTAAATTTTTCTATGAGTTTTTCTTTTTCTTTCCTTAAAAATCTACAGTATTCCCTTGATTTACGTTGTTTCAATTAACGTCATCAAAAATTTTGTTCCCATCAACTTCGATTTGTGTCGTCTTTCGATTTACGTCGTATCTGCTGATTATAAACGAAATAAGGGGAATTCCCTTTTTAATAAAATTCAATACATAGAATAAAAATTTAAAAAATGTGCTTTTGATAGTATGAATTATTTGAAATTCGATTTACGTCGTTTCGATTTACGTCACCTTTTTCCGGAACGTTCTAGGACGTAAATCGAGGGAATATTGTATTTCACTTTCACATACTTTTTTGAGGAAAGACTTATCAAAATCTTTTACTTCAGTTTACATTAAAATAAATCCCAGTTTATTCTCGACTCTATTCTCTTTCGGCTTTTCCGTTTATAGAGGGGTATATAAATTGTTTTTTTTTTTTTTTGAGTTTTTATTATTTCTTTTCATGCATATTTTAGTGACATTTTTGATGACAAGAGTTTCGAGACATCACTCGTATGGTGGTTGTCTTGAAGTTTAACTTCACATTGACAATCAACTAAAGGCACCTGTCACCGCTCTAACATACACTCACAAACACTTTAACATAGGCAACAAACGATAACAACAACCACATCATATAAATATTGAATATAAATTTAAAAGTATATCCTTTTAAGAAACAGAAAAACAGAAAAAAAAATAATAGAAGTAAAGTATATGAATATAAAACATAAACATTTCATTGCTTTACTTCTTATCAACACATGTTTACATACTCAGCTACATATCCTACATTTACATATAAGAAAAATAAACACATACATATGTGTATAGGTGTGGGAAATAAAATATGTTGTTTAGAACTTTCTAAGCTCGAATTTATATCACTGAGATATTGTATGTCTATATGTGTATGAGTGCATGTAAGCATTGCTTTGGCAGTATGTGTATTTAAGTATTATAGTGTTATATATCCTCTTAGCGGTTTTGGAAATGTCAAGTATTTATCCCTCAAAAATCGTATACAGTCAACCCTCCTAAAACGCGGTGAGTGCAGTACCGCGTTATATGGAAACCGCGCTATAAGAAACTCGGATTTCAGGTACAAACCAGGCTAATTCGTAGCACGTTCTATGGAAGCCGTCTACCACGTTGTATCGAAACCGCGCTATAAGAAACACAGAAGTAGTACAAATCACATCATTCGTACCGCGTTATTTGGCGGCCAAGAAATGCAAAAGGCAAGATAAATTATAAAAAATATTTTTATTGAATTCAAGAGTCCATATAAGGATTTGAAAAAAAAATAAAACTTAAAATGAAAACTAATTTCCAACAAAATTAAGGAAAGACTTGTAAAATAATGTAATTTTTGAATATTTATCCTCACTTGGTTGCATCTTCCATTCATTATTTTTTTAAATTGAAAATCTAACTGCTATTGTTTTGCACGGTACTGTATCTCAGCTGAGCTTATATTAAACCCTCTTACAATATCTAGTTACTATTCATTCATAGGCTGTGGGAAAGGAACTTATGGGAGGAAGTTGAACCCAAATAAGAGTACCGCATTATAGGAGGGCTGTCGCAATTTCAGCCCCGCATTATATGGAAACCGCGTTCTGAGAGTACCGCGTTATAGGACTGTTGACTGTATATCATATGCACGGTATGATTGTTAAATACAGCTCAAGCTAAGTAATTAGTAATTACACACTTTAACGTAATTTGCCGGTGTTCAAATAACATACCCGTGTTATCAGCAAGAAAAAATAAAATCTCTTAAAAATCATAGATTACTTGATATAGAAACTATAAAACTTTTTCGTTGAAAATGAGGACGCCCCTACCATTTCAGTCAATGGAGACACCTATTGCAGCATGATAACTGATTATTTTGTACCCAAACTTTATGGTATTGATGTGAATGATGTTTAGTTTTAACACGATAGAGCAACTTATCACACATGTCATGCCACAATTAATTTATTGCATCAAACGTTTAATAGACGTTTAATTATCAATTAGCGGCCAAGGAGCTTCGATTTGACACCAGTAGGACTAGTTTTTGCTGGGCGCCATTAAAGAAAAATGTTATGCATGTAAACCAGAGACTCTTGTACATTTGAAAACCATAATTCGTAATGCTATTGCCGAGATACCACCCACTAGAAACACGAAAATTGGTACGATCCACATGAAAGAAAGAATATTCAATTTCCAATCGGAACAATTGTACTTCACAACAAAAAATATTTTTTTGGAAAATATTCAAACCGTTTTTGATTCATTGCATTTTTAAATTTAAACTTTTGTACTATTGTACATGAAGGAGTTGCTCATTGAATGTCAGTGAATATGTCCCGAACCCATTTGTGTGAATTGGTTTAGCAATATTTTAATTTGAACGACTTAAAGTCAAGTTTTAATTAATTTAATTTAATTTTATTTTCTGCATAATTGGATGCAACTACTGCCTTGTAAATAAATATATAAAGTTTAATATATCTTCGAATTTTTATTTCATGCTCGATATTTGTAGAGTTAAAATCACGTAGCATATAAAAACTATAATATAATTAATATATATATTCATATAATTAATATAAATATTTTGAACAAAAATGGGCGAACTAGCAATAGTGGGTGTGGCACTTTCCATATAAAATAAATACGAAAATCTGTATATGTGAAAAACTGTTACAGCTAGAATCCCATTTTTTGGGATCAAAGCCAACTGATGAGCTGAATGCATGTGGCGACATGTTCACATTCTAAAATTGAACTACTAATATGTGTTTTCAGTTGCAACGTGATGCTTCAGCTTCAACTTTTTCCAAACAATTGCTTAGTTTAGGTAATGAAAGAATTCCAATGGATCCTATAACAAAGTATATAAAATTTCCATCAAACTTTTGCAGAACGACACAATCAAAAGAACAATTAATACATTGTGTATTTTCCAATATCGTGCAAAATTTGAAAAATATCCAATGGTTTTCTAAACGTGCATCCAAAAATATTAACATTAATTCCATTAACAGCAATATTCTCAACAAGATCAATGGGAATCTAAAAACTTATTAATCGATCAACACAGTTTCAAATATTGAGGATGTCGTCAATTATCCAGTCGAATTTTTAAATTGGTTGGATTTACCAGGCTTTCCACCATATGTCTAGCAGTTAAAAAACGGTGTTCTCATTATTTTACTTAGAAATATTGACCCTCCTCGATCTTTTGTAATGACACTCGACTAGCAGTAAAAAAAATGATGAGCAATTTTATCGAGGCGAACATTATAACTGAAAAGTATAAGGGAACTGATGTATTGCTGCCATGTATTCCTATGACCACATCGGAGATGCCGGCAATTTCCTATTCGCCTAGCATTTGCAAAGACGATTAATAAAGCTCAAGGTCAGTGCTTTCAAGTTTGTGGACTTAATCTCGAAAATCTATGTTTCTCACATGGACAGCTTTACACACAGATTTATATGTATACGCACGCTCCAGAGGGAAAAACAAAAAATATTGGGTATCCAAAGGCATTAGAATAAAAATTATTTATTTAAGAAAAAAATAATTTTCAATTTTAGTAATTAATTACTAAATAAATAAGTTTTTTAATTATTATGTATTTAAATTCGATGGGGGTAGTGTAGCATCACCGGGTATTAGCTAGTTAAGATATAAAAGAGCATCTTCATTTACACGAGAATTAAGACAAAGGAAATCATATGAAGTCGCCGTAGGTATAGTGGGTAGTGTGTTGGCTTCTTAGACAAAAGGCCCGGGTTCGTATCCCAGGTCAGACATCAAAACGAAAAAAATATTTCTCCGGCGACTTCCTCTCAGCAGATTTCTGGCAAGGACTCTGAGAGTAAAAATTGCCATGAAAAGCTTCTCAAAAAAAATCTGTCGTTCGGAGCCGACTTTAAACTGTAGGTCCCGCCACTCATGTATAAAATTAACGCACACAACATAAGTGGTGTGAGAAGCTAGGTCGTAATCCTGACTGAAGGGGTTGTAATGACCAATTATGTATGTATGAAATCATATGTAGAATATAACCAACTCATAAGATTTTTTTTACTAATTAA
Organism: Sarcophaga peregrina; assembly: GCA_014635995.1. Lineage (NCBI taxonomy): Eukaryota > Metazoa > Arthropoda > Insecta > Diptera > Sarcophagidae > Sarcophaga > Sarcophaga peregrina. Next base: position 43,986,143 of record CM025789.1, read on the forward strand.
CATAGACCAACTGTATATTTGAACGGTTATGTATGTAAGTTCCGATAACTTAACTTTTATTTTTTTGCTGATGACATTGTATCAAATGTGTTGCTTTAACAAGATTACAACTTACTATGATAAAAAATGAAATATACTTAAACAAACACACACTTCCACACCTCTACGCCCACAAATAAACATTGTTGCATACACAGACACACACACACACTCCCAACTACGCAATATATGCTTAAGTATACGTATATTTATTATTTATACCATAAAAAGGCACTGCGTTATCACGTAGATGATACGTTTAAATGTTCGGGTATATGTATGTATACACAGATGACTAAACATCCTTAAGAATTTTTAACCGATTAAACCAGATGAGAGTTTAGCCAATAACAATATTTTACTCATATACCAAGCCAAGTGTTGTTTACGTGTGTATACATACATATTTACATGTGGATGGCACATACATACACATACGAGGGTATTTGCCATTTTATTTGTTTTTGGATTTGGCTGTTTCCTTTATTTTTATAAGGTTAAACTCAACTAAGGCGGGATACGAACATAAACAAGAATGAAATATGATCCATCTATTTTATGATAACTCTAGAAAATCAACAAAATACTGGGAAAACAACAACAACCATTCAGTTAATGTTGCCAATATCAAAAACAATAGCAAATCATAATATAAATTGTTTTTTTTATTAAATTATTATTAATATTGAGCGATGAAATAATATGAAACAACAACAAATGTCGTTGATTTTTATTAAAAGAGTGTAAAATTATCAGAGGTAAGGTGTTAAAAGTTTTATGGGCCTTTTTGCACCCTATACAGGGTGGCTGATATGTATTGCAACCAACTTCAGGTTATTATTTGTAAACCGCTCGTCTAAGAGCTAACAGATTTATTACAGCGACAATTCATTTTATTATTTACAAGCTTACAAAACCATTTTGATCTATTGCATTCAGAATAAAAGTTATTCGTGATGGAATTCAAGCGTGATAATGGGATTGCTTCATATTTGGCAGAAAAACCACAGGTGACTATCGTTAGAGCCCTCCAGCATTTAATTGTGAATAAATTTTTTTTTTTGTTTCTCGTACCATTGCTCGTTACAGTGATACTGGCAGTGTTGCATCGCGTCCAAAAAGTGGACGAAAAAACACGGTAACAACACCAAAAATGTTCCGAAAAGTGAAGGCCAGATTTGATCGAAATCCACTCCGCAGTGGTAGCAAAATTGGCTCGTGAGCTTGAACATATCGCGAGAACGGATGCAACACATATTGAAGAATGAGCTTGGACTAAAGCCATTGAATTTACAAAAAGTGTAAGAGCTTACCGATGGACGGAAAAAAGTTAGAGTGGAAGGAGCCAAGGAGTTACTTCGCTTGCTCGAAATTGGCCAGTTACTGAATTCGGTAATGTTGCGGGCGGGCATAACGGCCGATAATCGCTCCCCGCTCTTATTCTAGTAACCGGGGGATTAAAATAAATGCCGAATATTACCGGAAAAATGTCTTAAAGACAGTATTGGAGCCCTGGACAGACAAACATTTCCGCCGCAGACCATGGACGCGGCAACCAAGAATGGCTTAAAAAGGAGGTTCCTCGCTTCATTCTACCGCACAATGGCCACAAAAATCTCCGCAGCTAAATCCGTTGGACTTTTGCGCCTGGGCAATTTTGGAGAATAATAAAAAATACCAAAGTGTCGATAACTATAGTCCATAAATTTATTTTGTAGGCTGAGGGCGAATTACATGAGTATGCAGAAGTATTTACTTCAGTATACATTAATTTTGGGCTAAAATGTAGTATATATTTGTAGAATACTATTTAAAGACGAATTTTAAAATGCAAAACGTATCGATTTCTTAAAAGAGTATTTTCGTAAGGAATAACCTCAATTGGATGCGAGTATCTAAATCATAAAAATACAAAAGAAAATAGCAAATAAAGTATGGGCAATTTTTAAAAAAATCTTTGCAATCATTGTTCCATTTCTTTTTTTTTGCATTTTAATTAACTTAAAAGGTATAGGCTTTCATTTGCATTCATCAATTGGAGAAACATTTTTCTTAGCCAGAGTACAATGAAATCGTTTTCGAAATTTTTGAGTTTCGTTTTCTTTTATGTGTTGTTATTGGCTTTTCTTTTTAAATGAACGTTTATATTTGGCTTATTTTGTATGTGAATTTTCTTCAGAATTTTGCATTTTTTTTTTTTTTTGTTGTAGAAAAATACAACTGTAAACTGAATTTTAAACATTCATTTCAAATCTATTGTTCAACGATAACTGATTTTGATGCTAAGCCTTAAAGTATGCAAGTAATCGTTGTGTAGGAGTACATGGATGTATGTGTGTAAACACTCAATAATACAACAATAAGAAAAAGAACGCGAGAGAGTGAATACCCAGCTAGCATTTGGAAGATTGTTTTTATAAAAATCACCTTAATGAGTCTTTTTAGAGTACTTTTGGTGATCAAAAACTAATTAGTCAGTTGCACGATTAAAAAAGGACTCAAAAATGACTCGTGTCAATGAGTAAAATTAGTTCGATTTAATATACAATAAAAAATTGTATTGCATTCGGAAATTAATCATCCAGACTACTTCAGTACGAAGATTCAAAAACATTAATCAAAAACATATCATGCAGGGGTTTGAAAAGTGATTGTAATTACGAATTTTATGATCATATTTTTCACAAATAGATGATAAAAAACTGCTTATCTGTATAAATTTTCTTTTATGTAAAAGTTGGCTGTAAAATAAAGTACAATTTTGTTTTAAATTGAAAAACAATATTTCTTTAAATAAATTTTGATGTCTGTTGTCCATACACTACGAATGTAAACTTAATATTGTATCTTTGGTACTCAACGTTCATTACGAACGTGATTTTTGAAATCGCTGTAGTATAAACAAAGGACTCAGTAAACCTAATAAAAACACTTTGAGAGAATAAAATAGTATTATAAGTACGAATAATAAATTATTCAAATTTTAATCATAAATGACATAAAAACGAGTCCAAATTAATACGAACATGACTCATAAATGACAATAAAAGGACTCATAAAAGATTCGTATGTGATTCAACGATGAGTGAAAGACGACTCGAAAAAGAATTATAAACGAAGGTAAATAAGACTAATAAATGATCAGAAAAAGATTCGAAAATGATAATAAAGCTACTCTAAAATAATATAGAAAATGACTCATAAGGGACTTTTTAAGAAGATTCGCTCGTAGTCACTTTTTTCTCCCGACGAAAGAGTCTTTTATGATCAGAAAATAAGCGCATATTCGAGCTTTTTAATCGCTCTGAAGAATCAAAAAAAAACTCGAATTGCTGGCTGGGTAATTTCAGTTGATTGTATGAGTAAATGTGTGTGTATATACAATATTTATTGGTTGTTTGAATACTATTAACAAGAGCCTTGCAAGTTTGTTTGTACAAATGAAATCTATGTGTGAGTGTGAATGTGTTAGTGCATAAGTTGTTGTGCGTAAGTGTATGTGTAAGTGTTTAAAGATTGTTAGGCATCTGTGCACCTATAAATTGGCAGTATATTACTTTTCCGCCTTTGTTTTTTTTTTCTTTTCCCTTCTTGTTATGTTTTCCTGGCCTTCAATTTCTCATGTTTTTTTTTTCTTATGCCTTGTATTGCCACGCATTGATGTTGATGTTAAATTGTACACCTTTGGCTTAAGGGGTTATAGTCATAAACCGTGTTGATTTAGTATTTGTATGCGACTATAGTTTTTCCCAGTGTATATATCTGTGTGTGTATGTGTGCGTTTTATTTTTTTATCGCAACCATTTATAACTTTTTCCCTCTATACAATATATTTTTTACGTTTTCTTCTGCTGCCTCGTTTTATATTTTCCCCTGGTTTTCTTTTTTTCCTGGTGAACACCATTTGTCAGTGTAATAAAATCAGGCTCAAACCTTCAAAAAACGAAAAAAGAAAAAAGGAAATGTTAAATATTGTAGTGCCTCTATATAGCAAGTTTTTGTTGTGAGCCTGTATTCACGAAATAAATTGTTGTTACGTTACTTACAAGTGTTTGAATTGCTACCTATGGAAAACTGATTTTCTTTTTTTTTTTTGTTTTCATTTGTCTCCTCCACCTCAGTTGTAGTTTTTCTATATTCTCTTATATAAACATTGAACCATGTTTAGCATGCCAATTTTTTGATGATGTTTACAATTTTTATTTCTTTTTCCGTTTCTGTTTTTCTTCTATTTTTTTCTTTTTTTCTTTTCTCCCATTGTAGTTGTTTTCTTTTCTTACAACAATTTCAGTCTTCTGTCGTTTCCTTTAACCAGCGAATGGTAGTTTTCCTTAACAATTTTCAATTTTTTTCGTTTCGTTTTCTTTACCCATTTCGTTTCGTTTGCTTGCCGTTTGTGTTTGCTTATTTCCTTTTCAGCTTATTTGAGAGTGGAAATCCAATGTTTTTTTCCTTAAAATTTGTACTTTTTTATGCTTAAATCTAGTTGATGGATGATTGAATGTATTTTTGTGTATTTCTTAAATTGAAAAACCTATGCAGAATATATATACCACATGTAATCCAAATACAATTACTTTTGAAGTGGAACATGTCAACGCTTTTAATCATTCCGCTTTAGCCAATATTTGTTAATGATTACTTCAATATCGAATCTACGTATGCAGACTGGCTGTTGTAATTGTAAATTTTATTTTGAGAACACATTTAAAGTTACGAATTTTAAAAAGAAAAAATTATTATAAACTTCCGCTTAAACTTCCACTTAAAGTTGAATTTCTTAGCAAAGCTAACTAAACCTTACTGGATAAAATGCATCCTTGTTAGTTGAGTATCCAATATCAGCATTTTTATAGAAAATATTAGAATAAAATAGAAGGCTTTTATCAAATTCTATATTAAAAGTTAACCATTAAATCTAATTAAATTCTATAGAATTAACAATAAGTTATCTACGGGCTTCAAAAACACGATACACCACAGTGTACAAATATGAAATGAGCATTTCTTTTTGGAAAATTAAACATAATTTTTTTATTCATAGTATTAGACATTGTTCGTCCCACGTGTTTTTCACCTTTCAGACAATTTATTTACTTCACGCTTACAAAACTGTTTTTGTAAGCATTCATATAAGTCAACTTCGAACGCCAAATTGGGTTGTTGCTCAATCGAAGTGCTGCTCAGTCAATGCATGCCCCTTTGATAAAATAAATCCAGTCTGCTGACTACTGTGAGTGGGGGTACCAACTCCCATATTAATGTTTTGATTGTGTTCTAAACCGATTTCGCTTTGTGTGCAGTCGCATTGCAGCGCGCGTTTCTCGAAATATACTTGCCATATCTTGTGGCATGTTCTAATTTTTTTTATGATCAATATGTAAATACATACATAACAGATTGAGTGGCAGATTCTGCAGTTTTGACACCGAACGACAAGTGATCGAAAATTACCTCAAATCGATTCCCAGAGCTAATCTAGCATACATACATACATAATTGGTCATTACAACCCTTCAGTCAGGATTATTGATCTAGTTTCTCACGCTACTTAGGTTGTGTGTATTACTTTTATACACATGTGGCTGGACCTACAGTTTAAAGTCGACTGATTTTTAAGAAACTTTTCATGGCAACTTTATTTAGTCGCAGAGTTTTTGCCAGAAATCTGCTGAGAAGCAATAGGAAAAAAATATTTTTTTTATTTTTATTTTGATGTCTTGCCTGGGCCTCGAACCCTGGGCAGCACACTACCTACTAGACCACGGCGACTTCAATACAATAAGTGATTTTAATTCTAATAGGTATTTGTGTTATTGCTGATTATTTGAATGCTATTTATTTGCAATGTGACTAGGATATTCAAGTGAAATATTTATTTCAATAACATGGATCGATGTATAGGAAATGTTGCATTACAATAATTTAGGAGGTTCAAATAATGTGTTGGTAAGGTCAGGGGTAAACGCCCCGATGAGGGCCCCTTTTATAAAGATATTAGATTAACAATTACTCTTTGATTAACCGCTTGACATAAGGATATGATATAAAGCACATCCAACGTCTTATAGTTTCCTGGCTATAGGGAAATGGTTTAATTGAGGTCAGAAATTGTATCATCAAAACATAATTGAACACTGGCCGGATGCTAGCATAAAGATGATCTATTAGACAGTATTCTCAACACATACCAATCGCGACCTATTGAATCTCTCTAATTTATTGTAATAGATCGATGGCACAGAAGGTGAAAGCACGGCAGTGGATAGGAGTTTTTACAAGAAAAACCAAAAATCAAAATACTCCTCCGGCCTGATCATTATAGGAACTTTACAGACGGCAATAATTTGTAATTTCAGTAAACTTGTGTAGTCGATATTGTCTAGTAGGTAGTGTGTTGTCTTATTAGACATTTAGGCTGACGCGTTCAAAACTCGGTCGGACGTTTCCAACAAAGTGAAATATGAAATAATATTTCCTCGGCGACTTTCCTCTCAAAAATTCTGAGAGTAAATCAAATTTTCATAAAAAGCTTTCTGAAAAATCTGTCGTCCGAAGTCGATATTAGACAGTAGGTCCACCCACTCATGTATAAAATTACAACATTAGTTTTGTGAGAAATATCTCTAAATCTCGCAGAGGCCATTTAAATAACACTAAATTCCATACATAAGAGTAAGCCTTAAGCGTTACAATGAAATGTTGCCTTTGAATTTTAACTTTTCTTTTGAAATTCTTGAAAAGTTCATGGCAAGTTTTAAATCTCTTAAGCACTTCTTAACATACACTTAACTTTGCAAATACCTTTCTTTTCTGGTTTACCAAAACCATTAGCCAAACAAAAAATTTGTGCTAATGCGTTAGAAAAATGCACATTTTCTATATCGAATTGAATTTATCTTCTGGATGGATTATTCTTTACAATTGATTGAACAATGTTAGTAAAAAAAAAGAAAAGAAGAAAATATCAGAAAAAAAAATTTCCCCTGCATAAGTGCAGTTTACCAATCCTGGCAAACACAAGCAAAATATAAAACAAAAAGGAAATAAAACGGAAAGCCAGCAGACCTTAATAACAACTGACATGTCTCGAACATACACATGCAGTCATGGAAAATAAGAAATGAAAATAAGAAATATCGAAAGAAAATCACCAACCAGTCGCAGAATGCAAGGAAACCTTTAAATCAAGCCAAGAACAAAGCAAGCAAGCAGGGAACGTATAATAAAATTTAAAAAAATTGAATATTTTAAACAGACATGTCTATACGGTTCTAAGGATATTGACAAGACAAGACAAGAAAAAAAAACCAAGAAAAAATAAAATCAAACGCGTACGTAAATACGTATACGTACGAGACACATGTGGCAACTTTCACACGAGATAAAAATATGACATAAACTGCAGTTAGTTATTGCCTGTTAACAAAGACGTACATACACGTACTCTCCTGTAAGATTATATGCACCAATAAAGGAAGGGAGTGAGAGTGTGCAATACAGTGTGCACACCTTATGCGGATATTTCAGCAATTTCATAAAAATAAAGCATTTTATAGAGTGTATGTGCATGCATATTGCTTCCAAATAATACGAAATAATAAAAGATGAAATGACATCAACGAAAGACAAAAATCAATCGATGAAGAAAAATGAGAAAAACATTGTACGCTTTTGGTAACGACATCACATCAGATCACATCACATCATGTCAGTGGAGTGTTTTGCAATATTTCTATTGAATATCAATTTATTAAATTTCTTTATATTACACACACACACATGCACATCCATAACACAAGAAATGTCGTAACTTATTACTTTATATGAGTAAAATATTCGTTTTAAATTTTCATTTTTAAGCTTTTACAGAAAAATTTGTTGATTTTTTTTCACGAAAATTATAAATGACAAGTCAGCGTAAAAATGTTTTATACAGTGATGCAAAGAAATTTAATACGGAATCTACTATTATTTACAAATAAAAGTGTAAAGAATTTAAAGAAAATATATGATCTTGTAAAGTGTATTTAATTGGAGTTGTATCAATTACTTTTTAATTCTTCTGCAAAATGCAAAATTTTCCCCTTTGGTTAGAAGATATGATCATGAAATTTTAATTTATCCATCACAGGTACAAAAACTATGTTTTTAAATGAAAACAATAAAATTCAAATTTTTTCTTCCTCCTAGTATCCTTTGGGTTAATATGAGCCAACATCCGATATTACAAGTTTATCATTCAGAATCATCAATCAATAACTTTTTTCAGCCAAATATTAAAGTGTCTACGGTTTGAAAACTTTGAAGATAGAGAAGAAAGAAGACTTCGTGACAAACTAGCACCAATTAGAAACCTTTAGGATAAGTGGAGTAATCACAATCCTCATGAAAATGTTACTGTAGATGAACAATTCATTTCGAGGTCAGTGCAGTTTTAGGCAATATATTCCATCAAAGCCCACCAGATATGACATACAAATTTGGATACCAACAAAATATGTCCGGAATATGGAAGTGTACACAGGCAGAGCAAGAAATGCACAGAGACTTTTGAACATCGTATTATATATGTTATATTTCCGTATATTTAATTTAAATGAAAGAGTGGCGCACAATTACATGTGATACCTACAATCTTACCATTGAACTTCTTTCTCGGAATATTACAATAGTTAGCACTGTCCGTAAGAATAGAACTTTTTTGTTATCAAAAATTCAGAATATGTAAAAAGCCTTCAAAAAAAAAATAAATTTATTCTCGCCTTAAGTTCATTTCATCATTCAGCCGATGTAAGAGATGATGAAAAAACAAAACCTGAAATAATGCATCATTACAACCAAACGAAAGCTGGAAGAGCGAAGAAAAGTGTTGCCACATGGACCATCACCAAGAAATCCTGTCAAAAATATTCAAGAACAAAATGATTTCACAAGTGCCAAGCAATGTTCTAAGCAAAATAATACAAAAACACACTATTGTCCAGAAATTTACGAAATAAACGACGACGAGGTGTTTCTTTTGTCAACGTGGAAGAAATTCAGATAAGCATTCCATTAAATGTGATTCTTGTAAACAATTTATTTGCAGAGGGCAAATGGTCTCATTATGTATTAGCTGTCACAAAAATTTCTAAATTCGGTATATGTTAGTATTAAAAATATAGTTAATATGCTCAGAAGTCGCCGTAGTCTAGTAGATAGTGTGTTGGTTGATTAAATATAAGGTCAGACATTCAAAGGAAAATAAAAAAATATTTCTATGACGACTTCCTCTCAGCAGATTTGTTGCAAAAACTCTGAGAGCAAATAAAATTGCCATAACGAGCTTCTCCAAAATCTGTCGTTCGGAATTCACTTTAAAACTTTAGATTCCGCCACTCATGTCTAAAATTAACATACACAACATAAGTGGTGTGAGAAGCTAGGTCGTAATCCTGACTGAAGGGTTGTAATGATTAATTATGCATGAACAATTTTTCCTCTGGTGACTGTACTAGATTTCGGTTACCATCCAATATACAATTATACGAGGTAAATTACTATATGACCCCTCACTATCTCACAACAATTGCTTTTGCTTTAGTCAGAATCAGAGATCAGCAATAAGTATTCAAAACGAAGAGTAGGTTCGAGTCATACTTATAATTTCAAATACTTATATGCTTTGCTTGTTGCCTTTGTCTTTCCTTTCTTCTTTGTTTGTATAAGCAACAACAACAAAGGCTGTAAATTTTGATGAATGATGCGAGTCATTTATAAGTATTATAAGAACTTTCTAAATTTATGAATCAGAATGAGCAGGCGTATGAATGAAACATATTTCGAATGTTTTGAGTTTGATGTCAACGTTGTACTCAAAATCATTGCAACTTCTACTTATAAATCAATGTTGTAGCGAGTACGAATTAATCGGAGTAAAAGAATTTCAATTCTGTTAATTTACTCATACTCAAAATTGCATTAGTGCTTAAAAGTAGCGGAAAAAGGATTAAGTGCTGATCTCTGGTGAGGACCGTGTATTTCATTGTACACAATAGAAAAAAGATTCTAAACCTTTAAGGGTTTATCCTTATTTAATGCTTTTATTCATATGAATAGAGATATATAAACATTTTTAATTAAAGTGTTGGTTATATAATTTTATTACATTTTTTCACTGACTTGTTTTTCTTTTTAAGCACTTTATTTATAGTTAAAAAAATATTTGAATAAAAGCATAAAGAATATAAGAAAACATTTGACGAGATGAAATTATGTGAAACATTTTATTTTATTTATATGTTATTATTCTCCACCCAAAAACAGAAAAAGTGAAATAATTTTTCTTTTATTATAATTGTACATAAACTGAAAAATTTTTTATTTTTATGCTGCTGTATTTGAAAATGCATATTCCTTTATATTCGCACCCGTTCAAATTTTTGAAATAAAATTTTATGATTTTTATTATAAAAATAAATAATATTTTCTTTTCCTGCTTAATGTTAAACCTTTTCTTTTAAAACATTTGTTTTTATTAATGTTTTTTTATTTTTTTGTGTTTTTAAATAAAAATTTATTATGAAATTGAAATGCTTTCGACAATAAAAAGAAAATACTCGGCAACAAATTTCTTTTATTTCTTATGATCTTTTGTTATTTCATTCTACGTAAAGAAAAAATTCTTACGTTAAATTCTATGGAAGCATAAGTTGTGCTCACAATTGCAAAATATTCCATAAATTTTTTGGTGATGATATTTCATATTTTACACAGAAGTATTTTTTTGAGAAATGCAACAATAAAAAGACAACTTGTTTAAGAAAAGGAAATTGATTTGAACAAAAAAAAAATCAAATAATAAAATTTTGTTTTTTTATTTACTTTTGGATTATGAAGACAATTTGTTTTAGGCGGCATTTAACACTTATTTTATATTTTAGACCTGATAGACATTATCCTACGCTTAAAAACGATATATTTTTTAATCCCAAATCAAAATCGTTTATAACGAATTCTCCGTTAAAAGGAACTACTTTAAATGGTCCCAGTAATTAAATTTCATACATTTCACCTTTCTTATAATGAACCCTCAAAAATAACTTTGTCTATGGCAATAGTCTTTACTTTTATTTAATATGGCATCACTAAATTATAACTCAGTATCTTTAACCAGCTGATAGGTAAAACGAATTAACACATATTTTTGGTTTTTAATAAAAAAAATACTTTTTGTTTTTATTAAATGGAAAAACTTCTTTGTATTTTATATTTTCTTCTATGATTTCACCCCGTTTATTACGAATTTTGCCTATAGCGAAATATTTCTCCTGGTCCCACGGAGTTCGTTATAACCGGGTTTGACTGTACTTAGTGCTTGACACAATTTGATCACAAATAGTCGGTAGGCGGTTCTAAAATGAAATGAAACTGGTGGCATGAATTGGAAATGAATATCTTTTGCAGAAGGCATACGGTACCATAAATCCTTTCAGGGGAGTTTAGTGAGCTATTAACTTTGAAGTGGTCTATTGGACGTCAAAAAAGAGAAAAGCCCTGGAAGACAACATTACAGCTGCTAGCGGTGAGATATCCTTCAAAATGGTAAACTAAATGACCACCTCTTTTTTATCCGCGAACAATATTTAAGGGAAATAATGTTTAAAAATCTAGCAGGCAGATTTTCTGGCTTGTTAGACATGAAGCAAAACAAAATGAAATATAAAAAAATTTCTATGATGATTGCCTCTCAGCAGATTTTAAATTTTCAAATTTCGTTATGATGTGTGCCCTAGGGTTTGAATTTGGGCTTCACGTCTACTAAGCCAACATACTACCTACTAGTCGTAGTCATAAGTGGTATGGGAAGCTAGGGTGTAATCCTGACTGACTGATTTAATAACCAATTAAGTACGTGCAGACTTTGAGCTGCAGTAGGAAAGCAAAAGAAAAATATTTTTTAAATTTTCATGGAATCATGGACGTACTAAATATGACATATGTGCGAGCAACATTTATGTGAAACTATTTTAAGGGCCATTATTACAACTTGCCATTAACTAAAGGGAGGTTTTTAACGGAGAGATAAATTGATTTTCATTTTTACGAGAATTCAATAAGATAGAAGTGAACGTTAAGCTAAACGGAAGACCATCCTATCTTTAACATTTAAAGGTCACTTTATGCTTGAATATGCCATATCATACACTATTTTCGATATGACAATTTCAAATTTAAACAAAATGAGCATACGCTGTTGCCACTGCGTTAAAAAAAAGCTTGTTTAATTGAGCAGTTTTATCCACGTTGCTCCGGCATTGCCATATTTTTGGAAATTTAATTTTGTTTTATCTGTAAGTTGTAATAATGAAAATAAGTTAAAGGTAACTTTGCCGTTCACTTTAGCTAAAGGTACCTTTAACTAGTGCCAACTTTAACAGGAAGTTGTAATATTAGCCTTAAAAATTATTAAATTGTCGTTCGAAACTTTTCAATCAATTTTACAAATTTTCTGTTTTTTTTTTTAATTTTTGAAACAGATTGTCTATTACTCATATCTGGTTATTTAGGGCATAGATTAAGTTAAGAAAATTTAAATCGAAGAACATTTTGTTGGGCCACAATTCTACTCCTCTTAAATCAAAAAGGTATACTAAGGCGAATGGTTCATTTCATCGAAATCCACAGAGTTGTAGTTGCCTTTCTGTATGAATTTTTTTTTTTTTAATTTTCGATTGTTTACTGTTTAGTAAAACTTGTCTAAAATATTATCTTCTCTTTTCAAATTAAGAATTTAATAAAATTTTTATGAAATTTTCTTTCTGTAAACATATTTTTTGTGTACTAATATGGAGTGCGCACAAATAAAAATTGGATTTACACTTATCGTTATAGAAATCAAACTAAGGGGCGGATTTTTTTCATTTTATATTGCAATTAATGTAAATAGTACTTGAATTCTTTTGTGTATAAAAAGTTTTTCAGACAAAGGTCTCAGAGCATCCAACTTTTTGAGCCACTTTCCTTCCAGACATTTTAGGATGTTTTAGAAAAATACGTATTATTTTACTTGCTTTGTTTTGGTCGGCAAATTCTTTTTTTTCTTCCACTTTCACGCTTTCTTGCAATACTCAAAGACTCCTTATATTGCTTTATTCTTACTTTAGAAACTGTTTTTTGGTTAACACCTGCGAGCCTAGTAATCGTTTTTTGTAAGCGGCGCGGGTTTTCATTTAAAATTTCAATTATTTTTTACGACATTCTTGTTGGGTGCCCATTTCCAAAAAACTATTTTTACTATTGCAATGAAATTTAAAACGTGGATTTTGAAACAAATGACTAACAAAAACGGTATTCACTGTTTTCAATTATGATCAAAGTTATAAGCTTAAAGTAGGCCCATTTTTTTCGTGCGCAGTCCTTAGTATACGAAAATAATATCAGTTTTATTCAACATGCAACAACAAAAATTGCATCAATATTTGCTTAAAAAAATCTTTACGAATACTTATTACGTGTTTCAATACACAAATAAATCGACAGAAATGCTTTAATTTATAACCAAAGATTGTTCAATTAAAAACATTACCTTTTATAACTCGATGAATTTTTACCCAAATGACAATAATATTTTTAATTGCCAAAAGTTGAAAAATTAAGCAAAAAGAATGAGAAATTAATTCTGCATTAAACATAGAAAACATGGCCAGACATTTTATGAAAAACTACTGGCTTGATTTTATTGGTTCCTGATATAAACGTAAATGCATCTACGATATTGAAACAACAAAAAAAAAATATGATTTCACATACTATAGACACAAAATGATTGAAGTGTGTTTCTGCTTGAAAGGATGTCTGAAAAAATGAAGTCATAAAGGAGATAGAAGCAGAAAATATATATGCAAAGAAACGTCCATCATACGTGCTAAAACTTTATTGAGTATATTCAATTTTCCACTAGACATATTGATCAGAGAAGGAAAAATCAAAAACAAAAACAAAATCACAAAAAAAAAATGTGAAACCGAATGAAAACAAAGAAGAATGGTAAACGAAAATATCAAAATCATGAAGAAAAATCATCATCAATTTGCCATATAGATAGTCTCTATATCTTTATCAAAGCAGTTGTGACAAGTTAAAAAGAATTGTTTAATGATTGTAAGACAATAATATCGAGATAATAATATTGATGTTGGAATTAAGCAACAATTTATCTTCGATAAAGCATCACCATAGGAGATAGACGTAATTAGCCTCAGTTTGATATGTTTAGATGGAGTGTAAGTAACACGCCACTGCAGATTCTTTTAAACGAAACACATACAGAGTGGCTGATATGTATTGCAACCAACTTCAGGTTGTTATCATTTGTAAACCGCTTGTCTGCTGACAACTGACAGATTTATTCTAGTGACAGTTCATTTTATTATTTACAAGCTTACAAAAGCATTTTAATCTATGGCATTCAGAAAATAAGTTAATCGTGATGGAATTCAAGCGTAATAGTGTAATTGCTTTATATTTGGCTGGAAAACAACAGAAGGCAATCGATAAAACCCTCAAGCATTTAAATGTGAATAAATCTTTTGTTTCTTGTACAATTACTCGTTACCGTGATACTGGCAGTATTGCATTGCATCCAAAAAGTGGACGAAAAAATTAACCAGAAATGATCCGAAAAGTGAAGACCAGATTTAATCGAAATCCACGCCACAGTGGTAGAAAAAGTGCTCGTGAGCTGAACATATCGCGAGAACGGATGCAACACATATTGAAAAATGAGCTTGGACTTGGAAGAACTTCCAAAAAGTGCAAGAGCTCACCGATGGACAAAAGAAAGTTAGACTGGAAAGAGCCAAGGAGTTCATTCACTTGCCCGAAAGTGGCCAGTTACCGAATTTAGTTTTCTCCAATAAGAAGCCATTCCTAATTAGGCAGTTTGTGAACAAACAAAATGATCGAGTTTACTTGCCAAAGAGGTCAGCTAAAAATTTACACTTGGGATTTGCGACCAGAACTCAAGCGCCGCCGATGGTAATGGTGTGGGCTGGCGTAACGGCCGATGATCGACCGTGGGGTCAAAATAAATGCCCAATTTTATTGGGAAAATGTATTAAAGACACTATTGAAGCCCTAGGCAAACAAATATTTCGTTCCAACAAGACTCAGCACCACTGCATTCGACACGCTTCAACCAAAAGTGGCTGAATAGGGAGGTTCCTCGCTTCATTTCTACCGCACAATGGCCGCCAAAATCTCCGGATCTCAATCCGTTGGACTTTTGCGGCTGGGGCATTTTGGGGAGTAAGGTTCTCACAAAAAAATATCAAAGTGTTGCTCATCTCAAGACGGCGCTTTGCCGGGAGGGGGCGAAAATACCGCAGAGCCACTTTGAACGCCATAATTCGTACCAAAGGTGGCCAATTCAAACAAATCTAAACTGATTCTAAAATTTGATGTTATTTCCAATATTTTTTGCTTTTGTACAATAAAATTAAAAAAAATAAAATAAAAAAATATAATGTTTTACTTTGTTGCATTATATATCAGCCAGCCTGTAAGATAAACTCACTCGGTAGTCCATGCGTTCCATTGTCTAAGCAATTGTCCTGGATCTCACGCTGTCCTCTGCTGAACAAAGCAGTTTTGAAATTCGGCAACCAATATGTTGGACAACTCAAGGTTGGTTGAATTCTATACTGTGTTTGCCAATTTAGAACAATATTCCCTCTGCAGTTTCCTCCCCAGACATCTCTGATCCTTTTTGTGCCACTTTTTCTTTCCCTCTATGCCACAGTAGTCCGAATTCCCAGTAGAGGCAAGTGTTGTGTCGACCTGCAACTCCTGACGCCTGTATTGAGACTAAATGCACTCGAGAGGGCAAAATTCTATCCCATCTAAGGATACCCAGACAGTATGCACTACTATGTACTATAATTCTAATTAGCTGAAATCGACTGCATTGCTTGTAACTTCATATATAAGAAGAAATGGCATGCAATGATTTGGTATGCATCCTACGGCGGAGTAATGGTAGAAACGTTTTTTGTTTCTTGTTTGCAAGAATAATTTTTAATTGCGAAATGAATTCTTTTTAACATTTTTGTTTACATACCTATAAATATCGAAAAATTTTATTTTGTGATCCAAAAGTCTGATTCTTATTAACATTAAATTGAATTCTTTAATACCGAATTACATTAGAAAGTTTCGATATTTATTACCCATGATTTCCAGCATGTTACATACGACATGAATAAATTAGTATATGCTCTTGCAATTATTAGCACAGTTTACAAAAATATTGAGGGAAACTGACGGAAACTGAGGGAAAAAGAAGTTTATAGGAAATATATTTTCTTTTCTTTTTTCTTGTCTTCCCCTCAACAATGATGTGAAACGGAGTCAGTAGAATGGTATATGCATTACAACGATGATGCCATTAAGCAAATTAACATGTAACATGTCGTGTCTGTGAGTAGCTTCAAAATCTGAGAAATTTTTATTCTGTTTTTTCTTGGAGTTTTTTTTTAGGAAAAAATTGCCTTTGGCCAAAGCCAAATGGCAACGACTTGTTATAAATTTTAACTAAGCCAATATAATTGAATTGAATTCTGTGCAAATACTTGGAAAATTTAAATTAAAAAAAAAAAAATAAAACGAAACGTGATAGAAATATATTCGTTAATTGGTGGTAACGATTAAAAACTTTAAAAGAAATTTAAAACTTCAGTTGCTGTGTATAGCATATGATAGAAGGGAATAAGGGAATAAGGCAGGTTTGCATAGTGATATGTTCCAATACCATATGAAGCGATAAACCAGATTAGTCTTGATTTAATGTTCGCAGTAAAGAGGCCCAAATTTTAGCATTAAAGCAACACTCCTTAATCCATTAACGCCGAATTTTGGATGACAGAAGAAGGTTTTGTAGAAAGAACTTCTGTGAAATATGTATGGATGGTATTCCCAGAAAAACCTTTAGATGCCATGTAATATAAAATATCTTCTACCCGATAAAAATACTTTCACTTAAATTGATCAATTTACCTAAGCTACAGGTGCGATTAAATAACATGGGTATAAAAATACCCACTTAGGCATTGGTATGAAATATTCTTCATAAAACTTAATTCAAATAGAAATTTCAGATCATTTGTTTTTCTCTATTCTTTTATAATTTTGATAGTTCCGGCATGATATTGTGCAAAAGAATACCTTGGATGTACATTCAAACTGTATTTTGCACAATCGTACTCTATTTTCCCACCACATTGCGAACAGCGACCGCGTTTTTAAATTTTATCAATCATGTGATCAAATTATCAATGTGGTTTGCTATTTGCTGCGTATTTGCGCCAACTTTTCCATCACGGCGTCGATTTTTACGATTTTTACCAACGCTTCAACATCACTAACCCAAAAATCAGGTTGGCTCTTAAGTGGCAAACCTTCAACATCAACTGCACAAGCAGATTAATTTCCATGCGTTTACCATACCTATGTCAATAGCATTAGTGAGTGATGGCCAATACCACTTTTTTCCGTGGACTCGTATACGACAATTGTTAGTGTAACATTGTATTGACTTGGATCTAAAATATTCTCTAATAGTCGTAGTACCACGTTTTCTCCAAGGCCGTAGTCAGTCTTATTCTTAGCAGAAGCGCAAGCATATGGGATGAAGGAATAACAATATCCTGTCATAGAAGCCAACATCCAGTATTTCTAGCTAAATGGCGACCATAATATGCGATTATCTGTTCATCCACAGAAGAACTATGGGAAAATATGCCAAATTGTATGAACTTTTTATTCAATGCATTGTTTAATAGAGTAATTTTGGCAAATTTATCATTCTTGTCACTATTATTATTGTCACAAACGTGTTATTTTCAATAAAACTCTCAAAAATAGCTTAACTATGTTGTCTAGTCGCCATATAACAAAGAGAAAAAATATTTTATTTTAGAACCAACTTATGCCGAAGTGGGTAGAAAAATACACATGCCCTACAGAGGCCCTCACGATACTTAAAAAAATATTAAAAATATTCCTATCAATAGAAATACTCCAAATACTGTTTATAGCAAATTTCACCGAAATCGGACCACGGATTCTGGGGTCAGGCGTTAATGGGTTAAGAAATACGTTGGAAACCAGCTTGAACGTTATTCAAGAATAGCATCGTTAAGAGAAAGGGAAAGAGAGAACAGTCTTTGCGAATAGCCAGATATGTTAGATACTCTCTCTATGTGGCAGTTTATAGAATTTATTGAACCGTTTTTAGTAAGTCTGGCAACCCATAGTTTTCCAGTATGACGAATATTTAACGGGGGTAAGAGATTAATAGATTTGAGTGATATTTGGATTTGCCATACAATATTGATTAAATTTATTAATAAAATCCAATTATTTTCTTAAATTTTCTTTCAAATACTTACTACTTGGCTGCCCACATATCCACAGCTACTGATATCTCTATGTTTTCTTACCTGAAAGAAAAGAAAGAAAAAAACATTTTGGCTTTTAGTATAATACATATTAAATGAGAAATAAATCCCACACACATATATAAAGTAATACTTCAATGTAAGTATCGATTGCCTTCAATTCCAAGGAGACCTAATTTTTAAATCAACATTAAATACCTAACAAAACAAAAACAAACAAATTCTCTGGAGAATAGTGTTTTCCTTTCCAGTTTTTTCTTTTTTGTGAACTCATTGCCATTGGAATGGCAGGTGGAAATGGAAGTAGTTGGAAACTGAAAAGTAAGACAAAAAAAAAACTAAAAACTTACAGTTGAAATATTAAAAAATCATAAGCACTAGACTGAAAGAAAATGAGAAGGAGACAGGTTTAAATGTTGATATAAACAAGGGTAATTTTTTAAGTTCGAGGATTTACCATTGTTCCCAGAGTTTGGAATGTTTTTTTTTTTTTGGAAGTTTAAAAAATTCTTTTTTTCTTTTGCAATCAATAAAATTCTAATAATTGTAAAATTATCAGATCAATTTAAGATAAATTAAATAAAGAAATAGAAAATATTTCAGGTTTCTATCAGATTGCCTTGATTGATTTAGGTACCGCCACTTAAATATATAAAATTGAACAAACACAACATAAGTAGTGTGAGAAACTAGGTCAATAATCCTGACTGAAGGGTTGTATTGACCAATTATGTATGCCTGTATGAGATCGTATCTCGGCAATGGCATCAGGAATGTGAGTCTACAAATGCTCAATTGTCTCTGGTTTATCGGCAACACAACCATCAAACGTTTGACACAACATAGGATGTGTGCATCATCCTGTTGAAACCAGGATGAAAACAATGAAAGAGCGGGTACAAAAAATCGATTATCATAGTGCGACAGGTATACACATTGACCATAATGGTTGCGCCATCCTCATTTTCAAAGGAATATGGGCCAATGATGCCTCCGCTCTACAAGCCGCACCAAACAGTCTGAGTCTTAAATACGACAATTTTGTACATTGTCGTGCCCACAAAGATTAAAATGACCAAATTTTTTTTTTTTGCAAAAAAATGTGTTCTGGACTTTCCAATAAATCCCAACTTTGCTCAAGCGTAAATGGATTTATTACGTTCAATGCAGATAATATACTGAATATAGAATGACGTAAGTATTGGCAGATAAGAAATTTAAACAGATAGATACCCCACTCTACATTATAAACAGTGCTGAAATAATAGAGACCAAAGGCAGTAACAAGTCAGTAGGCTTTGTTTGTTTACTGAACTTTTATAGATTGACATCCATACCAGAGATCACCAACGAGTATTCAAAACGATGAGTAAATTCAAATCATACTTATCATTTCTGATACTTATACGCATTCCTACTTATTTTAATATGATACTCATGCTCAAAGTTGGAAGTACTCATCGTACTCATACTTAACAATACGCATAATGTTACTGACTTCAAATCGTTTTTACTTAACATTTACACGAAGCACAAAATAAATATGATTCGCATACGAACACTATTATACTCACAAGAAGATTGTGTGTATGCATTTGTTGTCTAGTTGTCTTTGTCTTTCCTTTCTTCTTTGTTTGTATATGTAACAACAGCAAAGGTTGTAAATTTTGATAAATGATTCGAGCCACTCAAATGACTTATAAGTATTATAAGTATCTTTCAAAATTTATGAATCAGAATGCGTAGGCGTATGAATCAAACATATTTCGAATGTTGTGAGTTTGATTTCAACCTTGTACTCATACTCATTGCTACTTATACTTATCAATCAATGTTGTAGCGAGTACGAATGAATCAGAGTAGTTGAATTTTAATTCTGTTATTTCGCTCATCCACAAAATTGCATGAGTGTTTATGAGTAGCGGAAAAACGATTCATTGCTCATCTCTGATACATACATAGATATGTTGTGTGTAGTTAATTTTGTACATAAGTGGCGGGACCTACAGATTTTTTAAGAAACCTTTCAATACATTAAGTATACTTAACGAATAAAATAGAGGTCGCCGTGGTCTAGTATATAGTGTGCTGGCTTATTAGATGTAAAGCCAGGGTTCGAGTCCCAGGCCAGACATCAAAATAAATACAAAAAGTATTTCCTCGGCGATTTCCTCTCAACAGATTTCTGGCAAAAACTCTGAGAGTAAATAAAATTGCCATGAAAAGTTTCTCAAAAATCTGTCGTTCGGAGTCGACTTTAAACTGTAGGTCCCACCACTTATGTATAAAATTAACATACACGACATAAGTAGTGTGAGAAACTAAGTCAATAATCCTGACTGAAGGGTTGTAGTGACCAATTGTGTATGTATGTAACGAATAAAATAAAAAAAAATGTTATATTATCTGCCCTAGGATTTTTGGATTTTTCAAGGAATAATAGAGCAGCAATACAAATAAATGAAGTGTATTTCTTTTGATTAAACAGAAAATTGTATGTATTCGTGTTTATGACATACAAACGTATATTATTGTTAGTTTTTTTTTTTTTTTTTGTTAATTTCAACATCCTTTTAACAATTTACCATTGATGTAGGCATTTTTGATAGCCTTTTGTTTAAATTTCTTTCCTTTCTATGAAAATATAATTTCGTTTCGATACAAACATAAAATATTTACGATTAATATTAATAATGGGAATTTGCACAAAGGATTTCGTGGGCATATTAGAGCATAATAGTTTATTTAATCAAATGAATGCTTCTATTTATCTTTATTGCGTATTGAAAAGTAAAACAAAACATAACCAAAGCTTAGCAAATCACGCCAAATAATTATAATGAAAAGCAAATAAAAATGATTCTGTGTTTTGGTTATTTTCTTTTTCTTTTAATTAAATTATTATCGATTATTTTGCTCTCTCAAACTATACCAGCGGAATGGAAATACTTCATTTTATTAAAATAAATCATCATCATGCTTGTATTTACTTTCCTTTTATGATTTCTGCTTTATTTTGAAGCATTGAACCATAAAAACTGCTTCCTTTCATTTTTGCCTTTCTACTTGCTTTCTGTTTACAAACATATTTCAGCTGCTTCTTTGCCTTTAGAATTTCAAACTATTTGAAGGGATTTTTTCAATAAATTTTTAAAGATCTTTTTTTTAGCGCTCTATGTTATATTTACGTACGAGGTACGTAGTATTTGTTTACAGAGAGTGTATTAAAAATATTGTAGAGCATAGAATCGAACAACATCTTGGCAGCAACTCTTTAGTTTATTTTTCAACATCGTAAAGATGTTATTGGAAACTTACTTAGTTTTTTTACTGTAGAAATATTGTTTAAACAAATTTATTGTTACTGCATCATTTGCTTTAACAACAGCCGTAATATTTATTTTAAGAGCATTTGCTGCTTTAAATCCATTGCAAAATAGAGTTTTAAGAGCGATTTGGATAATCGATAAAAAAAAGCGGCAAAATAGAATTCAATTTCCAAAGTATGTTTAAAGAAGGGCTATAAAGTTGTGTTTTAAAAACTAAATACATTTTTAATGGGCAAATTTTTTGCAATATTTTGCATAAAATAAGAATTTTTATTGAGACCTCAATCTATTAATCGCCGTACCCTAGTAGTAGCGTGTTGGCTTCAGACATCTTCAACAAAACGAAATATTAAAATATATTTATTCGGCGGCTTCCCCTAAATAGATGTCTATTAAAATCTTTGAAAGTAAATAACATTTGCATGAAAAGTTCTTTAAAAATCTGTCGGTCGAAATCCCCACCTACACAACATAAATGACATGAAAACTTAGGCCGCAATCTTTACTGAAGAATTGTAATGACCGATGTAAGTATGTAGTAATCCAAATGAGATCCAAAATTATGAATGCAATGAATGCAAAGAAATATCAGACCATATTTCTTTGAGAAGGATATTTACTCAGGTACCGCTGTTCTCTTTAGATCAATGTTTGCTAACCCCTTTGACCCCAGACTCAACAGCATGACATTACAACATAGCTCATGCCAATACATATGTATATATATTCCGCAAGAACAATTTGAGTGCATGAGATCATGCAATTTGATATCTTTTTAAACAATTTCTTTCTCTCAGTGGTATACGAATAAGCTACAAACGACAGCGATGCTTTAAGGTAAAATAACGAATTCTATCGAACAAATTCAAACAAAATTATCCACCAAAAGCATGGAAAATTTAATAGATTTTAGATCTTTTAAATGAACAAAAATTTTCAATGATAACTCACACACCAGAGATCAGCAACGAGTATTAAAAACGATGAGAAGATTCAAATCATAACTTATAATTTTAGATACTTATACGCATTCATAATTGTTTTAATAAGGACTCATACTCAAAGTTGGAACTACTTGTCGTGTTCATACTTAAAAATACGCTTGATGCTATTGGCTTCGACTCGTCTCTACTTAATATTTACACGAAGCACAAAATAAGTATGATTCGCGTACGAACACCACCATACTTACAAGAAGATTGTGTGTATGCTTTGCTTGCTTTCCTTTTTTCTTTGTTTGTATATGCAACAACAACAAAGGCTGTTAATTTTGATGAATGATTTGACCCAATCGAATGACTTATAAGTAATACAAGTATCTTTTTAAATTTATGAATCAGAATGAGTATACTCATTCATATATGAATCAAACACATTTCTAATGTTGTGAGTTTGATGTTAACGTTGTACTCATACTTATTGCTACTTATACTTATAAATCAATGTTGTAATGTGTACGAATGAATCAGAGTAGTTGAATTTCAATTCTCAAAATTGCATGAGTGCTTATTAGTAGCGGAAAGACGATTCATTGCTGATCCATGTCACACACACTTTATTTTATTTCATTTTTAATATAATGCACGAAAGAGATCTAAGATGTCTGAAGAGGAGATGAATGAGTGGATAAACACGGGCCTAAAGAAATACTTTCACAAATTGGAAAAAGCAGCCTGGAATTAAACAAACCGTAGATGGTCCAACATACCCTTTCAAAACTGCTATATTCAGCGGAACTACTTTAGTTGGACAAGAGAATGTTCCGAATTCCAAAAGGAATTCTAACGACACATTATGCTATTGGTAGTTTCGCTAATAAGCTCATTTTGGTCCACAAAACTTACTGTAGAAGCTGCCATGAAGTGTAAGAAACAGAGTCAGTATAAAACTTTTTATGCGAATGTCCTACACTTCAGAACAGACGTAGTCGGTTTCTGGGTGACAGAACGTTTGAAGATCTGGGCATAGTGTCGAACATGCCAATAAGGGAACTGGTCAATTTCATCCAGAGCTTGGTGTGGATCATATCCCACACTAAACACTTACCTCATATAGGCCACAGAGTAAACTTGCCTGTGAGAGTCAACCTTCCCAAGCACTTTAAAAACGACCCTATATTAGCATACGACTGCTAAACTTAAAGCTTAAAATTGACGTTTGTAATGTACAATTTTTTTTTTTTTAATATCTGACTGCACAACAGCTTTGAATAAAAGACATTTGGAGACAATATTTTTATTCCCTAAAATTCTTATTTAATATAACACACGTTTTTAATCGACCATAAATATTTAAATAGCTAATATTTCTCTGAACTCATCAAATATCAAATTTTAAATATCAAATAAGGAGTGCGCACAAAAAAAAACGGGACTTACACTTTTCGTTATAGAAATAAAACTAAGCGGCAGAGTTTTTTCGTTTTATATTTCAATTAAAGTAAATAATATTTGAATTCATTTTGTGTATAAAATTTTTTTCTGACATAGGTTTCAGAGCATTCAAGTTTTTGAGCCACTTATCTTCCAGACATTTTAGGGTGTTTTAGAAAAATACGAATTATTTTATTTGCTTTGTTTTGGACGGCAAATCCTTAATCTTAATATCAAAGACTCCTTATATTGTTTTATTTTTTCCTTAGGAACTATTTTTTTGGTTAACATCTGCGAACCTAGCAATCGTTTTTTGTAAACGGCGCTGTTTTTCAATGTAAATTTCAATTATATTTTACGACATTCTTGTTAGGTGCCCATTTTTAAAAAACTATTTTTGATATTGCACTGACATTTGGTACATGGATTTTGAAACAGATGACTAACAAAAACAATGTAACGGTATTCATTTATTAGGTCCATTTTTTTTTTTGTGCGCACTCCTTAGTACATGCAGATATTATTTTTTTTTTGTTTGGTAAGAATATTTAAAATTAAATTTATCAAAATAAACAATTAGATTGTATTTTTTTTTATATATTTATTATAGCTCCTAAACATTTTCAAATATAATAAAAACAATATGACAATGTCCTCTCATAAAAATTTCATGCGATTTATTTCTCTCTTTTTTACTATTCACATTTGCCAGAACTTTTTCATTTCATATCTCTTTTCAGTTTTTTTTTTTTTTGATTCTTTTTGTGTGTATTTAAAAATAAAATCCAACATTTTGTTTTCGTTTTTTTTTTTGTATTTTTTGTATTTTTTGTGTTTTTAAACAAATATTGTCAAAACTTTATTGGACTTTTGTATTGTTCCCTAATGTAGCTTTGGGTAGGAGAAGTAAAAAAAAAAACCCCGAAACTTTGTTTTCATTGTTACTGACGTTGTCGCTTTTATAAACTCTGCCGCAAAAAAACAAAAAAAAATATGAACTATTTTCTTAAGGTACTCCTAGAATGTTGTCAGCAACAGTTTATGGGTGCTTTGCTTATTTGGCACAAACGCATAAAAATTTTTCGTTTGTTCCTACACTTACACAATATACGGCAAGAAGTAAGAAATCTAAACTTTACTTTAACGCAGTACGTTTCGTTTTAGTTTTTGTTTTTTTTTTATTTTTCTCACTTTTAAAGTGAAATATAAAAAATTTTTATGAAAACTTTTTCGAACATTACGAACCATACCACCCTTCACCGCCCGCTTAAGAAAAATATTCTAAATGTAGAGGGAAACGGAAAAGTAAAGTGTGTAGTGAACAGAAAAAAAAAAAAATTATAAGTATTACAGGAACATTATAAAATGACCCAAATAATAAAAAAAAACGAGTCTTAAATACAAAAGTTAAAATTTTTTTAAACATTTAAGTTGTCTTCGGGGATAAAAGTTGAAAAAAAATATTTTCCAAAACAAGTTTTGGGAAAATATAACTTTCACATTAAAGCTAACGAATTATTTTTTTTTTTACAATTACAGATTGTCTTCCCTAGATCTTCACATTTATGGAAACCATAAGCCACTAGAGTTCTTTCGATCCAACTCGAACGATACGGAGGATAACAGTTAACAACAAATATCAAAGAAATGAAGAACTGCAATCCCTTGGATGCCAAACGGGATTGATTTTTAAAAATTCGGATCGGGATTCGGGATTTTGTAAATACCGATCCCCAAATCCCAGGATATTCGTGATCCAAAAATTCGGAAAAATCACAGGAAAAATCTCTATTTTATGTTAATAATAAAAATGTTTCGTTAACAAAATCATTTGTATTCCAATTATGTATGTCAGAATTATATGCCATTACAAATAAAATATAAAAATTTAAAAAAAAGCGAATTTTAAGAAAATTATTTCGATTCCAACAAAAGGATTAGAGCATCCAACATGTGATCTGTTAGGCTTGAACGCATTTTGTTGTCAACATACCCTGCCGTTTAAAATCACTTCTAGCAATCAACATTTGTTGGTAAAATAATTCCTAGATAGCTGTATGCAGCTTTTAAATATTCAACTCTACCACCTCCTGATGCCAATAAATCTATTTCTTTGGATAGTTGAGTATCTAACTCAGTTACCCCTTTACTTCGTTTTATAGGGGTTTTGCATTCTTCGATGCCATCAAATAGTTTTTTATCACTTGAAGTAGGGTTTTCCTCATCTGAGATACTATTACCGAAGTCAAGTGATATAGAATTTTTTTTTTTCAGGACCTTTTGTAGGGTCAAAATACATATGAATTCACAATCCCGAAAAATCGCGAAATATTAGACAGTCTACAGCAATCGTCCCCAAGAAGCCCGCAGCCTCACACTACTTATTTGTGTGTGTTAACTTTATACGTAAGTGGCGGGACCTACAGTTTAAAGTCGACTCCGAACGACAGATTTTTTTGAGAAACTTTTCATGGCAATATTATTTGCTCTCATAGTTTTTTGCCAGAAATCTGATGAGAGGAAATCGCCAAAAGCATATTATTTCATATTTCGCTTTCTCGCAAAACGTGCTGTAGTATTCAAAAGGATTCTAATTTTTTCTCCTTTTGTTTTTTGTCCATTTTAGTATGTTTCATATTCTTAATTTTGTATTTTATATACAGAAATACATTTCATGCGTAAGCGAAAAAGAAAAGCAACTTTTTTCCCACTTTTGATTTTGAGCAGCTTTTTTTCTTTCTTTCTTTATAAAAGAAATTGAATTAATGTGGTAATTAGTGTCGGCATTAAAAATACATACAAACATATACACTCTTAAATATTAAAGCACAAATATGTATACGTACGTAACGGGTGATTTTTTAAAGGTTTGAAAATAGAAAAAAATTTACAAAAGTGAAGAAAATAATAATTTGGGGCGTTTATTGACTTATAAAGGTTATGGCCAGTATTTTGCCAGTGGTAACTGTAATAATTCCGATATTATGACTTGTGTGATTCGGAAATACAGCTGTATAGCTCATAAACGAACTTGACAATTGGAACTTTTCACACAACTAAACGAAGTGACCGCTTTAAACAATGGCAATAGCATTTGAGAAATTTTTTACGTTCGTACAGTTTTTAAGACACGCTCTTATTTTATCTTTACCACTCAAACCATTGATCGATGAATGAACGAGTGGTTGCACAGATCAAACAATTTTAATTTTCATTCATGATGCTACAAATGTTGTACAAATGGTTGTAAAATCGAAACATTTGTAGCAAACAATCAACTTGTTTATGCAACTAAGGAGTGCGCATAAAAAAATTTGTACTTACACTTTTCGTTATAGAAATAAAACTAAGTGGCGGATTTTTTTTCGTTTTATATTTCAATTAAAGTAAATAATATTTGAATTCCTTTTGTGTAAAAAAATTTTTTTCTGACCAAGGTCTCAGAGCATCCAACTTTTTGAGCTACTTCTCTTCCAGACATATTAGAGTGTTTTAGAAGAATACGTATTATTTTACTTGCTTTGTTTTGGTCTTCAAATCTTTTTTTCTTCCTCTTCCATGCTTTCTCTCAATACTCAAACATTCCTTATATTGTTTTATTCTTTCCTTAGGAACTGTTTATTGGTTATCAGCTGCGAACCTAGCAATCGGTTTTTCATTGAAAATTTCAATTATTTGTTTACGATATTCTTGTTGGGTGCCCATTAGCAAAACTATTTTGCTATTGCAATGACATTTAGCAAGTGGATTTTGAAACAGATGACTAACAGAAACAATGTAACGGTATTCATTTTTTTCAATTATGATAAAAGTTTTTTCGTGCACACTCCTTAATTATAAAACAGGGCCGCTCCTGGGTCTCATGTCCCAAATTTAATGACGAGGGTGATTTTCCATGATTTGGCGTTTTTTTTAAGTCTCATATCCCACATTTAACAACGGGGGTAGGGAGATTTCTCCTCCGAAGTTTGTTCCGGTTGGGGTTCGGTTCAAACCCTTGTTTATAAAAATAAAAAAAAAAAAATAAAAAAATTAGAAAATAAAAGCATAGAAAATAAAAACAAGTCTTCTAATTTTTTCTTTTTCAAAACGTTAGCCAAGTCTCGTTTTCAGAAATCATCTTTAGTTCCAGAAGGCGTTCCTGTCCAAAATGGAAGTACCGGAACGACGTTCCGGAGCATTCCGGCTCGACAACACCACTGATCTACGGCATCACTAGCCCACAAAAAGTACAGATTAAGGAATGATTTAAAATTAATGAACCCTCTGTTTGCTCTTCACAAGTTAATGTGAATTCTGTTGAAACACTGAAGGAGTTTTGAAAATAAAATTAATTGAAAATGTAGCAAAAAAAAAAGTCACCCTTTATATACATAGAACATATGTACATACATATACTAAAGATTTAGACTATAATGAAAATCTAATACAATAATAAGAAACAAAAAAAAAATACTGAAAAGAATATTCAGAACATTGAATAGGTTTTTCTGTTTTTTTGTTATCCTAATTGCAAGTTTTCTCTATTTTCTTGTTTTTCTTTATTTCTTCTCTGCCTTCGACTTCGACTACATATGTATGTATGTATGCATATGTGTTGGTATAATTATATTAGTATATGTGTGTGGATCTCTCTCTAGTTTCCACCACTAATTTTATTATTACGCTCTTGATTTTTTGTTTCTTTCTTCATTTTTTTTTTCCAATTTACGATTGGATTTATTTTGTTTGGCATGATTAATGCGCATAAATTAATTCAATTTAATGGAATTCAAAAAAGATTTTCCTTAGAAATTCATATCAAAGCATATACAATCTCTATTATGTAGATGCGAGTACTATGCAATAGAAATAAGAAAATTGCTATGCTATTCATTGTTACTAACATATTTACTTGTAAACTATAATCTAGAATGGGTTCTAAGTACTATATACTGACCTTAAATACCTACTGTATGGCCACAGTAGGGTACATTTATTTCTAAAATCGCCACTATAAATAAAACATTTTCTTAATCTATACACATTCAGAAATAATGAGTTTTACTTGATGAAAACCAGCAACAACAACAGCAACACAATCACTTTAATGATAGCATGATACCATACAAAGGCGAGTTCTTTTGAAAAAGAGTAACGAAATGAGCGTAATTTTTCTATAACACGTTCGTCTTTTAATGGTGATAAAAAGAAAAAGAAAAGAAAGACTTCTTCTATTCTATACAATATTCTAAGCAGACAAACTTAAAGTTTGTCTGTAGCCATACATTCGGTTTATCTTATTAAAGCCACAGAGTAAAGCAGAAAGCAAAAAAGCTGAAATAAACAGAAATTCATTTCAAAAGAACTTTAATATAAAATAGCAAATATTTTATTTTAACCCCTTTCAGACATTCCATCAAATATATTGGTTGTTTGACCTGTTCTTTTGCTAATGTCTACATACATAAAACGTTCACCATTACAACCCTTCATCAGGATTAGGCCTTATTTTCTCACATCTCTTGTTTTGTCTGACATCTGGCAGATTTATTCTAGTGGCAGTTCATTTTATTATTTACCAGCTTATAAAAGCATTTGCATTCAGAAAAAAAGTTATTCGTGTTATTCACTGACAGTGTTGCATAGCGTCCAAAAAGTGGACGAAAAACAATGGCAACAACACTACAAATGATCCGAAAAGTGAAAGCCAGAAATCCACGCCGCAGCGGTAGAAAAATTGCTCGTGAGCTGAACATATCGTGAAAACAGATGCAACACATATTGGAATATGAGTTTGGACTACAGCCATTGAAGTTCCTCACCGATGGACAATAAAAAAAAGTTAGACTGGACAGAGCCAAAGATTTACGTCGCTTGCACGAAAGTGGCCAGATACCAAATTTGGTTTTCTCCGATGAGTAGCCATTCCAAATTGAGCAATTTATGAACAAACAAAATGATGAGGTTTACTTGGCAAAGAGGTCAGTTGAAAATTTACACCTGCGATTGGCCACCAGAACTCAAGTGTCGCCGTTCATCGACCGTGGGGTCAAAATAAATGCCGAATTTTAACGGGAAAATATTTTAATGATAGTATTGAAGCCCTGGACAGACAAATATTTCGGCCGCAGATCATGGACATTCCAACAGAACTCAGCACCATCGCTCTCAGCACACGTCAACCAAGAATGGCTTAAAAAAGAGGTTCCTCGCTTCATTTCTACCGCAAAAATCTCCGGATCTCAATCCGTTGTATGTTTGCGCCTGAGATATTTTGGTGAGTAAGGTTCTCACTAAAAAAAACCAAAGTGTCGATCATCTCAAGACTAAATGGAATGGGCTAAAATACCGCAGACCCACTTTCGTGCAGCCTGTGATGGCTTCGTCGGTCGTTTGAAGGCCATACTTCGTACCAAAGGTTACCAATTCGAACAAATCTAAACTTATTCTAAAGTTTGATGTTATTTCCAACATTTTTTGCTTTTGAACAATAAAATTAAAAAAAATAAAATAAAAAAATATAATGCTTTACTTTGTTGCTTATATATCAGCCACTTTGTATACCAATGAGTTTGGCGATCTTTAGTTCGCTAAGGCATCTCTTAGGCGATTTCTTCTCAGCAGATTTCTAGCAAAAACTTAGAGAGTAAATAACTTCAACTTCAAGCTGTAGATCTTTAGATTAACACACTCTGCATAAGTGCGGTCAGAGGATAGATTATAGTCTTGATTGAAGACTGAAGGGCTATAATTATCAATTATGTTTTCATGTAATTCAGACTGTCAATCAGTAGCCTTAAATTTGCTCACAGTAAAATTTTCAGGATTTTATTTCTCTCTAACATCGCCTTAAAGGGTTAAGAAAATTTTAATTAAATTTCTAATTGTGTTATGCATATTCACTTATTTAATATATACATACATACGTACATATATATGTATGTGTTTATATGTATATTTTAATTTTAGTTTTAAAATCAAAATGCAAATAGCAATAACGATAATAATAATAACGAAACAATTCACATTTTATGCAAACGTGTATTCATCTGTTTACGGGCTACGTGGATTGAAAAGTTTCGGTACGAATTTTGGATTAAATTAAAACAAATATTTAAATAAAACAAAATATTTAAAAAACTATAGCTTTTAATTTTTGAATTCTCAATTTTATTCGACACAAATGGAATAAAAAAATTTCAAATGATTTGAGTTATTTAAACGACTAAATCATTGGGATCTAAGTAGCGTGACTCAAGAAATGGAACTAAGAATTCACTACTAAACTGTTATCACTAATTTCAAGAGGACTGTCCATCCAGAAAAATAAATGGACTATAATTCCCCTTCCGAGCTAAAACTGAACAATATAGAAACATTTCTCATACAAACGATTACAAGCGTTTATAAGTATATCACGTATGAAAATAATGATATATAGTATAGCAGAGAAGTCGCCGTAGTCTAGTAGGTAGTGTAATGGCTTATTAGACGTAAATCCAGGGTTCGAGTCACAGGCCAGACATCAAAACAAAATACAAAAAGTATTTCTTCAGCGACTTTAAACTGTAGGTTCCGCCAGTTATGTATAAAATTAAACAATATAATTGGTGTGAGAAACTAGGTCAATAATCCTGACTGAAGGATTGTAATTATGTATATAGCAGAGACCAGCGATAGTATTCAAAACGATGAGTAGGTTCAAGTCATATTTGTAATTTCAGATTATTATACGCATTCATACTTATTTTGATGTCATACTAATACTACTTATTCTCAATGTTGGAAGTAATCGTCGTATTTATACTTGACAATAGGCACGATGTTATTGACTTCGACTCATCTTTACTTAACAATTGCAGGAAGCACAAAATAAGTATGATTCCCGTGTGAACACTACTATACTCACAAGAAGATTGTGTGCATGCTTTGCTTGTTGTCTGTGTCTTTCCTTTCTTCTTTGTTTGTATACATAACGACAACAAAGGCTGTAAATTTTGATGAATGATTACGAGCCACTCGAATTACTTATAAGTATTGTAAGTATTTTTCTAAATTTATGAATCAGAATGAAGTAGCGTATGAATCAAACATATTTCGAATGTAATGAGTTTGATGTCAACGTTGTACTCATACTCATTGCTCCTTGTACTTTTAAATCAATGTTGTTGCGAGTACGAATGAATCAGAGAAGTTGAATTTCACATCTGTTGATTCATTCTACTCAAAATTGCAAATGATTGCTTATGAGTATCGAAAAACTGACTCATTGCTAATCTCTGGTATGTAGTATAACAAAGAACTTCCTAGAGTGTGTAAAGCCGGCATAGAAATTAATACACAAAACATGAATAGCGTAAAGAACTAGGTCATGATCCTGACTAAAGAAGCAGTCTTTAGATCTTTTCAATCGTGATCACTTTCACATATTATTGTCGTACTTGGTTTATATACGTTCAGTAAATGAAGTTCAACAACAGTTCGTTCAGTTTTAGCATTTAATTGTAAATTTCACAAATTTTTTTAAAGCTTGGTACTTCGCATCGATCCAATAATGAGCTGTATAAGCTCCTCAACGACGTTGTCTTAGCCATATTACTCCAATAAATGAAAATGCTGCGATGAGATGGATATTTAATGCAGGAATTTGCGGAAGTCGGGGAAGAGATGGACCAAATATGGGGTTTGCAGTGACGCCTTGAAGAGTTTATTAAGACAAGCTGAAAACCGTTATTCGGATTATTAATGGCCAAATAATTCAGCAAGTAGATCCATATATCAAATAATTATAACCTACCTACCCACCTATTCGTGCTGGTTTGGTATATAAAGAAACTCGATTATTTATTTCTACATTTCTATTTTGTATGAAAATAGTTCTTAAACTTTTCAATCTTGTTATTTAAGATACACAAGAGAACAATCTATACAGTTTCTCAAATATTTTCAATAGCTTAATAATTGCGGCTGTACACAGGAATGTAATAATCTATTGCACAAGCAACTACGAATATTTTGAATTATGTTTAAATATGTCTGTACATATATATGTATGTACACATATGTATATGTATATAATATCTATTTATCTATGTAAACATACAGATATGCACACATAAATATTATAATAAATTTATACATGCGAACATAAATAAAATTATAAGAACAGTTTGCTATTAGACTTAAAAATATTAACGAAGGATAAAATTTAAGATCAATAATTCCACATGTTTGAAGATTAACAGTAAGCTAAAGAAACAAATTGCTTAAATTGCTTGGTCCTTAACTTAACACAGCTATAATTTTCCCCTTTACTGTATATGCTTGTGCTTGTGTTTATTTGAAAATATATATTAAAATTCAAAGTTTGTTAATACGTGTTCGTTAAAGCATTTACCTCAATGCAGCAGTCCATGGATGCATATCCCGAACATACTATACGTACACATAGATTTGGTGTACCACACATAAGCATGGAAAGGAAAGGAAAATTTTAATAAATGAACGACGCTTAACAGCATGACAATGGCCAAATAAACGATTTGAGATACAATTCGTAAATATTGAAACAGGTGAAGCTAAATAGTACGTATGTCTGTGTATAATTTCAAAAAGTTTTTTTTTCTTTTTGTTTATTAAAGTTCATAAATAATAAAAAAAACCTTCACAATTATATGTACATTGAACACTTAATTTTAATAATTTAGTGTCACAGGCAAAAGACATAAACACACATTTATTAAAGGAAAGATTTTCAAATAAATTTTTATGCTCCATTAGAGACGCATAGTGAAATAGTCTTTGAATTAGAGAATCGATAAATAGATTCGAGTCATACTTATAATTTCAGATACTTATACGCATTCATACTTATTTTAATATGATACTCACATTACTCATACTTAACAATACGCATGATGTTATTGACTTTGACTCGTCTCTACTTAACATTTACACGAAGCATAAAATAAGTATGATTCGCGAACAAAGACTGTATATTTTGATGAATGTTTCAAACCACTCAAATCACTTATAAGTATTATAAGCATTTTTCAAAATTTATGAATCAGAATTAGTGGGCGTATGAATCAAACATATTTTGAATATTGTGAGTTTGATGTCAACGTTGTACTCATACTGATTGCTACT
Source organism: Sarcophaga peregrina (assembly GCA_014635995.1). Lineage (NCBI taxonomy): Eukaryota > Metazoa > Arthropoda > Insecta > Diptera > Sarcophagidae > Sarcophaga > Sarcophaga peregrina. The sequence goes on from CM025789.1 coordinate 44,020,454, forward strand.
TATATTTATAAATCAATATTGCAGCGAGTACGAATGAATCAGAGTAGTTGAATTTCAATTCTGTTGATTCACTCATATTCAATATTGCACTGAGTGCTTATGCAATTGTCATCGTTTTTGAAATAAATTGCCAATAAATACCAACGTCGATTCATTCCTTTCAATGGAGATAATATAATGGATTTTCTGACAGAATAGAATGATATAAGTATTTACCAGATTCGAACTAACCTAACAACTTTAAATTGAATCCTATCTCTTGGATATGTGCCCTGCCTATGATCCTTTGAGTCAATATGATTCAACATTAAAATTTAAACAAAATTTCATATTTAAAAGAAATTCATTTGTTTTGTTTTTTTTTTCATTTAGTATAATAAAAAATAATGATAACTAAAATAAATAAGCCCTTCCTCAGCAATTAATACCTTCAGTCAGGATTACGACCTAGGTTCTCACACCACTTATGTTGTGTGCGTTAATTTTATACATGAGTGGAAGGGACCTACAGTTTTAAAGTCCGAAACGAACAGATTTTGAGAAGCTGTTAGTGGCAATTTTATTTGCTCTCAGATTTTTTGCCAAAAATCTGCTGAGAGGAAGTCGTTAAGAAAATATTTTCATATTTTCGTTTTGATGTCTGACCTGGGATTTGAAATCGGGCCTTACTTCTAATAAACCAATACACTATCTACTAGACTTCTGCGACTTCTGAGCAATTATTATTAATAATTATATTTTTAATTATAATATATACCAAATTACAGGAATTTTTTTGACAATTCATACACAATGTGACCATGTGCTCCTGGCAAATAAATTTTTTACAAGAATCACATTTAATGGAATGCTTATTTGAATTCCTTCCATGTTGACAGAAGGAACATCTCTATCGTTTATTTGGTAAATTTCTGGACAATAGTGTATTTGTATTATTTTGCTTGGAACATTACGGGGCTTTTGTAGGATCATTTTGTTTTTGAATATTTTTGACAAAATTTCTTGCTGATGGTCCACGTGGCAAAACTTTTCTTCGCTCTTCCATCGCTTAGTCTTGCGCTAACAAGTGTAATTCGCAACTAGTTTTCAATGAATCAACTCAGTTTTCGTTGGTTGTAATGATGCAGTATTTCAGGTTTTTGTTTTTTCATCATCTCCTACATTGGCTGAATGATGAAAAGAACTTAAGACGAGAATGAATTTATTTTTTTTCAAGGCTTTTTTCATATCCAGAATTTTGATAAAAAAAGTTTTATTTTTACGGACAGTGCCAGCTAATGTAGAAAAAAGTTCAATGGCAAGATTGTATGTAGTAAAAAAATTATCACTTGTAGTTGTGCATCACTCTCTCACCTAAATTAAAAGTACAGAAATATACAAAAATTTCGCCTTGTTTTTTCTTCTGACTGTGCATTTCTTGCTCTGCCTGTGTATACTTCCATATTCCAGACACATTTAGCTGTGGAATACTAAAGAACCCAAATCTTTGTGTCGTATCTGATGGCTTTTGCTGGAATACATTGCCTAAAACTGCACGACCTCGAAATGAAAGCAATTATTCATCTACAGCAACATTTACATGAGGATTGTGATTACTTCACTTATCTCAAACGTTTCTTATCGGCGCTAGTTTGTCACGAAGTCTTCTTTCTTCTCTATCTTCAATGTTGTCATATCGTAATCACTTTGATATTTGAGTGAAAAAATTATTGATCGATGATTCTGAATGGTAAACTTGTAATATCACATGTTGGTTCATCTTGATCCAAATGTAAATCGTATTTTGAAATGTGGAGGTGGTCTTAGGTCTTAGGTCGTAGTGGTAGCTCTGATATCACAAAGCTCACTTGAGCACGCATGGCGGCCCGTTGTGATGCCACGGGTGAAACGCAGTCCCTGTACTAACCAAGTTCCGCCAAATCAGGGAAAGGAAGAAGGAGGTGGAAGGAAAAATTTAAATTTTATTGCTTTCATTTAAAAGTTTTTGTGCCTCTGATGGATAAATTAAAGTTTCACGATCATATCTTATAAGTAAAGGGAAAAATTTTGGGTTTGAAAATCAAAATTGGGTCAAATTGACCCAAGGAGTGCAAAAGAGTTAAACCAATAGACGGTCCTCTATTATAACTATTATTTTAAGTAGACTTTTACGGTAATATTAGAAATCTTTCTTTTACTGTTTTTTATTGTTAATTTTGTTGAAAATAGCTTTAACTTCTGTATTTTCAATGTATGGGATGTATGTTTATGTTATGCAAAACTCTTACGATACACTCACTAATGGTGCTAACACATGTTTTTGAAATATTTACTTCATTTCAAAAAGTTATTATATTTTACAGCCGTTGTTAGTTATAGTTGATGTTGAAACTCATACGCTTTTTTACCTTTTATGGCTGCAAGGTTTTTTTGATTTTTGTTTTTTCTTTTAATACAAAAATGTGCAATTAAGTACAAGTATTCCTTTTATTTGAAGTTAAGTTTTTCTATGTACTTCTACTTTTACTTCTATTTTATTTTTTATTTTTTTTTCTAATTAAACTTAGCAAAACATTTTCCGTAAATTATTAACTTGCTTAATTTCATATTAGATTTTACCCCCTTTTTAAAAAAATAAAAAAAAAAAAAAAAGCAAAAAAACATTTTCCCCATAGTAAGGTTGATTGTTTCTTTTACTATTTTCTAATTGCAAAAGGTATTAAAAATGCAAAGAATGTTAAATTGTGCTTTTAGTTGTTTTAGTTGTTGCTGTAGCAAGTTTCTTCAATTTCTATGTTGCATGTAAAGTTTTTCTGATATATTTGAAAAGATTTAAATAATCAAGGTTTATAAATCACACGTGTAGTGTAGTGTACTGTACAGTATAGTATATTAGTTAGAAGAATCATGCCATACACAGTGTTATAGATGATATGTAATGGATACTGAGTTATGGGTTTTAAAACTTTTTTTTTTGGAGAACTAAGTATAATATTTAGGGAGATATGTGAATATATGATCTTGTTTCTGATCTTCTACATATAGAGATTAATAAATCTTGATCTTGAAAATACTTAACTCACTTAATTTCGATTGTACCCCTTACCTCTTAGTCAGCATTACGACATAGCTTCTAACACCACTTTTATTATGTATTTTAATTTTATGTACATACGAGTGAGGGGTCGACTTTAAACTGTAGGTCTCGCCACTTATGTATAAAATTAACACACACAAAATAAGTAGTGTGAGACACTAGGTCAATAATCCTGACTGAAGGGTTGTAATGACGAATTATGTATGTATGTGTACGAGTGAGGGGACTTAGGGCCATTATTACAACTTGCCGTTAACTAAAGCGAAGATTTTAATGGAGAGATAAATTGTTTTTCATTATTACGACTGCCCAATAAGATAGAAGTGAGTGTTAAGCTAAAGGGAAGATCATCCTATCTTTAACATTTAAAGTTCCCTTAATGTTTGAACTTGCCATATCATATACTATTTTTGATATGGCAATTCTAAATTTAAACAAAATGATCATATACAACAAAAAAACCGAAGTCCGCTGTTGCCACTGCGTTAAGAAAAAAACTTGTTTAATTGAACAGTTTTATCGACTTTGCTCCGGCACTGCCATATTTTTGAAAAAGTTAATTTTGTTTTATCTGTAAATAAGTGAAAGCTAACTTTGACTTTCACTTTAGCTAAAGGTAACTTTAACTAACGCCAACTTTAACGGGAAGTTGTAATAATGGCCCTTAGAGAGTCGACTCCGAATGATGTATTTTGAAGGAAAGTCTACATGGCTAAATAAAATTTTATTTACGTCCAGAGTTTTTGCCAGAAATCTCAGCAGAAGTTGACGAAGAAATACTGTTTCATATTTCGTTTTGTTGAAGATAACTTGCCAGGAGTTTGAACCATTTTCTGACGTCTAATGATTACACACAATATGCATGCATTATTTGCTACATTACAACGCCATGGTCAAGGATAACGAACTAGCTTCCTACACGATCTATATTGTTGGCATTAATTTTATGCATGAGTGGCGGGATTTATAATTTTACGCCGTTTCCGAATGATAGATTTTCACTTGCAATTAGTTTCTGTTAAAGCATTTTCCCGGAAACTGTTGATAGAGTGCCGCTGAAGGAAATATTTTTCTTTAAGTTAAGTAAATCAAAAACTCTGTCAACCGAACAAAGGCAAATACTTAAATAAATTTAGGATGTGATCTTTAAATAACGTCTTAATTACAAACTGACCCTCTGCTTCAATATACACATACATAATTGGTCCTTACAACCCTTCAGTCAGGATTATTAACCTAGTTTCTCACACTACTTATGTTGTTTGTTTTAATTTTATACATAAATGACGGACCTAGAATTTAAAGTCGACTCCAAACGGAAGATTTTTGGGAACTTTTCATGGCAATTTTATTTACTCTCAGAGTTTTTGCCAGAAATCTGTTGAGAAAAAATCGCTGAAAAAATACTTTTGTATTTAATTTTGATGTCCTGCCTGGGACGCGAACCCTGGCTTACGTCTAATAAGCCAGCACAGTAACCAAATAGATTACGGCGACTTCCAAGTTATTATTTATTTCAATATTTATTATGTATTTGTCCATGTGTGATCAGTCATGACGAGCCGTGGTTCAAATCCCGTATCAATTATTAATTATTGCATGTATGTAGTCAAATGAATCTACGGATGAAATTTAGCCATTTGACTCAAGCCGTATTTTTATATTACTTCTTTGCTTCTAGCCAAGTGTCACATCCACTGACCAGTGCATATACATACCTAGGTGCAACAGGATTTTAAGACCAACCAGTAAATGCTTGTCTTTCTCTTTTAATTCGGTTTTCAATATAATTTCATGGCGGTTTTCATTGCATTAAAGATCTTTAACGTGTAAAATTAGTGCATAGGTCTAATGAATCTTCCTTAAAGATAAAGATTTCTTATAATGATTTCGCTAACCAATTTTATTCAGACTCCCAACTGTTTAGAGGAAAAATTGAGATGACTAAAATGCCTTATCATGCCGGAAATATCCTTTTGTATTGAAGAGAAATATTTTGTTCTATTGTAATAGGCAGGCAAGTCCAGTTTATCCCACATTTTTGTATATTCCTAGGTTTGAACATCATATTATTCTATATTTTTAATTGTACGAATTGTTAGCATTAAATTTTATTTATAATTTTATCACATCCTTCTTAACATAATCCAACAAAAGAAAATCTAACTTATAAAAATCCCAACTAATAATCTAAATATATTGCTTTCGATGCACAACAGCCAGAATGTGGCCATAAAATGTATTCAATTTAGATTCTAGAATTCTTGTCCTTTCAGCATGGAGCATCATTTTTTATTGTTTGTTTTGTAGACCTCGTTTTTTTATTTTTTTTTAATATCCTTATAGAAAGAAAATTCCTATAAATTTGTTATGAAAATAACCATATGTAGAGTGCCATGCATGCAATGCCAGGGCAGCGTGTAGCCAACAGCAGCAGCAGCAGTAGCAGCAGCAGCAACTAAACCATCGAACGATGGGAGTTCATGCACATTTTACACATTTGTTAAATTGCATTTTTCGTTGTTAAATTAAATTTATGTGCTACGTTAGTGGTTGTCGTGGTTGCCGAGTATAACATTTTGAGAAATTGTAAGCCATTTATTACAACATTATAATTTGTTACCCCCTCCACACAAAAAAAAAAAAACCCAAAAATTCAACACAAACAATAACAAAACAGAGCGAAGAATGTTAAACAAGTAAAGTAAAGAATTGTTAAGGCAAAAAAACAACCTTAAATGTTTATAAAAATTCTACAAAACAACACACAGTGCTAGAATTAACGACCGAAAAACGAAAAAAATATTTTAACAAAATTACAAACACTTACGTAAATAACAAAATTACAACAATAAACATATTTTAACACAAAATAACATTCACTCACAAATACTTCGCAATGCCAGGTAAGTATTCCAAGAAGATAGATTTTTTTTAAAATACTAATGTAATGTATGAAGCACGAAATAGTAGAATTATTCTCTGATCACTAGCTGCTAGTGGCAGAGGCTAACAGATTGAGATCGGCACTAAGTTTCAATTAGAATTAATTGCATACATACAGGAGTGTTACCACGTAATATTTTCAAAGTTAAAAATTTTTATTGTACCAATTAGCAAATCATGATATATTCTAATGGTAGTTACAACGATATGATAGAAATAAAATACAAAAAAGAATGTCGTAATAACTTTTATGTTTGCGGTGAATTTGATTCATTTCTATGTTTGCTCTTGATTTCAGCTGATCAAAAAAAAAAAAAAATAGGAGTGTGAGTGTTCTTTTAAAAACCCTTTTGAACTATTTATGTCCTCAGACAATTTCCCTTGCTATATCTGTACACACATACATACATATAAGTATTTAAATTTGAGCATTTCAGTTATACCCCAGCCACCAATTTTGAAAATTTTTAATCAAATTCGAGTCTTTTTTGATTTGTCTGCGCGATTAAAAAGCTCGAATATGCGCTCATTTTCTGATCATAAAATACTCTTTCGTCGGGACTTTTTTTTAAAAAGTCACTTATGAGTCATTTTCTATATTATTTTAGAGTAATTATCGGCACTTTTTCTAGTAGGTTTATAATCATTTTCGAATCACTTTCTGATCATTTATTAGTCTTATTTACCTTCATCTATAATTCTTTTTCGAGTCGTCTTTCAGTCATCGTTTAATCACATACGAGTCTTTCATGAGTCCTTTTATTGTCATCTATGAGTCATGTTCGTATTAATTTAAACTCGTTTTTATGTCATTTATGATTAAAAATTGAATTATTTATTAGTCGTACTTATTCTATTCTACTCTCTTCAAGAGTTTTTATTAGATTTACTAAGTCCTACGTTTACACGCTTACGGCGATTCCAACAATCACGTTCGTATGAACGTTAAGTATGTACATCAGACATCAAAATTTATTTAAATAAATATTGTTTTTCGTTAAAAAACAAAGAAAAATTTTCAATTTAAAACAAAATTGTACTTTATTTAGTACAATCCATCTTTTATATAAAAGAAAATGTATACAGAAAAGCAGTTTTTAATCATCAATCGGAGGAAAATATTATCATAAAATACGTATTTACAAACGCTTTTCAAACCCCAAGATTTGTTTTTGGTTAAGCGCTTTTCAATATTCAGTATTAGTAGAATATAAAAATAAATAACGGAAATAATAGTCACATTTTAAACGTCTGGATGATTAATTTCCGAATGCAAAACAATTTTTTGTTGTATTTTAAATCGAACTCATTTTACTCATTGACACGAATCATTTTTGAGTCCTTTTTTAATCGTGTAACTGACTAATAAATTTTTGATCACCAAAAGTACTCTAAAAAGACTCAACAAAGTGATTTTTATAATAACAATCCTCCGAATGCTAGCTGGGACATTACACTTAAGGACTTTATATATGATCGTAAAATTAACATGTTTACATAATTCTTTACATTCGTACGTTTACTTTTAACTCAATTAAAATGATTATTGACATTGCAACAGGAAATTGTTGCTACAGAAATTTAGAAGACAAAAAACAACAAGAACAATAAAAAAAAAAAATAATTAAACGAAAGCATTTATAAAATGTCTTTAAGACGGAAAAGTACTTTCGAAAATAATTCTTTAAGTAAATATTGATTGCTGTTGTTATTGTTTGTGAACATGCCCATTGAATTATTTTATTAAATGTGATACTATGAATACAAAATATATTGATTAAAAATAATAATAATTAGAAAAAGGAAATAAACAATACATTATAAGGAGTGCGCACGAAAAAAAATGGGCCTACTTTTAAGCTTATAACTTTTATCATAATTGAAAAAAATTACGTTACGATGTTTTTTTTACTCATCTGTTTCAAAATCCATGTGCTAAATGTCATTGCAATAGCAAAAATAGTTTTTTGAAAATGGGCACCCATCAAGAATGTCGTCAAAAAATAATTGAAATTTTCAATGAAAAACCGCGCCGCTTACAAAAAACGGTTTCTAGGCGCGCAGGTGTTAACCAAAAAGCAGTTTCTAAAGTAAGAATAAAATAACATAAGGAGTCTTTAAGTACCGACCAAAACAAAGCAAGTAAAATAAGACGTATTTTTCTAAAACACCCTAAAATGTCTGGAAGAAAAGTAGCTCAAAAAGTTGGATGCTCTGAGAACTAGGTCAGAAAAAAATTTTATACACAAAAGGAATTCAAATATTATTTACTTTAATTGAAATATAAAACGAAAAAATCTGCCACCTAGTTTTAATTCTAGAACGAAAAGTGTATGCCCAGTTTTTTTTTGTGTGCACTCCTTAAAATAAATAAATAGAATAAAAATTTAAACATTATGCTTTGGTTTGAAACCCAAACAAATTGTCAACCATAAATAATTGTAATAAACATTGTCATCATATGTTGCAAAATTTTATTGTACAAAACATTAAATTTCTAAATTTGTTTCAAATGCCATTCGTATTTATTTATGTCCTGTTTAAAGTACTTTTATTACGCCCAAACTCATATGCCAATAGAGTATTCATTGGTATGGATTACAATGCACATCCATTTACATGTACATGCATGCATGCATATGTATGTACGTAGAAATTGTTAATCAATAAATGATTCGTTTTTACATTTTCATCGTTTGGTTGAACTTAATGGCCTAATCTCATATTGAGTGTTTATTTGGTTTAATATTCTTGGTAGTTTGCACATACTCCTCTACAAATGATAATCATCAGCTACAAACAACATTGTGTTCAGCTATAGTAGACTATCTGTGGTTTTTCTGTAACAAAGCCAACCAACAAAAACAATGCGACGAAATGTAGAACGTAGAATAGTTTTCTAAGTTGCTATGGTTGATGTCGTTTTTTTTTTCCAACTAATCACATTCTAATGGGAATGTAATTAACCCTATACTCAGCTTATGTAAAGAAAAATGAGACCATATGTAAATGCATCCGGCAGTAAATTTCAAACGATATTATCTGAGAAAAGGCTTATGAATTTATGTTTAAATTTCTTTTTTAAATTTGAAATTATTAAGAAATGAATGAATTTTAAAACGATATTAAAAATATTCTTCTTAATATAAATACAAATGAGGAGGGGAGTAAGAGAAAATAATGGGCAATCCGTAGACAAGAATTAGCATAGTCAATATAATCTAGTTAGCTTGGATTGTACACAAGCAGTCTGTCAAATGGCACTTATAAGGACTTTAAACACAATTAGTCATGACATTATATTGAAATTATTAAAACTACGGAATAGATTTTAAAAAGATCTATCACGTGATCGTAGGTTATATTAAGTTACCGGGTAGCTAGCCGATCACTGTTAAGTTTACTTGTTGTTATCCAGTGCGAAGTAAGTCTCCTTGTCATGATCCGTTAGTGGTGATCTTCCTATTAAATCGGACAGTTCCCTTAATGATCGTATGCTAACATGCCCAGATATTAAAACGTTCTGTCAATCAAAATCCAATAACGTCTGTTCTGAAGTGCAAGGTACTTGCGTAAGACCCTTAAGCAGTATCTGCAATAATTGTTGTGGAGCAGACTAAGCTTGTCAGTAAAAATGCCAATAGCATAGTCCCCCGTTAGAAACCCTGTTAGAGTTCCAATCGTTCTCTTGTTGAACTCAAGTCCTTGGTTTTCCTTACACCTGTTCGTTAGTGATCAGCAACTAATTGGTCAAATAGTAGTTGATAAAAGTATGCGCTAGAGACGTGTTCGTTTATTATGTTGTTTTAACTTTGTATTCGACATCATCATCACTTGTAACTCTATAGGATCTCCCGGATTATCTTACCACTTTATTAAGACACATAATAATGATCTGAAGGTATCTACCAAGGAACTAAATAAGCTTTCAAAACCATTCATCACTTCTGACACATCTTCTTGAGAGGTACTCGAAGTGGATCCTCGAAACCCGACAGAAATACCTCAGAGTGGTTAACACATTCGTAGAGGGTAATCTCTTTTAAACTTTCCTGCAATTACAATAGTAACAGCCGTCAATAGAGGATCAAGTAACGAAATGTAAAATGAAGATTAACAATTATGGAATGGTACGCATTATATGGGTACCCAAGAATGATAAACTAAAGATTACGCCATCACACACACAAAATTAAAACTTTCTGTGCATGTTGAATCAATGACGTCACGCAAATTGTGTTCCTATTGGCTAATGATAATGTAAGTTATATTGCAGGGCTGCCAACTACTTCCACGTAGTGCATACACTTTTCAGAAGAAATGTTAATTTCACATAATTTCACTACGTCATCTAACAAGAAATCATGCGCAAGGCGTAATCTTGAATTTATCATTCTTGATGGGAACCTAGTTATTAAGGAGTGATCGGAAATAAGGAAAATAATATAGAATAAGAATGCAGCATGAAAAGGCAGCATGGACCATTGTGGAACAATTAATGAAGAGAAAGATTTTAGTGACGCGAACATTTTGAATGTTTTAGCCTTCAAGAATAATGCGTACATGTTCATGCATACTACATATAATTGATCCTTACATCCCCTTAGTCTGGATTACGACCTAGTTTCTCACACTACTTATGTACATATGCTTCATGTGTTAATTTTATAAATGGTTGGCTGGACGATACAGGCGACTTTGAGAGACTTTGCATGGCAATTTTGTATTACACTTAAATTTGCTAAGAGAAATTAAAAAAATATTTTTTCATATTTTGTTTTGTTTGAAATGGCTGAGCTGGGGCTTTAAACCGTGGCCTCACGTCTAAGAAGCAAAACGAAGCGCATTATATTGGTATGATTGAAGGAAAAAAATATTATAGCAAATAGGCCTGAACAAGGTGCCGAAAACGCCACCTGTACTATTATGGTAAGTTTTAAATCTTTTGAGATTAAAGAACTGAATGTTCAAACTAAATACTCCGCTATACACATATGTCTAATAGGACCGCATTAATATCCAAAGAATATCGTCGAAAAAACGAAGCGGAACACTTTCTATGTCATTGTACAGCAAGCTCGGTATCCAAATGTATTTTCTCTCACCACTTCTGTTGTATGTGTTAATTTTATACATTAGTAGCGGGACCTACAGTTTAAAATCGACTCCGAACGATATATTTTATGAGAAACTTTTCATGGCAATTTTATTTACTCTCAGAGTTTTTGGCAGAAATTTGCTAAGAGGAAATCGCTAAAAAAATACTTTTTTTGTATTTTATTTTGATGTCTGGCCTGGGATTCGAACCCTAGCTTTTACGTCTAAGAAGCCAACACACTACCTACTAGACCACGGCGACTTGTAGCAACTAGGAATGAAAAAGGTGCAATAACGCCACCTGTATTACTATTTTAAGATTGAAGTACTGAATGTTCTCACTAAACACTCCACTATACACATATGTTCACCAGGACTGCATTAACCTGATGGAAAATCATCCGAGGCATAATGTCGAAAAAATGGAGCAGAACACTTTTTATGTCATTGTACAACTTCGAAATCCAAATGTGTTAAGGATGACAGAATCAAGTTAAGGAAATTATATAAAATACAGACTTCCAACAAACAGTATGGTTGCCCTTCGTTCCTTGGTGAGCTCACAGCAAGCATATATGGCAGCCTAACTGCAGGCCAATAGGCAATGAAAGAGTTCATTGGACGCCTCTGCTGCAACCCACCCATATATCTGGATTAAAAATTTCAATTCTCTTGATTAATTAAATATAAATTATAAAAAAAAAAATCCTTTTTTGAATGAAACAACTTCCTTGCAAATTTAATAATAATTTTAATTAAAATTTAAATATTTCAGTTTCCAAACAAAACAAAAAAAGAAAAAAAAAATTCTTTGCAATTAATTTTGGAAAATTAATTTTCTGTAAGATTTCATAAATATTTGTGTTTGTAATCGAAATTTCATTTTGGCTAATATTTCAATTATTTTGTATTTACAATCAGGCATTTATATAATCAAACATAATCGTGGCCATTTGTACACAAATACAAACACAAACACAAATACACAAATTATGCACTAAGGATGAAACCATAAAATTACATAATTTCGTAGGCCATTAGTTTTGAATTTGTGGTAAAATTTTTGCCATACACACAAGCAAACATTGTAAATGCCACAAAACTTCGTAAGCAAAACGGAAATTAAAATATAAAGTAATATGAAGAATAAGAGTAAAAGAAAGAGTGAGTCTGAAGTAAATGTAGGCACCTTTAAATAAATATTGATTTTAAGATGGGACCAACCACTGCTACTGCCATAGCATAGACATAGACTGTAGACGCTCTATTATTAAATCTTTATTTAAGGAAAATTTATTCATTGTTTCCGAAAAAACAAATGCAAAGAAGAAAAAAAGTTTTAAAAAAAGAAATATCTTTTCGTAAATGTAGAGACATGCTGGTAAAACATTTTATCAACATCACAACACAGTTTGAGATTTTACATGAGAATGTACAATATTTTTGAAATTTATATTTCATTTCGGTAAATCATTGTTTTTTTATATTAAAAAAAAACACACAGACACACAATACAGAGGAAAGTATACCCTGCTGTTTTAACTGTTCATGCAATATTTCTTCAAATATTTTTGTAAACTTTAGCATGTGCTTTAATATACAGAAGAAAATAAAAGAAGAATAAAGTTTGCTTTTGTATTATGTTTATGGGATTTATGCGTTAAAGAAAATTTTCTTTGAAATTTACAACTTAATATACCTTAAAACATATACACTTTTTTTTAAATAATAACACTGGGAAGCAAAAATGGAATATAATATTAAATAGTGATGCAAATATAGACCCTCGGACCATAGCTGCCAGATAGATAAAGCAAAAAATCGTTGTATATTAAAAAAAAAATCGTCAAAATCGTCAAAGACGTTCATTGAATCCGTCAAAAAATCATCAAAAAATTGTCAAAAAAAAATTGTGAAAAAAAAAATAAGTAAATTAATTAAAAGGTTTTTAAAAAAGTTCTGTGTGATGTTCGTTGGAACCGACACATTTTTTAGAGCCTTGGTTTCTTAAGACGGTGCAAGAAATATTTCACTTCATTTGATCTTCTTTCTATTTACATCACTTATATATGCAACCAAGAATAGAAAACAACTCTCTTGTATGGGCCGGTGCTTCAATGTCTATTTTGAGACTTTTCGCATACTGGAGTGGATAGGGTATCCAACTTCATTGATTTATTAGAGCATCGTTGTAATGTGGTGCTACAACGGATTTTGATCGATCGTATTCTTTATTACGCTCCTCAGAATCATATAACACTTGTGTTTCTCAGCGAGCATCACCATTTGTGATTGCGTTACAAACCAAATTCGTTCTTCTTTCGTTTGCATCTAGCGCCCAAAAACACTCCGTCCTCTTTCCTCTTTCCTAAAACATATTTTACTAATTCCAACATAATGTTCTGCCTGAGTAGCGGCTATTTGCAATTGGTCGCAAATGATTTGCAACGGCAAATGATTTCGCAAATGATTTGCAATGGCAAATTGTAAATTATGCTCAACTACGAATGTCAATCTTAGGATAATGGATAATGTTAGGATATTTGAAGTTTCTTGCCAGAACTTACCATTTTTCTTTAAATATCTGATTATTTTACTATTAAATTTCTATACTTATTAGCGTTTTCATTTTTGCCATTTAGCACTTTTTTTGTTCGTAAATAATTTAAAAATACAATATTTTAGTTCTTGTTAATACTAAAATAAATTTGCAAAAGTAAAAATTTCAAAGTAAATACAAATCCTAAAGTGGCTTTAATATACAAAAGTAAAGAAAATTACGTAAATTGTTAACTTTTAAAAATCGTCAAAATAAAAGCATAAATCGTCAAATCGTCAATATGATATTTTCGTAGTACAAAATCATCAAAATGACAATAAATCGTCAAATCTGGCAGGTATACCTCGAATCATTGTTATCCTAAAATATTTAATGTTTCAATACATTATTCTTCACATCGAATTAATAAAGGGTTGATAAGCGAAAAACCGAAGAGAAATCACAAAAAAACACTCTCTATCAAGTGAAATATACAAGATCTCTAGAAAAGATCCACAAAATAACAATTACGAACTTTTCTTTCCACACATAATAAATTCCTTTTTTGAATAACATCGGACTTTGTGATAACACTGTGTTATTAACAACCATCAAACGTTTGTCATTGAACACCATGAGATTAATGCGTACTTCTTAACCTATTAACGCCGAATGGGTAGAAAAATACCCAAAAAAAGAAGTTTTTTTTTAAAAAATTCTATCTTGACCCAACTAAATGAGTGCCCAAACGTATCTTTTAAAAACGAATAAAGAAGCCATAGAAAGGTTTAAAAAAAATTGTAAGGCAAACTCATTGCCATAATCCCATCCCAAGCCACGTAAACAGACCCTACTTGAATCACTGTGACAACGATAGTATGGATTCCAAATAGGCCTAACAAGTAAAATGTATAGCAGTCTTGTTATACAAGGATCAATGAATTCCTTAGCCCATCTTTTCACAAAACCAAGAACAGCCCGAGCCTTGCCAATCATCAAACTTATATGATCAATAAAAGGCAGTTTCATAATGCTCCAATAATGCTCCCAAATCAAGGAATGTAGTCACAGTTTCCAAAGTCACAGTTTCCAGAAATGTAGTCGCAATTTCTCGTTATTATTACTTTTACCTTTCCCGCTATAGTTCGGACTGCAGTGTGTAGGTGTCCCTACATAATGGGGACGAGTCCTCCGCGGTCAGGTGAGAGTGGTTAAGTGTAAGGTCGTGGACGTTCGAATAAAAAAAATTATTTAAGGGAAGCCTATTGAACGTTAAGATTATGCAATCCACTGCCCTAAGCTATTTTTTTTTTTTTGTTATCAGAGATGTTAACCACAATTCCAGCCCTGGAAACAATACCACACCGGATGTTGGTGATATAATTTTCAAAATAATTTCCGCGAGAAACTTTTAAGGGGCATAATCTTTAAAAGTCGCCGTGGTCTAGTGGGTAGTGTGTTGGCTTATTAGACAAAAGGCCCGGGTTCGAATCCCAGTTCAGACATTAAAACGAAAAATATTTCTTCGGCGACTTCCTCTCAGCAGATTTCTGGCAAGACTAGATTTCTAGCAAAGACTCTGAGAGTAAAAATTGCCATGAAAAGCTTCTCAAAAATCTGTCGTTCGGAGTCGACTTTAAAATGTAGGTCCCGCCACTCAGGTATAAAATTAACGCACACAACATAAGTGGTGTGAGAAGCTAGGTCGTAATCCTGACTGAAGGGTTGTAATGGCCAATTATGTATGTAATCTTTAAAAGTCTAGTAGGTAGTGTGTTGGATTATTAGAGATGATGACTCGATTCAAATCCCAGGTCGAAACAAACAAACGGCGACTTCCTCTCTGCAGATTTCTGTCACAAACTATTGAAAGTAAAGTTTAATTGCCATGAAAAGATTCTTAAAAATTAGTCGTTTGGAGTTAATTTTCAACAGTAGATCTCGTTCAGCTTTATACATGCTTATACACGTAATACCTACAACAAAAGTGGTGTGAGAAGCTAGAGTCGTAATCCTAACTCAAAGGATGTATCATTTATGTATGTATGTGTGTATATAAAAGAATAGTTTTATGAATCTACTTCAGAACAACACTGTTATTGAAAGTTATTACACTGCCGTTATATAGGTATGTATGTATGTATGTATTTCATTTACCAGTACATATGTATATGTTATACAAAGCCATATGCTTTGTTGTTGTTGTTGTTTTTGAACTACATACATATTTTTCCATAATATTGCATATTTTAGTAAAGACCAACAAAACAACAAAATTATAACAAAATACAAAGTGTGTGTGTAGTGGCAACAACGTAAATAACCATAAAACCACAGAGCAAAAACATCAATACCGGTCACCGTAGGAGATTTTCAATAATAATATTTACGCTCAAATAATAGTGTTCGTCTCTGTGTGTGTGTGTGTGCGTATGTGTATATAATTGTTATGTGTATGGGCGTATGTGTAATATTCAATTAAACATTGAAAAAATCGGTTCATAAATCCTTGCATAGTATATTGTAAAGCTTTTTTGTCTTTCTCTGCACTTGCAATTCTATCTTAAAATAATGAAAAATGAAATTGTGATTCTGATTGCTTTTAGGTGTGCATTGAATTCTTTGAATATTGAAAAAAAGGAAAAAAAATATTGAAATTAATTTCGTTTAGTTCGATATTTATGATGCTGTTGCAATGCTTTTTAAAAGGCTCTGAATTGCTTTATTAAAAACATAGTTTTACAGGGATATTTGTGAGTGTTTGCTAGAAAACATTAACCCATAACGTTAGGAGTTATATTTTACTTAAATTAGTTACCAAGTACAGTTAAACCCGGTTATAACGAACGTGGTACCCGTGGTACCAGAAAAAATAGTTCTTTATAGGAAAAGTTCGTATCGAACGGGGTGAAGTCATAGAAGAAAATATAAAATACAAAAAATTTTTCTTTCATTTATTAAAAACAAAAAGTTTTTTTTTATTAAAAACCAAAAATATGTGGTAACTAGATGACCCGTGCGAATATTTCGCACCGTTAGTTATCATTTTTGTATCATGAAATGAAAATAATTAACAGAAATTTTATTAAAAGTATAAAAATATTAGAAATCATAATATCATCATACATATTTACATACATACATATGCTTAAATGTTTTTATAATACTTCTTTGAATACAATGTTAGAGGTAATGACATGATCATCGTTAACTTTTTGCCCGTACGAATCCTTAATACAAACAAAAATATCTTTAAACGTACGCACTCGAGAAAAAGCCACGTATTACTGCCCATGTGAAAAGACCGGTTGTGGTAAATACAATCCTAACTTTTGAAGGGTTTGACCTTGTGCTTTGTTTATCGTCATAGCAAAAGCAACTTTTACAGGGAATTGTTTTCGTGTCATTCGGAAAGGCACAGTTGAATCGAAGGTGTAAGGTTGATTCGGGGTTTGAGTACAGTTTTATCGGTATGAATAATTTTTGCTGATATGATGTGCTCTTCAAAGTTTGTTACGATTAGCCTGGTACCATTTATTAATTCCTGTTTAGCATTAAGATTTCTGATTAACATTATAGTTGTATTTGTCTTTTCAAATGCACGTTATTTATATTCTTACGTTGCATGTTATTTTTATTCTTATTTTTCTTAAAACCTTTTTAACTGACACTATATATGCATATATTAAAAGACCCCGTATTACTACACTTCATAAAACAAACAATACCAAAATGACTTTTACAACTTTATATATTATTATGTGGAATAGCATTACAATTAAGCGATCCTGTTTATCGCACTTGATCTAACAACTACTGCAAAGTATTGCCAAAACAGCTTTTTACAACTTAATATGCATATTATATATAACTGACTTAGTAATAAACGACCAAAATGGATTTTAATACATACTATATTATGTAGAACTGCATTACTATTAAGCTACCCTATATTACCACACTTGAACAAAAACATATAATCACAATGACAACAGTCTTAATATACAGTTCGATATAAATATAATTTTTATCAATGAAAATATTAATTTTTCAATTTCTAATTATTTTTTGCCATTAGTGTTAGATATAAGCTTTAAAATGACATATCATTCATTAAATTTGATGCGGTGGTATGGGAGATATTTGCAACCGACAAAAAAAAGTGCTTTAGAAATAATATATATGATTCTTTTTATCTATCAGCTGATTAAAAATGCTGAGTTATAATTTAATGCTGCCATATTCAATAACAATAAAACCTATTGCCACACTTTAAAGTTATTTCTGAGGGTCTGTTATAAACAAAAGTAAAATGTATAAAATTTAATTACTGGGACCATATAAAGTAGTAGCCCTGGTCTAGTAGGTAGTGTGTTGGCGGGTTCGAGTCCCAGGCCAGACATCAAAACAAATATAATTTTTTCGGGGATTTCCTTTCAGCAGATTTCTGGCAAAAACTGTGAAAGTAAATATAATTTCATGAAAAGTTTCTCAAAAATCTGTCGTTCGGAGTCGACTTTAAACTGTGGGTCCCGCCACTTATGTATAAAATTAACACACACAATATAAGTAGTGTGAGAAATTAGGTCAATAATCCTGACTGAAGGGTTATGTATGTATATAAAGTAGTTCCTTTTAACCGAGAATTCGTTATAAACGAAGTTTTTTGTATGAAAATTGTTATTAAAACGTTGGGACTTGAGAATATGTACGTAATAACCAAGAATTCGTTATAACCGAGTTCGTTATAAGCGAGTTTGACTGTAATATGTACATATCTATGTACATAAGTAGTCGGAATACTTATTTGAATTATACATATTTCTAGAAATCATTGGATCAAGTTTCTAACATTTTTAATTTTATTAATTCAACTTTGTATTGAAATAAAATGTTTTTCTCTCTTTTTTCTTACAAGGCATACAAGGCATTTTGTTTAACAAAATAACTTTACAAAACTATGATTTATGATTTCTAGTGGTGGTCAATGATTTTTCTGTTAAAGAAAACAATAAAAAAAAAAAAAATAAATTTTAATTTTTGCGAAACTCCAAATATCTTTTCAAAATTGTTGTAATCTTTAAGAAATATAGTATATATGGACGTAAGTATATAGAAACAACAATATGAAATTGCAACAGCAACAATTCTTCTTGAACGTCGATGAGAAATGAAAGAAAAGTTTAAGAAAAGCAAAGAGAAGACATAAAATACGAGAGTATGAAAAAATAAAAACTTTTTAAAAAACTTTCCTATGCAATAATTTGTCGCAATGCGGATGTTTTTTTTTTTTCTTCTTTTTCTCTTTTTTAAGTATTTCACTTGGGGTGTGTAAGTCGAAATTTGAGTGTGTGTGTGTGAGTATTTTGCCTTTCTATTTTCAAGTAGTTTTCATATAGTTTTTCCTTTTCGCCTAAAAAAAAAAAAACAGAAATTTTGTATTCCATTTTCGTATGATTTATTTTATGAAAAATTATACAAAAAGTTGTTAATTTGTTGCAAAGCGAAATATACATAGACATACAACAACAACAACGAGTACGCCAGAACTTTTTCAGTTCTAAAATATTATTATTAAATTAGAAAATATTAAATTTCAAAACTTATAAGCCTCCAAACTATGTTAACTAATATTATACAGAAATTGTTTTTCATAATTTGTAATCAATTGCTTAAATTACCGCAAGTGAAATGGCTTATACAATTGCATATGAATTGACAAATTATAATCCGATGACCAGGCTATCAATTGTTAAGCACTCGTTCTTCCAACACACCATGTATTATGGATAAGTTAGGTTAGGTTAGCGTATAGCTTGCCGTTCACAGGCAAGTTCTCTCTTGGGTCAATATATGTAATGAAATTTTGTTACATACGAATATTAGCGCGTGTAACTACCAAACGAACACATACATACATACATAATTGACCATTACAACCTTTCAGTCGTTCTTGGTTTTTGACACACCGGCGTGATGCTGGTGCTGGTGTTCTATCATCTGTATCTATGGGTAATGTAAATATTGAGGAGGCGGATTCTCTTGATGTTCTGGGCATGAGAATTAGTTGTAATGCTCGTTGGAATGATCACATTTTTCGAGTGTCGAAGGAAGCATTCAAGTGCCTTGGTTTTTTAAAACGGTCACTCCATCCGACCTTCTTTCTATTTACAGTACCTTTATCCGACTTCAGATGGAATACGACTTTCATGAATGGACCGGTGCTTCAAAGTTTATTTTGAAGCTTCTCGACCGCGTACAGCAGAGGGTGAAGGTGCTTATTAATGACAGTAAGGTATCCAACTGTATTGATTCCTTGGAGCATCGTCACAATGTGGCGTGTGTTTCATTGTTCTATCGGTACCATAATGGGAGGCGTTTTCGAGAGATAAGGGACTTGGTTCCCGATAATCACATATTTTTACGTGGTACTCGTGCTTCTCGCAGAGCACATCCTTTTTGTGGTTGACTGTCCAGTGAACCGCACAATGCATTACAGGGAAAATTCATCTTTTCTCCACAGCTCACTTGTGGAAGTGATCTTCCTGCGAAGGTTTTTTCCGTCATTTACGATATTGGTAAGTTTAAATCAAATGTTCACAAACACTACTCCCTTGTTCTACCTTCCTATAACCTATTTTCCTAAACCTGCACAATGCACTGCATAAGTTTGGGGCCATTCCCTGAGTGCTGGTTTTATAAAAAAAAAACCTTTCAGTGAGGATTACGGCCTAGCTTCTCGCAACAATCAATTTGTGTGTGTTAATTTTATACATAAATGGCGGAACCTACAGTTTAAAGTCGTCTCCGAACGATAGATTTTTGAAAAATTTTCATCGAAATTTTATTTGCTCTCAGAGTTTTTGGCAGAAAATTGCTGAGAGGAAGTCATCGAAGATGTATTTTTTCATATTTTGTTTTGATGTCTGACCTAGGGTTTGAGCCTTGGCCTTACGTCTAATAAGCCAACACCCTACCTACTAGGCTACGGCGATTTCAAAACGAACACATAGGGATAGTTAAATAGTTAAAATTTTTCTACCAAAATAATGATTCATACATGACAACTCTTCAAATATTAAAATGTGATTAGGGAAATCATAATGTACCTACTATGGAGGAAGCGGCTGCTAAGATTATAATGACATTTCGAAAGATTGCAGGTGTAACAGAAGACAAACCTGTCGCAAACTATGCATTGTTGAACAAATCTCTTCTGTTAGAGAAATTTGTCGAGTTTAGGGAATTTTCACGGCTAAGTACGATGTATTTGACATTTGGAATTGCATCTCCAGGTGATCCGTGGACTCATCATAACTTTACAGATATGTTAAGCAAGCAAAATGGTCATCTACGTGGCACGGAGAAATAATGAACGATATGTGGGTTCAACAACACAGGGATTCATATATTTTTGTGAAAAAAATATAAAGAATAGAGTGAAATATCACTGAGAATTAATTGCTTAAATTAAGCAGTGAAATTTTATTATTTTTGTAATGAGAAACATCAATTTACCAGTAAATTTGACTCAAATTGTTGGCATGGAATACAATAAGTTTTCTAGGATTTACTTTTTATTCATTTTGACTCGTCTCTACTTAACACTTGCACAAAGCACAAAATAAGTATGATTCGCGTACGAACACTACTATACTCATAAGAAGATTGTGTGGATGCTTTGCTTGTTGTCTTTATCTTTCCTTTCTTCTTTGTTTGTATATGCAACAATAACAAAAGCTGTAAATTTTGATGAATGATTGGAACCATTCAAATGACTTATAAGTATTATAAGTATTTTTCTAAATTTAGGAATCAGAATGGGTAGGCGTATGAATCAAACATATTTCGAATGTTTTGAATTTGATGTCAACGTTATACTCATACTCATTGCCTACTTATACTTATAAATCAATACTGTAGCGAGTACGAATGAATCAGAGTAGTTGAATTTCAATTCTGTTGATGCACTCATACTCAAAATTGCATGAGTGTTTATCAGGAGCAGAAAAACGATTTATTGCTGATCTCTGACTGTGATTAAATAAACATTTCACTGAAGTTATAATTTTGAGTGAATTTTATTTAACATTATTCTTGAATGCAAATAATTTATAAGATTTTATTTACCGCTAGAAACTAATACAAATTATAATCCAATAAAAATGTAAATGCTTTTGCATAATTATTTTCACACAATACGTGTCTTTTAAGTTAATGAACAAATGAATTTGTTAATTTGACAAAGAAAACCTTCTCAAAATTAAAGAAAAAATCAAAAATACCAAGAATATTTAATGGCAAAAAATGAAATATTTTATAACAAAACTTATTTTGCAATTAAGGCTGATCAAGTTAACAGCTTTCTTTTAATAGATGTATGTATGTAAGATATAATAAACACACATGCTACCTAAGTATTTATATAATCGAGTAACTTAAATTATCAAAAACAGTTTATCTATTGTGTTTGTTTAATATTACTATGGAAGGCTTCACCTAATATACATACGTATACATCTGAGTAATGCTGCTATTTCAATCAGCAGTAAGAAAAGGCCTCAATTGTTGTCGTTAAAACACAGGCTACAGATACAACACACTCAATGACTTCCTTTTATCAAAAAAAAATATAACAAAATTGTAATTTATTTTATATTTGTAAGTATAATTTACTATAATAATACAGCAACAACAATACAACACAAGTTTATTTACACATACAATAACATGTACGTATGTATGTTTATATGAGTTACTATGTAACTGTAATTTGTAATAAACTAAGTCCTGTTTTTACAAGGATACACATCAGTAGATCAGCAACGAATCGTTTTTCCGCTACTCATAAGTACTCATGAAATTTGGAGTATGAATGAATCAACAGAATTGAAATTCAACCTACTCTGATTCATTCGTACTCACTACAACATTGATTTATAAGTATAAGTAGCAATGAGTAGTGAGTACAACGTTGACATCAAACTCACAATATTCGAAATATGTTTGATTCATACGCCTACTCATTCTGATTCATAAATTTAGAAAAATACTTATAAGTCATTCGAGTTGCTTAAATCATTTATCAAAATTTACAGCCTTTGTTGCTGCTGCATATACAAACAAAGAAGAAAGGAAAAACAAAGACAACAATCAAAAGATATACACAATCTTCTTGTGAGTATAATAGTGTTCGTACACGAATCATACTTATTTTGTACTTTGAGTATATATTAAGTAGAAACGAGTCGAAGTCAATAACATCATTCGCATTGTTAAGTATGAATACGACGAGTATTTCCATCTTTGAGTATGAGTAGTATGAGTATGATTTGAAAATAAGTATGAATGCGTATAAATATCTTAAGTTTTAAGTATGACTCGAATCTACTCATCGTTTTGAAAACTTATTGCTGATCTCTGGCGCTTAGAAAACCCATACATGGTCTTACAGAAGTCAATGCACGCATTAGGAGTGAGTGATTAGTAAGACTTGTGAGGGACATCATATGGCCCACAGTTCTTTGAAAATGAGGACCGCGCAACCTTCCAACAGTCAATGGAGGTGACACCTTGGTGGTAAGTACGTTAATAAACAAAATTGGTGCATTTGGAATTCAGGGAACCTTCACATCGCCTTAACAGCAGAATGTTTAAAACATTCGTTTTTATAGACTTTTTCACGAATATTTAAATATTTTAAATGCTAAAATCCAGAATTCAGATTCAGTTTTATACTAAAAGTGGTTATAAAAAAGGATTTCTTCCGCTATGTGTATAAATTGCAACCTTCCATAAGGATCATTGTTTAAAATTTATGAAGAAAAATGAAAACAAGTAAATAGAGGCTTAGGTGTACTTTATATCTTTCAAATTCTCATATGTGCATATGTAACAATATGATATGACTGGAACAGTTAGTCAGCACTAGGCGGAGATACAAATATTTTCAGAGTTCATATGGTTATGACCTCGTCACCATCATCATAATTGTAAAGATGATTGTTGTGATGACGATCATCATCATCATCATCATTATCATCATCACCATTATCATCATCATCAGCATTGTCGTCGTTATTATTGTTATTATTATTTTTAGGCTTGACATGACCTCATTAGCTATAAGAGTACGTGACTGGTTGTTTGTCTTTGTATAACCGTCAATGAAGCAGACACGTTACATAAAACATGCTCACAGTTACAAGTGTAATAATGTTGCTTGTGTTCCTTGTGTTCCTTGTGTCTCATATGGTGGTAGTCTATATATCATAATATATGAACATTCATTCATATTTACACATTTCATTAAAGTTATTTCCCTTATACTCATTCTGGTATACTCATACAGTTTTTTTTTATTATTATCTTTAGGTTTTTGTAGTTTTTTTTTTTGTTTTTATCTAACAAACTACATATATAAGGAGTGTGCACAAAAAAAAAATGGGCCGACTTCATAATTGAAAAAAATTAATCCCGTTACATTGTTTTTGTTAATCATCTATTTCAAAATCCATGTGCTAAATGTCATTGCAATAGCAAAAATAGTTTTTTAAAAATAGGCACCCAACAAGAATTTCGTCAAAAAATAATTGAAATTTTTAATGAAAAACGATTGCTAGGTTCGCAGGTGTTAAGCAAAAAACAGTTTCTAAGGTAAGAATAAAACAATATAAGGAGTCTTTGAGCATTGAGAGAAATCGTGGAAGTCAAAGGAAAAAGGATTTGCCGACCAAAACTAAGCAAGTAAAATAATACGTATTTTTCTAAAACACCCTAACTTATCTGGAAGACAAGTGGCTCAAAAAGTTGGATGCTCTGAGACTTTGGTCAGAAAAAAATTTTATACGCAAAAGAGTTCAAATATTATTTACTTTAATTGAAATATATAACGAAAAAAATCCGCCACTTAGTTTTATTTCTATAACGAAAAGTGTAAGTCCTGTTGTTTTTTTTTTTGTGCGCACTCCTTACATTTTAAACAATACGATAGAATTATTGAAGAGTTACGGAATTAAGTTGCTCTGAAGGATAGTAATAATTGAAGAGAGGTAAAGTATTGTAAATGATAGCAAATGTTCGCTTAATTTATTGGTACATTAACTTTATTGTCATTAAGAAATTTAAAATCTTCAATAGATTTCATGTCGTATACGCATATTGTCTTCTTTCAAGAACAAGTGTTTCTAAGCACGTTGAAGTATCTGTTTAAAAATTAACAAAAATTGTCTTCCCGTGTTGCCTAAATTGTTTCTTTTGTTATTACTCTGAACGAATTAGCTTAAACGAACAGTAGGGAATGGTTTTTCCTTTTATTTTATCATTCGTTTTATATTTTCAATTTGGTCTGGTACATGTTGTTGCTTCTAGACCCACTTACGGAAATTGGTTACGTAATGTTCAGTGTTACTTAACGTTTGGTTGTTTTTGATGTGACTTATAGGTAGAGCAGCATATACTGCGGTATAGTGTGCTATTGGCAGTTTGGAAGAAACGGAATAAGTGCAACACTTTTTACGTTACCGTCCTGCACTTCAGGACAAACAACATCGGTTTTAGGTTAATACAACCTTTGAAGTGGCATGGTGGCGAACATGCTACTACGGGAATAGCTCGAATTAACAACTATCGGATCACGACATGGGGTTAGGGTTAGAGGACGTGTACTTGTCGGTTAAGACAAGTACAGTACCCGGAGGTCGAAATTGACTATTTGATACCACATGTGGGCACCGAGCGAACTAGCCACTGAACGGCAAGCTATGTATCTGATAACTTAACCGAGCCTACTGGTAACAACAAAGTGACAAAGCGAATTCATTTTGAAGGAAAAGTTCACCAGATATACATACATAAACGCTTATGGTATGTAATTCTATCTAATTTCTTTATTTTCAACATGCAACAAATTTCGGCCTGTAGTTCCAAACTGACGAAAATAAGTCAGCAATAAACTCAATTAAAACTTTTGTTTAACTTAGGTAAAACTTGGACTAATTTTGAGAGCAACTCGTATAAAAATTTCAGAACTCCTTCATACATAATGCTTCATCATCCAACAGCATGAAAAAGCTGAGATCGAAATATCCGGAATCCTACTTGAATGTCAGTTTTGTAACCAAACAATAATAAGAGGTGAAGTCAGGGTGACGTTTTGTATTTCCCAAATGTGAAATACCAGGCATGTGAGGATAGACATTATAATATCTACTCCATGGGGTTTTAAATTTTTAAGGAACATGCTTCTAGATACTCTTCATACTAAATTAGGTACATTAATGCTTATCGAAATACGCTGTCACTATCTGTAATTCGGAAATTTCAAGTTTTCTGTTGGGTTATAGGACCATTTGCATTGTACCTTTACTCTCATGTTTTTAGAAAGAAAGAAGAGTAAAGTGTACCAGAGATCAGCAACGAGTATTCAAAACGATGAGTAGATTCAAGTTATACTTATAGTATCTGATACTTATACGCATTCATACTAATTTTAATATGATAGTTATACTACTCATAATTAAAGTTGGAAGTACTCGCCGTATTCATACTTAACAATACGCATGATGTTACTGACTGTGACTCGTCTGTACTTAACATTTACGCGAAGCACAAAATACGTATGATTCGCATACGAATACTACAATACTCATAAGAAGATTGTGTGTATGCCTAGCTTGTTGTCTTTGTCTTTCCTTTCTTCTTTGTTTGTGTATGCAACAACAACAAAATGCTGTAAGTTTTGATGAATGATTCGAGCCACTCGAATGAGTTATAAGTATTATAAATATTTTTCTAAATTTATGAATCAGAATGAGTAGGCGTATTAATCAAATATATTTCGAATGTTGTGAGTTTGATGTCAACGTTGTACTCATACTCCTTGCTACTTATACTTCTAAATCAATGTTGTAGCGAGTACGAATGAATTAGAGTAGTTAAATTTCAATTCTGTTGATTCATTAATACTCAACATTGCATGAGCGCTTATAAGTAGCGGAAAAACGATTCATTGCTGATCTCTGATGTGTACTAGATAAATATCTCCAGCAGTATGCTATGGTCGTGTAGAAGAAGGAAAGCAATGTTCTATCAAGATTGTATGGAATTTAAGAAAATTAAAAGATTTTATTACGTCTTTTGGAAAATACTCATTATACAGAGTAGTTAGTACATTAGGCACTAGAAGAACCCTTTTTTGGAAGCAGGCCAACAGTTGTTAATATGATTACCAAGTTATATCAA
Source organism: Sarcophaga peregrina (assembly GCA_014635995.1). NCBI lineage: Eukaryota > Metazoa > Arthropoda > Insecta > Diptera > Sarcophagidae > Sarcophaga > Sarcophaga peregrina. The sequence continues at coordinate 44,047,354 of CM025789.1, forward strand.
TCGAATTACTAATGAAATGCTGGCTCATTGTTTGCCAGACGAGTTTTTCGTATACTCGGATGTAGAAATGCCATTGTTCCAAAGAACAATAAATATACCGTGATAAAAGCACTGCAATGAAGATGCCACCTTACTTAATAGGTGCTTTTAAAAGGATTGCAACGTCAGACACTGGGGTAATTTTAGTGGGCAGAAGCCCTACCGCAACTGAAGTATTCAACTGATTTATATCTCATTAAAAAAAACCAAGGAGAGGAATTAAACAAAAAATATAAAATAAACTCTCTTACAGTGGTGTACTTTTCTTTTTGCACTTTCCACAATAATATCTCAGCTAACTTATTTACCATATTCGCTATCCAGCGAATCTTGCCTTTTTTTTCTTGTTCCCAAAACATAAGAGACTTACAAGTGGTTGCATATTTCGAGCGTTTGAAAACAAAAAAACAAAATAAAAATGAAAATAGCATCGTTGAAAAAGTTCATGGCTGCTTGGCAGGAGTGTTTTTAAAGTGGAAAATTCAAATTGAATGACTTTGAAGAAGGAATAAACTATGTAAACAAGATGTTTATGAATAAATTCAATATTTTTGGGGAAAAAAACAAAAAGTTTAACATTAATTTTGTAAACAAGGCTGGTACACATCAAGGTCGTTCTTTTCGCCGACTTCCGTAGATCACTACATTCAGCACATATCGCCAGGTCAGTTGATGAAAAAAAATTCGTCTATTCGACAAGGAGTAACCTTACTGTACAAAAATTACCATCCAGGATTAAAAAAATGGGTGCCTCGGGTACACTTAATCACTACAAGCTTTCGTAATCAATCAACATTGTTTATAAGAAAGAGTGAAATTAGGACATAAAGGAATTATTTTATAAAGTGTAAATTAGCTTCGTCGATTCGACGAACAGTAGCCAATTAGAGTGAAAATGTTCGTCGATTCAACGAAGAGTAGACATAATGTACAAAATAGAAGAGTAACCGTCTAGGGTTAATAGCGTTCATGCCTCTGTGCCATAAAGAAGGACGGGGAGGATTAGTGTCTTATAGAGTATTAGTTTTATCATACGGGAGACGCCTTGCCCACTGAGGCCATAATATCAGATGTTGGAAACATAATCGGAAGAGTGATCCTGAGCTTGATCTTCGGAATGACATCCTTTTTGGTGTTAAAGACGGAGCCAAGATAAATAAATTCCTTGAATATATCTCATAATCTGAGATCTAGTACGCTGCTTGTCCCTACTTGTCGATAACAATATCTATACTTCGTTTACTCCCAGACCCATCTCAGTTGACATATCCAAACCAGAGCTCAGCAATGAATCGTTTTTCCGCTATTCATAAGCACTCATGTAATTTTGAGTCTGAGTGAATCAACAGAATAGAAATTCAACTACTCTGATTCATTTGTACTCGCTACAACATTGATTTATAAGTATAAGTAGCAATGAGTATAAGTACAACGTTGACATCAAACTCACAACATACGAAATATGTTTGATTCATACACCTACTCATTCTGATTCATAAATTTAGAAAAATACTTATAAGTCATTCGAGTGTCTCGAATCATTCATCAAAATGTACAACCTTTGTTGTTGTTGCATATACAAACAAAGAAAAATGGAAAGACAACAAGCAAAGCATACATACAATCTTTTTGTGAGTACGTGAATCATACTTATTTTGTGCTTCGTGTAAATGTTAAGTAGAGACGAGTCGAAGTCAATAACATCATGCGTATTGTTAACTATGAATATGACGAGTACTTCCAACTTTGAGTATGTGTAGTATGAGTATGATAATAAAATAAGTACGAATGCGTATAAGTATCTTAAATTATAAGTATGATACGAATCTACTCATCGTTTTGAATACTTATTGCTGATCTCTGATGCAAACAAGTCGGCATACGGAAATAACTGAAAGCTTTTTTGAAAGATTGAAGAGGTCGCATGATAAGTGATTGTCTTGTCTGAAACTAATTTATTTGTTCTTAAATGGAAAGAAATTTTTGGTATTTTTACAACGTTAGAAATTGTGGGCTAAGCAATCCAAACACTGTCGGCGAATTGAAAAAATTCTTTCTACTTATTAAAGTAAATAAGAAAAGTATCCTCATTTCAAAGTATTCCAGCAAATAACCATTAAAGTCTACAATCACAAACTTAATATTACAATTCTGAAAACACCGCTGAGAATACTGAGGACGCAAATTAAATTCAAGTCGCTAGACAATTATTTACAGCTCGGTTTTTCCATTACGTTGCATATGAATATGCCATAATTAAAATCCTTTTTATTGTCATTAAAACGTAAACGTAAACGCATATGCATATGCATATGCATATGCAATGCAATTACAATTACAGCATTTATTAAAACCATATTCCCCACATAGATTTTTAATATTTATTGCAAACATATGGTTACACGCACTCTCCAAAACATTTATTCACACTCACACACACACACATACACACAAGGCAAAGAGAGGCCTACTGATAGTTATTGGCAATATGAAATAGTAAATTTTTTTTCTACCTCAACACATACGTACACACTCTCATGTAATGTATGTATTTATACACTTATGTATAGTATATTAAGGTTTATGTGTCTATGTTTGTATGTATGCATATGTGATAATGTAAATGTTAACATTTATATCACATTTTACAAGTAGCAATTGTGTGTGTATTTGAAGTGCACTCGTATTACTATTTGTGTCTATTCACCTGTTTACTTTTACATTACATTGCATCTAAGTTTTCCATAAAAGGAGAGGAAAAAAAAACCAAATAATATCTCTAATGTTTATGTCATCTAGCAAATTATTACAATATCATTATTTGCAACATTAGCAACAAAACTGTAGCATATCTATCCATACATACATATGTACATACTTATACAGTACTTGTCAAATATGAACAGTATAACATTATAATTGTTGATCGCACGCAAAGGGTGTTACAATTTGAAATGCAAAATCAGAATCAGAATTACAACCTACGTTCTCACACTGTTTATTTAGTGTTGGCCACCTTTGGCACGAATTATGGCCTTCAATCTGCCGACAAAGACAACACAGGGTGCATGAAAGTGGTTCTACGGTATTTTGACCCATTCCCGGCGAAGCGCCGTCTTGAGATGATCGACACTTTGATATTTTTTAGTCAGAACCTTACTCTCCAAAATGACTCATGCACAAAAGTCCAATGGATTGAGATCCGTAGATTTTGGTGGAAATTGTGCGGTAGAAATGAAGCGAGGAACCTCCTTTTTAAGCCATTCTTGGTTGATGCGTGCTGAGTGCGGTGGTGCTGAGTCCTGTTGGAGTGTCCATGGTCTGCGGCCGAAATGTTTGTCTGCCCAAGGCATCAATACTGTCTTTAAGGCATTTTCTCGATAATATTCGGCATTTATTTTGACCCCACGGTCGATGAATACGAGCGAGAAGCGACCATCGGCCGTTACGACAGCCCACACCATTACCATTGGCGGCGCTTGAGTTCAGGTGGCCAATCGCAGGTGTAAATTTTCAGCTGACCTCTTTGGCAAGTAAACCCAATCATTTTGTTTGTTCACAAACTGCTCAATTTGGAATGGCTTCTCATCGGAGAAAACCAAATTCGGTAACTGGCCACTTTCGTGCAAGCAAAGTAACTCCATGGCTCTTTTCAGTCTAACCTTTTTTTGTCCATTGGTGAGCTCTTGCACTTTATGAAACTACAATTGCTTTAGTCCGAGGTCATTTTTCAATATGTGTTGCATCCGTTCTCGCGATATGTTACCACTGCGGCGTGGATTTCGATCAAATCTGGCCTTCACTTTACGGATCATTTCTAGAGTTGTTACCGTTTTTTTTTTCGTCCAATTTTTGGACGCGATGCAACACTGCCAATATCATGGTAACAAGCAACGGTACGAGAAACAAAAGATTTATTCACATTTAAATGCTGGAGGACTCTAACGATAGCCACCTGTGGTATTCCAGCCAAATATAAAGCAATCACACTATCACGCTTGAATTCCATCACGAATAACTATTTTTCTGAATGCAATAGATTAAAATGCTTTTGTAAGCTTGTAAATAATAAAATGAACTGTCACTGGAATAAATCTGTCAGCTAACAGATGACCAGTTTACAAATGATAACAACCTGAAGTTGGTTGCAATACATATCAGCCACCCTGTACACCCATTACCTTGTCTATATATCGGTTTAAATTTGAAATTGTTTGGTTATTCCGAATCTGGCAATACTTATGTTATTCCATTCTGGCACAAAATTCAGAATATTATATCCACTGAACGTTATGAACCGATTAACGCCTAAGGCAATATTGGAATTTATTCGAATAGATTGGCCAACAGTAAACTCCATTTTGATATCGATTTTACAACAAAAAAAATTATCTTTTCAAATGAAGCCCATTTTCATCTTCGTGGGCACGTTTTTAAGCAAAAATTGCCGCATTTGGGACTCACGGAAATCACACGTGGCTTCACAGAAACCAATGTAAAAAAAAAAAAAATCGGGCTCACAGACCAACGCGCGGGTATAGGACGGTTAGCAATAATTTGTAGGCTTCTTATAAAGTATGAAACTGGGAGTGGATGTAAAAAATTTCAAATAAATTTCCCATGAATGTGGGTGACTTTAGTGCATTTTGTGCACAAGGACTGTAACAAACAATGTATACACCCACCGTTGTAATAGGTTTGAAAAATTTGATGATTCTCGGCAATTGTAAAATTTTTAAAATAATTAAAAAACTTGAGTAGTTGATCCACTACCTGCTGACACCTAGTTTTTTTATTGCCACATTTTTCCAGCATCAGAAGAGATATTTTTGTCCTTATATTTGCTTCAATTGTTTTAAAGAAAACGAAATAAATGTTAGGCAGAAAAGAATTAGGAAAACAGATTTGACGATACTTGCCTACAACGAACGATATTATTCGCTGCTATTGAAACACCCTTTACAATTGAAATCTGTAGAACAAAAACATATTTATTCTGTTCGTTAACGTGATGGCAGAGCAGAGCGTATATGAATGAATCTAAATAAATATATTTATATTATTGCAGTTACTGGAGAAGAATTATTAAAAATGTATAATGTCAAATGTTATGTCATGCGTGCATAAGGATTGCAATATACAGTACTTGACAAAAAAAAAAAATTGAAACTTTTTCAAATTGCACTAAAATTTAAAAATATTCTTAAGAAATTCGCAAAATATTTATGCTGTTTATTAATAAAAAACGATTTCAATGCTAAATTTCAGCAAAAAAAAAAAAACAATCTGCGATCAATATGAACTTAAGAAATCAGTCACAATGTCAAAATGTCAGTCAAAAATGATTAAAAAAAATTTTTAGCCAAGAACTGTAAACACTCATAATTTTGGAGAAGGCTTCAATACTTCAATAATACAGCTTTTTTATATTTTCCTGCATACTAATCAGAGATCAGCAACGAGTATTCAAAACGATGAGTAGATTCAAATCATACTTATAATTTCTGATACTTATACTCATTCATACTTATTTTAATATGATACTCATACTACTTATACTCAAAGTTGGAACTACTTGTCGTATTCATATTTAACAATACGCATGATGTTATTGACTTCGACTCGTATCTACTTAATATTTACACGAAGCACAAAATAAGTATGATTCGTGTACGAACACTTCCATACTCACAAGAAGATTGTGTGTATGCTTTGCTTGTTGCCTTTGTCTTTCCTTTCTTCTTTGTTTGTATATGCAATAACAACAAAGGCTGCAAATTTTGATGAATGATTCGAGCCACTCGAATTACTTATAAGTATTTTTCTAAATTTATGAATCAGAATGAATAGGCGTATGAATCAAACGAATTTCGAATGTTGTGAGTTTGATGTCAACGTTGTACTCAATGAGTATAAGTATAATATAATACTTATACTATAAATCAATGTTGTACGAGTACGAATGAATCAGAGTAGTTGAATTTCAATTCTGTTGATTCACTCATACTCAAAATTGTATGAATGCTTATGAGTAGTGGAATAATGATTAATTACTGATACTAATGAACTGGAATTTCCAATTTCTTTCTTTCCAATTTTCCATTTTGTCTGATCAGAACACATAAAATATTTTTTGAAAAAGTTCCAATCTTTTGTCATGCACTGTATGTATATTTATTATTTCCTACGGGTTAGTTATAGTAAATATGTAGGGTGTGCAAATGTAATATAACTAAACAAAAGAAAAATATTCAACTTGAGAATATCTTCTGTAAATTATAATTCCTGTATTAATTGTCATTGATTACAAAGTTGTGTCAGTTCAAACGAGATATAAAAAGTTCGAGTGGATATTCGTTCCTATCATCAAACTGATGATGTCAATGAAAGAATTGACAATCCAATGCATTCAGTATCTTGTATAGTTGTAGTATATATCCCTTAGGAGTCAGAGGGTGTTGTTTAGGAATGTATTGTCTAAGACGGTATATGTTACTTCTGGCGTTCTTCAGGGTACCCATTTGGGTCCATTACTGTTTTTATTGTTCCTGAATGATCTTCCTTGTGCTATTTCTAAATTGCAATATTCTGATGTAATATGCTGACGACGTTAAATTATTTTATACTTTTGATGATGATTTATTTATTTATTTGGCCCGGAATTAATTTAATGGATCTTAACTTGAGAAAATGTAAATGCATGGTTTTCTCTCGCAGAAGCGTTATTTCATCCACTTATGTGTTTGATTCTTGCCCTTTGGAAACTATGACTACATTTCATGATTTGGGGGTATTATTGGCTATGAATCTGTCTTTTATTGATCATATTAGTATGATGATTGGCAAGGCTCGGGCTGTTCGTGGTTTTGTGAAAAGATTGGCTAGGGAATTAATTCATCCTGATATAACAAGACTGCCATACATTTTACTTGATAGGCTTATTTGGAATCCATACTACCGTTGTCATTGTGATTCAATAGAGTCTGTGCAGAAGCAGTTTATTTATTCTTAGGATGGGATTATGCCAATGGGTTGCCGTCATATAAGGGTAGATTAGACTTGTTTTGTTTTTAATCAGATCAAAGGTGATATCGATTCCGAGTTTTTGCTTTGTTTCGTGAATTTCAGTATTCTAGCAAGATTTTCATGGCACTATCGTCCTCTTCTTTAAGGTTTTTATCGAATGTACTATGGATATAATTTGCCTTTTCGTAGATTATGTAATGATTTTAGCTTATATGCTGGCATTAATTTATTAATTATTATATAAAAATGTATTCTGGTTCTTGTCTTAGGTAGTTCCGGTTTATTGTAAATTTATTCAGCTTGTGATTAAGTTCTGTAGCTGATTTATGTTCTCGTTGCCATTACTTTTCCCTTAGCCGCTACAGTCCGGACTGTAATGGAGACGAGACCTCCGCGGTCGGTTGAGCTTGGGTTAGTGTGAGGCCGGCAACGTTCGAATTAGTAATAATTTTTAAGAAAGTTTTACAGGCCAGACATCAAAATAAAAAAAAAATGCAGAAAGTATTTTTTCGGCGATTTCTTCTCAACAGATTTCTGGCAAAAACTCTGAGGGTGAATGAAATTTCCATGAAAAGTTTCTCAAAAATCTATCGTTCGGAGTCGACTTTAAACTGTAGGTCTCGCCACTTATGTATAAAATTAACACACACAACATAAGTAGTATGAGAAACTAGTTCAATAATCCTGACTGAAGGGTTGGAATGACCAGTTATGTATGTACATATATAATACAGAGTAACATTTACGCATTTTATGTGAGAAACATTTCATTTTGGCAGGATATTATGATAAGTCGGCATTTGTTAGTTTAATCGATATATGACACGTTATCACTGAAACATTATTGCGCACGAATAATTCAAGTGCAGGCTTTCATTTAAGCAGCCCTTTAGTCATATTTACAGCCTAGTCTCTCATGCCCTCATGTTACTAACTTACTGACTTAATTTGCTATTAACAATTCGATTGCCTTCACACTTTCTTCTGGTTTGCCTTTACCAGTTGGTCACGCCAATCGATGATAGGACTTCCTCAATTTGGCTCTTCCAATGCAAACTTCAGGGGATCCCCGCATCAAATTCCTGTCTCCCTGTCCATTTGAACGGCTATGACCGAGCCAGCGTGGCAGCTGAACGTTAATACGCTCAAAACGACCATGTCTTTGAGGAGCTCATATAGATCACTATTGTATGGAAAGTGGAAATCATCGCCAACTTGCTATGAATCTAAAATGGACTCGAATACTCTCAACTCAGCTGCATCAGTACGCTTAATAGTCCAAGCTTCTGCACCATAAATAAGCTTATAGATTATTATAGTTTTATCGTAGGAGGGAGTCATCTGCTACTCAATTGGCTAGCAGCACTTGTTTTTGCAGAATCATCCTATGCTTGATCGCCAGACTGAAATCACTTTTGGGGATAATAGCGGAGCCAAGATAAAAAAATTCATTGACTATATCGGAAGTATAGTTATCGGTCGTATGTCCCTATTTATCGACAATAGATACATTGTTTTGCCCTCATTAACTGCCAGACCCATCTTAGTAGACTTCCGTTCAATAGCATTAAAGGAAGTTCTAACATCACTCATGTTGCATGTGTTAAATGCAACAGTTTAAAAACGCATTTTATTTTACTCTCATTAATTTTATTCGTTGCTGGAAATTACTTTCTCTGGAAACCCTTGTTCAGGTAATAGCAAAGTAATCGAAAAAAATATAATAAAACGTATTGATATTTCATTGACTTCTAACAATACATGTCTAGTCATTTACATTTGAGTATACTGAGGTAGTGAATACAGACTAACATACTATCTAGTATTGATATTTTATAACAAATTTTCGTTCAAGTGCACACATGAGAGCATAAATTATAAATGATTTTTCCCCCCCATTTTCTTCTTACATACGAACATATTTGCAAAATACAATATTTTTAATGAACGATAAACTTTGAACTTTTATACGTTGCATATGCCAGAGGTTATTAAACTTCAAACGAACGTACGTGTATGTACGTGTAAGATATTACCGAATTAAATGTCAGATTTTGAATTTTATTTTTATTTCCTAAATGTTTTTTTATTTTTTGTTATTCTTTTAATATTTTAAAAAGAAATATTGCCAGAGTAAAATTATGACCAAACTAAGTGTCAAAAACTGACGTTAAAGCATTTAAAAATGAAAGCTATGTATTTATGATATATTACAAGCAAGGATATGGAGCAAAAATTTAAAACAATTTTAAAAAAATTTAAAAAAATTATATTTTCTATGGAAATTTTAAATTTAAACAATACATTTATTTAAAGATTATTAGTAAATTAATAAAAATCAATAAAATTTTATTCATTAACACAAATGTATGTCTTTGCATGTACTTGACAACTTTGGGCGCTTTAATAAGTAAAAAAAAAATGAAAAAGGTGTTGGCAAGCGTTAAAAGTTTGCTTAACACTTTTGTTACTTCTTAAGTTTTAATTAGTAATTCCATTTCTATTTCCTTTCAGATATAACTTTTTGCCATCACCCGTGCTACCCGTGGCCTAACTTCAACGCCTTTACTACCCGCCTTAGCCACCTTACCCGCCTCTTCAATAATTATTTTCCTTTGGCTGTTAATAAGTTTTTCCATTTTCTTCTTTGGCCATATCAGACATTCGTAGCTAGATATTGTTAGAGTTTGAAGAACAAAAAAAAAAAACGTTAAAATAACCATAAATGTCAGCCTCATATAAAAGATATGCAAGACGAAAGAGAGTGAGAGAGTCAGAGAAAAAAAAAGGAAAACTTTCCAAATAAAGTTATTTCTCTTCTTGAAAACCAAATAAACAAACAAACATTGCAACAAAGGATTTTCTCTGCATGTCTAGCAATAATTTTTGGCTTTGTGAAACGTGTGACTACGCTTATAGCACAGTTATCATCAAATATGAACGATAATAACAACAAAATATATCGAACATAACTTAACGAATCGATAAAGACTCACTGCATAAATTTACTTCATGCTTCATGAACCTGAATTGGCCCGATTAACAGATTTCGGCCTGACTCAACAAATCCTTTCACGCCCATCTGCCTCTTCTTGTACGCCTTTGGCAGATGGTTACACCAACCGGTGGCAGAGAAGGTCCATTTTGCCGATTCAGCAGATCCACGCAAACCCTGGATGTTCATTTGCTGCAGATTGTCCTCTCATTGTTGTATCGTCAACTCGCGCTGTACCGAAGATCCTAAATAGGACTTTTCTTTCGAATACTCTTTAAACTGCTGCATCAGTTCTTAATAAAGGGTCCGCCAAATAACTTTGTTTGCTTAAAAAAAATAGTGAATATTTTCTCAAATTTCTTTTTTTTTATTGGAAAGTATAATCCTTCCGGTTAATAATGACAAATAATTTCATTCAAATGGCTGCTTTGGCTGGCCTACACGATCGGTCCGATTTATAAGCACATTATCGATTGTGTGCAGCTATATTTCATCAATGACTTCACAAATATTGTCCTTTAAAGCGCCAATTGTTACTGGCTTGTCGGCCTAACACTTATCTTTGACGGCACCCCACAAATAATCGTCCAACATCAGCTCTGCGGTTGATAATGCGATCTTCAAAAACAAGGCTCAATACATCAAATGTAGCTTGTAGTTGTGTGACATGTAGCGCCGTCCTGTTGAAACCAAATATCGCCAATATTCTCCTCTTCAATTTTTGTGAACATAAATTCGTTCAACATGGCCCGATAACGATCACCATTGACTGTAACGGCCATTCCTTGCGCTCATTTTCGGAGAAGAATAGCCCAATTATCCCTCTGGACCGGGTGCGTCGGCTTTTCAATGTAGGCATGCGTGTTTTCTGTGCCTCAAATGCAGCAATTTTGCTTGTTAATATACCCACCAAGATCAAAATGAGTTTCTTATGAAAAATCAATTTTTTTTATTTGCCAAAAACGGCATCTTCTGTAAGTCGATCGCAAACCCATTTAGCGAAGCGAAAACGCGAATACACAACCATATTCGTTCAGCGGAAAGATAACACTAATTATCTTTCAAATCAGATTTCCTTCCTATTTGGGCATACCAATCGATGACAGGATCAGCCTCTTCGACGACTTCAGGAAATTCCCGTATCAAAATCCTGTCTCGCCAGAGCGTCCTCCTTTATTCAAACAACATGGCTGAGCTAGCGTGGCAGCTGAACGTCAATAGGCTGCAAACGTCTATGTCATTGAGAAGCTCATTATTGGATGGAAAGCCGAAATCATCTCCAACTCGCAAATAATCCAAGATCTAATGGAGGACTTTGCGCTCGAATACTCTCAACTCTGTTGCATCAGTAAGCTTAATAATGTCCATAAAGAAGCGTATAGAGCTTATAGAACGTTAATAGGCTGCAAAAAGTCCATGTCGTTGAGGAGCTCATTATTGGATGGAAAGCGGAAATCATCCCCAACTCGCAAATAATCCAAGATCTTATGGAGGACTTTGCACTCGAATACTCTCAACTCTGTTGCATCAGTAAGCTTAATAATGTCCATAAAGAAGCGTATAGAGGTTTTTTTGTCGTACGAGGAAGGCATCTGCTACTCAATTGCCTAGCAGCACTAGTTTTTACAGTCATCCTACGCTTGACCGCCAAAAAAAAAAAAACGTTAGATGGCGGACCCGATTATAAACCTCCGTTGACTTATGACAAAAGCAGGGCACTGAAACATGAGGTGAAAGAAAACCTCTTCCTCCTCTTCAAACCCACAGATCCTGTAGAAGACATTAGTAGAATACCTACCAAAAGGACAATGGCCCGTAAAAATTGCAGTTGTTCGATGGATGACCATGCAATTTAAGAACATAAATGAGTCAGTCTTCCCGCTGTCCTTACATGTCCTTGCTCACGCCATGTAACATATGGGATATTATCAGCTCATCAACAATACAATTTCCAAAACTATGCTTCTATCCCGGAACTCATATAACAGTTACCTTTGCCCTGTAACATGTCGGAGATTGTTATCTCCATGTGTAGCTTATCAGCAATGTAAATTCCTTCCATTTTTAATTTTTTTTATTATTAAAACACTTCTAAAAATATGAACACAACTGTAGTGGCCTACCGAGTATTATTATTGATGTTGGTTTTCTGCCGGATATTTTAAGTATTTCGGCATTTCAACTTTTCTATACAAAGTTGACATATTGCTTGAGGATTATTAATTGGTACAAGTTAATTTGCACAATAAAGCCACACAAATAACAACAACAACAACAACAATAACAACTATAACTACAACAATAATAAAAACAAGAACACCAATAATAAGAAATATAACGAGAACAACCATGGCAACTTAAGAAGATGAAACGAAAAATTATATCCACAGTAACCATAAGCTTAAGAAAGAAACTACAAAGACAACAACGATACGATAGCAACAACAACAACAACTGTTACATATTTATAAAGAGAAGAAAGAGAAAAAAACAATAAAAAAAAGAAAAGTTTATTAAGCATAAGGATAAAGTTTTCATATGTTTCGGAAATTGCCATGCTTTTATTGGTTGCACGGACATACTTACTTGTTCACCAACAACAACCACACATGCAAACAAATAAAGGCAAATTTTAGTTTATGGAGAGGAGATGGAGATAAAAATGAAAAAAAAAAAACAAAAACAAAAACACAAAGAAAGTAGCCAACTTAAGAATTTAATACCTAAATTTGTTTTCTCATTCTATGCTCACTCTATCTCTCTCGATTTCTCTCTGTGTGTGTTATTCATTATACTGATCGTGTTTTTTTTTATTAATGCTCTGTATGCTGTTGCTTTGCCCCTTTTGAGTTGATACGTTACTTTTAGTAGCTTTTCTTGTTGTTGATAAAATTTTGAGGTTAGGAATGTTTGCATTGGTGGCTGGCTGACATAAAATAGTTTTTTTTTATACTGTTTGGCATGGCTGTATGTATGGAAGTGTGTGTGTGTGTTTGTGTGTGGAGTATGTCATTGTGTTTTTCAAAGGATTATGTTAACACTTTTAAATGTTAATTCCTAGCATTTTCTCCCTCTAAGACTTGTTTGCTGAACAAAACAACAACAACAACAACAATAAATAAAGATGTAATAAAGCTAAACAGCATCATCCCAAATAACAATTTAATTCCAGTTTTTCTTCGTCATTTCGAAATATTGTTTTAATTTCAACTTTAAAATCCTTTCCTGCTTTCATTTTATAGGTTTTTGTTTAAGTTCTTTGCTTCAGTCTCTGTTTCCATAAAAACTCGACCAACCAATGTGTAGTAGTAGTTGAGTAAAGAAATTCTAATTGCAAGTTTTTGTCTGTCATGTTGACACTTTTGTTTAGTTAATGTCTAGTCAAGATAAACTTGCTAAATCTCTTGGTCAAACAAAAATCTTGTATTTAAGTTCAACAACAACTGACACAAAACTCAAAAGCTAGTGAAAAAAAACAACAACAAAAAACGCTAATGAAAACAAAACAAAGTTTAAGAAACTGTCCGAATTAAAAACCTTTTTCTAACACTAAATCTCAAAGCCAATTTATTAAAAAAAAAGCTTTTTTAGTAGACCAGGTCTTAAACACTCCGAGTTTACTGTTTTAATTTCATTTTTGGCCCCTTTTTCTGTTTTAACTTAAATGGTCATCAAACGATATGTTAAAAAAGGTTTAACTTAAAAGCTTCTTTACAAATTCGTTTATATTATTTAAGCTCCTCAGATTTGGTTTATTTATGTCCTTTTCCTCTTTCTTCTCTCTCTCTCTCTCTCTCTCTTTATTTAATGTCAATGGCTTTTTTATAGTAATTTTATGTGGCTTGTCAAAAATCCAAATTTTACAAAAGGAATTGAAAGAAATTTGTTTTCGAATTTCTGTGAAAAACTTTATGAAACCTTAAAACCATATTTGGTCATTTAACAGCAGGACAAAAGTGGCTTTATGACAATACCAAAATAATTAAATACCAGCTAATAAATGAACAGACTATCTCACTAGCCTCCACTATCTGCTAAAATACTAATGGACACATGGGTATGTGGTAAACAAACTGAGGCACTTTTGGATATTTTTATTGCCTTTATTATGCCACATTATGCATATGCATCTAGGTTTGGTTCGATGGCGTAGCCCAATTAGGGCCCTTTTGATACATAAGTAGTGTGAGAAACTGCGGGCTTCTTGGGGACGATTGCTGTAGACTGTCTAATGGTGAAGGTAAGGCACTGGCCATTTTATAGTCTTTCCACCTTGCCCAAACCAACACAATGCACTGCATGACTAGGGGCCATCCCCTGATTGCTGGTTTTATAAAAAAAAAATAAAATAAAATAATAATTCTACCCGCGTCAACTATTCTCAAAAAAAAGCAATTTCTAGTCTAAAAATGTCTTGATATTGAAGTAATCCTTATATTAGAAACCTTGCTCAACGATATCAAAAAATATGAGAAACCATCATATCTTTATGACCTGTATCGCCTATTAGACTCACACCTCCTGCAGAAGTTGGAGTCTAAGAGGTCAGAAACCTTCGTCTCTTAATGACAAGAGCAGGTTACATGAAGTGAAACACAGTTTCCTCTTCCTTGTCAGATACACAACTGCTCCAGAACTTATTAGTTAGAATGCCAAAGCTTTCGACTTGCCTACCAAAGGAACAGTGGCCTGTAAGAATTTCTATTGCAAGCAGAGATCAGCAATGAATCGTTTTTTCGCCACTCATAAGCACTCATGTAATTTTGAGTATGAGTGAATCAACAGAATTGAAATTCAACTACTCTGATTCATTCGTACTCGCTGCAACATTGATTTATACGTATAAGTCGTAATGAGTACAACGTACAACGTTGACATCAAACTCAAAACATTCGAAATATGTTTGATTCATACGCCTACCCATTCTGATTCATAAATTGAGAAAAATACTACTTATAAGTATTCCGAGTGGCTCGAATAATTCATCAAAATTTACAGCCTTTGTTGATGTTGCATATACAAACAAAAAAAGAAAGGAAAGACAAAGGCAACAATCAAAGCATTCACACAATCTTCTTGTGAGTATAGTAGTGTTTGTACTCGAATCATACTTATTTTGTACTTTGTGTAAATGTTAAATAGAGACGAGTCGAAGTCAATAACAACATGCGTATTGTTAACTATGAATGCGACGAGTACTTCCAACTTTAAGTATGAGTAGTATAAATATGATATGAAAATAAGTATGAATGCTCATAAGTAGCTGAAATTTTAAGTATGACTCGCACCTACTAATCGTTTTAAATACTTATTGCTGATCTCTGATTGCAAGTACCTACGCCTAAATTCTGCCACCGATATTAAGTCGACATGAGGCAATGAGACGCCGTGGTCTAGTAGACATACGGGCATTGTCTCAGTAGAAAACAGGATTTGAAGAAAAAATTTCATCTTTCTTCTCAGTGTAAATAAAATTGCCACGAAAAAGTTTCTTAAAATTCTTTCATTCGGATTGGACTATAAACTGTAGATCCCACACTCAACATTAGTGGTTTGAGTAAGCTAATTCATAACTGAAGTATAGTAATGAACAATTATGTATGTATGTATATATGTACATACACAGGGAACAGCCCTGGCTAACTGACCAGAAATGCAAATTCCAACGAATTTGCAACTTTTAATGAACCGAAATTTCTCTCAGAAATGATCGGTTTTCATGGACAAGCACGTAGAAATTACGTTTGGTAGCGACAGAGCCTACAACAGTAGAATGTCATAATAGTTTGAGTTGTGGTCGTAGTCTAGCAGGTAGCATGTTGTCTTATTAGACGCGGGTCTACGGTTCTTACTCCAGCTCAAATAAAACAAATTTTAAAATAATAAAGTTTCTTTGGCGACTTTCTCTCTGCAGATTTCTGGAAAAAAATAAATTACCATGAAAAGTTTATCAAAAACTTTAAACTGTAGTTGTAAACGTGGGTGCAGAGAGAAGCTAAATCGTAGTCCTGACTGTAGGGTTGTATTCAATTTTATTTCATACTTTAGCTAAATTTTTGATTGTGTAATATGACTACAATTGTCATATTGGCAAAAATATTACAAAAGATTTTAAATTCAATTAAAAGCAGAAATTTCAATTTCATTTTAATTGAATATTTTCTACCTTCAAAAATTCTTAATAATTTTTTAATTTATTTGTATTTGATTGGCAGAAAGTATTTGCTTCTCTTTGTGTGCTTTAGTTATTATTTAATTTCTCCTTTTTTTCCAAGAAAACAAAAACTCAATGTTGGTATTGATTGACAGATTTTATTTAAAATTTTTTTTCCTTAATGATTTGAAGATGTTAAAGCAAATTGTATCTCCATCACAAATGCACAACAACAATTTACGACTTTCGATCTCCTGCTGCTGGAACAAAAGAATTCCAAAAAATGAAAAAAAAAATTAAATTATCTCAGAATAAGCATTCATGTTTGCATATTGAAATAAATTAACCTCTATGGAATGATCCTAGACCAAGAGAAATATTTTCATATTTAAAATATTTATTTGTAAGGGGTCTTCCAACAGGGACTTCCGTATTTTGAGTGTTGATAACGATCATTGTGTTGAAGCTACGTGTAGCAAGTTAAATTCCAATTATTAAGTCTGTTACAAAGATCAGCAATGAATCGTTTTTTCCGTTACTCATAAGCATTCATACAATTTTGAGTATGAATGAATCAACAGAATTGAAATTCAACTACTCTGATTCATTCGTACTCGCTACAACATTGATTTATAAGTATAAGTAGCAATGAGTATGAGTACAACGTTGACATCAAACTCACAACATTCGAAATATGTTTGATTCATACGCCTACTCATTCTGATTCATAAATTTAGAAAAATACTTATAATACTTAATAGTGATTCGAGTGGCTCGAATCATTCATCAACATTTACAAACAAAAATGAAAGGAAATAAATTTAGAAAAAAAAAATTTACAGCTTTTGTTGTTGTTACAAGTTATAAGTATGACTCGAACCTACTCATCGAATTTTGAATACTTATTACTGATCTGTGGTCTGTTATTAAATCACTGGGGATTGATACTGCATTTAACAATGCGTACAAATAATACCTTTTTGTTTATCAAAATAGCAGTTGGCTTTAATTTTTATGGAAAAGTCATATTTAGCGCTAAGACTAGTGGTGTTGTCGAGCCGCAACGCTCCGGAACATCGTTCCGGTACTTCCTAAAGATGATTTCTGATAACGAGAATTGGCTAACGTTTTGAAAAATTTGAGACATGAGACCTAAAAAAAACGCCGCCGCCAGGATTATCATTGAAAATCACACCCGTCGTTAAATTTGGGACATGAGACCGCACAGAGCGGCCGCCTACCCAGGATTGGCCCTGTCTATATAATTATATACAGTGGCGACCAAAAGTGAGTGCATGTTCACAATACCCGGGGCACGTGTTCAAAGATACCATGTGAAGCAAACTGTTAAACATAGCGGCGAAGATATAATGGTTTGGGGATGCTTAATATGGTGGCATGTTGGTCCTCTATATTTAGTAGATGGTATTATGCGAAAAAAGACTATCTAGAGATTCTGCAAACCCATCTTCTGAATTTTATGGCAAAATGTGCTTATGCCGAATAAAAAATTGTTTTCCAACAGGATGGTGATCCGAAGGACACAGCAAAAATTGTAAAGATATGGAGTAGGAAACAAAACAAATGATGGAATGACTAGCATAAAGTCCCGACCTCAAATCGATTGAAAATCGTTGGCCATTCGTGAATAACCGGCCAGGGTAGTACGAAGCAGCCCCAACAAACATAGACAAACTTTGGGATCGTATAAATGTGGAATGAAATCGAATTCCGAAAGATGTTATTGATAATTTGGTAGAAAGCAAGTCAAACCGCGTAAATCAAGCTATTTCTAATTATTGAAATTCGGTTAGTTTCTTGAATTTTCTTGAAATGTGCAAAATTGAGTTTATGTGGGTTATTTTCGTTTTTTCATTCAAACTCATTGAATTAATTTCAGTAATTATTATTTTTTTACTCTTATTTGTTAAGAATAAAATAAAAAATTTAAATTAACACCACTGGCTAAGACCTGTTTTTAGTTGAATGATTATTGTGAATAATCATAATTATCGATTTCGGGACGATGTCTATATGAGATCCAAGACAGTCCAATGCTTCTCGAAAAGTCACCGCTTGGTATCGATTTTTAAATAGCGGCACTTCAACGAATCCTGGTTCGCTACGTTATCTCTGCAAACTATATGTTTAGCAGTCTATTAGCCTGACTTGTGTGATCTGGACATCAAAGACATACATTCTCAACAGGATGACTCCGTGCGTCCATTCAACTTATGCTATATTGCATATTCTGTGCAACGATTTAGTCATCTCATGAGGAGGTAGTGTAAACTGGCCACCGATATCGTTCAATATGACGATATCGTTCTTTTTCTTGTGAGGTTTTCTTAAATCGTAGATGAAAGCGTACAAACTCATGATATATTGGATATTCTGCTCGAGCGTTTTGCTGGCGATCTCACGGCAAGGTAAGGTGAAGGGGCAATTTTACCTCTTTAGATTTTATTTCACGTGGTTTTCTTATCAATCACAGCGGTCTCATGCAATTGATCAATTGATTATGCAACGTAACCCATGGAATTGTTCAAATTTATGCATCAGAGTCAGGAAAAATTGAAATTCTAGGAAATCTTACACACACTTTGTTTTATTTAAATTCAAAGATAAGTAGCGCTTAATGTAAGTCCAGGTATTTTGTATACAAATAAAAATATGCTATTAAGATACCCTTTTTATTTGTAATTTCTATTTACAATAAAATAGAAAATTATTTTTCTTCAATCGGAAATACATATAAAAAGAATTCTTTTGTGGTTCTTCGCCATTGAATATGAGAAAATGTATTTCGATTTTTGTGAATTAGCCTGAAATTAAACAATATGCAACCATACCTACAGCTGAAAGAAAAACAGAACAGGATACACAATAAAGTGACATAAAAACGAAGAAGTGAAAGGCAACATTTTATTGTAGAAAAGCATAAACCAGAGACATGTAAAATTTATAAAAAAAAGACGCAAATTCACAGGTAAAATCAGTAGCAATTTCCACCCTGGCTGCATTCGATGAGAGGAACGTTCCTGGATATTTAATGGAACTCATAATAGACTACTTTAAGAATAGAGTGCATCTATATGACGCAGACGAAGGCAGAAAGTCATACGATGTAAAAGCGGGAGTACCACAGGGTTCGGTGGTGGGCCCAATACTATGGAACGCCATGTATGACGGTGTACTGAGGCTTAGGCTTCCTACGGTTGCACAAATATTTGGATTTGCGGACGATATTGCTCCAGAGGTAAGAGGCAAACATCTTGATGAATTGGAATGTACGTGCTATGCAGCAGTTGGCAGAGTTAGAAGCTGTATCGCAAGTTTAGGTCTAAAACTAGCTGACTAGCAGTCAATCAAATACCTGGGAGTTATAATACATAACAGACTCACATTCAAGGAACATCTGGCAAATATTAGTAGGAAGTGTGCGGTGATTGTGCACTTGTGCGGATAATCCTAACCTGTGAGGTCCTACGCAGCAAAAGAGGCAATTGCTGATGAGAGTGGTTAGATCGATTGCTCTATATGCAGCCCCTGTATGGGCCGATGCCATCGACAAGAAGACATATAGGATGGGAGTGGATGAGGCCTACAGAAGATCTGCCATCCAAGTAATTTCTGCCTTCCGCACAGTATCTATGGAAGCAGCCTTGGTGATTGCGTGGATGATGCCGCTTCGAATATTAGTGGATGTAGAGAGGAGAAGACACTTATCAAATAGGAGAACAACGGGGCAAGTGCACCTTGTCCAGGCGATTGATGATGTAAGGAATAGGTGGCAGTATGAGTGTACTTCCTTCCCAAAAGGAAGATGGAGGATTGATACCAAATATAGAAGAATGGACTAGAAGGAAGCACGGCCTTACACAGTTCTTAACGGGCTACGGTTGCTTTACCTCTACAAGTATGGGCAGGACGTAGATGAAACATGCCGAAGATGTCGAAATACAAGCGAACAGCGGGGCATATATTCTTTGCTTGCCAACGCTATGAATATCAACGAAATTTACTGGAGAGGATGATTGAATCCCAGGTGAAACCCCGATAACGTGGTTAATCCTGATGCTAACATCATGCGAAAACTGGAACGCGGTTGGATAATAGAGAGAGCAAGAATAGCGGAAATGGATAACTGCACCCGCTGAATATTTACCATCCCCCCATGTAATACTTGATTGTGGCCCCGGGGGGCGACTAACTGGAAGTGTGACGAACTAGATTGGTTTTAGTAAGTCTTGCGGCAAAGATTTCGAAGATTTCCAACCTTTAGCTCGTAAAGCTATAAAAAGAATAAAAAAATCAGTAGCAGATGAAATGATACGGATGTTGTTCCTCTCATGTTTCTCTAATGTTCCACATGTTCATGTTGACTACATATTTCCTGCCAATTCACTTTTGCTGTTCTGGAACAAATGGTGTGGCTACTACACAAAACTACTCACAATAGTTTGCAAACGAACAACGTTCGAGTAAGATTCTGTTTACTGACTTTCTAGTTTGATCAAAATGGGCAAAATTGAATCAGTTATATACATCATATGGACAGCATGCCAAGGCGATATTTAGATCCAAGTTTGATAATCATTTAAACTTATTTTTTTGAACCCATTCAATTGCTACTGAACTCAGACCAAAAAAGTAGCTATCTTCAGCTATTACCACAAGAGGGTAGGGTATCATCCGAAAATTATTCCTGAGATTTATTCTTGTTCTTAAGAATTTGTTAACATTTATTACAAAAAAAACTAAAAAAAAATATGTCTGCGTATAATGTAATTGATGATGTATGAATCTGAAACATTCAATACAGATTATTTAAAACAATTCTTCACAAAGTAAAAAAACATGAATTATTGAGTAAAAACAATATTTTAAAATATTTGCTGAAAACTGTTTACTTAAAATTTCTATAAATTTTAATAATGAAAAAAAGAAATGGAATACAAGCGAAAAGTTGATTAAAATATAATTCATACCCCTATTAGAAAGTTAGATTATGTTGAACAATTTATTTATTAATTTGATATAAGGACACATTTCTATATCTCTCTAAATATATAATAAAATACGCACATTTTTTGTAATGGGAAATGGATTATAAAAATCAATATCTTTTAAAAGAGGTTTATAAAAGCATTACAGCCCTTAAAGTTATGGTACACAAACTCATGGACCATAACCTGCAGATGACCAGCATTATAATAATCTAATCACCGTGAACAAGGGCATACACATGCACAACTGGCCATTACAATCTTTCAACCTTTTCATACCATTTATGTTGTGTATGTTAATATTATACAGGAGTGGCGGGACGTACAATTTAACCCATTAACGCCTGATCCCAGAACCCGTGGTCCGATTTCGGTGAAATTTGGCACAAATAGTATTTGGAGTATTTCTATTGATATGAATATTTTTATTTTTTTTTTAAGTGTCGTGGGAGCCTCTGTAGGGCTTGGGTATTTTTCTACCCACTTCGGCATAAGTGTGTTCTAAAACAAATTTTTTTTCTTTTTGTTATATGGCGGCTAGTCAACATAGTTAAGCTATTTTTGAAAGTTTTATTGAAAATAACACGTTTGTGACAATAATAATCTTGACAAGAATGATAAATTTGCCAAAATTACTTCATTGAACAATGCATTTAACAAAAAGTTCATACAATTTGGCATATTTTTCCATAGTCTTTCCGTCGATGAACAGATGATCGCATATTATGGTCGCCATTTGGCTACAAACACTAGGTATTGGCTTCTATGACAGGATATTGTTATTCCTTTATCCCTTATGCTGGCGGTTTGCTGACTACGGCCTTGGAGAAAACCTGGTACTACGACTATTAGAGAATATTTTAGATCCAAATCACTATAATGTTACATTAACAATTATCGGATGCGAGTCCGCGGAAAAAAGTGGTGTTGGCCATTACTCACTAAGGCTATTGACACAGCTATGGTAAACGCATGGAAATTAATCTGCTTGTGTAGTTGATGTGAAGGTTTGAAACCTCGATTTTCGGGTTAGAATTTTTAAAGCGTTGGTTAAAATCGATGCCGTGATGGAAAAGTTGTCGCAAAAGTGCAGCAAATAGCAAAACACACTGACAAATTTGACCACATAATTGATAAAATTGAAAAACGCGGTCGCTGTTCACAATGTGCTAGGAAAATAGAGTACGGTTGTGCAAAATACAGTTTGAATGTGTATCTAAGGGTATTTTGCACAATTTCATGACGGATTTACCAAAGATATAAAAGAGTAGAGAAAAATAAATGATTTGAAGATTCTTGACCTTGGGGTTTATGTTTAATACGCGAACACACTACCTACTGGACTACGGCGACTACTATTTTCAGTATATCCAGTACTATGTGTAGGCTTTAGCATCTCCTATTTTATTCGGTTGCTGGAGAGCAATGTTTCTTATTTTTTATGGTTTTTAAAGGAGAATAGATTTGAATCTACTAAGGCTGAAACATAATAAAATAAAAAATTATTAACTAAGTATACAAATATAAACATGTGAGTTTGGGAGTCGAAGCAAGCAGGGCAAACATCATCCCTAAGGGATGATATAAATGGCAGTTTCTATATTCGCCAATTTAGGAAATTGGATCACTAGGCGGTGTTATTACTAGGGATTCCAATCGGTATATCCCGAATCCCGAAATCCCGGGATTTTTAAAAACTTGTCCCGGGATTTTTCGGGATTTTCAGGATTGTAAATTAATATGTATTTTGACCCTACAAACGGTTCTGAAAATAAAAATTCTACATTCTACTTGACTTTGATAATAGCATCTTAGATGAGGAAAACCCTGCTTCCAGTGATAAAAAATTATCTGATAGCATCGAAAAATGCAAAAGGCCTATAAAACGAATTAATAGGGTAACTGATTTAGATACTCAACTGTCCAAAGATATAGATTTATTTACATCAGGAGGTGGTAGAGGTGAATATTTACAAGCTGCATACAACTATCTTAGAAGCTTTTCATGGCAATTTTTACTCTCAGAGTCTTTGCCAGAAATCTGCTATGAGGAAGTCGCCGAAGAAATATTTTTTCGTTTTGATGTCTGACCTAGGATACGAACCCGGGCCTTTTGTCTAATAAGTCAACACACTACCCACTAGACCACGGCGACTTCAAACTCACTCATGTATTAAATTAACGCACACAGCATAAGTGGTGTGAGAAGCTAGGTCGTAATCCTGACTGAAGGGTTGTAATGGCCAATTATGTATGTATACAACTATCTTGGAACTATTTTACCAACAAATATTGATTGCGAGAAGAGTTTTTCAACTGCAGGTTATGTTGACAACAAAATTCGTTTAAGCCTATTAGATCATATGTTAGATGATTTTATCTTTTTGTTGGAATCCGTATAATTTTCTTAAAATGTATAATTTTTATTTTTGTTAATTTAATCATTTTTGTTACATTTTGTCTTGCTGTTTTTATACTTTTGATTTTAATGACATAATTCTGATGTACATAATTGGAATACAAATGATTTTTTAACGAAATATTTTTATTATTCAGAGAAAATTGCGTTTTTTCCCGAGATTTTTCGGGATTTTTGGATTCCGATTTATCAAGAAAAATATTCCAGGATTTCGGGATCGGGATTTACAAAATCCCAAATCCCGGGATTTTTTAAATCGATCCCGTATCGCATTCCTAGTTATTACGTTAAATAATTTAAAAAAAAAAAGTATTTTCTAAAAAGCAGGCTCCAATTTAAAATCATGAGATTATGGTTGGGTTTGTTGGATTTGCAATCCAATAAATTAGCACCCAAAGCTATAAAAATGCTTCATAAGAGCAATAACCTTGCACAATAGCTTGAATGCCACTTTCCCTGGCTTTTCGCTTCAGATGAACTTTGAGCTTTTGGGCTTAAGCCTACCATATGGTGCAGTAAAGGAAAACGCTTTCCTTTGAATTTTTTTTTTAATATAGTTTTAACAATAACTTTGGCGTGATATCAAAGGCGGAGTCTGTTAATTCATTAAAAGCAGATACAAAAGATTTTCTTAAGAAAAGAGAATTCCATACATACTTACATATGTACATACATTACAGCTCATATCACATACGTGCACTTCATTTTCGGAAAATTCGCTTTTTCAAGGAAATAATAGAAGAAGTGAAAAAAAAAGAAAAAGAAAACACCAGAACCAGAACGAGAACGAGAAGAATGAATTGAATTTACTGAATTGCATGTGTGGTGGTGTTTGTTTGTTTGTTTGTGTTTTTTTTTTTGGATCAGAGTTCTGCTTCTGCACATTAAATAGTTTCTTTAGAAATGCCAGCATGCCTTCCAGGTGTATTGTAAAAAGCAATTAAAACAAACTGTTTTGTTCTGTTCTATTCTATTCTTTCTCTCTCCCTCTTAGCTGTATACGTGTTTGAGTATTAAACACATTTACACATACATTACACATACCATACCATACACATACACACATTGGCTAGTATGTCTGTGTTAATATTGTGTTTTACATCAGAGTTTTTCTTTCTTCTTAACATTTTTTGTTTTTTGTTTTTATGTCTTTTCATGTACAAATTTTATTTGTAAATTTTTACAACTTCTAACCACCATTCGAAGATGTTTTAAGGATACTGAGATGCTGATGCTGATGCTGTTTCTATACTTTTGCTTGTGTTTGCTGCTGTTCGTGATGGTACATAAAAACACGGAAAAACTTTCTTCTGCTTTTATATCTCTTTCCTTCTTTCTTTCTTTCTTTAATTCTGTTGCTTCAGTTATTCAGTTATTGTTTTAAGTTGTATACTCTTATGCATGTTGTTTGGCTTTCTTAAAGAAGCTTTAAATTACGCTTCAAAGATCAAAAACCCCTAATTGCTTCAGATAAGATGCGAGCGAGAGTAAAACCATGAAACTGAAAAAGCTGAAAAAAAAAAATTTAAAAAACAAGTGAAAACAACCGAATATATAAATACCCTAACGCATCACCATTCGCTCTATGTACCTTCCCCGAAAAATCCAACCAAATAAAGTATGTATAGAGTAGAGAAAGTAGAACATTAAGTGTAGTACCAAGTAAATATACCAGTGTGTGTAGTTGTTGTTGTTGTTGTTGTTGTTCTTTACATACCACCAGAGAATGAACCATATTAAAAGCCATAAAAAAGTAAAAGTTTATATAAATTATTATGAAAGGCAATAAAGCAAAGTTAATAAAATTAAACAGTATTTCCCAACGAAACTACTCTCGTTTGTATATCCTCAAACACTTGAGAGAAAAAAAAATAAAATTCGCCTATTGTTATTATTATTTTAATTTATTTCGTATGGCATAAAAACAAAATTTAATTTTCTTACAAGGCACTGTAAAAAAGTTTGGATTATTATGAGTTTTTAATTTCACTTCATTAAATCGAATGTTTAAGGATCTAGAAATTGACAGGAAAGGTCAGTTACTCTATTTATTGCATATTTTAGGGCTCGCCGTGGTCTAGTAGGTAGTGTGCTAGCTTACTAAACGTAAAGCCAGGGTTCGGGTCCCAGGCCAGACATCAAAATAAAGTACAAGAAGTATTTTTTCTACGATTTCTTCTCAGCAGATTTCTGGCAAAAACTCTGAGAGTAAATAAAATTGCCATGAGAAATTTCTCGAAAAATCTGTCGTTCGGAGTCGACTTTAAACTGTAGGTCCGCCACTTGTGGATAAAATTAACACACACAACATAAGTAGGGTGAGAAACTGCGGGCTTCTTCGGGACGATTGCTGTATGGCACCGGCTTTTTTATAGTCACGTAGCAGTAACTCGTTTCCTTGCCGTTAGCATCTTCTCTCTATCCACCTTTCCTAAAACCTGCACAATGCACTGCATGAGTAGGGGCCATCCCCTGAGTGCTGGTTTTATAAAAAAAAAAAACATATTCACAAGGCGAGGGAACCTGTAACATTAATGTAAAGTATCATAAATTACTGGCACAGTTGGCAAAATCACTAAAATGTCGTAATTCCTCAGGAGATTCCTAGTATTTTCGATAGAACTCCTGCAATGGCATGTCAGCATCATTTTTTCCTTAAAAGGCTGTTCCAAAAATTGCCTTTATTTGCATTAAATTAATGCGTAATTCTGACTGAACAGTTGTAAAAGTCAATTATGTATGCATTATGACGACAAACCAGAGACAATTGATCATTTAAAGGCAAACATTCGTGATGCTGAAAAAGTGCTCGAAACTTGGTTCAATCGAATGATGTACTTCAAGGCCAATCCCGAAAGCCATTTGAATGAAATAATATTCTATATATAACCCAAATAATTGTGAAATTATAAATCTGCAAAAGAATAAATTTGCCAAAATTTCTGAGCGTTTTTCTTCTATTGGCCCATTCTACAGGGTGGCTGATATGTATTGCAACCAAATTCAGGTTGTTATCATTTGTAAACCACTCGTCTGACAGATGATAGATTTATTCCATTGACAGTTCATTTTATTATTTACAAGCTTACAAAAGCATTTTATTCTATTGCATTCAGAAAAAAGGTTATTCGTGATGGAATTCAAGCGTGATAGTGTGATTGTTTTATATTTGGCTGGAAAACCACAGTTGGCTATCGTTAGAGCCCTCCAGCATTTAAATGTGAATAAATCTTTTGTTTCTCGTACCATTGCTCGTTACCATGATACTGGCAGTGTTGCACCGCGTCCAAAAAGTGGACGAAAAAAAAAGGTAATAACACCAGAAATGATCCGCAAAGTGAAGTCCAGATTTAATCGAAATTCACGCCGCAGTGGTAGAAAAATTGCTCGTGAGTTGAACATATCGCGAGAACGGATGCAACACATATTGAAAAATGAGCTTGGACTAAAGCTATTGAAGTTCCAAAAAGTGCAAGAGCTCACCGATGGACGAAAAAAAGTTAGACTGGAAGGAGCCAAGTTGTTACTTCGCTAGCACGAAAGTGGCCAGTTACCGAATTCGGTTTTCTCCGATGAGAAGACATTGCAAATTGTGCAGTTTGTGAATAAACAAAATGATTTACTTGCCAAAGAGGTCAGCTGAAAATCTACACCTGCGATTGGTCACCAGATCTCAAGCGCCGCCGATGGTGTAGGCCGCCGTAACAGCAGATGGGCGCTCCCCGCTCGTATTCATCAATCGTGGGGTCAAAATAAATGCCGAATATTATCGGGAAAATGTCTTAGAGACAGTATTGAAGCCCTGGGCAGACAAACATTTCGGTCGCAGACCATAGACAATCCAACAGGACTCAGCACCACCGCACTCAGCACGCGTCAACCAAGAATGGCTTAAAAAGGATGTTCCTCGCTTCATTTCTACCGCACAATGGCTACCAAAATCTCCGAATCTCAATCCGTTGAACTTTTGCGCTTGGGGCATTCTGGAGAGTAAGGTTCTCACTAAAAAATACCAAAGTGTCGATCGTCAAAAGATGGCGCTTCGCCGGGAATGGGGCAAAATACCGCAGTTCCACTTTCATGCAGCCTGTAATGACTTTGTCTGGCGTTTGAAAGCCATAATTCGTACCAGAGGTGGCCAATTCGAACAAATCTAAACTGATTCTAAAATTTGATGTTATTTCCAACATTTTTTGCTTTTAAACAATAAAATTAAAAAAATATAGCGCCTTACTTTGTTGCATTATATATCAGCCACGCTGTATATAAGGCCATCTACCAACTAATGCAGTTTAAGACGTCTTACTACACAAAAATCTTTTAATAACGAAGACAAATTAAAAAAATTTTTTTAATAGACATAGTTTTTGATAAGATCAAGACCAAAGAAAGTAAAACAACCTGATGTTTGCCATTAAAATACAAAATTTTGAAAATTCTTTAATAAATTTAATTTAAATATTTTCAAATAATTGCAAAGCAATTCTTGTGTTTAATTCTATCAAATTGTGTGATGTTGATATCCCATTTAGTATGGAGACAAGCAGTGAGTAAATCTTCTTTATCTTTGAGACTCTCTTTTATAAAGCATAGCCCTGGCATTCATGCATGCATTCATTCGCTCTGTTATATTGCTCATTGGGGAATACACTCTATGCTAATTAAAACTTTTCACAAAACTATTTCATTTTTGTTAGACCCAAAAGAACACACAGGCAGACACATACACACACAATCCAACAAATAGGTTTTAAATACGAATATCCATATCCAATGCAGGCATACAGACGACGTACATACAAACCCATAGAAGACAATGCCATAATGTCGGAATACTAGAATTTAATGTCATAGAAAAAATGAAAATGAAAAAAACGAAAAAGAAAAATAAAAACAAATCAAATAAAACAAAAATGCCATGAATAGAAACAAATAGAAATCAGAAAAGCAAAAAAAAAAATGTAAAGTTTTTAAACAATAAATGGAACAAAAACTACAGAAAGCAAATATAGAAGGAAGACAAAAAGAAAATTTAAATCAAATGAATTTCATCAGTTTTAAATTCCGTATTTCGTAAAATGATAAATGCAATGATAAACGTAAAATCACATGTACATGTACAGTGATAGCAAAAAGTATACAATACAAAGTTTTAGTATAATTTCCAAATAAATAATTTAAAGTTTTCAACAACAAAAAAAAAACTTTTTTAAGCCACTGTAAAGTAAAGTAGTGGGTGTGTTTTTAAATGTTTACAGATACGGATACACAATATTTGCTTAGAGAATATGATATCGTTTGGATTTAAATATAAATACCGTACAATAGGAGTAGAAAAAGTTATTTTTCAAATTTACAAATCCAAGTATTTTAAATGCATTTGGAAATTTACAAGAATTATTCATTTTCTCTGAAAGCCATCCACACCAGCCCTGAATTATACGCCTACATAACCAAATGTATGTATGTATGTGTGTATCTGGTGTAATGTTTTGCATGCCTGTATGCCATTATTGATTGGCAATAATCTGTAGAAAAACTTTTTCTTGAGGTTTAGATCTATTGGGGTATTTTATTATCATCAGCATTCATATTTAAATGCCAAAGAACTATAAAAATATTTATGTGCACGTGATACAGTCAAACTCGTTTATAACGAATTCTCGGTTATTACGTACATTTTTTTAAGTCCCAACAATTTTCATACAAAAAACTTCGTTTATTATGAACTCGTTTATAACGTCATAGTCTAGTAGGTACTGTGCTGGCTTATTAGACGTAAAGCCAGGGTTCGAGTCCCAGGCCAGACATCAAAATAAAATACAAAAAGTATTTTTTCGTCGATTTCTTTTCTTTCTCTTCTTGAAAAGTTTCTCAAAAATCTGTCGTTCGAAGTCGACTTTAAACTGTAGGTCCCGCCACTTTTGTATAAAATTAACACACACAACATAAGTGGTGTGAGAAACTGCGGGCTTCTTGGGGACGATTGCTTTAGACCGTCTAATGGTGAAGGTATAACTGGCAATTTTATAGTCACCAGTATCAACTCGTTTCCTTGCCGTTCGCATCTTCCCTCTTTGCAACTTTCCTAAAACCTGCACATGCACTGCATGAGTAGGGGCCATCCCTGGTTTTATAAAATAAAAAAAAAAACGAATTCTCGGTTAAAAGGAGCTACTTTAAATGGTTTCATACATTTTACCTTTTTTTATAACGAACCCTCAAAAATAACTTTGAAGTGTGGCAATAGTCTTTACTTTTATTTAATATGGCAGCTGATAGGTAAAAAGAATTACGGGTTCTTGGTTTTTAATAAAAAAAAATTCTTCGTATTTTATATTTTCTTCTATTACGAACTTTGCCTACAACGAACTATTTTTTTCTGGTCCCATGGAATTCGTTATAATCGGGTTTGCCTGTATATAGAATTACATTGCATGTGTTATTTTATAACAAAAACAACAAAAAAATTTTTTATAAATATTTAAATTTCAAAATTATTGCCATACGAGAAAACTTGCTGTAGAACTTGTCGTCGGCTCAACTTCACTTTTAGTAACTTCTCTTCGAAAGGCAACAAAAAAATGTTTTACAATAAAATTTTTAATGATTTTAAATCCATTACATAAAAGCTTAGTTAACTTAGTTTTGTTATATATTTGTGAAGAAGACAAATTAAAAATTAAATTTCACAAACCAATAAAGCTTTCTTAATGTTTTTGGCCTTGTTTTGGTTTCATTTGAAAGTAACTGAAACTTCAGGAATTAACAAATTATTCAGAAAAAACACCAAAAACTTAATGACTGTACGTACGTATCTACTAAATTCATGTAATTCTAAGTTTTAACTACATGCGCATAAATTTTACTACAGTGCAGAGCAGAAGTGAGTGCATGTTCACAATACTGAGTTTCGTCATCCACAAAAACAAAACCATACAAGCAAATTCAAAAAAGAAAATTAATTTTAATTTTTTATTTTATTCTTAACAAACAACAGTAAAAAACAATAATTATTGAAATTAATTCAATGAGTTTGAATGAAAAAACGAAAATAACCCACATAAACTCAATTTTGCACATTTCAAGAAAATTCAAGAAACTAACCCAATTTCAATATTTGGTCCATAGACCCTTATTAAAAATAGCTTGATTTACACGGTTTGACTTGCTTTCTACCAAATTGTCAATAACATCTTTCGGAATTCAATTCCATTCCCCATTTATACGATTCCAAAGTTTGTCCATGTTTGTTAAGGCTGTTTTGTACGGCCCGAGCCGGATTTTCACGAATGACCAAAGATTTTCAATCGGATTGAGGACGGGACTTTGTACTGGCCATTCCATCAATTGAAAATTTTGTTTTCCATTCCATATCTTTTCAATTTTTCTGTGTGCTTCAGATCGCCATCCTGTTGGAAAATAATTTCTTATTCGGGATAAGCACATTTGTCCATAAAATTCGGAAGATGGGTTTGCAGAATCTGTAGATAGTCTTTTTTCACATGATACTGTCTACTAAATATAGAGGGCCAACATGCCACCATTTTAAGCATGCCCAAACCATTATATTTTCACCACTATGTTTAACGGTTTGCTTCACATGGTATCTTTGAATGCGTTCCCCGGATCTTCGATAGCAGTAGTGCTCTGTATGTAAAAATTTGTAATTCGCAGTCGACTTTAAACTGTAATTTCCGCCACGCATGGATAAAATTAACATGCTCAACAAGAGTGGTGTTAGCATTTGGACTGTAAACCTGCCTAAAGGGGTGTAATGACTGATTAAGTCAGTGAGGTATTCCACACACACTTTACTTTATTTAAATTTAAGGCCTTTCTTAGATTGGGATTCTTGCTGAAATAATAAAAGCATTTAATATAAGGAGTGCGCACGAAAAAAGAAATGGGCCTACTTTTAAGCTTATAACTTTTATCATAATTGAAAAAACTGAATAACGTTACATTGTTTTTGTTTCTGTTGCAAAATCCACGTGATAAATTTCATTGCAATAGCAAAATTAGTTTTTTGAAAATGGACACCCAACAAGAGTGTCGCAAAAAAATAATTGAAATTTTCAATGAAAAACCGCGCTGCTTACAAAAAACGATTGCTAGGTTCGCAGGTATTAACCAAAAAACAGTTTCTAAGATAAGAATAAAACAATATAAGGAGTCTTTGAGTATTGAGAGAAAGCTTGGAAGTGGAAGAAAAAAAGGATTTGCCGATCAAAACAAAGCAAGTAAAACAATACGTATTTTTCTCTGGAAGAAAAGTGGCTCAAAAAGATGGATGTTCTGAGATCTTTGTCAGAAAAAAATTTTATACACAAAAGGAATTCAAATATTATTTACTTTAATTGAAATATAAAACGAGAAAAATCAGCCACTTAGTTTTATTTCTACAATGGAAAGTGTAACACCAGTTTTTTTTGTGCGCACTCCTTATTTAAAAAAGCAATGAAAAAAAATTGCTTTTTTTTAATATAATTATGGGATATGAAATCAGCCTTTACATTTCCCTGGACTCAATCCTTCAATGTATAAAATGAATACAGTAGCAATGAATTATATTTTGCAGGCATTTCACATACATATATCACTTCATATATATTATTTTATCTGTATGTACGTATAATTTTTATAATTTATACTCGTACTTGACCATCGGCCAACTAACTATTCAAACAACTAAATAAACAGGGGCAGTAAAACACAGACATTTTTAATGTTCAACTGACAGCAATTCAGCCATTCAGTCAATCATACCACTCTTAAGATACTTTGGAATGGAAAAGCTCAATAAATATTCCATTGATTTATGTAAATTTCACTTTTTTCTATTCACTTTATTGTTGGCCATAATTTAAAAAATAATTTTTTTAAGTGTTTTTTTTCTCTTCTCACTCACTAAAAGCAGGCCATGGACTGCACACTACTAGTATAAACACAAATTTATTATGAACCAACCAACCAACCAACAGCAATGTCTGCATTCAGAGACAATGAAACGAAACTGAAATGTCATTCTTTTATAGATTTCAACTGTGAAACTGACAACGATAATGATGATGAACAACAGAAATAGACTTGTACTACTACTACAACGTACTACATAGCAAGAATATTACTGTCCATATTATTATTAGACAGTCAGAGGACATTGACAAAGAACTAATCATGGCAAGAAATGTATGTTAATATGCATACAGTAGTAGCCTAACGTATATGCTCTTGATTGCTTTAATATTCTAATCTGGGTTTAGTTATTGAGGAATTACTGTAGTATGGTAGAGTCTCGTAATAAATTGCTGCCTGCTGATAATAGTAACTTAGTAGCATAGTTTCTTCATCACGGTCATGTTGATGACTAGAAAAAGATAAAAAGATGATAAAAATTTTCTTCCTCTATATTGCATAGGAGAGAAAAACTATAAACCTGAACAAAAAAAAAAAATTAAAAGAATGAAAAAAAAATGGTTACAATTGTTAACGAGACATTGACACATGACACAGAAATGAAAAACTAAAATTTTCTAATAACCAACCGCATTCAAAATTTCTGGTTGGTTATGTACACATTTTGAAAAATAGGAAAAATGGAATTGTTTTCGGCTATCCTCTAGAAAGGCTAAAATATTTATCTTCTTAAATAGGGTATTTCAAAAAGAGATTCATTATTGACTCAAAATTAATGATACTTCAAACTTCGAAGCTAATCATTCACGTTACATGGCATCAATGGAGTATGTGTTGTTTTATTTCAAAAAATGCAATCAATCAGCTGTCAACTTCATTCTGTCCTTAATGCTGTCAACTTTCATTCAAGACTCGTATCAAATCTTACCACGCTGAAGCAGCTATTTCACATCATTCCAAATCGGTAGGACTTATTCCAAAATTAAAAATTGTCTGCCACATTAAATGAAAAATTATTGGTTTTGTTTATCTAAAATGCTGTTTTGTTAGTTTATTTTAACAGGTAGCTTACCGTTCATAAGCCAATTCTCTGGGTGGCCCATATGACCCATTGTATCAACCAGTATGAATTAACGCCCTTTGATATTATCCGGTGATTTTAAACCACCCCTAGGCTCCCGATGAAACCTATCAGTTTATTTAGTAACACGTTCGCCACCATAAACGGAGTTTCAGATGTACTGTCATCCAAACGCCGAAGAACAAGGCACTCACATACCGATTCAGTTTTCTCTGCATCATAGCAACTTTTGCTGTAAGCTTGGTGGTGCAGACCAAGCATGGCAGTGCAACCACCAATGACACAGTATCCCATTAGAATTACTGTTAAACCCCGGGTTCTAACTATGTCCATTGCTGGACACAGCGGCTTTGCAATTATGCAGCCAGGTATGTTGCAAAAAATCATATCCAAAGAAAATATTTGTATTTCATGATTTTTTTTTTTTATAAAACCAGCACTCAGAGGATGGCCCCTACTCATGCAGTGCATTGTGCAGTTTTTTAGGAAAGGTGGAAATAGGGAGATGCCAACGGAAAGGAAACGAGATGCTGCTAGGTGATTATACCTTTACCATTAGACAGTCTACAGCAATCCTCCGCAAGAAGCCCGCAGTTTCTCATACTACTTTTATTATGTGTATTAATTTTATACATAAATGGCGGGACCTACAGTTTAAAGTCGTCTTCGAACGACAGATTTTTTGAGAAATCTGCTGAGAGGAAAATCGCCGAAAAAATACTTCTTGTATTATATTTTGGTATCTGGCCTGGTACTCGAATCATGGATTTACGTCTAATAAGCCAGCACACTACCTAGAAGACCATGGTTTTATTATAACCATTCTGCATTGTCATGAGAGACGTGTTTAACTAATAACACTTTGCGACAAAATAAAAAAAGGTTAAATACACCCGGTTAATGGCATCGTGTAGATAGTGAGTTTTGCTATGGACAAACTTGAGAAAATATGAAAAAAATTCGAATTTTTTTAAGTTAACCCCATCAAATCATATATTATATTAAGATCATTTCAAAGGCCCTTCTCTCCTCTTTCCAACAACATTTAAATTTTGGGAAATTGGGTCGGAAATATTTAAGCAATCCAGAAATTTGTACGTAAAGTAAAAAAAAACGGTTTTTGTCAAATAGAACAAGTTTGAAGGGTTCGAGAAATAAAAAAAAAATATTTTTATATTTGTATTGCTGTTCACTTAGTCCATTTCTTATTCTAAATATGAGAGTTGCTATAAAAATAAAAAGATTCTTCTATAAATTCTCTATAGATAGTTTACCTTACTTATTATACTCTGACTATCACTTAATTTGCGTAAACCATAGATTGCTGTCCACTTGGTCCCTTTGTTATTCTAGATATGAGGATATTATAAATCGAACTCTATGAATTGATATCATGTACTATGCATATGGGGTTGTGTAATTCTGTTATTTCAAAATGGTCAACAAATAACACTATAAATGGAACCTAGTGGAAATTGCAAAGCTCTTTATACTCCTCAAACCTAATGGTTGGCTAATGCAACCGACTTTTAATTGTCCAATAAATTGCAAAACCCTATATTCGAAGAATTACGTTTTTTTCTATCACCACAATGAAAAGCATAAATGTTTTTCGTTCACAACAACTGGAGTTTTCCATCAACGATACTGAAATAGTGTGTATTGTGTAGACAACGATCAAAAAAGATACAATTTCCGTGTGGTGGTCTTTTGTCATGTGGTAGGTATGTTGCTGGAAAAACAGTTACAGTGCTTTAAATTTAAAATTGCATTAAATTTTTTATATTTTTGGAAAATTTACAAAAAAAAATTTTTTTTTTTTTGGATAATATTTCATATACGAACATGAAATATAGTTTAAGTTACATGCACACACATATCTATAAAAGGAAAATATATGGAAATATAATAAAAAAAAAACTGTCAAAAATTACATACTGTCATGGATATAATATATATTTTTATTCATATTATTTATTATATACATAAAATTGTCAAATTTTCATACCACTTATACATACAGGGTGGCTGATATATAATGCAACAAAATAAAGCGCTATACTTTTTACTTTTATTATTCAAAAGGAAAAAATGTTGAAAATAACATAAAATATTAAAATCAGTTTAGATTTGTTCAAATTGGCCATCTTTGGTACGAATTATGGCTTTTAAACGGCCGACAAAGCCATTACAGGCTGCACGAAAGTGGCTCTGCGACTTTGTCCTCCCTTTCCGGCAAAGCGGCGTCTTGGGATGATCAACACTTTGATATTTTTTAGTTAGAACCTTCCCTCCAAAATGCCCCAGCGGCAAAAGTCCAACGGATTGAGATCCGAAGTTTTGGTGGCCATTGTGTGGTAGAAATGAAGCGAGGAACCTCCTTTTTAAGCCATTCTTGGTTGACGCGTGCTGAATGCGGTGGTGCTGCGTCCTGTTGGAATGTTCATGATCTGCGGCCGAAATGTTTTTCTGAACAGGGCTTCAATACTGTCTTTAAGACATTTACCCGATAATATTCGATATTTATATTGACTCCACGGTCGATGAATATGAGCGGGGAGCCACCATCGGCCGTTACGCCGGCCCACACCATTACCATCGCTTGAATTGTGGTGGCCAATCGCAGTTGTAAATTTTCAGCTGATCTCTTTGGCAAGTAAACCCGATCATTTTGTTTGTTCACAAGCTGCTTAGTTTAGAATGGCTTCTCATCGGAGAAAACCAATTTCGGTAACTGGCCACTTTCGTGCAAGCGAAGTAACTCCTTGGCTCTTTCCAGTCTAACTTTTTATTGCGGGCTTCCACTTTTTGGAACTTCAATGGCTTTAGTTCAAGATCAATTTTCAATATGTGTTGCATCCGTTCTCAAGATATGTTCAGCTCACGAGCAATTTTTCTACCACTGCGGCGTGGATTTCGATCAAATCTGCCCTTCACTTTTCGGATCATTTCTGGTGTTGTTACCGTTTTTTTCGTCAACTTTTTGGACGCGATGAAACAGTGCCAGTATCACGGTAACAAGCAATGGCATAAGAAACAAAAGTTTTATCCATTTTTAAATGCTGGAGGGCTCTAACCATAGCCACCTGTGGTTTTCCAGCCAAATATAGAGCAATCACACAATCACGCTTGAATTTCATCACGTATAAGTTTTTTCTGAATGCAATAGATCAAAATGCTTTTGTAAGCTTGTAAATAATAAAATGAACTATCACTGGAAGAAATCTGTTAGCTGTCAGACGACCGATTTATAAATTGGTAACAACCTGAAGTTGGTTGCAATACATATCAGCTACCCTGTATACATTCATATACATATATTCGTTTGTAAGTATATATGGATGTATGTATGTATATTCTGTATTAATGACAATGATAATATATTTTTATTTTTAAATTTATATGATGCATCGAAAATAGTTTACACATATAATATATAGTACATATATATGCACATTTATTACGCTTCATGATTTTAATATTCAAAATCAAATATTTTGTAATTTATTTTTGCATTATTACTAGAAATACAGAGCGAACAAAAACAAAAAA
This sequence comes from Sarcophaga peregrina, assembly GCA_014635995.1. Classification (NCBI taxonomy): domain Eukaryota; kingdom Metazoa; phylum Arthropoda; class Insecta; order Diptera; family Sarcophagidae; genus Sarcophaga; species Sarcophaga peregrina. Next base: position 44,084,548 of record CM025789.1, read on the forward strand.
AAAGAAGCGAATAAAATATTGGTTGATATATTAATCGGGTCATTGATTACAGCATTCGGTGCTATTTCAAAGTTTTTTGCGTTGTAGTATGTAAAAGGTGGGTCATTTAAAAGTTTAAATTTACAAACACAATAAAATAAAAAAGGTTTAAATTTTGTCAAAAATAATTTTTTTTGTTTTGACGCTACTGGCCTCACAGTCGAACCAATTTACGGGCGCATTTTCGAGTGTATGAGGATGTATCTTGCCAATGGCATCATGAATATTGAACTTCAAATGCAAAATTGTCTCTGGTTTGTCGAAATAACAATTTTTCTTAAGAGGCGCCCTACGGAAAATAGTTCAACCGTGTCAAACTGCAGCTTCTCTTCCATATCGTCCAGTTAAACTGTCATAAAACGTTTGACACTTCAAATCGATTGTGGTATTACATGTGTGGCAAATTGCACTATCCTATTGAAACCAAACATTATTCACATTAAGAGCGGGTACAAGAAATTGGTTATCATGGACCGTAATGGTGGGCCGAAATATGGGAAGGTAATGCCTCCACTAATGAGCCTCAAATACGGTAATGTTGCTTATTAACGTACTCATCAATATGAAAATGAACTTATCGTCCAATACTCAACCAATTGTGTTTGTTTAAGAAATCAATTTTTTATAAATTTCTACGTTGCTCAAGCGTAAATCGATTCATTACGTATGGTGGAGATTATTCTGAATTCTGTGACTGAATAGAATGAAACAAGTATTACCAGATTCAAAATAAATGATAGTTTAAATTTAACCCATTAACGCCTGAACCCAGAATCCATGGTCCGATTTCGGTGAAATTTGGCACAAACAGTATTTGGAGTATTTCTATTGATACGAATATTTTTATTTCTTTTTTAGGTGCCGTGGGGGCTTTTGTAGGGCATTGGTATTTTTCTACCCGCTTCGGCATAAGTGTGTTCTAAAATAAAATTTTTTTCTCTTTGTTATATGGTGGCTAGACAACATAGTTAAGCTAATTTTGAGAGTTTTATTAAAAATAACACGTTTGTGACAATAATAATCTTGGCAAGAATGATAAATCTGCCAGAATTACTCCATTAAACAATGCACAAAATAAGAAGTTCATACAATTTAGCACATTTTCCCATAGTCTTCCTGTGAATGAACAGATGATCGCATATTATGGTCGCCATTTGGCTACAAATACTGGCTGTTGACTTCTATGAAAGGATATTGTTATTCCTTTATCCTTTATCAGGCGCTTCTGCTAAAAATAAGGCTGGGTTAGAGTTGTTGAAGCGTTGGTAAAAATCCTGAAAATCGTCGACGTGATAGAAAAGTTGTCACAAATTCACAGCACATAGCAAAACACACTGACAAATTTGACCACATGATTAATAAAATTGAAAAACGCGGTCGCTGTTCGCAATGTGGTGGGAAAATAGAGTACGATTGTGAAAAATACAGTTTGAATGTGTATCCAAGGGATTGTTTTAAACAATTTCATGCCGGAATTATCAAAAATATTCAAGTGAAAGTATTTTTATTCGGTAGATGATATATTATTTTACATGACATCTAAAGGTTTTCTGGGAATATCTACCACATCATATTCACAGAAATTCTTTGTACAAAATTTTGATTTTGAAAAATTCGTGATCTTTGACCTTTCTTCTGTCATCCAAAATATGTGAATATCATGGCTTACTAATTTTTTTTAAATAGTTCTATATCTTCTATATCGTTCTTAAAGAAATGTTTGGGCTGTCGTTTAGTTGGGCCAAGGTAGAATTTAAAAAAAAAAAGCTTCTTTTTTGGGTATTTTTCTACCCATTCGGAGTTAATGGGTTAAACTTGGATGGCTCAGCCAATATAACAGAATTAGATTATTTTTATTATTACCCAAATATGAAAAAATAAAATTGAATAAATATTTAATTTCAAATCTCTATTAAATTTTAAAAACAACTTAAATTTACGAATTGAATCGAAATTATTTCTTTATTTAAGTTTTGTTTTTTTTTTTTTTTTGCTGAAACCAAAACTGTCTAAAAATATGAAGTGTTTGTCAAAATCGTATACGTCTACATAGCTAAACTGACATAACAATTAAGTTCTTAACTTGGAACTTTTATTTTACTGCTATTGTTCCTAGTTGCCTTTTAACTCTGCTTAACTTTGCAACGTCAATAAAACGTTTGAAATTTAGTAACTATTATACTTCCTTCTCCCTTTTTGTTTAACACTGAAAAATAACTTCACAAAATTTTCATTTAAAAAAGTAGACAAAAACAAAAACAAAAATGGAAAATAAAAACTTTTCTAAAGAACCACTTAAAGTGCCTCATTTAATTCAACTGGTTCAGTGTTCAGACCAGCGGCATAAGCGGTAAAATTTCACTTTTTGTATTTAAATGCTCCAGTCTTAATAAAGTTGTTTAAAATTTTTCTATGGTAAGCATTTGGTAATAATGTTTTCATTTGAATGTTCTTTATTGAAAAACAACTTTAAAAATTTAAGAAACATAGGCATATGCATGCATAGAAATTTATATCAAATTTCATAGAAATATTTTTATGGAATATTTTTGATTTGAAATTGACTGCTTTAATGCCCATTGACATGAACTGCCAAAATCATGTCAAGAAGTTAATTTGTTATGTTGAAAGCAAAAAACAAAGGGAAAAAATGCTAAATTTCACTTATGGTTGTTATTGTTGAAATTTAATAGATGCAATTCAATTCTATCGATATATATAACGGGTCTTTCATTAGGCGCTTGCCATTTTTAATTTGAAATAAAACAAAATGTATTGTCAATGGACATCCCATGAAGATTTACGATGTCACTAAATAAATGACAAGTTATTTGTCAGATGTATCAGTCAACAAATGGCCGTTGTCAGGTAGCAAAATTAAAAAATCTCTGCATCAAAACCCTATACGTGTAATAACCGGCAATTTCTTTTTTTGGATTTGGTTTTTAAGTGTATTTTTTTTTTTTTTTTTAAATATTTTACTTGACATTTGTAATATTTTACAATGATTTTCATAAGTTTTACAAATCATGGGAAATTTTTTTTATTCAAAATTTAATTTATTTATTAATTACAATTACAAAATATATTCTAATCATATACGAACTGAGTAACTTCGACCATATGCCCGGAGTAGTGTCACAGACCAGAGCCTCTGGTGGGAATCGAACACACGACCCTCACGCTAATAGTCTAGCACACTACCCATTAGACTAACAGGGCGCTCTCAAAATCTTATGTTTTTATCTTTCTTTCAAAAAATTATTTTCAGCGGATTGACTGCTTATTGGGTCAATACTACGTCAACAATCAGAATTATCATCGATATTCTGAAAGCTAGCCAGTTTTGAGGACCAATGGCATCACAGGACCGTACAATTTCAACAACGTTAAAAATCGCAACATAATAGAAATGTAGTTACCGTAGTATATCAGGTAGTGGGTTGTATTATTAGACGAAAAACCGAGGTTCAACGCCCGACTCAAACAAAAACATATTTCTTTAATGACTTCCTCTCAGCAGTCTTCCGTCAAAAACTCTGAGTTTAAATAAAATTGAGAAAAAAGAAAGAAGAAATTGAGAAGCTTCTCAACTTTGTGCTTCGGAGTCGACTTTAAACTATAGGTGAATTTCGTAGGAGCCAACAAAGGGGACATAGTTTTCGACGGTGCAAAGGTGATCAACTAATGCAGACGACGTGGAATTGAATGCCTCTTTAACACTCCGGCAAATCCATCAGCGGAGCATGGGAACACATAGTGCGTAATGTGAAGAATGTACTAAAATTTACGTTAAAGGAAAGGTCTCCTCAGGTGGAAACATAGAGGCGGAGAATCTAATAAATTCAAGACCTCTAACGCACTTCCCGATTGAGAGCTCTGACTCGGATCCGTTAACACCGAATCATTTTTTGCTTGGGTGTCCTAATACTCTGGAAACGCCTGGTGTACCTAAGGGAAAATGCCTGAGAAAGCAATGGCAAATATTGCAACAGCCTTTCTGGAAGTGATGGGTCCTGGAACAAAATGGTATCAGCCGGTAGAGAAAGATGGGAGACGTGGTGCTAACTTACGACGACAACGAAACGCGTGAGCAATGGAAACGTTTCATGGTGGAGGAAGTGGGCAAGTTCGTTCGGCGATCGTTGGAGCAACAGTTGTAAAGTTACGGCAACCGGCATCAAACTTGGCAGTTCTCGATGTTGGTGGTGAGTCTTCCAGGCCAGGCCAGGATGTTGTGCATTAATTAGCCTTTTTTATTTTTATATCAATGTGTTTTGTAACTAGCCTGTGAGTAATCGGTTCAAGTTGTTGAATATGATAATCGCTTGATTTCTTCAATTAAGCGATTAAAAATTTGTTTGATTTTTGCACTGATCACCACGGAGGTCAGAATAAAGTAAGTAAATTTTCGGTTTTAAAATAAATTTTGTTCTACTTAGAATATTGTATTTAGATAATGAAACGCGCCAAAAATAGAAACATTTGTTTTATTATTCTTCGAGATCGGCATATGTTGCTGCCGCAACACTCATCCTTTTGGCAAATTATTTTCTACTTCGAATGCAATTGGTTCTGGGGAAACAAAAGAGACGATAGTATGGATAAATCTGTTTACAAGGTGGATAGATGCGTTTAATGATGATATCACTTGCCCGCAGTTGGGATTGAATAACCTCAATACTGGGCTGGTTTCCTTAGGGGAGATGATGGCCTAAGGTTTATAAAAAGTACTTGGAGGTGAGGAGGAGTTAGAGGCGCTAGTTTCTCATTTCTAAATTTGTTCGGCTTATAGTGGAAAAAGACGGAATACTGTAGGCAAGGAATTATTTTAACATAGAAAAATTTGATTCTATTAATATTAGACATTTTCCCAAATTTGATGACATGATTTCGGTATGATTGAAGTCACCGTGGTCTAGTAGGTAGTGTGCTGGCTTATTAGACGTAAAGCTAGGGTTTTTTCGGCGATTTCTTCTCAGCAGATTTCTGGCAAAAACTCTGAGAGTAAAAAAAAATTGCCATGAAAAGTTTCTCAAAAAATTTGTCGTTCGAAATTGTATCTCCCGCCACTTATGTATAAAATTAACACACACAACATAAGTAGTGTGATAAACTGTGGGTTTCTTGGGGACGATTGCTGTAGTGTGAGAAACTAGGTCAATAATCCTGACTGAAGAGTTGTAATGACAAATTATGTATGTGATTTCGGTACTGTCCTATCACAAAAAAAAAAAAATATGCAGTAAATTTGCACAAAATGACTCACATTATCATGAATATTACTTTGGGTTTTTGTTTTTTCTCTTTGTTTCATAACAGAAATTTCATTCTAATATTTGTTGTTACTGTATTCAAGGTATAGACTTCATTGCACATGAGAAATGAAGAAAAAAAAAAACAAAATAAAACAGAACAAAACAAATTTAAGCGCAACAATATACAATTTCTAGTGGTCTACTGCCATACTTGATTACAGATGGCAACATCAATGGTATTTACTACCACAGCGTTCATATTTAAAATGTCTGAACTTTTCATAACCTATCGCACTATTATGGGTATGCGCGCGTGTATACTGTACATACACTTAGAATGTTCGAATGTCTGTGAATGGCTAAAGTATTGTTGTGTAGACCTTTGTACACATACACACAGGACATCACGTGCCAACGTCAATTCGTTGGCGTTCATTTATTGTTTAGCTGGCGGTCATTTATATCGTAGTGGCACTAGTAAAAGTGTAGTTTGAAGATTAGTTAGTTGCACGCGATTTTATTTTCAGTTTTATTTCCTTTTGGTCTCCTTCTTCTTCTTTTGTTTTTTTTTTGTGTTATTACAAACGCAAATACTTAGATATGAATATACTCTTTCAGCTTGCGAAAACTTCGTTTGTATTTATTATTAAGATTTTGTTTGTATTGTAATAAGCATATGCGTGCCCCAGTGTTCATATCAAAAAATTATTCAGAGATTGTATGATTTGATTCGTTTAATTCTTTAGATTCTGTTCTCTTTTGTATGTATGTATGTAAAAATGTGTATAAATTAATGTAAACTTGTAAGTACAAAATATGGGTGGCATTTGTAAATGTTGTTGGCTATTTAATAAGTAAGTTTTGAAAATGCGTAACACAATGGAAGCAGAACGAAGATTGCCAAGTTGTAAGGATATTACTGCCATTAATGAGCGAAACAAATGCTTAATTTAAGCAGTGTTGATTGTGTCTGCTTAGGTTTAATATTTTAATTGCAATTGGTTGGGCAAAAATACGATTTCTACGCCAAGAATTTAAATAAATTTTTAAAAAACATTTTTAATACTTTTAACTGAGAAAAAAAAAACAATCAGATATTATTAATACAAAAATGGATTTGCTTTTTAAAATGCTATAAAAATAAGTCTGAAATATACAAAAATATATATACAGTCAAACCCGGTTATAATGAAATTTGTGGGACCAGAAAAAATAGTTCCTTATAGGCAAAGTTCATAATAAACGGGGTGAAGTCATAGAAGAAAATATAAAATACAAATAATTTTTTTTCATTTATTAAACACAAAAGAATTTATTTTTTCTTTAAAAGAAAAAAAAATGTGTTAATTCTTTTTACCTTTCAGCTGATTAAAGATACTGAGTTATAATTTAATGCTGCCATATTAAATAACAGTAAAGACTATTGCCACACTTCAGAGTTATTTCTGAGGGTTCGTTATAAAAAGGTAAAGTGTATGAAATTTAATTACCATTTAAAGTAATTCCTCTTAACTCTTAACCGAGAATTCGTTATAAACGAGTTCGTAATAAACGAAGTTTTTTGTATGAAAATTGTTATTAAAACGTTGGGACTTGAAAATATGTACGTAATAACCAAGAATCCATTATAACCGAGTTCGTTATAAACGAGTTTTACTGTACTTTATTTTCTTCAAAATGCTTGGCCTGGAGTTTGAACCGAAGCCTTACGTCTAATAAGCCAACCTACTAGACTACGGTGACTTCTATTATGATATGCAGTTGGAATTGCACCAGATGGTTAAAAATTAACCTTTTTCAACACATCTAAGTGCTTTCAATCGTAGATTGGACAAAAAAAGAATTGTTAATTACTCATGACGTCGTCTCATACGATCCATTGATGTTTACTAAATGCATTTCGCCTAAATTAATCACTATGCTAATTGGGTTAAATTGGCAAACTCCTGGCTGGCATCTCTAAGGAGTGCGCACAAAAAAATATGGGCCTACTTTTAAGCTTTAACTTTTATCATAATTGAAAAAAAACTGAATACCGTTACATTTTTTTGTTAGTCATCTGTTACAAAATCCACGTGCTAAATGTCATTGCAATAGCAAAATTAGTTTTTTTAAAATGGACACCCAACAAGAATGCGGTAAAAAAATAATTGAAATTTTCACTAAAAACCACGCCACTTACAAAAAACGATTTTCTAGGCTCACAGGTTGTTAACCAAAAAACAGTTTCTAATGTAAGAATAAAACAATATAAGGAGTCTTTGAGTATTGAGAGAAAGCGTGAAAGTGGAAGAAACAAAGGATTTGCCGACCAAAACAAGTGTATTGGATTATTAAGCCAACGTTCAAACACCAGGTCTGACATCAAAACGAAAATATGAAATAAAATTCGAAGTCGACGTAGCCTAGTAGGTAGTGTGTTGGCTTATTAGACTTAAAGCCATGGATCGAGACCCGGGGTAGACATCACAACAAAATACAAAAATTATTTCTTCGACGATTTCCTCTCAGCAGATTTTTGACAAAAGCACTGAGAGTACAGAGTCGACTTTAAGCTCTAGATCACGCCGCTTATGCATAAAATTAACACACACATCGTAAGTGGTGTAAGAAACTAGGTCAATAATCCAGGCTGAAAAGTTGTAATGATCAATTATGTATTTATGAAATAAAATTCATTGCAGATTTCTTGTAAAAATTCTGAGACTAAATTAAAAATTGCCATGAATTGCCAAGTTTATCAAAAATCAACTCATTAGTAAAATTATCACACACAACATTAGTGTGCAATTAAACTTGCAAGAAATTGCAATAACTAAAGCAATTACACTTAAAATATCACTTATTTCAATAGCCCGGCAACTCTGTAATTAAATTTATTAGAAAAAGCGTAGAAAAGCAGCATGTGGTGTGTTAAAAACATCAACTTCATGATAATTATTCAACTTCAAAATATTTTTTTTTTCTGTTAAGATTGTGTTGACACAAAAGGTGTGTAAAAACATGAGTTTCTTTATTAAATATCCTGCTCATTTGCTACTTGTTTTCGCTTTCTTTTTCTGTTCACATTTCCCTTTCAGCAATAATTATTTTATAATAATAATAACAAATGAATTTCGTGTATATTTATTATTAATGAATGATGTGTAAATAAAAACAAGAATAAAAAAATAAATTTAACGCCAACATATTGCCACTTGCCATCATAATACAAACCCAAGCTTTAGTTAAGGGCTACTAAAATGTAATCATTTTATATGTATATAGGTTAGCCTCTTATAACGCGGTACTCTCAGAATGCGGTTTCCGTGTAACGCTGTGCTGAAATTTCGACAGCCCTCCAATAACGCGGTACTCTTATAGCGCGGTTTGCGTTCAACTTCAGTTCCTTCAGCACAGTCTATGAATTATTATTAACTAGATATTATAAGAGGTTTTAATATAAGTTTTATTTTCGACGCAAAAACTCAGCCGAGATACAGTACCGTGCAAAACAAAAGCAGTTGGATTTTTAATTTAAAAACCAATGAATGAAAATGAATCAATTGAGGATAAATATTATAAAATTACATTAATTTTACAAGTCTTTCTTAATTTTGTTGGAAACCAGTCTTTTAGTTTAGTTTTTATTTAAATTTTTTTATCAATCCTTATATGAACCCTTGAATTCAATAAAAATATTTTTTATAATTTATCTTGCCTTTTGGATTTTTTGGTCTCCATATAATACGGTACGAATGATGTGATTTGTACTAATTCTGTGGTTCTTATAGCGCGGTAGACGGTTTCCATAGAACGCGCTACGAATTAGCTTGGTTTGTACCTAAAATCTGAGTTTGTTATAGCACGGTTTCCATATAATGCGGTACGAACTCACCGCGTTATAGGAGTGTTGACTGTACATGTATGTATGGAAATCAAGATCATTCCAACTGATAACCAAAATCGAAATAGGGAGAAAAAACAAACGTAATTAAAAACAAGAACCACTTTAAAGCAATATGAAAATGAAATCATTTTTATGGTGGTCATATAAAAAAACTCCTATTAAAGTGCTTAGTAATAATAAAATATACGAAAGGATAAAACCTGGTAGTATTGTAGTGTGTATTAGAATACATACACTGAGGATTTTTTTTATGATTTATTAGCGTAGAAATATTTGGAAAAAAAAACAAAATATAAGGAAATAAAATAAAATAAAAAAATTTTATGAGGTTTTTAAGGTAATTTACTGAAAAAATTAAAACATATATACGTACTAATAAAAGCTAATAAAAACAATAATACTTAAGAAATAAAATTAATAAATTACGATAAAATATTTTACAATAGCGTTTAATATTGTTTAATTTTTATTACAATTTTAACTAATAATTTCAATACAAAAATGTAAAATCCCGGGATTCGGGATTTTGTAAATACCTGGTTAATATAGTATTGTAAACGTCGCCGTGGTCTAGTAGGTAGTGTGTTGGCTTATTAGACGAAAGACCCGAGTTCGTATCCCAGGTCAGACATCAAAACGAAAAATTTGATAATAATTTTTCGGTGACTTCTTCTCAGCAGATTTGTGGCAAAAACTCTGAGATTAAAAAAATTGCCATGGAATGCTTCTCAAAAAAAAAAAAAAAATGTGTCGTTCGGAGTCGACTTTAAACTGTAGGTCCCGCCACTCATGTATAAAACTAACGCACACAACATAAGTGGTGTGAGAAGCTAGGACGTAGTACAATGGGTCAATTCGACCACCGAGTACTGTATTTGTCAGAATTGACAAGTACACGTCCTCTAACCTAACCTAACCTAACCTGTACTATTATAAACTCTGGTTAGTATAAGTTAGCGTCTAGTTCACTCGGTGGCCCATATGGCCCATTGTGTTACCCAGTGTAAAGATAAGCGAACTTATCATAATTCGTTAAAGGTTGGCTTGAACCAATTCGAGTTCCGTGATACATTCGCACCATGCCTAGATCTCTTAAGAGCAAGGCATTCCCATAAAAGGTGTTGACCGATTACGGAATCCTTAATTTCGTGTCATCTTCATCTTCTGCAGTGATCACGGTGTGTGAGACTGAGTTTATCAGCGCATCTGCTAAAAATGCAGAGCCTCCATAGAATTCCTATTAGAATGCGAATACATACATAATTGGTCATTACAACCCTTCAATCAGGATTATGGATTTGTGACAACTGCTTGACACATGCATACATAATTGGTCATTAGAACCCATCAGTAAGGATTATTGACCAAGTTTCTAACACCACTTCTGTTGTGCGTGTTAATTTTATACATGAGTAGCGGGACCTACAGTTTAATGTCGACTCCGAACGACACATTTTTTTTTGAGAAACTTTTCATGGCTATATTATTTATTTTATTTTGCCAGAAATCTGCAGAGAGGAAATCGTCGAAAAAATACTTTTTGGGAATACTGATGAATTGTAATTTGGAACATATTCTTGTAGAGGTGCATATATCTTCTAATATCTCCTGCTAAAACATCTCCGATCCCTTCCCTGTTCCCTGACAATTCGTCCACTTTTCCTTTCCCAAGCAATTAAAACGTATTTGCTGTTCACGACTGTGTAGTTGCTATAGGTAAAACAACAAGCTTTCAATGTTGATTTTCGAAGAGATTCGACTCAACTACTAACAAGAACACGATGTATAAAAATTTTAAATTTCTATTAAAGACATACATTTCACTTGTTCTTTTTTTTTACTTTTTTAAGTTAAAAAAAAAAATATTTCTCCAGTTAATTAAATCAGTTCTAATGATAACATTCCGCATTTAAATTTTAAAGCATCTTTAGAAATTTTTATACGCTTTATTTTATTAAAAAATCTTTTAAACCCATTCATCGTAATGACTTTACTCATCATATAGAAACTGGACCGAAATTTCTTACGGGTTTTAATAAAAAAAAAATGCAATAAAAGTTTTGGGGGTTTTTTTATGTTGTTCATGTTACCCTAGAAGAAAGGACTTTAAATAATGTTGGAATGTGAAAACTTCAAAAAATTTTTATTATTTAATAAAAGCAATCATAACCCTATAATAAAAGTTTTGTTTGTATTGTTTTTCTTTTTTTTTATTTCCGGTTTTTTTATGTTTTTGTTTGTTTTTGTTTTACCCTCAACAAATTTTTAAACTTCTCCCTCAACTAATTTTATTTATGAAAAGCAGAGATGCGAAGAAGATAGGTATAGGATAGGAGGTCTCCAGAAAAGTCACTATGTAACCCAGCCATTATCATCATCAGCAGACAACAATTTATTTAAACTTTTTTGTTGAAACAAAAGCATCAAAACCAAAATATTTCAATTCAAAAAAAAAAAAAAACAACAAAAACAAGCGTAGAAAATGAAAAAAGGAAAACGAATTGAAACCCATCATAAATTGAAAAGTTTAATTTCTCAAAACTACTACTAAAGCAACAAAATAAGTATGAAAATTTACCTCCTACCTATCTACCTACCCCAAAGAAAATACCTTTGAAAAACTAATTTCAAGGCAAAATAAAAGGGGAAAAGGATTTCAAATACAAGCTTAACCTATACTCCTGATTGAGGATTTTCTACAAATAACATCATTATCCCTGACCAAACTTATGCTATCAAATCTTAACCTTTTTTATTGAACAAATTTCGAATTGTTCCCTTTTGTTATTAGTTGTTGTTGTTGTTATATTTTCCTTTCTGTTTTCCTTACAGGCTTCCTATCTCATTTCTATAGAAAAAAAGAAACCTATTTGACATCTTTATTACAAACGGTATAAGTCACCATTTGCAAAAGGAAAAAAAATCCATACAATATCTCTCTATACAACAAAATAAAAGGTTATAAGCCAATAAAATAAAATAGAAAAAAACGCAAAATACAAATTTTAAAAAAGATTTTCTTCCTTTATGGAAAGGGAAACGGAACTTGTGGAGAAACGAAAGAAAGAAAGTACAAAGAATAATAGGAAAATGAGAAATTTAAAATCCTAAACTATTTTGTCATAACAACTTACGTTCATTTTCTTTCAGGTCAACAAAACTCCACAGTAAGACTCAAGAAAAGTAGCCAGTATTTCTGTGGTATACCTATGGCTAGACAGACATTGCAAAAAGGGACTCTAATCGATTACGCTAAAATGAAAATATAGTTTTAAACACGCAAAGCAATTTCTATATTAATACCGGTTAACTTGAACATAACATACATAATTAGTCATTACAACCCTTCTGTCAGGATTATTGACCTAGTTTCTCACACTACTTAAGTTGTGTGTTAATTTTATACATAAGTGGCGGGACCTACAACTTAAAGTCGACTCTGAACGACAGATTTTTTTTGAGAAACTTTTCATGGCAATTTTATTTACACTCAGAGTTTTTGCCAGAAATCTGCTGAGAGGTTTCGCCGAGGATATACTTTTTGTATTTTATTTTGATGTCTGGTCTGGCACTCGAATCCTGGCTTTACGTCTAATAAGCCAGCACACTACCAACATACTACCTACTAGACTACGGCAACATAGGTACTGTTACTGTGTTTAGTATTTTTCACAAAATCCACATTGCTAAACGTAATCAAACACTTTTCTTTCTTTTGAAATAAGTGTTCCTACCTGGTTTGAGAATACTTATACCGGATAGGGCACAATGGAATGGTGTGGTACTTCAGGGGCAGAGTGCAGCGTTTTTCAGGCGGATATTTTTGCACTACTGATGGCTATTGAGGCCATAGCTGGTGACCCATCTTCAGATACGGAATCTTACATAATCTTCGTTGACAGTCAGGGTGCCCTTAGGGCAATGCATCGGTCTGGTGTAAATCACGGCTCATTCACGAGTGCAAAGAGTCGTTGAGGAGTTTTGGAGCAGACAGTATCCATCAATGCTGGATTCCGGGTCATAGCGGAATACTGGGCAATGAGACGGCGGATGCCCTCGCTAGGTTATGTTCGCTTTCAGGGGGCGATTTGACAGTTGGTTTTGACCTCCCAGTCTGCCACCTCTATGGCCTCATCGACGGATGGATCAGGGACGGAAGAACAGGGGCGTTAGGGGAACGGATCGGGTTGTTCTGTTTCTAGACGTCTATGGCCTGTTGTAAGAGAACAGATTGGCTGCTGGGCTTGGCTAAGGAGAGGTTAAGGTTGGTTGTCGGTTTTATCACGGGGCACTGCGAAATTAGGTCGCTGACGGGGATCTGGAACAGATCCCAGCCGGGTATGTTGAGATGAGGAGGAGTTGGAGACTATCAAACATTTCCTCTGTAACTGTCCAGCCCTTGGTAGGTTGAAGTTGACGACCCTTGGCAGGACCTTTTTTGAGAGCTTGAATTCTGTGTCGAGAGCCGACATCAAGACTCTCCACAGATTGATTAGCAGCTTGGGCTGGTTAGAGGTGCTAGGGCTTCATGAGTGTAGTCGCACTCTCACCTTCTTTTGTTTTGTGTCTGTTTCTTTCTGTGTAATTCCTCCGTTTCTCATTCTCCCTCCCCTTACATACATTCTTATATCCTATATTTCCTTCCTCCCCTAACAACAATGTACAATGGGTCAATTTCGACCTCCGGGTACTGTACTTGTCTTAACCGCCATGTACACATCCTCTAACCTAACCTAACCTAGAAATAAATGATGAATGTACTAACACAAGGACGAAAAACAACGACTTTAGTTTTTCGTAAAACTTTCTTTACTTTATACAAAATCTACACATGAATTTCTCTAATTTAGTTAGCAAACACTTTAAGATTGGATTTGATATTCTAATTATTGAAATATGCTACAAAACAGAAACACTTTACACTGTATTTCCTTCCGCGGCACAAATTAATCCCTTTTAGTTTCCATGACGGTATTCAATATTTTGTTTCTAAATTTAAGACGAAATAAAAATTCCAAACTGAAGTACATTATTCATGAACATCTTGTGTATTACATACATTCATCAATAACAAATAATCATAAATCGGTTTATTAACATTTTTTTGATTTTTTTTTTTTTTTTTGTGTCAATTCTGGGCACACACACAGCATCTCACATTTTCTTTTTTGGGTCACTCAAGTCCCCAGGTGATTACTCGTCTGCCATAACAGCAATTTATAACATGTATTTGACAAACATTTCTTTAAGAGTGTAAAAATTTATGTGCATTTATAATAGCAATAGGAATAGCAATGGCAAAAGCAAAAGCAAATCTTAGAAAAGCAAAGAGCAAATAAGAACAAAAATGATGATGAAGAAAATAAGAACATAAAAACGGTAAGAGTTGAGCTGCAGAAAATTATTATGCCACATGGGTGTCAGCAGCACATTTCAAATAAATATGAATTTCACATTATATGGCTGCTGTCAACTGCTACTGAATATAACAATACTTATCCAAACATAAACACATACACATACATATTCACATTCACATTCACATACCCATACACAAACAAAGGAAAGACGACATACTAAAAGAAAATGAAAAGAAAAACAAGCGAGAATAGAACAACAGCATTAGAAAAGAAACCAACAATACGATTACACTCTCATGTAAACAAAATAAAGTAAGAAAAATCTGAAAAATACTAAGAAAAGCTCCAAGGCATAGGTGAAAATTGGGTAACCTACTATTGTTATGCGACAGATGCCTATGCTGAACCGAACTATCTGATTTACACAAAGTAACTGCAATATGTCTCTGCAATCAAAGTACAACTGTTGCAAAGAAATTGTATTCTTATGTGAGGATATGTTGTAAGCACAGTGACAATCAGCATTTATCTACTGTCCTCTTGGGTAGCGTTACAATAGCCAACGTATAGAAATTGCTTGAAGAATATTGCCAACATTAAATCGTAACACAGTGAAGTCTCTATTAAGCGAAAACTGAAGGAAATATGACCCCACAAATGTATTCTACTCTCGAAACTCCCAAAATTTTTGTATTGGTACAGTCAAACCCGGTCATAACGAACTTCGGGGAGCCAGAAAAAATAATTTGTTATAGGCAAAGTTCGTAATAAGCGGGGTAAAGTTATAGAAGAAAATATAAAATAAAAATAATTTTTTTCATTCATTAAAAACAAAAAGTATTTTTCTTTTTTTATAAAACAAGCACTCAGGAGATGGCCCTTACTCTTAAGCTGGTTTAGGAAAGGTGGACAGAGGGAAGATGCGAACGGTAAGGAAACGAGTTGTTGCTGGTGCCTATAAAATGGCCGGTGCTATACCTTAAACATTAGACACAGTCTACAGCAATCGTCCCCAATAAGCCCGCAGTTTCTCACACCACTTATGTTGTGTGTGTTAATTTTGTACAGAAGTGGCGGGACCTACAGTTTAAAGCCGACTCCGAACGACAGATTTTTGAGAAACTTTTCAAGAAGAGAAAGAGAAGGAATCGCCGAAAAAATACTTTTCGAATTTTTTATTCTGATGTCTGGCCTTTTAAGTCTAATAAGCCAGTCTACTAGGCCACGACGACCCCTAATTCTTTGATTATTTTTATCCAGCAGCTGATTAAAGATGAGACTGATAAAGACTGAGTTAGAATTTATTGCTGCCATATTAAATAAAAGTAAAGACTATTGTCACACTTTAAAGTTTTTTTCTGAGGGTTCATTATAAAAAAGGTTAAATTACTGGAACCATTTAAAGTAGTTCCTTTTAACCGAGAATTCATTGTAAACGAGTTCGTAATAAACGATGTTTTTTGTACGAAAATTGTTATTAAAACGTTGGGACTCGAAAATATGTACGTAATAACCAAGAATCCATTATAACCGAGTTCGTTATAAACGAGTTTGACTGTATTGTATTAAAGTGATTAACTGTTTTAATGGAGTATGATTCACGTACGAACACTTCCATACTCATAAGAAGATTGTGTGTATGCTTTGCTTATTGTCTTTGTCTCCACTTTCTTCTTTGTTTGTATATACAACAATAACAGAGGCTGCAAATTTTGACAAATTATTTGAATCACTCGAATCACTTATAGTTATTATAAGTATTTTTCTTAAATTTATGAATCAGAATTAGTAGGCGTATGAATCAAACATATTTCGTTGTACTCATACTCATTGCTACTTACACTTATAAATCAATGTTGTTGCGAGTACGAATGAATCAGAGTAGATGAATTTCAATTCTGTTGATCCAATCATACTCAAAATTGCATAAGTGCTTATGAGTAGCAGAAAAACGATTCATTGCTGATCTCTAATACACATGCTTATACTTACAATATTTAACTAATCACATGGCCTTGTGTGATTATGTCTCATTTCTTTAAAATGCACTTAAGTATGTAATTCATATACCTACAGAGTATATAACATAAACATACATGCATACATAATAACTTGTGCATATATTGTACAATTCATAATAAGCTCAAGAAAAACTTATACGAACAAAAACAACAGCATCATTATCTTTGTACTTTTCTCTGTTCTTTCTACTGTTCTCTGTGTTTCTGCTACAAGAAGATCTATGAAAAGCTAGACAAAGGATAGCAAAAATATGTATGAGATATAAAAAAAAAAATGTGTCAAAATGCTCAATTTATTTTTTGGCACAAGGACTTTCTCTCTTAACTTGTGTAGGTTATGGGGCGAATATGCGATACACATACACAAGCATTCAAACTAAACTAAAGGAAGGAGAGAAATGTTTAAACTTTCCAAATTGCCATAAAAATTTGACAAAACACATGCCTACAGATTTTTCGTTTATATTTTTTTTCCTTTTTTTTTCGGACACAGAATATAAAAGTGTAGGAAGCCAGCTTATCCCTTTTTATTCTATATTCTTAATAGAGGGTTTTCTGTTTACATAACTTACATATTTATGTGTAATAGCCTTTTGAAAGAAAACAAAAAATAGAAAAACTAACTTTGTTAATATATTTTAAGTGCCTAAGGCCTGAAAAGAAGAAAAAAATATTTTTTTTTTTATTTTATTTTGCTAACATAGCTAAAGGTCACATGTGTCTGGTATGTTTGTTGATTGGCTGGAAAGATTGTCATGGAAGTAAAATAATAAAATTGGTTCTTACCTAAATTTGCTATTTATAAATCATATGAGAGGAGATAAAAGTGAAATCTGAAATATCATGTTAACAAATTTTCTATACGCATAAATAAAATCTCAGTATATTTTACTTAAGATATGGTAACCTTTTCTTTTAATAATCTATGGCAGGTGGTTGTAGGAGAAAAGTCATGAAAAATTTAAGAATTTATTGGCAGATGTTTAGAAAACTTAATGAATGTGAAATATAAAGTAGCATTCAGAGTGGCAAAAGCAAAAATTCAAGGGAGTTCTGTATTAGCTTTATCAAAAATATACCAACATTAAACCCACGAACGACCCAGCTTCCACACCATTTATATTATGAGTGTGTGTTAATTTTATACAAGACCTACAATTTAAAGTCGATTCCGAATGACATATTTTTGGGAAGCATTTTCTTAACAATTTTTTTTTTTATTTACTCTCAGAGTTTTTGCCAAAAAGCTGCGACTTCCTCTGCTAAGCAATATTTTTCATAATTCGTTTTGTTGAACATATATGACCTGGAGTTGAAGCTGGAGCCTCGTACCTAATAAGTCAACACATTACCTACTAGACTACGACCTGAAAACATCACATAAAAAGACATTGAAAACTGCAACAGAAATAAAATTTATTCCTTTAGAATATTTTGGCTAACTGGTAAAAATGCCTGTCTGAAGCTGACGACAAACTTTTGTTTTATAATTTACATATGGAATTATTATTAGATTTTGTCAAAAAATTTAAATATTTTGATTCATTTTAAGAAAACTATTTTATATTATATATTTTATTATCACTATTATGAAATTTACGTCAAAATTTTTGATGTGAAAAACGTTGCATTAAGGTTTTTTAGGTAAAAATCAAACACATCATGTCAGATTGGTTTTATTTTTATCTAAATGGCAAAAATTTGGCATCTAGCACCCTTGCATTGCGGTGATTGATAAATTTCCAATGGTTTAGAGGGGCAGCTTATTGCCACTCGCATCAGTAACACTCTCAGTTGAGGTCTGGCTGAAGCCTAATGGTACAAACCATTGTTATATTTCGTTAGAAAAATTTGTTTTCAATGTTATTGAAGTAAAATTGTTTCCAGTAGCAATAGAACATCGATTATGTCAATAACAAGGCTCTCTCTTGGATTCCTCTCTGGTTATCCGAATACGGACGTAGAAAGTATTCGAGTCTAAAATTGCTAATTCGTTTTAGATGGGCCACGAAATTTATAATGACCATAAAATTCAATTAGTTGCTCATTTACAGGGACAAAATTATTCGGATCAATAAAAGATCAAAGGCGTTCAGGTCCTTTTTCGAAATGGCGTAATAGGTGTAAATTTATCATTATCAAAACGAATGACTCCGTTATCATATACGTACAGACGTAGTTCACCGAAATATTATCCCTCTGTAGTATCAATGAAATAAAACATAGGACGAAAAACTTTTTTATAATGTTTGTCCATCACGTAAGATAAATATGAGAAGAACAGTAAGAAAGACTCTACAACATTTCAAGAAACAGGGCAATCAGCATGAAAATTGTAAGTATTGTTCTCTTCCCAAACCACTAAATATTTGGCGATAAACATCCAATTAGAATGTTTGCTGCTGCCAATACTTTCGTCAGTTCATAAGTTGAGCTCCTGTTTACTTCTTCTTTAGAGTCTTCAGTAGCAGGAATATTACATAAATACATATATAATCGCTGTTGAAAAACTTTCGTTGTGAATTGGATATAACTGACCTGATGTTTGAAGCCTGACATCTAAAAAGCTAACTACTGCCTACTGCCGTCAATATCAAGGATATATCTTGAACATAAAATTCAATCCTTTCATTTTCCTCCAATACTTATCTTTTAATTCGTTCTCAAATACCATAAATAATGTATTATTTACGATAAAACTTCACAAAATCTTTGAAAACCAACAAAATATTGAAATATTTTTTTAGAACACTAAAAAATCGTTAGAAAAGTCGTTTGTATCAAAAATGATACATAAGATCGTATTATGAAGTTTTTGATTTTTTTAAACACTGTTTGAAATTTTCTTTTTTTATTTGCTTTAAAATAATGACGATAGCAATTCATACGATGCCTGACATCTAACGTTTTCTGCATCAAAAATTGAATCTGTAAATCTTGTTCCCCGTTTTCTAAGAAACTAAAATCTTTGAAATTTTAAAATGAAACGCCATACACAAGCAATTATTTTCATTTACATGAACCTGACGGGATATAAAAGAATACAAGAGGAGTAAAATTAATTGGAAGACATTTCTGATAATCTGTAATCAAATAATGGCATGAAATAAATTTAAAATTAAATTAACTAAATATTATGGCAAACAAAAGCCAGTAGATGTTTTCAATATTTTTGCATATGCCAGTTTATTGAATAATCACATAATTTCTGTATCAATATATATATTGCTGTAGAATTTCATAAATTTTTGTAAATTCGATTTTTTTATTTTATCATTTGTTGGATTGTAGGATGTCTAAAGGATAAAAAATAGGATCTCAATCGATAAAAATTTATGTTCTACCATGGCATAGTTATCAACATATAGGGACAATACTATCCAGCACTTTAAAACAATTACAGGAAACAAGAAAGCTCTGGAAATGTGTATAGGTTCACATATTAAAACAATGAAAACAGTTGGGAAAGAAAGTAAAAAGACACCAATAGGAGCACTTCGCCCTTCGCAATATTTGGTGGGATATATGTATGTAGGTGGTGTAAACAGTAAGGCGATCAAAAATGTAGTAATGCTCGAATGGTTCTATCTATTCTTGGAAAATACTGGCTTGCGAAACTAGAAAATGGAACAAGTCACATATCATAAAATACTTAAACTTGTAATTCACTTCACACTAGGGATGCCAAACGAAATCGATTTTTAAAAATCCCGGGATTCGAGATTTTGTAAATCCCGACCCCGAAATCCCGGGATATTTCGGCATAATTCGGGATCCAAAAATCACGGGAAAAATCGCGATTTTCTCTTAATAATAAAAATATTTTGTTAACAAAATCATTTGTATTCCAATTACGTATATCAGAATTATATGTCATTGAACATAAAATACAAAAACAGCGAGACAAAAAGTAAAGAAAGGGTAAATTACTGTTACTGTTTGGTGCAGAAATTGATTCAGAGGCATAATTGGACCATCTTTCTTCGAAAATGAGCGCAATGAGTGGCCGTTACAGTCAATGACAACCGTTATTGAGCTATGTTGAACGAATTCTTATTCACAAATATTAAAGAGAGGATATTGGCAACATTTGGTTTCAACAGGACAGCGCAACGTGCCACACAGTCGAAGCTACACTGTTTTGCGCCCTGTTTTTGAAGATCAGTCGCCGAGTTGATGTCGTTTGGCCATCTCGCAGCTGTGATTAAACACCGTTGGACTATTATTTGTGGGTTACCGTCAAAGATAAGTGTTACGCCGACAAGCCAGAGATAATTAACGATTTAAAGGACAATATTCGTGAAGCCATTGGTGAAATACAGCTACAAACAATCGATAATGTGCTTAAAAATTGAACCGATCGTGTAGCCAGCCGAGGAAGCCATTTGGATGAAATTATTTTCCAATATTAACCGGAAGGATTGTACTTTCAAATGAAAAAAGAAATTTGAGAAAATATTCAGCAGTTTTTTTTTTTAAGCATTTTCAAAATAAAAAAAGTTATTTGGCGGACCCTTTACTTCTCGCAATCAACATTTGTTGGTAAAATAGTTCCAAGATTGTTGTATGCAGATTGTAAATATTCACCTCTACCACCCCTTGATGTAAATAAATCTATTTCTTTGGACAATGGAGTATTTAAATCAGTTACCCTTTTAATTCGTCTTATAGGGCTTTTGCATTCTTCGATGCTATCAAATAATTTTTTATCAATGGAAGTAGGGGTTTCCACATTTGAGGTGCTATTATCGAAGTCGAGTGAAATAGAAATTTTTTCATGATCAAAATATATATATATGTATTCACAGTCCCGAAAATCCCGAAAAATCCCGGAATTCGGGATCTTGTAAATCCCGGGATTTCGGGATTCGGAATTTCTCGTACTAGCATTCCTAGTACCTAATATTGATCAACACAGCTTTTCTTTTATGGGTAATTGTTTCAGATGTACTCGTTCGGGTTTTGAAAATCTCGAAAATCCTGGGATTGCGGGATTCGGGATTTCCCGGTTGGCATCACTACTTCACACTTCTGCAAAATGTTAATGTTTTCAAGAAAAAAATGAGCCGTTTTGTTTGAGGTCATTAAAGAAAATTTCAATAAAACAAAGTCACATATCCTGGTTGAATCAAAAGAGGAGATCTACTGAAATTGATGCGATAATAAATGCTATACAAGATGGTGAAAGGTTTTCTTGTCACAAGCGAATAAGTTTTTTCGGAGCAGACCATTCCTGTTAAAGCTTTCGTTTGCATTTATTTTTTTTCCCTCCCCTTAAAATACTTTAAGCAACAGTATTCTCAACATCCCATTACTTTTCCCCGCCAGTGTATTTGCAATTTAAACTCCTCTACACAATATCATATTGAAATCCCAATTATTTGAACTTCCCTATTTATTTTTAGGTTGTTTATCATCTTTCTTCTTCTTTTGCTTTGTGTCTTTTGTATCTATCCATGCTGTAAATTACCGTCTTCTTGTTTATTTTCCCTTGGCATTTATTAAAAATTTTTCTTAAAAATAAATAATCCCATACCTATTACATACAAATTAAATATTAATTTACATTTATTTCATACATTTCCGGAAATTTCTGCTGAGGTTTAATTAATAAAATATGATAAGAAAAAAAAATAGATGTTTTTAGGCTCTGTTTTTTCTGTTTTTTCTTGTTTTTTTGTTTTTAGAAATACAAAACTTACCTGGATCATCATCGTCGTCCCAGTCAATTTGACCCGTTGTCATATCAAGATGGGCCAAAAATAGAAAAACCGCTGCTAAACTCAAGCAGAAACGCCAAGTGTGGAGTACGGTTATGTTGGGAAATTTTAAAAATTCCATGTTGGGATTTTTTTTGTTGTTGTTGTTTTCCTTTTTTAATGTTATTTATTTTCTTTTTGTTTGTTGTTGTTTTTGTCGTTGCTGGTTGTACTTTTTATGCTGGTTTCCTTGTAATGAATATAACATCTACGTATGTATGTACGTATGTATGTATGTATGTAAGGGTGTTTGTATGTGTATGTTAGGTTTTTAAGTACAAGTCTAATTCGTTGTTAAAGTATCTGATAGAAATGTAATTGTATATTAGATATGGTAGGTATAGGTGTGCGTGTTTTAGGTTCTATACAATTTGACTGTTTACTTGAATTTTTTCCCCTTTTTATCTCCTGTTGTTGTTGTTGTTGTTATTATTATTTTGTTATAATTTATTATCTTATAGATACAGTATAAAATACATGTTTTTGTTTATTGGTATGAAGGGATTTTCTACAATATATGCCATGTTTATATATGTAAACGCGAATGCCATTACATTAAAAAAAATAAACGAAAAGGAAAGAAAAACCAAATGAAAATACGAAATTCAGAACTGAAATTTGCACATAAACTAGAACAATTTTAATGTTTCCTGTTGGCGGATGTTACAATTTAATTTCTGAAGCGTAACAATTTTTTTAAAAGCCTTGCTATTCGGTTTTGTTTTTTTTTTTTTATTATTTTTTTGGTTGGAATTGGCGTTGGCGTTGGTGTTGGTGTTGGTGTTGGTGTTCACGTTTGTTTTTCTTTAGCTGGGGTCTGTTGTTTCCCAACAAGATTTTCTGCGGCGCATTATATTTTGCTGATGTTGTT
The DNA here is from genome assembly GCA_014635995.1 of Sarcophaga peregrina. NCBI lineage: Eukaryota > Metazoa > Arthropoda > Insecta > Diptera > Sarcophagidae > Sarcophaga > Sarcophaga peregrina. Next base: position 44,107,745 of record CM025789.1, read on the forward strand.
GTTGGTGTGGCTGGTTTCTGTTTTGCTGATTCATGGCAGATAAGAATTTTACATTATTTTTTTTTTTTTTGCTTTTTTCCACTTGTAAATTATGCAACCTGAACTATTGTTTCACGTAAAATTTTTAAGGTTTAATTTTTATTATATTCTGTACTTGTTTTTTTTTTTTTTGTTCGAACATAAAACAAAAATTCTTCTTTTGCTTTTTGTTGGGTTTATTAAAGGTACGTTTAAGCTTAAGGGGGATTTTGACGTTTTTTGTTTTGGTTTTTGTGAAATTGTTTAAGGTTTCTCCTTCGCTATTGTGTATTATTTTTATTTTAATTTATATTTTTTGTTTTGTTTTATTTTGTATTTTATCTGCAAGGATTTTTTTTTCTACCTGTAACGCTAATTAACTTGTTTTTCCGTTTTCTTTATTGTTGGCTCTTCCTTCGGGTGATTGTTCATTTGTTCAGCGATCGGTATCAGCGTTGTTACTCTTGAACCAAGAAAACTTGCAATTATTCTTGTTTTCGCTGTCAGTTTTAGTTTATAAAATAGTTTTTATTCGCTTTTCATTTCCATTTTTTGTTTTTTTTTTCTTCTTCTTATTTTCGTTATTATAATTGTTGTTCTATTCGCTTTTCATTTATAATTTAATTTTTTTTTTGTTAGTTTCTGCCATTTTCTTTGGGTTTTCTTCTTTCTATTTCATTTTGTTCAACAATCTGTAAAATAAATGAGAATGAGAGTAAAATCAGTAGAGCAGCTTTTAATTATTTTAGTTTAGAGTTTGGAAATATCAATTATAAGCAAATGTCTGTAACAGTTTATATAATTAATGCTAGTTTTTTGCCATCGAAACTTTTCCGCTGCATACATACGTTTTGTTTTTGTGTTTAATTAAAAAAAACTATAGAATTTTCATTTTGTATTTAAAGATTTTATTTTTTACTTTTTGTTGTGTGGCTTAATAACAATACAAAACACTTAAAGTTTACTTATTTTTTGTTGTTTTAATTCAGCTCTTAAAAATATTACTTCTTTAATGAAATTCATTATTTTCAAAAGTCTTTCTTCATAATCAGCAAACGGAGTTTTTATTGCATTTTGGCACATTTTCACTTTTGTTTGCCACTTTATTCATATTGCCTCATGCAATTTACTGACTTAAGGATACAAAAAAGAATTTTTTTTTTTCGAATTGTTTGTGGCGAAACAAGAATAAAGTCGTAGATAGTATTTCGTTTTATCTGTGCGATATGCTCTTGAAAGTTTTTTTTTGCAAAAACACTCACTTGTATAGGTTTTTCTTTTTTTTTTTATTAAAGTTGCAGTTCTCCTCTACACCATAGTAGACTATGTTTGAACATGCATAGTCAGGCGCTTACGGATAAGGAAGGATAATCAATGTTCAACACATTTATAAAATATTTTTTTTATATGCTGCCGTATATTTTAAAATGTGAAAAAAACCATAGAAACTATGCATAATGGATTAAAACACCTGAGGTAAATATATCACGGATTTATTGTACAATTAGTTTTCAATCAATGCCATTATTGGCTGTGTTATGAAACTGCCAGCTGCATTTTATTTGGCTAATTAGTTTAATCTTTCTTTCTTTCTTTTTATATCGTTCTTTTTTGGAGCAGCTAAAATGTTTGTTAGGTACATCACCAAATGGAAGTTGAAAGCCTTGATAAAATGTAGTGAATATTTAATGGAAAACATTTAAAAATCCCTTTCCTTTACTGTCAAAAACAATTTTTTAGAAAAAAAAATTTTGGTTGAACTCGACTTAGTATAGTGAGGCCACATTTCAAACTGCAGGCCAGACACCTCCAATAAAACGAAAAATGAAAAAATATTTCAACGATGACTTCCTCTCAGGCGATTTCAGATAATAACTCTGAGAGCAAATTATTTTGCCATGAAAAGTTCCTCAAAAAATCTATCATTCGGAAGTGACTTTAAACTCTAGGAATCACCATTCACGCGAAGTCGCCGTGGTCTAGTAGGTAGTGTGTTGGCTTATTAGACGTAAAGCCAGGGTTCCACCAAAACAAAATACAAAAAGTATTTTTTCGGCGATTTCATCTCAGCAGATTTCTGGCAAAAAATTCTGAGTGGAAAATAAAATTGCCATGAAAAGTTTCTCAAAAATCTGCCCTTCGGAGTCGACTTTAAACTGTAGGTCCCGCCAATTTTGTATAAAATTAACACAACATAAATAGTATGAGAAACTAGGTCAATAGTCCTAACTGAAGGGTTGTAGTGGCCAATTATGTATGTATGTAATCATCATTCACGTAATCCTGACTAAAGCCATCAGGTCTAATAAGTAGTTTGTTGCTTCAAACATCAGACCAGAGAGAAAATATTTCTTTGACAACTTCTTCTTACTAGATTTCTAGCAAAAACTCTAAGAGTAAATAAAATGGCTACGTAAAATTTCTCAAAAATCAGTTGTTCTGAATCGATTCTGGAAGTTCGACCATTCATATATTAAATTAACATTACATAAATGGTATGAGAAGCTAGGACGTTATCCCGTCTGAAGGGTTGTAATGGAAAACAAAAATGCATCAGATAAATATTCCCATTAAAAAAAAAAAAAATCACAAAAAAAATTTTTAAAAAAGATTCGTGATAATTATTATAAATAACGTACTCCAAAGATGATAACTCTGAAAGAAAAATCTTTGTTTTTCCCTTTACCGACTTAATTAAATATAAATTTTAGAGGCCTAAGAATTTTACTGCCATAATTCATTGTTTATTTATATTTAATTATTTAATTTACAGGGTAAACAGAAACAGAACAGGTCATCAAAGTTTTTTAGGGTTTGTTGTTATCATAGTACCACATATCTTTTCTCTTGAACAATTTTAAGCATTTTTTGTTCAATTGTTTGGAAAAATCGATCGTTTAATCATTCTAATACAACAATGTCGTTTGATCAGGCTATGAAAGCACTAAAACTTTCAAATAATTCCGTATTTATCTAATAAGATATTCACAACAGTATCAAAAAATGTGGTACGTTATGGTGCATGGATTTGACCAGAGATCAGAACGAGTATTCGATGGTAGATTCTAATTCCATTACTTATAATTTCTGATATTTACACGCATTCATATTATTTTTGCTATTCATATTCATACTACGCATACTAAAAACAGTTCGAAGAGTACTATCGTATCATACATTAACCATACGCCTGATGTTATTGTCTTTGACTCGTCTTCTACTTAACCTTTACACGAAGCACAACAATAAGTATGAGTCGTATACGAACACTACTATACTCACATGAAGATTAGTGTGACTCTTTGCTTGTTGTCTTTGTCTTTCCTTTCTTCTTTGTTTGTATATGCAACAACAACAAAGGCTGTGAATTTTGATGAATGATTCAAAACACTCGAATTACTTATAAGTATTTTTCTAAATTAATGAATCAGAATGAGTAGGCGTATGAATCAAACAAATTTCGAACGTTGTGAGTTTGATGTCAACGTTGTACTTATAATCATTGCAACCTATATTTATAAATCAATGTTGTAGCGTGTACGAATGAATCAAAATAGTTGAATTTCAATTCTGTTGATTCACTCATACTCAGAATTGCATGAGTACTTATGAGTAGCTGATCTCTGATTCTAGTACAACATACAATATTACATTTTGGGCTTTAGCAACGACTGTAAACCTTCACTGTATGTTATCTTTTTTCGCAAGATTATTGTCGTATGTTATCTACCACATATCGCTCATTATCATTCGCTTTATGTGTAAATGGTTCGATTACTTTATTTTTTAGCAGTTGATTCAGACCTGCAATTTCAACTGTGCCATAAACACATCATACTACTTATTAGACGACGGTGATTTTAGAAAGAATACATTCATTTTTTGGCAACATTAATAAGCCAACAAGAAGAACATGTGATTTGACGTCTATGTACGTCTACGTTTCGTAACAATACGGATGATTTCACTGCTATTTTTCTACTTACAGCAGCGTAATAGTAAAGTCTAAAAATTTTCAAAACAGGCAATCAAAATATGAAAGTTTACCAGTCTTGAGGCAAAAGCTCTGAGAGTAAAATTATTTCCATTAAAATGTTTCAAAAAGCTGTCGTTCTGAGCCAATATTATATTTCAGATCCATTAGATCTAAATAAAACGAGTTAAGTTTTTGGGCATAGGCGTATATAGCCCACAAAAATTATTGTGTTATGAGTTAACCTAGATTCTGGATAATCAATACTAAATTACTATTTATTATGCCATTATTTCCACGTGCTTAACAAGAATATGAATTTCGTTAAGTTTCTTCTTGATTAATTTTCTTACTTCTGAACTTGTGGGTAAATTAATAGCACCGCTTTTAGGCGATAATAATGGTTAAAGTAATACGATATTGTTTGCAATTATAAGTCAAACAAAACTTTTAGTTAAATTGTGTTTTTATTTCAATGATTGATACGCTTTTTGTCTTCATTCAATCAATGTCGAATGTTTAGAAATTTTATATTGAGGTGTTAGGGCAACAACATTTGAACCCCTGTTTAATCAAGCAGTTAACACGTCTCTGATTGTATTTGTAATTATCCATGTAAATGGTGCAAGTTAACACATACAATTTGTATAAAGTTTTATGAAGTTTTTGTTTTTTTCCTTTTTTTTTCGCCTTTGTTAGCATGTTGTCGTTCATTTTTATTCATTTTATCTTGAATTTCAATTGAACTTTTTGCTACAGTTTTAGTAACGTACACTATATACTATACACAGTAGAGTATATTTTGTTTAAGATAGTGTTTGTAACGAAGAAATTTGTATCACACTGTGTTTTTCGAAGTTGGGAAACAAGTCTGTAATAATTTTGTTTAGATATTTCCTTCACAACTATGTATACCCGCGGTCGATTAATTTGCACTCGCTCTCAAGAAGTTTAAATTGACTAACAATCTCTATATAATTTTAAGCTCTAAATGTAAGACTACACTTAGAGTACATTTTGTTTAATAGTAGTAATAGGATAGGATTCTTTAAGTTTTCTTTTCAATAGTAATTATTTGCATTAACCAACTTTATTCGGTAAAGAATTGAACAAAGATAATAGAAATCTGCAATAAATTAGTGGCTCAACGATTTGTAAATATAAATCAAAATGAGCTAGGAATAAAAAAATTTATTATAAAATTTTATACAACTCCCTAAGCTAAATGGAGTGCAGCTAATAATGATCAATGGTCGAATGAACTCAAAATTATCAGGGGTTTCCTTAATATGCTAGTGAAGACATCTCGTTTCTCTATTGGAAATAAAAGGGTTATGTTAACCTCAAATGCTCTCAATAGCTATTTGCTTACAATGTTCACTTGGCATCTCTAATGAAGGCTGTAAATTTCCCGACCTTGCTAAAACCACCTGCTGAGAACGTTTAAACTAATGCAGTGAAAACCCGTTGAAGTTATTATCAACCCGTGGGAATAGGCACATTTAGACTAAAGGAATAATACAATCTTTCTTTTCCTCAAGCTTTGGACTATACTTCTTGTCTCTGTAGCTCCTGCAAATATTAATTGGCATACGGCCAAGATCAATACGAGTCCCATGAGTATCTGTAATGCAATATCGTCTGATAACTAATTTGAATCTAATTCTTTGGATCTAGAGTACCTTTTCTAATCTTGAGCAAATTTATGGTGTTGCTTGTATGTATCCCAAATTTCCCACGTTGTATTGAAAGCCTGAGAAGCTAACAAGATTCGAATCCCTTTCTCTTTAATTACCAAATAAGATAAAAAATCTTTGTTCTCTTGATAGTCCATCTGTCTGATTGATCATTATGATCAGTTGATGGTTGGTTTGAACCACCGGATAAAACCGAGCCGATGACGGCTATTCTGAAGTGCAGGGCACTAACACGAAAAGTCTTGCATCGATTCAACTTCTGCCACATCATGACATCTTCTCTCAGTAATCCTGATTGGGCAGACCAAACTTATCAGTATAACTGCCTATAGTGCAGTGCAGCGTTAGAATTCCTGTTAGAGTACTAACCATACTCTTATCGAACTCAAGTAATTCCTTGGTTTTCCCGCTGTCCACTGTTGGACACAGCAGTTTTGAAATTTCTTAATTTGAAATAGTTGTACCACCTACGGTTTGATGAATTTCATGCTGTTTTTTCCAATTTGGACAAGTATTCTTGTAGGGGCACATATATCCTCCCTATTGTCTTCATCTCAGACATTTCTCATCCTTTCCATGCCAATTCGAATGCGGTTTCGTTGACTTCTATATCACAGTCGCCCAGAACCCAGCAGAGACTGGTAGTGTGTCGACTTATAAGGTGTAAAAGTCCACGCAACTCCTGAAAGAAAACAGCCCACGTATATCAATTGTTAATGTACGTTCTTCATTGGAGAGTGCATTGTATTGACACTTTGTTTAGAGGCTATCAAAATTTGTCAGTTACTGTGACTGATTTATAGCAACATGTTATGCAAATAATGAAAACATTACTTTAGTTTTTATCGGAGATCAGCAATAAGGGTAGACGATGGGTAGATTCGAGTCAAATTTATAATTTCTGATACTTATACGCATTCATACTTATTTTAATATGATACCCATACTACTCATACTCAAAGTTAGAAGTACTCGTTGTATTCATACTTAATAATTCGCATGATGTTATTGACTTCGACTCGTCTCTAATTAACATTTACACGAAGCACAAAATAAGTGTGATTCGCCTACGAACTCTATTAACCTCACAAGAAGATTGTGTGTATGCTTTGCTTGTTGTCTTCGTTTTCCCTTTCTTCTTTGTTTGCATATGCAACAACAACAAAGGCTGTAAATTTTGGGGAATGATTCGAGCCACTCGAATGACTTATAAGTATTTTTTCTAAATTTATGAATCAGAATGAGTAGGCGTATGAATCAAACAAATTTCGAATATTGTGAGTTTGATGTCAACGTTGTACTCATACTCATTACTACTTATACTTATAAATCAATATTGCAGTGAGTACTAATGAATCAGAGTAGTTAAATTTCAATTCTGTTGATTCATTCATACTCAAAATTGCATGAGTGCTTATGAGTAGCGGAAAAACGATTCATTGCTGATCTTTGGTTTTAATCAACTCACAATGTTCTCTTTTACAGCTAGAAATATGCTTAAATATGATCGAAATTCGAAATACGCAGAGCCATACGAAACCTTTCATGTTTGTTCTTCGAATTCTAGGTTTCGTAAATGCGTAGAGTCTCTTGTATATATCTTCTTCGAAAATGTGTATCCCATTTGCATTTGAAAGATGATACCTATACTTGAAAGATCCTGTATAATTCTTTTGTATTGCGTTTAATGCTTTTCATTTTATTTTTTTATTATTTTCCACATAATTTTCGTTCATCAAACTGATGATGATGATTATTTTTCGTGTTGCAAGTAAGCGTGCAAGCGTGTATGCATGTATATGTGTATGTATATAAGTGTATGTATGTATATCTGAATGTTTACATTTTACAAGTTGTTGTATAAACAATCTTATTCATTCACTTTCATTACAATTTTATTATAAGTTTTTAGTTGTATTGTAATTTATTACTACACATGCAACATTTTAACTTTTTCACTCTTTTGTTCTTGTTGCTGGTATTTATTCATTTTCATTTTTGTTTTTGTATTTTTTTTCTTTTTTTTGGTTTTTTTATTCGTATAGAATTGTTTTGATTGTTGTTTCGAAAAATTTTTCTTTTGTAAAAAAAATAAACAAACTACACAGACTTTTAACTCACCCCACCGCAGTACAACATGCAAAACCAAATAACACACACACACACAATATAAAATTTGTTGTCCTTGGTTATTATGCTGTATGTTGCATGTTACAGTTTCTCTGTGTGTATTGGTAACAATGTTATGTGTTGTTATGTATACAACACACAACGATATAACTACATAGTTGGTGTATTTTTATTTTAACAGATTTTCATTGCTATACGAGGGGTGTTTTTTTCTTTTATTTGATTAAATCTGGAAAATACAAGGGTGTAGAAGGGCGAAAGAGAGAGAGAGAGAGAGAGAGAGAGAAGTGAAAAACTAAAGAAACTTCGTTTATTTTTTGCTTTAATGTAATGCATTTGGGTTAAATTTTGTTCAATGAAAGTAGGTTAAATTCAGATTTTACAATTGAATGAAAGAAATTCTTTTATTTTTGTGTTTTTGTTAATATTGTTGTATTGTGGCTGCAGTGGTTGTTGTTGTTGTTGTTGCCGTTTGGTATTGTACTCTGTTGGTTATTTAATATTGTTGGCATTTTCTTTCAATAGAATTGAAATATTTTTTGTTTTTGGTTTTTATTTTTATTTTCATTTCTTTGATTTTTTTTTTTTCAAAGTTATTAAGTTGATTAAAAAAGAAAACAATAGTTTAGGTAAAATGCACAGAAAAGGATTTAATTTGTTTTTCCTTTCAGCCATGCACTTATAATTTTGTTGTTATTTATTTATGAAAGCAAAAAAATAAACAAAAACCCAAGATTTCTATGCCATTAAAAAAAACTAAAAAGTAACTTAATTTAATACTCTGGCGAAAATCATTTTATTTTAAATAGAAAAGATCATAAAAGATTCCTTTAAAATGTATATCCATCCATGGGATGGCTATTGTCTTAAAGTCAAACAATGCATATGAATTAAAACAATTGAAAAATTAATTTTTGTTTTTATTTTCAATTCTTTTTAATTTTCTTTTTTTTTTTGTATGAAAAATAATAAAAAAAAACAAAAACGTAGCGGAAAGCTGAAATAAAATTTGTTTGCCACAAGGAAGTTCTTTATATCCTGTTAATAATAAAGGTAACAACAAAACGTAAAGAAAACTAAACGTGGCGCAACAATACTCAAGGCTACACCGCAACACAATACCGTAAAAGTAAAGCACAAAAAAAAAAAGAAAAAACAAAAACGAGAACAAAAGATTCAAATGTTTGAAAACAAATTCTCTGTATTTTTATTTCACAGACACATACATAAATATGCATACATACATACATATATGTCTATACATATATATTTAAAATATATACCATTTTCGTTATACAGGGTGTGAGAATTTAAAAATACCAAAAAAAAAATTGTTTATTTTTGAAGAAACTCTATAGAACTTATGAATTTATTATGAAAGCTTTCCATAAATCCTTCTTCATCTTGGATTACACTCTGCGACAAAATAAAAAAAATTAAATACACCCGGCTAATGACATAGCATAATGACATAGCTCGGCTAATGACATAGCCAAAATTTTTTTATTTGAAAAAAAAAAACAGTTTTGTTTGGACTTCACGCACAAATTTCTAGATTACACAAACATTTCTAATCCGAGTTCCAATATTTAAATCTTATTGGAATTGATGAGATTAACATGGAAAACGCGATTTTTTTTTTCATATTTTTTCAAGTTTGTCCCTTCATAGTAGCAAGCTTTACTTAAAAAATATAAAATAAGTGATTACAATCTGAAAGTGCATTATCTTGTGAAGAGATTGACACTTTGTTTGATCATATCGGACAGAAATTACCGTAGTTATTAACTCTAAGAGTCTAACAGTCGAGTTATAGTTTTTATATATGTAATCTTATCAAATGAACTCTTCGGTTTGAGTGACCACCAGAATTTGGCCAATGTTTGTGCAAAGAGAAATAATTATATTTGCAAAACATACAAATATTAGCCGACTTCTGGAAGTCGTTCAAACGTGACATTGACACATTTTGTGATAATAATAAAAGTTTATTTGACGAGATGATATACATAAAAAATATCACTCGACTGTTAGACTCTTCATATAATAACTACGGCAAATTTTGTCCGATTTGATCAAATTATGACTCAATCTCCTCACAAGAGAACAGGCTCTAAGAATATTATTACATATACTATATTTTTTATTAAAGTTTGCTCCTATGAATGGACAAATTTGAATTTATATGAAAAAAATTCAAATATTCCTAGTTTACCTGATCAAATCTCTTAGAATATTAATTCAAATAATAGATATATGTATACCGTTTCAAAGTTCCGTTTCTCCACTTTCAAATAAGATCTGAATTTTGAAAATCGGGTCAGAAATTTTTGAGTAACTCAGAAATTTGCGCGTAAAGTCAGAAGTATAAAAAAGGTATTTAACTAACTGAACAACATAGACTATATAGTTACTCGGAATTTAATTTGGAATTTAGAAATAATAACACAGAGATAACATAAGTAGCCGTAGCCTAGTAGGGAGTGTTGGCTTACAAAACGTGAGACCTCGGCACATACATCAGCTTAGAGCTGCAACAAGCCGAAATATGAAAAATATTTCTTCAGTGGCTTCCCTCAGCAGTTTTCTTGCAAAAACTCTGAGAGTAAATAAAATTGTCATTAAAAGTTTCTCTGTCGTCCAGAATCAGCTGCCAAATGCAAGTCCCGCCTCTTATCGATAAAATATACGTTCACAACACAAATGGTGTAAAAAGATAGATCATAGATAGAGCATGAGTACAGGTTTATAGATAGTAATTTTTTATATATGAATCAGAGATCAGCAATGAATCGTTTTTCCGCTACTCATAAGTACTCAAGCAATTTTGAGTATGAGTGAATCAACAGAATTGAAATTCAACTACTCTGATTCATTCATACTCGCTACAACATTGATTTATAAGAATACATAGTAATGAGTATGAGTACAACGGTGACATCAAACTCACAACGTTCGAAATATATTTGATTAATACGCCTACTCATTCTGATTCATAAATTTAGAAAAATATTTATAATACTTATAACTCATTCGAGTGGCTCGAATCATTCATCAAAACTTACAGCCTTTGTTGTTGTTGCATATACAAACAAAGAAGAAAGGACGGTTTAAAAATTTATTGGTACTTTAGGATAAGAAAAATGTTAAAAGTCTTTAAATAGAGGAGTGCCTGACATTAGTCCTTAAATTGTTTCGTCATCTATCGCACAATGGCAATTCTTACGAATGAGAGACTGTTTTTGACTTCATGCCTATCACCTCATACGTCAGTGACAGAGGTTTCTGACCTGACCTGTCATTCTAATATGAAGATTTATTTTAGACTCGGGATGGTTTTCTCTAGGTAATATTTGGCCTCCATGAAGAATTAATTGTGGTATTACAATGAACGTAAATTCTGACCTAAGTGGAACCTCTTTCTCTTAGTTAACCTAACCTAACTAGAGGATAACAAAATGTTCCTGACAAAGGTGCAGCCAAAATAAGTAACAATCATAAGAGTGTATTGTTTTAAGCTTTTAGATCGCTGACTTTGGATTTACGTCGTAGAATGTTCCGAAAAAGGCGACGTAAATCGAAACGACGTAAGTCGAATTTCAAAGAACTCATACTATCAGATGCATTTAGTTAAAATTATTAAATTTTTATTCTATGCATTGAATTTTTTTTTAAGGAGTGAATTCCCCTGATTTTGTTTATAAACAACAGAGGCGACATAAATCGAATAACGACGCAAATCAAAGTTGAAATTAACAAAATTTTTGACGACGTTAATCGAAACAACGTAAATCGAGGGAATAGTGTACTTGGCATGTGAAGCGTATACAACCACAGTGTCTACCAATATTTCTTAAGCCATGTAGCTAAATATTCTTATTACCATGTTGCCAGTATTCTCTTCTTAGAATTTTGAAAATTATTTTGCGATTTTTTTTTTGTTTGTTCAGTTTACTAACTACTTACCCTGTATCCTTACTTAACAATGCTAAACATTTCTGTTCACAACAAACACCTGGGATCTAATGGGAAAAAAAGAAGGAACAACTTCACTCTTATGGAGCTAAGTGAAAGAATTTTTATGTAAATATTAATTCTATAGTTACCAGGTGTATTTGTATGAGTACTTTAATACATACATACATACACACTACACCTATACAAATATGTATTGTACATATACACATTGCACTGCTGGTAAACCACAAAGAAATAATAAAAATATAATATGTACAACGGAAACGGAAGTCCTATATGAAATGCACGAAGGTAGCATAACTTGCTTAGTATGTGAACTTTTAAGTCTTTCATTTGGTTTTCTCTCTTCCGCTCTCCCTGTACATACATTTATGCATTCATTCCTCTAGAATCTGTTTAAAATTTTTGTCTTTCTAAAGTTTTAGTTCTAAAGGAGACTGCTTTATGAAGTTCATTTCATTTTAAAATTCATCGTATTGAGAATGTTCTATAATTTTATGACATTTCTAAGTAGAAGATAATTAGATAAATAATTAGATATTTTTGTTTTATTCCATGTTTTTCTTTATGTTTTAAATTATGCACATGTGCTTTGAAAATATTAAACAAATAATGAGTCGGTATGGCATTTAATATGCTTTTAAATTGAATATTATAATGAAACTAGCTAATACCCGGTGTGTTTCGCTACCCCACATCGAAATTAAATATATAATAATTAAAAAATTTATTTATTTAATAATTAATTACTAAAATTTAATATAAACTTTTTTCTTAAATAAACAATTCTTATTCTAATGCCTTGGAATACACAGTATTTTTTTGTGTTTCCCTCTATAGCGTATACATATAAATCGGCGGGTTTTCCTGCTCGCGAACTTGCGACGTAAAGCTGTCCAAGTGAGAAACATCGATTTCCGAGATAAGGTCTACAAACTTGAAAGGACTGATCTTGAGCTTTAATAATTGTCATTGCGAATGCTAGGCGAATAGGAAATTGCAGGCATCTCCGATGTGGTCATAGAAATACGTGGCAGCAATATATCAGTTCCCTTAAACTTTCCAGCTATAATGTTCGCCTCAATAATATTGCTTATCATTTTTTTTTTTTACTGTTAGTCGAGTGTCATTACAAAAGATCGTGGAGAATCGATAATTCTAAATAAAATAATGGGAACACCGTTTTTTAACTGTAAGTCATGAATTTAAAAATTTGATTGGATAATTGACGACATCCTCAATATTTGAAACTGTGTCGATCGATTATCATGCGACCTCTTCAACTTCGTCATGGAGAGTGTTCTGCGAAAGGCGGGAGTGCATCGCAATGGCACTATTTTTCAAAAATGTGTCCAGTTGCTTGGGTACGCTAATGACATCGACATCATATGGCGTACCAAATGAGATATCACTGCTGCATTTAGTGCTATTAAACGGGAGTCTGAGAAGATGGGTCTGGCAGTAAATGAGGGCAAAACGAAGTATATGTTATCGACAACTATAACTATACTTTTGATACAGACAAGGAATTTATTTATCTTGGCTCTGCCGTTATCACCGAAAATGATTTCACTCTGGAGATCAAGCGCAGGATTACTCTTGCCAACAGGTGCTATTATGGTCTCAACAGGCAATTGAGTAGCAGAGACCTCTCTCGCAAAACGAAACTAATACTCTACAAGACGCTCATCCTAGCCGTGCATCTTTATGGTGCAAAAGCCTTTTAAGAACTGATGCAGATGCCTTGAGAGTATTCGAGAGAAAAGTCCTACGTAAGATCTTCTGTCCAGTGCGAGTTGGCGATGATTTTCACATCTGATTCAACAGTGAGCTGTATGAGCTCCTCAACGACGTGGACATTGTACAGCGTATTAATATCCAGTGGCAGCGCTGGCTCGGCCATGGCATTCGAATGGAGGAGAATGCTCCAGCGAGAAGAGTATTTGATGCGTGGATCTGCGGTAGTCGGCGAAGAGAACGGCCTTGTATCCGTTGGAAGGACTAAATCGAGGAAGCCCTGTCATCGATTGGTGTGACCAACTGGCGTAGGCGCGCAAAAAGCAGAGGTGCCTGGAAGGATGTGTTGCGGCAGGCCGAAATCTGTTAATCGGGTTGTTATGACCAATTAAGTAAGTCGATCGATTAATAAGTTCTTAGATTCCCATCGATCTTGTTGAGAATATTGCTATTGATGGAATTAACGTTAATATTTTTGGAAAATCAGAAAACCATTGGATATTTAAAAAATTTTGCCCGATATTTGGAAACACACAATTTATGAATTCTTCTTTTGATTGTTTGTCAATTTTATATACTTTGTTATAGGATTCACAGGAATTCTTCCATTACCTAAAGCATGCAATTGTTTGTTTTGACCTAGCTTCTTACACTACTATTGTCGTGTGTGTTAATTTTTTGCATGGGTTCCGGAACCTACAGTGTAAAGCCGATTACGAATGACAGATTTTTAGCAAACTTTTTCATGGCAATTTTATTTACTCTCAAAGTTTTCACCAAAAATTTGCTGACAGGCAGTCGCAGCAGAAATATTATTCATATTTCGTTTTGTTGGAGATATTTAACCTGGGGTTTGAATCGCGTCCTTATGCCTAACACACTACCTACAAGAAATTTATATTACCGGAAGGAAACTTTCACACAAGCTGTAGTATTTAAAGGTTTTGAAATTGGCAATGCTATTTAAAGCAGAAAACAACTTTAAAAATATTACCACTTTAACGCAGGACCTCAATGCCAAAAATATACAGACGTAAACGGAAACATTACTGCCTCAGTACAGTACAAGTTTCTTGTTTTTCTTGAATCTCCTTTTTGTTCTCCATTTCATATCCATAAAGTTAGCCATACGAGAGTTATTTTCTAGTTCAAAAACAACAACAATAACTATGAAACGATATGTTTGTGTACAAAACAATAGACACTAAAAGTACGAGTGGAATAGTGTGGAGTAGTTCAACAAGGGCCATGCAGGAAGTGAAGCAATATTAATATGCATATACTGACACTAGACCGAAAAAGTGTCCTTTTCACTCGTTTGTTATTGTATCAAAAACAAAACAACAGGAATAGCAACAGCAACAGCATCACAGCCATCTTATGTTTCGCAATAAGGATATTCTTATCCTTATGCCTTGTGTTTGCTTATTTTACTCTTTCTTTTCAATACCGGTTCCCAGTTCTAGAGCAGTTTTTTTTTTTCATTGTTTTCATTCTTACATCGTTTTTTCATGCATTTTCTTTACTTTTTCATTGCTTTTGTAATGCGAGATGAAATGCAAAAACCCCACATTTTCATCTAAAAACTGCAGGAACGAAAATGTTCTGTTCTGTGTAATTGCATTTGAAAAAGTGGTGAACTATGAAACAAGTGAAAAGACGTTTAAACTCGAATGGCATTAACAAGAAATGCTAGAGAAGTTTTAAAGACTTCCAGTAGCGAATGTTACACTGTGGGCTGTCTTGATATTTTTCTCGATAAATTATTGGAAAATTCTACAAAATCGGTCACATTTATAAGATACGTATGTATTAGGGATGCCAAACGGGATCGATTTTTATAAACCCCGGGATTCGGGATTTTGTAAATCCCAACCCCAAAACCCCGGAATATTTCGGGATAATTCGGGATCCAAATATCCCGAAAAATCATGGGAAAAATCGCAATTTTCTCTTAATAATAAAAATATTTTATTAACAAAATCAATAAATTCCAATTAAAAAAAGCTTAAATTAACAAAAATAAAAATTATTCATACGTATGCAAATGCATTAGTTTTAAGAAAACTATTTGGATTCCAAAAAAAGATTACAACATCTAACATATGATCCCTGCCGTTGAGAAACACTTCTCGCAATCAAAATTTGTTGGTAAAATAGTTCCAAGACAGCTGTATGCAGCTTGTAAATATTCACCTCTACCAACTCCTGACGTAAATAAATCGATTTCTTTGGACACTTGAGTATCTAAATGAGTTATCCGTTTTATAGGACTTTTGCATTCTTCGATGCCATCAAATAATATTTTTATCAATGGAATTAGGGTTTTCCTCATCTGAGATGCTATTATCGAAATCAAGTGATATAGAATTTTTTTTGCAGGACCTTTTGTAGGGTCAAAATACATATGAATTCATAATCCCGAAAATCCCGAAAAAACCCGGGATAAGTTCTTAAAATCCCGGGATTCGGGATTCACAAATTTTCCGATTGGCATCCCTAGTATGAATGTAAAACTTTGCTTCCGTAAGGGGCTGATCAATGTGAAAAGCGACTGAAAACTCTGTAAGATTTTACCCAAAATAAGACTGGCACTTTATTTTTAATAAAGACGTTCTATGTAGTAATCCAAATACGTTTTTTGATACAACATGCGTCTTATTTGCAATCCGTAGAAGATGATTGCCTCTGTCTTTATAATAGAAATGAGAGTTTTTATGAGCAACAAAAAAAATTTAATGAAACGGCATCACTTGATCTAAATGGAATGGTACTCATTTGGTGTTTCAAAATTAGGTGCCCCCGAAAAGCTAGGAGGTAGTGTGCAAATGACGAATTGGATTGGGTTCGATTCCTACTACACGTAGAGGTTTTGTACATTTGTCTGATTGCTTGTATGACATTATTTATGATTAACAATTAGGTAAGAATAATTACAAAGTTTATCCCACCACTGCCGTAGTGTAAATTAAATAGTGTGTGATTCACGTTTTATGAGGCCTCAGTTGATACCCCAAATCCGCTATCTCCAACAAAACGAAATATAAAAAAATATTTCTTATGCGATATATTGTGCGCTAATATATCCTTTTCAGTGACCAGCGTAAAACCTTCGTCACTTGTTTTTTTTTGGGGGGGAAAACATAATTTTCTCCCATTACCACCGTTCAGTCATAACTACGACCTAGCTTCTCACAACACTTATGTTGTGTGCGTTAATTTTATACATAAGCGGCGGGACCTACGGTTTAATGTGGACTCCGAACAACAGTTTTTTGAGAAACTTTTCATGCCAATTTTATTTGCTCTCAGAGTTTTGCCAAAAATCGGCAGAGAGGAAGTCGCCAAAGAAGTATTTTTATTCTGATGTCTGACCTGGAATTTAAACTCTGGCCAAACTAATAAGCCAACAGATTACGGCGATTTCAGTGGTTTATAGAGTATGAGAAAATTATATAAATCAAGAAGGATAGCGATGGAACCAGAACTCTTACAGTTTACGGTACTTTTTAAATCTGTTCTTGACTTTTAAACATGAGTTCTCTTTATAACCGAAATAATTATGAGCCACTGTGCTTTCTATTAACTGCAGAAAATTTAAAAGTATTGCACACGTTGAGTATTGCATAAAGTTGAGTGCTAACAAGACACAATAATCTTGGGATATTAAAAAAAAAGGCAACTAAAAACTGAAAAAAAAAAACGCTAATAGTTATGTCGCCACATTATATTCAACAATTCAACAATGCAACAACACCCAAATTAAAACAGATAACAATAACGTTTTCTAGTTGTCTTTCACCCGTCAATTTTTTTTCGCTGCCGTTGAACTTTTACACGACAACCAGATTACAATCGAGAATGATAACAAAAATTTAATGAAAAAATTTACAAGTCGTTTCAACTGTTGAGTTTTTTTATGCATTCTAATAGAGATTTTTAATTCACTTATGCTCTGGCACACACATTATAATGCTGCCACAGTCTACATATACCACCCGTTATAAAACTCGTTCTATGGTATAGGAAACCTTCAAACTAAGGCAAAGAAGAATGCTTATATCTTTTTTTTTTATTACATATTTTTAATCATAATAAACGTCATCATCAGTGGTAACATTATTATGATTACATCAAGATAAGTACTGGTAATGTTCACTGAGAATGATGAAAACGTCTTAAAAATCATAACCCAGAACATTGCCTCTTATATAACATCATACGGATAACTACACGTACATATGTACAGTCAAAATTGTTTATAATGAACTCGGTTATAACGAATACTTGGTTATTACGTACATATTTTCAAGCCAACGTTTTAATAACAATTTTTATACAAAAAACCACGTTTATTACGAAATCATTCATAACGAATTCTCGGTTAAAAGAACCCTTAGAAAAAACTTTGAAGTGTGACAATAGTCTTTACTTTTATTTCATATGGCTGCATTTAATTATAGCTCAGTATCTTTAATCAGCTGATATACAAAAAGAATTAACACATATTTTTGGTTTTTAATAAATGCTAAAAATTATTTCTATTTAATATTTTCTTCTATGACTTTTCCCCGTTTATTGCGAACTTTGCCTATAACAAATTATTTTTTCTGGTCCCTTTGAGTTCGGTATAACCGAGTTTAACTGTACATATATTTTATACAGTATTATCGTATTTAAATATTTAAAATGTTCAAATTTTAAAATGCAAGAATTGCTATTTATTTGATGTTTCAATTCATTAAGGTTTGTAGGTAATAAATCATCGCTTCAAATAGCCTTGTTCGAGAAGTCTATATATCAACCTATATGGTCTATTCGCACAGTTATTAATTGTTTTCGTAATAATTTTTCTTATTACTATTTAACCCTTCTGCATTCTTTGGATATGTGCCTTTCCGATGATCCTTTGGCTCAATATGATCCAACATTAAAATGTAACCAAAATTTCATATTTATGATAAGAAATTCATTTGTTGTGTTGTTTTTTTTTTATTTACTATAATAAAAAATAATGATAACTAAAACAAATAAGCCCCTCCTGAGCAATTCATACATACATAATTGGTCATTACAACCTTTCAGTCAGGATTATGAACTAGGTTCTCACACCACTTATGTTTATACATGAGTGGCTGGACCTACAATTTTAAAGTCGATTTCGAACGACAGATTTTTGAGAAGTTCGTTACGGCAATTTTATTTGCTTTCTCAGAGTTTTTGCCAGAAATATTTCATCGCCCGAAGAAATATTCTCATATTTTCGTTTTGTTATATAACCAAGGATTTGAAATCAGGCCTTACGTCTAATAAACCAACACACTATCTACTAGATAACGGCGACTTCTGGGCAATTATTAACAATAATTAATTTTTAGTACTAACGTTTACCAAATTTTAGCAA
This sequence comes from Sarcophaga peregrina, assembly GCA_014635995.1. Classification (NCBI taxonomy): domain Eukaryota; kingdom Metazoa; phylum Arthropoda; class Insecta; order Diptera; family Sarcophagidae; genus Sarcophaga; species Sarcophaga peregrina. The sequence continues at coordinate 44,126,682 of CM025789.1, forward strand.
TTTTTGTGGCAATTTATACACAATATGACCATGTGCTCTTTGCAAATAAATTTTTTATAAAAATCACATTTAGTGGAATAGTTATTTGAATTCCTTTCATGTTGACAAAAGAAACACGTCTATCGTTTGGTAAATTTCTGAACCGTAGTGTACTTGTATTATTTTGCGGGACTCTTGTGAGATCATTTATTTCTTGAATATTTTCAGATTTCTTGCTGGTGGTCCCTGTGGCAAAACATTTCTTAGCTTTTCCATGGCTTAATCATGCGCTTACTAGTGTAATTCGTAACTTGTTGATCAAGCACATGAACTCCAGCTTTCGTTTAGTTGTAATGATTGCATTATTTCAGGATTCTTTTTTTCATCATCTCTTACGAACGAATTTATTTTTTTTTTTTTTGTTTTTTTTTTCATATCCTGAATTTTTGATGACAAAAAAATTTATTTTTACGGAAAGTGCCAACTAATGTATACTCGGAGAAAGAAGTCCTATGACAATATTGTATGTAGTAAAAAAATTATCAGATGTAATTGTGCACCACTCTCTCACCTAAATTAAAAATACGGAAATATACAAAAATCTCGCCATGTTTTTTTTGTGGCTCCGTAGTTCTTGCTCTGTGTATCTCTGTATATCTGTGTACACTTACATATTCCAGACATATTTAGTTGCGGAATCGTAAAGTGTCCAAATTTTTGTGTCATATCAGGGTGGGTTCTGATGGAATATATTGCCTAAAGCTGTACCGACCTCGGAATGAAAGCAATTGTTCATCTACAGTAACATTTTCATGAGGATTGCGATCACTCCCCTTATTCCAAACATTTCTTATTGGTGCTAGTTTGTCACAAAGTCTTCTTTCTTCTCTATCTTCAAAGTTGCCAAACCGTAAACACTTTGACATTTGACTAAAAAATTTATTGATCGATGATCCTGAATGGTAAACTTGTAACATCGCAATATAACCCCAAGGATATTAAATGTGTGTAAATCGTATTTTGGAATGTGGAGGGGAGAGGAAAAATTTATATTTTATTGTTTTCATTTAAAAGCATAGTTTTTTTTTGTGCCTGTGATAAATAACTTAAAGTTTCACGATCATATCTTCTAATTGAAGGGAAAAATTTTTCGTTTGGAAATCAAAATTGGGTCAAATTGACTCAAGGAGTGCAGAAGGGTTTAAAACCTTCAACAACGCAAGAAATAAATACACCGAGAAAAATATTGGTGTTGTAGACCAAACTCTTGAGCAATTTGTCATTTTTCTGAACTAGACGAGATGACTGCGTGCAAAATTTGACGAAAAGATCTTGGATGATTTGCCAATAAATTACAGAACATTTACGAACTGGAACTCAACGGTCTTCGCTTGCAATGTACATATTATATGTACTGCATATATCTGCATCAATTTGATTATCGATTGAAACTTAAAAGTATTTTATCAATAAAAACATCGAATTAAAGAAAGTTGAATTCTCTAAATATTACTGGAAAATTGCATGTTCCATCAATAAAGGGTTACACATAGGATTTATGTAATATTGTAGTAATATTTTCAAGTGCAGGGAGTATGCAATATACTTCAGTTTAATGATAAATTCCAATTACTTGCTATTGAAGTAAACTGTAGTAGTTTTTGAGACACAAGAGCGCAACAACTATATACATTCATTCATTCGTTTATAGACAAGTTGATACTCAATATGTGTATGTACATAGTAGGGATGCCAAACAGGATTGATTTTTAAAAATACCGGTATATTTTGGAATAATTCGGGATCAAAAAATCCCCCAAAATCACAGATAAAATCTCGGTTTTCTCTTAATAATAAAAATATTTTGTTAACAAAATCATTTGTAGTCCAATTATGTATATCAGAATTATATGCCATTAAAAATAAAATATAAAAACAGCAAGACAAAATGTAACAAAAATGCGTAAATTAACAAAAATAAAAATTATGCATACAAATACAAATGCATTAGTTTTAAAAAAATTATTTGGATTCCAACAAAAAGATTAAAGCATCTAAAATGTGATCTGATAGGCTTGAACGAATTTTGTTGTCAACATGCGCTGCCGTTGTAAAACACTTCTCGCAATCAACATTTGTTGATAAAATAGTTCCAAGATAGCTGTGTATGCAGCTTGTAAATATTTACCTCTAACACCTCCTGATGTAAATAAATCTATTTCTTTGGACAGTTGAGTATCTAAATCAGTTACCCCTTTAATTCGTTTTATAGGGCTTTTGCATTCTTCGATGCCATCAAATAATTTTTACCAATGGAAGTAGGGTTTTCCTCATCTGAGAAGCTATTATTGACGTCAAGTGATATAGAATTTTTTTTCAGGACCTTTTGTAGGGTCAAAATACAAATGAATTCACAATTCCGAAAATCCCGAAAAATCCGGGACAAATTTTTAAAAATCCTGATATTCGGGATTACGAAAAATCTCGGGATTTCGGGATTCTGAATTTTCCGATTGGCATCCCTAGTACCAAGAGTAAAGTATGAAAAAATTTTTAGATACAAAAAAAAAAAAAAAAAAATGCAACAAGAAGACATAAAAATTATATGCTTAAAAGGAAACTAACAATCTGCTATTAAACGAGGTAGGGTTTTCAAAAGAAAACGATATTCAGAAAGAAATTATATGGACAGATAGATTTTAAATGTATGTTGAAAATACCCGAAGGTTTTCATAATTTTTTTTTCTATTTTAAAATAAATGCCAAAGCCGTCTATAAATATGCACACATTCGTAAAAGATGCTACTGTTACCAGAGTTAATCATTCTTCCTTCTGTCTACATACAGTTGGGTTAGTGTGTTTGTATTTTGTACGAGTATTAGTTTTATCAACTAAGTATTATCAGAAGCTATAGAAATAGAAACAACAGTAATAAGGGGAACATGTACATAGTAGTTGAAACTGTAGTGCTGCAACAACATCAGTAAATTGACATCGTGTCGTTTATGTCATGGTGTGTAATTTATATGACTCCCTAAAGTATAATTCAACAACTGCTATGCATGTAGCAAAACATCATCAGGAATATCAACGTTCTACGAATGTATGCATGTAAGTAAGTACGTGTACATCACATTAGACATTAGTGCTCTAATGTAATAAAATCCAACAACAAATAAAACAGAAAAAAAATTAAAAACATTCATGCATATAAAGTAGTTGCATACTTTCAAAACTTTTCCTAGCATGTATCTTCTCTTATTTAAACATTTTCGGAAAGTTTTATAACTTTTTTTTTTATAGAAAAAACAACTCAAAAGCAAAATTCATATTCTAAGTTTAATATTAAATTTATATTTCACTGAATTATCTCTGTCAGATCAAAACAATTGGTGTTTTGCAGTGAGAGGAAGGGTTATTGATTTAATTTCTCACACTACTTATGTAAAAGTCGACTCCGAACGACAGATTTTTGAGAAACTTTTCATGGCAATTTTATTTACTCTCAGAGTTTTTGCCAGAAATCTGCTGAGAGGAAATCGCCGAAGAAATACTTTTTGTATTTTATTTTGATGTCTGGCCTGGGACTCGAACCCTCGCTTTACGTCTAATAAGCCAGCACACTACCTACGAGACCACGGCGACTTCGTAAATATTAATCTTCTCATGAAATTTTATTTCAGATGCTTAAAAGTGGAATTTTAAATTCTGAATAGAAAATTACTCGTGTCATGAATTGCTCCAAAATTATAACGTTTACAGCAAATTAAAATCTCTGTAGTCTAGTAGATAGTATATTGGTTTGTTGGAACTGAGGCTAGCGTTAATATTCCAGGTCAATATTTCTTCATTTCTGTTTTGGCTTATTAGACGTTAGGCTACAGTTCAAACCTCCGGTCAGATATGTCTAACAATCTCGATGACTAGACTAGTTCCCCGCAGCGAATTTCTGACAGAGACACACATACAAACATAACATACATAATTGGTTATTACAACCCTTTAGTCAGGATTTCGACCTAGCTTCTACCACCAATTATGTTGTGTGCGTTAATTTTATAAATAAATGGCGGGACCTACAGTTTAAAGTCGACTTCGAACTACAGATTTTTAAATAGCGATTTTATTTACTCGCCGAAGAAATATTTTCATATCTTCGTTTTGATGTCTGTCTCTGAGAATATGTAATGGCGACAACCTCTCAGCAAAATTTCCAGTAAAAACTGTGGTAATAAATAAAAAATTCTCATGAAAAGATTGTCTAACAAATCTGTTGTTCACAGTCGACATTAAACCGTAGGTTGCTCCACTCATGTATAAAAATATCACATACAAGGTAAGTGGCGTGGGAAGTTAGGAGTTGTACTACTAAGGAGTTGTAATAACCAATTATGTTTATGTTATGTATGTATTTACACCAGAATGTAGAGATTACACGCACAAGTCGTGAAATAGCCACATGGAAAGTTTCTCAAAAAAACTGGTATTCTGAATCGACTTTAAACTATACGACCCACCTCTCAAAAACGGTGTAAGATGCTAGGGCGTAATCCTAACTAAGGAATTGTAAGGACCAATTATGTATGTATGTATGCATCAGAGATCAGCAATAAGTATTCAAAACGATGAGTAGATTCGAGTCATACTTATAATTTCAGACGTATACGTCTAAACGTATTCATACTTATTTTAATATGATACTCATATTCAAAGTTGGAAGTACTCGTCGTATTCATACTTAACAATATGCATGATGTAATTGATTTCGACTCGTCTCTACTTAACTTTTACACGAAGCACAAAACAAGTATGATTCGCGAACACAGAAGAGTGTGTGCTTTGCTTGTTGTCTTTGTCTTTCCTTTCTCCTTTCAACAACAACAAAGGCTGTAAATTTTGATGAATGATTCGAGCCACTGAAATTACTTATAAGTATTTTTCTAAATTTATGAATCAAAATGAATAGCCGTATGAATCAAACATATTTCAAATGTTGTAAATTTGATGTCAACGTAGTACTCATACTCATTGTAACTTTTACTTATAAATCAATGTTGTAGCGAGTACGAATGAATCAGGTGTAGTTGAATTTCAATTCTGTTGATTCGTTCATACTTAAAATTGCATAAGTGCTTATGAGTAACGGAAAACCGATTCATTGCTGATCTCTAGTATGCATGTACTTACAGCAAAATGTAGGAATCTATGCTTATGGGTCTTAAGTACTTTAAAAATATCTCTTCTTAGTAAACGGCGTACAGTAAATCAATCACCGTAGTCTAGCAGGTGATACTCTGTTGACCGCAGTTCAAAAAAATTGTAGTTACAGTAACTCATGGATATAATTTACACATTGTGTTGAGAAGTTAGATTGTAATCCGGTCTAAAGGAATATTATGATCAATTAAGTAAGAAGGTCACAAAGTGTGCATTGCTGGATAGTGCAATCCGATATTGCAAGATTTTTTGAAAAAAAGTTGTTGCTGCTCTTCGGATTTAATGAGTTATTTATTTATGATTTGTAAATTGGTTCTCAAGTTATAGAATAATGTACACAAGCAAGCTTATTTTAAGATAAACAACGACAGATTGTAAAGAAATTTTACAGAACTGATTGAGTGACACCTAGAGCAGCTATTAAACACAAAGATTATATTTAGTGTTACTCTCTTTTACAATAAATGAAGGCCATTCAATTTAATAAAGACACTCTTTTTACATGCGTGTCCTGGTTACCTAGTGCCTAGTGCCATAGACTATTAGCGTAACTCTGTAGGTGTTCAATGCCCACAACAGATTCTGCTCTGTTATACTACACTGAACATAAGGCCCTATTACCCAGCTCGTAGTAATTATAGGATAGTCTGCAGTTGCAGTTGCTGTAGTAGTAAGTGGATACTCAACATTTCAAAATTTTTTTTTTTATAAGTGGAACATTGCAATTTACCTTGAATTATTACTTCCAAGTCTAACAAACAACATTACAATCCCTAACCATGCGTGGTAATGTAGTGTATTGCATTGATATTCAATATTTTAAATTGAATGTAATTTTTTAAGTGACTTAACGAGAAAAAAGTAAATTTTTCCCCTCGTCAAAACTAAACTTCAAATCATTTTCAATTTTCAAATTATGTTGCAGAACCCATTCCCTTTTCCCAAAATATTTCATACACAATAATTGTCAATTGACCTGATTGATTGATTTTTGTTTTTTTAACAACAACAACAAAAAAGTATTTCTTTTTTTAGAATTTCCAATAAAACCAATTCACGATTTATTATTTATGTTTGGGTATGATACACGAACATATATTTTAACTTTGGATTTCGAAAAAAGAAAAAAAAAATCAGATAAACTTCTATCATATCAACAATTTAAAATTGGAATGAGAGAAAAAAAAAATGGCCAACATGAGTGCTAAAAATGTTCCAGTTACCACTTTAGGGCAAAAGTTTGTTTTTGAAAGTTCAGTTCAATATTTTTTTTAACGTACATATGTTTGTATATTATTTTAAAATAAATTAGGTTATATTAGTTAATCTCACAGTTTGTTTTGAATTTAGTCAGGACTATGACATAGCTTCTTGGACCACATACGTTGTGTGTGTCAATTTTATACGTAAGTGGCGTACCTACAGTTTAAAGTGGACACCGACGAAAGATTTTTGAGAATCTTTTCATGGCTATTTTATTTGCCAGAAATCTGCTGAGATAAAGATGCCGAAGAAATATTTTTTCATATTTCGTTTTGATATCCAATCTGGGGTTTGAATATTGGCCTTACGTCTAACAAGCCAATATACTACCTAATAGACTATGGCGAATACATATAAAAGAATAAGTTTTCGTAATTGACAATTACAACCCTTCAGTCAGACCTACGAAATAGCTTCTTACATCACATATGCTGTGAGTGTTAATTTAATACATGAGTGGTTTAAATTCGACTGAGACCTACAGATTTTTGAAACATTTTTTTTTTGCAAATTTTATTTACTATTAGAGTATCTGGAAATCTGCCGGTCACCGAATAAAGTGTTATGAGATACAGAGACACTAAACTTAGAAGTGATTAATTAACAACAAATAGATGTTTTTCTGAAGTACAGAGTGGCCGAAATGTATTGCAACCAACTTCAGGTTGTTATCATTTGTAAACCGCTCGTCTGACAGCTGACAGATTTATTCCAGTGACAGTTTATTTCATTATTTACAAGCTTACAAAAGTATATTGACCTATTGCATTTAGAAAAAAAGTGTGATTGCTTTATATTTGGCTGGAAAATCAGAGGTGGCTATCGTTAGATCCCTCCAGCATTTAAATGTGAATAAATCTTTTGTTTCTTGTACCATTTCTCATTACCGTGAGGTTGGCAGTGTTGCATCGCGTCTAAAACGTGGAAAAAAATGGTAACAACACCAGAAATGATCCGAAATCCACGCCGCAATGGTAGAAAAATTGCTCGTGAGCTGAATATATCGCGAGAACGGATGCAAAACATATTGAAAAATGACTGGAAAGAGTCAAGGAGTTACTTCGCTTGCACGAAAGTGGCCAGCTACTGAATTTGGTCAGCTGAAAATATACACCTGCGATTGGCAACCAGAAATCAAGCACCGCCGATGGTAATAGTATGGGGCGTCGTAACGGCCGATGGTCGCTCTCGATTCATCGATTGCAGGGTCAAAATAAATGCCGAATATTATCGGGAAAGTGTCTTAAAGACAATATTGAAGCCCTGGGTAGACAAACATTTCGGCCGCAGATCATGAACATTCCAACAGGACTCAGTACCACAGCACTCAGCATGCGTCAACCAAGAATGACTTAAAAAGGAGGGTCCTCGCTTCATTACTGCCGCACTATGGCCAGAAAAATCTCCGGATCTCTAACCGTTGGACTTTTGCGCCTGGAGAGAGTTATGGAGAGTAAGGTTATCACTAAAAAATACCAAAGTATCGATCATCTTAAGCTAGTGCTTCGCCGGAAATGGGCCAAAATACGACAGAACCACTTTCATTCAGCCTGTTATGGCTTTGTCGGCTGTTTGAAGGCCATAATTCGTACCAAAGATGGCCAATTCGAACAAATCTAAACTGATTCTAAAATTTGATGTTATTTCCAACATTTTTTGCTTTTTTATTGTGCAAAAGGAAAAAAAAAATAAAAAATATAGCGCTTAACTGTGTTGCTTTATATATCAGCCACCCTGTATTTTTTAGGATTTTCAGTCTAAAACTACGTGGGTATATACCAGATATATCTTCTAGTTTACAATCCCCCACTCAGAACGATCGAAGGATTTTGTATGCAAAAGCAAGGGAAGACTTCTACTTCTATATTATTTATAAAGTGCTCGGCACTATGTAATACTACTAGTTGTTTCATATCTATTATCAACTCATTGCCTTAAATAGTTAAGCTGTCAAACTGTCGGTACTACCGGATTTTGTAATTCTTAAATCAGATTATAGATATTTTTGTCTTCCATTCAAGGCCGTAATCTTCATTGGGCTGTTACTATTTGATATTTAACAGTCTAGTAAAGTTTACATTTCAGATACATAGCACTTTCTCTGAGTCCATCAATAAATTTAAAGTATTTTTTATGGATTTAAAAAAAGCTAAATATGTTTTTTATTCTTCTTTAAAGAAGAGTGTTTTAAATTTCGATAGGCAGCCTTTTTTTTGCAACATTGGAAACAGAAAAATAAATTTTCCCTCATGAAACTGTTGATCATACTACTTTTTTAAATATTGCCTAGTATAAACATAAAAAATAGAATTGATTTTATATTGTATAATGCAGGTTTTTTTTACAGTGAATACTAAAATTGTATTCCTCTGTGAGTTATAGTTTTATTAAGTAAAATTTAGCAAACTTTTAGAAAAAATTTAATTCTTGCTATTCAAGTTCAATTTGATTTTTTTTTGTTTTATAATTTAATTCTGTGAAACAGCAGAAGTAATGCCATTCAAAAACTAAAATTGAAAAAGGAAAGGAGTTTAACTCAGCTTTTGTGTATAAAAATATCTTAGCCACATAGAGTATGAGTAATATTGCAACTCCATTAAATATTACGTATACGCACCTACTATTGATCATCTATTCATCACTGAATACATCGATGTGTTTTTAAAATCGGTTTTGAATTTTATGAGTAATGATTCGGATTGAAATTACGACAAAAAAATACGCAGAAAAGCCGCACTGTTTGAATCTTTTTTAAGCCATTCTTGGTTGATGCGTGCTAAAGTGAGGTGGTGCTGAGTCTTGTTGGAATGTCCATGGTCTGCGTCCAAAATGTTTGTCTGCCCAGAGCTTCAATACTGTCTTTAAGACATTTTCTCGATAATATTCGGCATTTATTTTGACCCCACGATCGATGAATACTCGCAGGGAGCGAATATTAGCCATTATGGCGGCCCACGCCATTGCTTTAGTTCTGGAGGCCCATCGCAGGTGACAATTTTCAGCTGATCTCTTTGGCAAGTAAACCCGATCATTTTGTTTGTTTAGTGAAAACCAAATTCGGTAACTGACAATTTTCGCGCAAGCGAAGTAACTCCTTGGCTCTTTCTAGTCTAACTTTTTTTTATTCATCGGAAAGCTTTAGCAATTTTTGGAACTTCAACGGCTATCCGTTGAATTCATTTCAATATCCGTTCTCGCGATATATACAATTCACAAGTAATTTTTCTACCACTGCGGCGTGGATTTCAACCAAATCAGCCTTTCACTTTTTGGATCATTTCTGGTGTTGTTGGCGTTTTTTTCGTCCACTTTTTGGACGCGATGCAACACTGCCAGTATCACAGTAACAGTAAGCAATAATACGATAAACAAAAGATTTATTCACATTCAAATGCTGTAGGGTTCTAATGATGGCCAAATGTGGTTTTCCAGCAAAATATAAAGCAATCACACTATCACGGTTGAATTCCACCACTTTTTAACTTTTTTTTTTGAATGCAATAGATCAAAATGCTTTTGTAGGCTTGTAAATAATAAAATGAACTGTCAGCGGAATAAATTTGTCAGCTGTCAGACGAGCGGTTTACAAATGATAGCAAGCTGAAGTTGTTTGCAATACATATCAGCCACCCAGTTGGCCCCAACAGTTACAATTAAAACTAACACACACAGCATAAGTGGTGTGAGATGCTATGCAATAGTCCTGCTTGATATGTTGTAATTACCAATTATGTTCGTATGTACGAGAATTAATTTGCCACTGTTTACAAAGTATTCAGAATCCAACTGTGGCCTATAATAGAATGAATCATAATTCTTCAACAAAATTTCAAGTAAATGTTTTAAGTTATTCCAGGGATGAATGTATATATTTGTTCTAAACTGGGAATTTTACATTCTTCTTTCATCCGTTTTATAAAATTACCGATTGGTTAAAGAGGAGCTTCTACAAGCCATAGCTTAATCAGTGTTCTTACACTTTAAACCCGTCAAAATTCATACAGCTTCTAATAGGATTAGTATATGCTATAGTACATTGAGGTCGCCGTGGTCTACTAGGTAGTTTGCTGGCTTATAAAAACGTAAGACCTGGGTTCGAGTCCCAGGCCAGACATCAAAGTAAAATACAAAAAAAAGTATTTCTCCGGCGATTTCCTCTCAGCAGATTTCAGCCAAAAACTCTGAGAGTAAATAAAAATGACATGAAAAGTTTCTCAAAAATCTATCGTTCGGAATCGACTTTAAACTGTAGGTCCCGCCATTTATGTATAAAATTAACACACACAACATAAGTGGTGTGAGAAACTAGGTCAATAATACTAACTAAAGGGTTGTAATAGCCAATTATGTTTGTATAATCTATACAATACCGGGTTATTAACCCCAGGTTTTTATATTTCCTCAAAGATTTCCCCAATGACTATCAAAAACTCTTAAAGCAGACTGAATTCGATTCCATAAACACTCCAATTATTTAAAAAGAAGTATTCTATTTAAATTTCTTTAAGATGACATAACTGCGAGCCATGTTTGAGCCACACTTTTGAACCTCTTTAAACGGAATACCAAAAACATTCTCTAAAACACACATTAAGTTTAAGATGTCTGTGTTGAATTTATCTGTCTAAGTCTGCAGTAAAAGTTCAAATGGGTGGTAAAATCGAACATTTTAAGCATTTTTATAAGCAGGTACACTTTAACCAAAAGAAGTTGAAAGTTTACACAACATTGTACGAATATTTTTCTGTATCCCCAATAGAAGGGCATATGGTACATGTACTCTATGACGTGTCTACAAACACAGCAAATACTTTAACAAGTTAAGTTACATACTTGTGTTCTGTAAACACTTTAGTGTATTTAAGTTTTACAATTTTATTTTGGTACACAAAAAACACAAAAAAAAAAAACATGTCAAGAAAATATGAGGAACAAAAGTAGCAGCAGAAGAAAGTTTATTTTCATCACTCAAGTATATTGTAACTGCTGTTTTGGATTGCTGGTAACCAGGTGAGCAATATCTCTATTTCTATAGCACCCAAAGTGTATTAAGAGTGTAGTTTATTTGCGTTACTCTTTCTTTTTATTTTTGATTTTCTAGAATAACTCCATTCTTTTTCTTTAATAAAATCTTTACATTTTGTTGGTAAAATTTCCGACTACCCACAGAAAAATGAAATTTTAAGGTTAGTTTTTAAATAACAGGACGATAAGTTTTTGAAAGTTATTTTCAAACGTAAAAAAAAACAAAAAAATAACATTTTGCAAAACGATTGGAATTATAAAATTAAAACAGGCAAATTATTTGAGGCGAACAGAGTATGAGTAATATTGGTAGTGAACTTTGAATTAAATGTTACGTATACGCACCACCTATTGGAAAATATTCGTAGTGCTGTTGTGGATATATCACATACATAGTTGTTCATTACAAGCCTTCAGTCAGGATTATTGACATAGTTTCTCACACCACATATGGCCTAGACATTATCGAAATGTCATTCAGATAGCAATTTTTGCAGGACAAAGATCCCAAATATTTTTGCAATAAGTACAAAGTCGTGATTGTGGTTGTGTGGGTTGCGAAGTCTTTTTTAAAGGTCCTAATATTAAACATTCTTATAGTCTGCCTGACTTCCACCGCCACTGGATTGTTTCAAGCAGAGGGCATGGTATTTTGGAAGACGACGCACTGCTTATTGATTGGTGGGATTTTCTCTGAAGGTCTCCTGATTTACTCAAATAGTCTGGACTTCAATTTAGACCTTAACGATTCTGGCCTTAAATCACAATTGCGATTATTACAGGCCACTTTTTGTAGGCATGCCGAAAGACTTAGCAATCCAGCTAAAGATATCAGTTACTTAGCCTAACCTAACCTAAAATCGTGATTTTGAAAAGTCAACGGTATTGCAACATAAACTAAGAATTTAGTTATGTTTTTAGAAAGCATGACTTGTAAACTGTATTAACTAAACTGCCTTATTTAATTAGCTTATTATAACTCTTTAGTCAATATCATGAGCTAGCTTATACATGAGTGGCAGGATCTGCAGAAACTTTTCGTGGACAATTTTATTTACTTTCACAATTTTTGCCAGAAATCTGCTGAAAGGCAATTGGTGTTGTTCTACATATCAGCCCTATGGTTTAGGCCAAAGTCTGACGTCTAATAAGCTAAAACACTACCTAGTAGACTATAGCTGATATATCCAAATCCTTGTACGCAATTGTTGTAAGTAAAACTGGGTTACTTGGGGTATTTTCATTCTATTTGAAATTTTCGTTTTTTGTAGGAAACTTCTGTACAAATCTGTATTTATCAGCAGTCTTCTAGCAAAAGCTAGGGCAGAAAATTTTATGCTGCAAAGACTTCTCAAATTTATCATTTGGTGCGAGAAACTATAACTACGGTCTGTCTATATAAATGATACTCTAATGTTTGCTATGAATACCATAGGAATGTTGTTATATAAAGGAAAAAGCAAACACTGAAAATTTATTAAATTTTAAAAGATGATCTAAATGCTTTTATAACACATACACACATACATAATTGGTCATTACAACCTTTCAGTCAGGATTATTGACCTAGTTTCTCACACTACTTATTTTGTGTGTGTCAATTTTATACATAAATGGTGGGGCCTGCAGTTTAAAGTCGACTCCGAACGACAGATTTTTGGGAAAATTTTCAAGGTAATTTTTTTTACTCTCATCGTTTTTGCCAGAAATCTGCTGAGAGGAAATCGCCTATAAAATACTTTTTGTATTTTGTTTGATGTCTGGCCTGGGACTCGAACCCTGTCTTTACGTCTAATAAGCCAACACACTACCTACTAGACCACAGCGATTTCACATGATCCTTAAAAAACGTTCAACTGGCGACTGGGATGTATGGCACTTTCATTATTTTAAAAGTTAATAGAAATATATTTTCTTTTCTTCTAACCAAATTAATTACGGGGCGATATGAAATATTTGACTTAAATATTCTGAAGCTTAATTATTACGTAGTTTTGATATTTTTAGAGAATGCTTAGAAGAATTATTTTGTTTATATTCAATAGTGTTTCCGGTTTATAGTCGACATGACAAATGCTACTTTAAAGAAATTAATCACAAAAATTTCCTGTTTTTTTAAATCTTATCGTTTTCTTTAGACTCCCTCCCCCACTGTGTGTGGTAGGTACTGAACCAAATGCCTCACGTATAATTGCTTCACTTTGGTGCTTTATATTAAATTGTTTCACGTAAAGTTGTATGGAGTTGTAAGCCTTGCTTTCGTTTGTTTTTTGCTGTTTCTCTCCTTTTATTTTGGGGGGTAGATGCTGAATACAGTTTTTGTTTTTTTTTTCTGTTTTAAAAGATTTTTTTTTTAATATTTTTATTTTGTTTTAAACGCTGGATATATTGCCAGAGTTAAAGTAAATATGTATACAGTTAACCCTCCTATAACGCGGTGAGTGCGTACCGCGTTAGATGGAAACCACGCTATAAGAAACTCAGATTTCAGATAAAAACTAGGCTAATTCGTAGAGCTTTCTATGGAAACTGTCTACAGCGAATTAGTAGAAATCACATCATTCGTACATCATTATATGGAGACCAAGAAATACAAAAGCCAAGATAAATTATAAATTATTTTTATCGAATTCAAGAGTTCATATAAGGATTGATAAAAAAAAATGAAATAAAAATGAAACTAAAAGACTGGCTTACAACAAAATTAAAAAAGACTTGGAAAATAATGTAATTTCTTAATATTTCTTCTCACTTGGTTCATCTTAATTCATTGTTTTTTTAAATTGAAAATCCAACTGCTATTGCTTTGCACAGTACTGTATCTCGGCTGAGCTTTTGCGTCGAATATAAAACTTATATTAAACCATCTTACAATATCTAGTTACACTTCATTCATAGGCTGTGCGGAAAAAGCTTATGGGACTAAGTTGAATGCAAACCCCACTATAAGAGTACCGCATAATAGCAGGGCTATCGCAATTTCAGCCCGACGTTATATGGTAACCGCATTCTGAGAGTACCTCGTTATAAGAGGGTTAACTGTAGATGGTTTATTTCTATGCTGACGATATTGTCCCAGTCAACAAGGACGACGACAACGACGACGACGATAACAACGACTATGGCGTAGGACAATTGTCTACTGCTGCAGTTGTTATTTTTTGTTATTGTTTACAATTGTTCCGGTTTGGTTGGTTTTGAACTGAAACAAAAGTCTTCAATTTATGACAGTTGAAATGGCACAAACACTAGCGTACTTGCTACTATATTTGCTTTTTTTTTTCTTGTTTTTTCTTTCTTTCAAAAATAAAAATAAAAACTACTTCAACTAGCAGCATCAACTATGGCAACACCGAGTGCAACAATAACAGCAACAGCGACAACGACAACGACAACAACAATAATAGTAATAAGCGTTGCAACTTTAGTGACATAGACACGACAATAAAAGCAGTTGGATTCCAACCACTGGCAGTTTTGTATGTGTGCGTACAAGTAAATTGTAGTTGTGTGTGTATGCGTGTGGTTTTAAAGTAAACTATGATGGTAAATTAAGTTTTAAATTTTGAAGCCACAAACACAATGTGAAAGCGGTACTGCATGTTTTTATTTTTCAATTTTTATTTTTTTTTTTAATTTAAATTTCAGCTCTTCGGTTGAAAATGCATTCGTTTAGGTGAATGAAGCTTAATTTAAAAACTATTTATTAAGTGAGTGATTTAATCAGTTTTTAGAATAATCACATGAGAATAACGAAACTAAAACAATTGGAATGAAATACATTGGTTTTAATAATTCATATGCATTATGGTTTGATCTTTAGCTAAAATATTCTAACTTCCGGTTGGTATTATGCACAGTGATTTTAACTTTTGTTACATTTTTTCTTTGCTTGTTCATTTAATAAGAAAAATAAAGGAACTTAAACTACCAATAAACAAATAGTTGATATCTTAATATACATATACACATATCTGTTAACATATATAGTTTTGTGGGAGATAAGACTTCATTACCATCTAGTCTAGTGTTGTGTTATTCAGGTCGACATGAAACTCTGTATACCGCCAAAGAGGTATAATATTAATAAACATAACATGATTGGCGTAGACAGCATTATCCTGAAAAATCTAAAATTTGTTAATTATTTAGTAAAAAATCTCAAAATTGTAAGTCTTGCTAACAAAATTTTGAAATTGGGTTTATTTACCGGGATCCGATTTATTTAAATGCTGTATGGGTTATCTATTTTAACTTTTATCACATATGTATGTCCTATAAAACTATTCATAACGTGTCTATGACTAGTCTAATTTTTTATATCCCATAAAGTACCGAAGTACTTTTACCCAAAGTACCATATAAAATGCTTTTATACAGAGTAGCTGATATGTATTGCAACCAACTTCAGGTTGTTATCATTTGTAAATCGCTCGTCTGACAGCTGACAGATTTATTCTAAGCTTACAAAAGCATTTTGATCCATTGCATTCAGAAAAAATGTTATTCGTGATGGAATTCAAGCGTGATAGTGTGATTGCTTTATATTTGGCTGGAAAACCTCCAGCATTTAAATGTGAATAAAACTTTTGTTTCCCGTACCATTGCTCGATGCCGTGATACTGGCAGTGTTGCATCGCATTCAAAAAGTCGACGAAACAAACGGTAACAACCCAAGATATTATCCGAAAAGTGAAGGCCAGATTTGATCGAAATCCACGCCGCAGTCGTAGAAAAATTGCTCGTGAGCTGAACATATCGCGAGAACGGACGTAACACAATTGAAAAATGAGCTTGGACTAAAGGTATTGATATTCCAAAAAGTGCTAGAGCTTACCGACTGGAAAGATACAAGGAGTCACTTCGCTTGCACGAAAGTGACCAATTACCGAATTTGGTTTTCTCCGATGAAAAGCCATTCCAAATTGTGCAATTTGCGAACAAACTAAATGACCGGGTTTACTTGGCAAAGAGGTCAGCTGAAAATTTACAACTGCGATTGGCCATTAGAACTCAAGCTCCTCTGATGGTAATGGTATGAGCCGCCGTAACGGCCGATGGTCGCTCTCCGCTCATATTCATGACGAGTTAATGCATCGGACCGTAATGAAGTGGAACAAATAAATGGACTTTCTAGATCATCATTATCGGGAAATGTCTCTAAAGAGACAGTAGTTAACCAAGTGTCCTAGGCAGCAAACATTACTGGCCGCATAATCCGTACAAAGGTGGCCAATTCGAACAATTCTAAAATTTAATGTTATTTCCAACATTTTTTACTTTTGAGCAATAAAATTAAAAATAAAAATTAAAAAAATATGGCGCTTTACTTTGTTGTATTATATACCAGCCACCCTGTATATGGTATTTGACATCAAAATTTATCTTCTGTTCCATTACTCACAGAAAAAAACAAAAAACCAAATTCTGTTTTATGTTGTAACAATAGCATAAAAGAAAATGAATTCTTTAGGATGATAGTGATGCTCTTTTATTACAGCAGCTGTCATATTTGTAGTTGTTCATCTTTGTTAATGGGGATGTAGTTTAAAATTTTTATCATTTCGCATGTATGGCAGGGTTTTGAGCCAACAACTAACATTGGACATGCAAAGACATTCAATTTTAATGCGAGCCGGGAGATGAATAATTTATTTAAAAGAAAATTTAAACATATTTCAACTACTATTAGAATACATAAGACCTAGACTCTTATAAAATGAACAAAACATAACAAAAATTTTTCTCAATTTATAATGCTTGTTTATTTCTTTTTTTTATTTATAAATAAAAACAAAACTTTAAAAAATATCTTAAACTAAGGAATTCTCTAAATAACCACAATTTTCAGTCGACGACTATAACAATATTGTAGACTGAATAACTTTTCCTTTATGAGGCAAAAAAGAGTACAGTTTTACAATTTTTAAGATTGTAGTTAATAAATTAGTTATTAAAATTTAGTATTTAGTATAGAATATTAAAATATTTTAATTTAATTTCGTTTAATAAGATGCTTGAATATAGAAACTATATCCATGACATTTAGCAATATTACATATGCCCTGTTAGGTTTAGTATATTGCAACCGAACAATAAATGAAAGAATTTGTATAGAAAACATGATCTACTGGATATAAACAATGCATCTTAATTTACCGTTTGGGTTTTACTGTAAAAAGAGGCCAAAGGAAGCATCATTGACACCAGTTATACAGTGCAAAAACTGTTGAGATTGTTACCCAAAATTGGACCTAATTCATATGCCCATTTTGAAGTTCCAAAGAACGCTTTTAGTCCCATATTCTGGAGAAGTCCATTGGCGGATAAAATCATGAAATTTTGCTGCATTTAACTATTTTCTGCAGAGATACATGATGTTCTGATACAAAACTACAGTCCTACTACCTCATATGTTACTTATGGTATATCCGCAAATGGGCATACTTTTTCTGTTAGTTTTCTATATTTTCGGCCTGGGACTCGAACCCTGGCTTTACGTCTAATAAGCCAGCACGCTACCTACTAGACTATGACGTGGTCAGTGTATTGCAAATTAAAATTTATTATTCATCAGATTACTGCGTCTAAACGAGGGGGAATGCCTTCCACTCGAAAATATTTGAAAAGTCCTAAAAAAAGAAGCACAATATATCTTCGAAAACCTTCATGATGATTCAAACTTTTCAGTAAAGAATAAACTATCAACCAAAGGGACAGTCATGTGTCTATTATTGAAGTACGCACAGGACCAACTAATCCGCTGGATATTTCTAATGAATCTGGTAATTTGTCTGGAGATTTGACTCTTACGCAGCTATTCATTATTTTTATGGAATGTATCTACGCTTCGAATAGATAATAAGGTATAATTTCATTACGTGTTGTATCCATCTCTGGACATATGTATCTTAAACATTTTATGTGATAGATAGCTTGATCTCCTTTGTTTGTGTCGCAATGAAGCAGTTTCAAGTGAGTTCACGTCAAATTTCCCCGGCCATGAATAATACGTGGCTACATTTAAAGTATTTTTCGCTTTATTACGCAACTTTTTCAGCTTTGTTTATCACTCAAAAGTATCACACTGTCATCACAGTAGCAGACTGGTTAACATATATGTTTCATTGCCTAATTTATTGAGGAAAACTATGTATTCTGATTATCTATGGACTCTTGTAGTGCCTTCCGTTGAATATTATAATTATGTTTCAGCAAAATCTCAAATTAACAGTAAATAATTCATCTATTCCATCATGGAATACCATTGACTCATTTTCTCAGTGCCCGACTGTAAACCCTGTTGGTTAAAATTATTGGCTGGTAGACTGTACAAGTATACTATAAAACTGCCGGACCACTGCAGTGTCTTTCAGGCGGAGGTTGCGGTGAGTATTATTGGGGACGGAAGGGTCTCCAAGCGGAACATCACCATACTTTCTGATCGTCGGGCGGCTATCAAGGCTCTGAGTTCTAACGTAATGAGCTCCAAGACAGTGTACGGCTGTCGCAGTTATCTCGACGAGATAGCACAACAATATGATATCCATATCGTATGGGTACCGGCGCAAATTGCCAGGCGGGGCACGATCATCGAACTCTCCGATGAGTTCTCGAATCTGGGCATACCTATGACGACCTGGAAGCTCATAATTTATAATGCGATCAACTACAGGTAGGCGACCTCGGACACGGGTAGAACGGTTCGTGAAATCTAGTCAAGGCTGGACGAGTGGCGCACAATGAGTCTACTTAAACTTCAAAGAGGCGCGCTAAGCGTACATGTCAGGTGTCTTTAAGGGGTATTGCATTATAAGTACATTTTTCTTGGACACCTTGCTTACGACTTCTGCAAAAGCTGCAGAGATGAGGATGAGACTGTCTCTCACCTTCTGGGTACATACCCGGCTCTTTGCCAAAAGAGAAGGAAGTACTCGGGTGCTCACTACATAGATGAACTGGAAGAACTGTCAATGATTGACATTGCAAGACTAAATCGCTTCATCAGGAGCTACGAGTGGTTCCGGGACTAGGGGATAACAAATAACTGTACCCACTGCAACAGCTAAAGTTCTCAAATTTTGTATGGATGACTTTGACGTATATATAAACAAAATGGGCGGATTGACTGTAGTGGGTTTGCTTGTTTGTTTGTATGTACCTTATAAAATCGGGGTAGGTTTCTAAGTTGATATGACTAATTTCCGTCAGGTGGAGCCATAAAAAATTACTTAAAATGAATTAAATCGTAAACTGTGTATTCTGTGTTGTTACGTATGAGTCGACGGATATTGGTGCGATTAATTTCCAATGGATGGTGTCACTGAAAATTATTCAAAATGAATCACAAGCATTTGGTCGACCTACACCCCAAGCACAGAAGAAAAGAGCAATACGAGCCTCAGAATCAGACAAGAACTGTAACTGGAAAATTTTCGAGTATATGCCGCTGAGACCCGTTCGCATGAACCACTTGAGCAACGAGGAGTAAGATTAAAAACTGATCGAATGCCCGTTCATCTGAATCATCAGGACAATGGGAAACAAAATCAATAAAATGTTTCAAAATTAATTGGACATTTGTGTAATGCCTTTCCTTCAAATTTATTTTAGTTGGGGGTGCAGCAACATGTGCAGGGCACAGCTAGTAAATTATAAAAATCAACCGAAGTTTACCTATATACATAGCATACAGTGTACACATAAAGAAATGCTGCTTGCCACTGACAGTAAAAGTATACTTAAAATTTAATTGCAACAATTATAAATTTCAAAAACAAACACATAAAATTCACCACAAAATATGTTTATTCCTGTTTTTTCTTACTTTTAAGAAAAATTCTAAAAAAAAGGAATTTCTCTTTTCACTGTATTTTCATTAACAGCACAAGTTTCAGTTGCAGAAGCAACAAATTCTATGTGTTCAGAAAAAGAGAAAAAATTTAAAAAAAAAGTTGTTTAATAGTAAAAGTAAACGAAATACAGCTCCAGGATACAAGCAAGCACACATGAAATAGGTATTTAACGTTAATGAAGAAGGTATGAACATTTTTCTGACATTACTTGTATGGATACAGAAAACAGTAACACCGCACCTTCCCATTAAAAGCCAACTGCAAACACTAGGTAAAGTAAAGTATGACGACTGCTGTGTAAAGGCAAATAGTAACAAACGTTGTACAATAATACACATCGTATATGTTTTATATTTTGCTTTTACATGTTTCACTGAAAATTATTTTCTGATTTTTCTTTCGTATGTGCATAGTTTTGTAAAAAGGAAATTAGGAGAGCGCACGAAAAAAATTTTTGGCATAGAATCAATCTTATTCATAAAGACGTAAGAAAAATTTTACAGTGGCCGAAAAAATGTATAAAAAAAATTGCCAAATGGAGTAATCGTCGTAGTCTAGTAGATAGTGTCTCGGCTTATTAGACGTAAGACCAGAGTTCAAATCCCAGGTCAGACATCAAAAAGAAAAAATATTTCTTTGGCGACTACCTCTCAGCAGATTTCTGGCAAAAACTCTGAGAGTAAATAAAATTGAAGCCATGAAGAGCTTTTCAACAATTTCTGGTTCAGAGTGAACTTTAAATTGTAGGTCGCAACTCTCATGTACAAAATTAAGGCATACAACTTGACCGGTGTGAGAAGCTAGGTCGTAATTCTGACGGAATTGTTGTAATAACCAAATTTATTCGTGCGTACTCCTTACGTTCTATATAAATAGAAATATGTATACAATCACATATATTCTGTAAGCGAAAAAAAAAACACAAATCCACTCAAATATGAATGTATAGCAGAAAATATTTAAAGATGATGTCTGGTAAATAGAATTGTTCCGACCTGTAAAGTGTTGGTAAGAACAACGAATACTCTGTTTTGAAAGCAAAATTTTTATGCGAAATTCTGATCTTATATGGAAGAATTTTTATTCCATTATTAACAGTCTTTTTCCTATGTATCATAGTCAAAGTACTAGCATAACTGATACGTAGGAAGTTAGTTTTAACTGAATGAAGTCGCCGTAGTCTAGTAGGTTCGAGTTCCAAGCCAAACATCAAAGCAAAATACAAGAAGTATTTCTTCGGCGATTTCCTCTCAGCAAAAATAAAGTTGCCATGAAAAGTTTCTCAAAACTGGCGGAGTCGACTTTAAACTCAAAGTCCCGCTACTTGTGTATAAAATTAACACACACAACATAAGTGGTGTGAGAAACTAGATCAATAATCTTGACAGAAGGGTTGTAATGACCAATTATGTATATATGTATGCATGCATGAGATCAAACGATGTTGAGCTCATGTCGTATTAATTTGATGCGTCTAACTTTACCCAGTCACCGTAAATATCTATAGAAAGCGATAAATCCGTTCGAGAACTTAATAGTGCACTTTGTCCATTTGACGATCACAATAATCGGCTCAACAAGACATTGACCCCTTTGGTACAAACTCACTTGTTCTCGATAAAAATACATCAGAAAGGAAAGGAATATACAGTGGAGAGTAAAAGCCTTAGTCTTACTTCAATATATTTTGACAAAAAAAATTCCCCAAAGGCTTAATAACTCTTGTACAAAGTCCCGTTATGAAAAAAGATTATTTAGGAGATCATTTGAAAGCACCGTTACGCAATTGCTAAACTTCAAATAAAAGTCAACCGGAAAACTTTCTTATAGTGTCACCAGAAACCACAAAACTTGTACATTCAATTCTAAATGGATTAAATGGAGTACTCGACCTTACGGGAAATATTTCCTAAATACAAGAGATAACATGTTTTTGGAATTTAAAATTTACTCAGGGTTCTCCTTGGAGTCATTATATGGAATCAACTGAAACTTTTCCTTAGTTTTTTCTTATTTTATGAAAAACATTAAAAAAATTTTTGTTTTACAATAAAACAGACAAAATTCATGAAACTGCTAAAATATATTGCGGTATTAAGATTTTTGCCGGCCACTGTATGTACCGAAGATAAAATTGCTGCTGTAGGGTAAAAGTTTTATGAAAAACATCGCTGATATGCCCATCCCTCGTCGTTCTTAACTTATTTGTATCTGAACTAACTCTACACCTCGAACAAGTGAAAATTATAACGGAATGTGCCTAAGTGCCTGTAAGATTATACTCTTTTCTGCTTAGATGTTTACGTCAAAGACAAAAAAGCCATATTAGACCGATAATCTCAAAGTATTAACTACTGTTATCTGATACTTATGCTGTTAACGAATCGGTTTATTTTACTTTTTATTTGGGATTTATACGACATTATCATCTCCTATTTCATTCTAATTAAACAATTAAACAAATGTCGACAGCTATTGAAACTTCCTGACTGAATATAGTTTTCATAGAGTAACGAAATTTATATTTTTCCTGATCCCCAAGTCTGCTACCTCTACGGTCCCATCGATGGATGGGTCAGTAAGGAAGAGCAGAGGTGTTGGGAGAATGGACCGGGTTATTCTGTTCCTAGACATCGATGGCCTGCTGTGGACAATAAGAGAACAGATTGGCTGCTGGGCTTGGTTAACGCTAGCTTAAATTTGGTTGTTGGTTTTATCACGGGACACTGCGAGATTGGGTCGCTGATTGGGATTTGGAACAGATCCCAGCTGGACTATTGCAGGGTATGTTGCGATGAGGAGAAGTTGGAGACTGTCGAACACCTCCTCTGTAACTGCCCAGCCCTTGGTAGGTTGAGGAGCCTTCTTTAAAAGCTTGAGTTCTGTGTCGAGAGCCGACATCAAGGCTTTCACAGATTCATTAGCAGCTTGGGCTGGATGAGAGGTGCTAGGGCTTCATAAGTGTAGTTGCGCTCTCACCCTCTTTTGTTTTGTGTCTGTTTTTTTCTGTGTAATTCCTCCGATTCCCATTCTCCGCCACCTTACCAGCATTCCCTCTTTTCATCGTATATCCTCTATTTCCTTCCTTCGCTACGTACATTTTACAATGGCTCAATTTCGTCCTCCGGGTACTTGACTTAACCAGCAAGTACACGTCCTCTAAACTAACCTAAACGACATTTCTTTGCTTTTTTCGAATGCGATTCAAAACGCAAATGAGATATCTTCAACAAAATGAAATATGAAAAAATGTTTCTTGGGCAATTCCCTCTCAACAGATTTCTAGCAAAAGCTCTGAGAGTAAATAAACCTGCCATGAAAAATTTTCACAAAAATTTATTGTTCGGAGTAGACTTTTAACTGTAGACCCCGCCACACATTTATAAAATTAATACACACAACAGCTAAGAGATGAGAAAAGCTAAGTCCTTATGTATGAAATAATAATTTCCTAGAAATTGACCTACAAAAAATAAACAAAAAAAATTTTGTGAAATCGAAAATTTCATTAAAAAAATACAGGCACTATTATTTTGACTTCAACTGTACATTAACATACCAACCCAACCTATATGTAAATAAGTTAATGTGTGTGAAATCTACATAAAAACTTTTCTAATTATTTTGTCATAAAACCTGTAACAACAATACATACAAAAACATATTCATACTTCAACTGAGGTGATGGTACTAAAACAAATACATATGCAAACACATCTACTTACATACATAATAACACTAACACTCTCAAACACTTGTGTGCTTGTTAACAAACTCTTTAAGTAAAAAAAAAGCGGGGGAAAAAACGAAAAAATTCAACCCACATACAGACACATAGTATACTTCACATACATATTCACTGAAGTTAGACTTACTTTTGCCTTTGTGCTCTTACTCTCACCTCATTTTTATTTAAATATTCATTAAGGTGTCGTCTCTTATGTCTTTATATTTAAATGAGAACTCACAAAGATTGGAAGGTATTTGTGAATTTGTGCGTGTTAAACATACACAAAAAACGTAAAAGGAAAAAAAATCCAAACAAAAAATGTTGAATCGTAACATTTTATTAAATTTTTATTTAATAAAATATTTCAATTCCTTTTCTTCTTTTTTGTTTTTTCATTCTTTCTTTTTTTAATTTTAAGATTGTTTGTGGAAAATTTTTGCTGTTTTCCTTAATAAATTTTAATGCCACAATTTCAAACAATTTAAATATTACCTTAATGTATTCATTTATTAGAAGTAATTATAATTTTATGAGGGTAGTAGATACATAGAAAGGGAGTGTGTGTACTTTTGTTTCTAAGTATTTCTACCATCTGTTTGGTATTATGTTTGTTGGTTTATTATAGAAAAAGTTACTTTGTAACACACATGTGTAGGTATTTATTAAATTTGTATTCTTTATGGCAAAACAGAAAAAAAAAATCTGACTTTTACAACGCCAATTAGAATACGTCTACAGAAAGGATCGTCTGTTTAATGAGTACATACTTAACTGCGTTTACTACATATACTGTATCAACAGAACACCCCAAAGCGATTTCCACCATAGATAGTAATACGTATGTTGTATAAACAATAATAAGAATTCAATTTGTAATTGAATCCTAATACTTCCGGTAATATTCTATGAATTTGATTTTTTTTTTTGTTTACATTTAAAATCTCTCCAGGGGGCTAATTACGGAAATTATAATCGAGATTTCGAAATAAATTCGTTCACTTGAGTATTAAAAACATAATTGGATGTTTACAACCCTTCAGTTAGGACTACGAGCTAGCTTTTCACCCAAGTTATGTTGTGTGTTGTGTACGGGACAAGAGCAAAAGGCGACTTCGAACTACAGAGTTTTGAAAAAATGTTCATGTTAGTTGTATTTATAAGTCGCCGTAGGTAGTGTGTTGGCTTATTAGACGAAAGATCCGAGTTTGAATCCCAGGTCAGACATCAAAACGAAAAGATGGAAATACTTTTTCGGCGACTTCTTCTCAGTAGATTTCTGACAAAAACTCTGAGAGTAAAAATTGCCATGGAATGCTTTTCAAAAAATGTGTCGTTCGGACACTTTAACTGTAGGTCCCGCCACTTATGTATAAATTTAGCGCACACAACATAAGTGGTGTGAGAAGCTAGGACGTTGTACAATGGGTCAAATCGATCTCTGGCTATAGTACTTGTCAGAATTGTCAGAATTTTTGCCAGAAATCTACAGAGAAGAAGTCGCTCTATTTCGTTTTGTTGAAGATATCTGACCTGGGGCTTGAACCGTTGCAAACACACTACTTACCAGACTATGTCGACTTCGGCTGCAATTGTGTCTAGACTTGGACACAGTAAACAACGTAAAGAATTTCAATGGCCGAGTGGCACAACTTCCATTTAGAAAATGAAAAAGAATAAAAACGTTTCGAAAGCATATCACTATAGACATTGAAAAGTGGACTACGTATGACCAAAGTGTGCAAAAGATATTATGGACGGAGCAGTGTGATGTTTCACAAGATGTAGGAAAGTTACAATTGACACCATGAGAGTTAATGGGATTCAAATTCACGACTCTCTCGCTAACATTCTAATATACCATCTATTGGGCATTCATTAAATTCCATTTCAATTATGTTTTCGTTACAAATTATATTTTGTTTTTATTACGACCCGGGCCAATAAGACCCTGTGATAGTCGTAAATACCGGTCTTGTTAAAACCACATGTCATGCAAGTCAAGCTCTTGCATTTCGGCAAAAAAAGATGCAAAAAAAGATGCATATCACGGTAGCGCTCACCATTCACAATTACGTTACGATTGGCAGCATCTTTGAAGAAATACGGTCCAATGATGCTACCAGCCCATAAACCGGATCAAACTGTGACTTTTTTTGATGCATTGGTAGCTTTTGTAATATTTCTAGCTGATCTTCACTTCAAAATCGGCAATTCTGCTTATTTACGTAACCATTGAGCCAAAAATGAGCTTCGTCGCTGAAAAGAATTTTTCAATAAAGAAGTGGATCTTCGGCTAAATTTCCAAGAACATGAATTTTGATAATAAAATTCAATGATTTGCAAGAGTTGTTCGTTTGTCCGATGATTTATGGTTAAATTATAGATCAAGCTGCAGATGTTTGATAGTGAAACAAAACATGAAACGTGCGTGAGCTGTTTAAACCAGTGTTGCCAAATTGATAATAGCTAAAAAATCACACTTTACAAAGTACATGTTTTACTGTTTATATCTACATTTATTTACGAATTAATGTACATACATATAAGTACATATATGGAAAGTATATTAATATAATACACGCAAAGAAGGGACTATACAGCGTTTCAACGCTCTATTGTCTTTTGGAAGGGACTATTCCGTAAGGACTTTGTTTTTCTGAATTTTCTTCAGGTTTTGTTACATCTAAGTACTGGCACACAGATGAGACACACCTCCCATTGCACTTGTTCATCAGCCTACAGTCTGATCTATGAGCTGAGATTGATGCCTAACACTTAGAATAGTGCAGTCGTCATAAAGCAAATCAGATTCCTCTAAATCACATGATATACAAAATATTTTTGTAGGAAAATAAGACATACTGCCTATACACTAATACCCCGGTTTGCGTTGCCTCGTTCTGCATCTGCTTCGAAGTTGCGTCTTTTTAAAATTTCTGTTATTTCGAAGTTGCGTCGTTTTTGTTTCAGTTTATATCGTTAATACGAAAATGTTTGTACGAAGCTAAGACTGAAAAAGGGGATTTCCCGTTTAAATCTAGTGCAAATTCCAAGTTGTGTCCTTTTAAAAATTCTGTGATTTCGAAGTTGCATCGTTTTTGTTTCAGTTTGCGTCGTTAATATGAAAATGTTTGTACAAAACTAAGTCGTTTGTAAATTAAATATTTTTTATTGAACATTCTATTTTTTCAGCTAAAATTATAAATCTCGGATTCAATTAAATGAAAATCAATACAAATTTATGAAATCGTACTTCGTTTTGCGTCGTTTCGCCGCCTTTCTTCAGGCCCTATTAGCGACGCAGGTAAAAATTTCTCTGTTCATGTAAAGAAAAAAACAAATTAAATTAAAAAAAAAAAATAATTTAAGAATAAAACACAAAATTTGACGTAATATGAAGCCCATCTTATAAGATTTAAAAATGTGTGTAAGACATGTATACACATGGGATTAAGAAATATAGAAATGTAGGAATATACAGTAAATATAAATATTTTACGACATACTTGTACAAACTGGAAACTTCCGCTTTATACTTTACCCTACTTTCTTTTCAAATTTTTGACAAACTAAAATTAAATCGTAATTGTCATTGACTTGGAAAAGTACTTTAGCCATATGTAAACTGCTGTGCGGATTGATGGCTTAGTTGTTAATTTTTTTTTTTTCTGTTTTTTATTACTTTTTAGCAAATTAATCTTTTTTTATAATGCATGTTTTTATTATTTATTGTTTGTATTCGTGTATTTTTTGGCTTTTTTTAATTAATCCTTTTTCTACAGATTTTGCTTTAAGATTCATGTATTCGTTACATGAGTTGCTTGGTTGACATTTGTTTCTTTTACCAACATTTTCTATTTTCTTGTTTAAAAGAAATTAATTAATGTGATCTCATTAAATACGTAGTACAAAATTTTTAATTAATACACATACATGCATAAATAATTGGTCATTACAACCTTTCAGTCAGGTTTATTGACCCAGTTTCTAACACTACTTATGTTATGTGTGTTAATTTTATACATAAGTGGCGGAACCTACAGTTAAAAGTCGACTCCGAACAGCAAATTTTTTGAGAAACTTTTCATGACAATTTTATTTACTCTCAGAGTTTTTGCCAGAAATCTGCTGAAAAGAAATCGCCGAAAAAATAATTTTTGTATTTTATTTTGATGTCTGGCCTGGGGCTCGAACCCTGGCTTTACTTCTAAAAGGCCAGGACACTACCTACTAGACCAAGGCGACCGAGTTTTTATATAAAATTATTTTTGTAAGCATTTGTACGTATAAAATATTATTTTTATTATTTATTTTGTCTTGTAGAGGTACCGTCGCCGTGGCCTAGTGGGTAGGGTGTTGGCTTATTAGACAAAAGGCCCGGGTTCGTATCCCAAGTCAGACATCAAAACGAAAAATATTTCTTCGGCGACTTCCTCTCAGCAGATTTCTGGCAAAGACTCTGAGAGTAAAAATTGCAATGAAATGCTTCTAAAAAATCTGTCGTTCGGACTTTAAACTGTAGATCCCGCCACTCAGGTATAAAATTAACGCACACAACATAAGTGGTGTGAGAAGCTAGGTCGTAATCCTGACTGAAGGGTTGTTGTTGGCTATTTATGTATGTATTATGTATGTATGTATGTAGAGGTACCACACTTCTTTCAAACATTATAGGGAAACCTTAAAATTCTTACTCTAAGCTTATTGCCCTGACAAATTTCTGGATACCGCAACAAGTTCACCTCACATACAACTATTTCGCTGTGCAATCATTAAAGTTCCCACATAAACTGGAGATTCCAAACTGAGTACATATTGGAAATTTTGTTTCCTCACTGACAAGGCTTCCCCCGACAGTTTCATACTATTTTCAGCTTAAACTTAGAAAAGTCAATGGCTCAACTATCAGTCTGACTATCAGTTAATATTCCAATGTCCCGTCGTTTACATTTTCCGCTTGGGAAATATACGCAAGTTTCCCCATGAGCTCGGACTAACTTATTTTGAGTAATTTCAAAAAAAACTACCTCACTTGTATCAAACCTCGTAGTTAATCCATTCATAAACCAGAATATGATACCAATTTTCTCTCCATTTTTTATAAACCAAATCATAGATCCTGCTATACGTATCCCAAAAATCATAACTTTGGTTTATTTCAAGTTGAATTTGATTGGTTGCTTTGGTAATGTTAGCACTGAAGACCATTGTCATCTGTGACTTATTCGCAAATAGAGTGACAAATAGCGCAAACACAGTGTACTTCGAATTTGTTGTGAACTGTGCATTTAGCGTCGTCCTGTTAAAACCAAATATCGTTGGTATCCAATTCATCATCCAACGCAGATCACAAAAAGATTGGTCGTTACCAATCCACCTATGGTGTTCGCCATTGACAGGGAAGGACTGGCCTCCAATTAACAAGAAACAGTGAATTTATTAAATAATATTAAATGCGAATAGATGTATTACAGACCATAAATTTTTTTTCAGAAAGAAAGATAGTCCTACAGAAAGTACATCAGCCTGAAGTTAATCGCTAGAGACTGTTGGAGTACGTCCAAGTATAATATACACGTGGGGTCTGCGATTGAGCAGCTATGATCATACTTCTACCTTTGCTGATAACACTTGATTTCATTGCTCGCATGTGAAACCCCGTAAAGTCTCTTGTTATCTTCAGTAAAACACTTTCCCATCTGGAGAATTGTTGCAAAACTGTACAAGATTAAAGTGAATGAATAAAAAAGTATGCGTGTAACTAAAATGTTACAATGGCGAACAACTCCTCTGTAACTGTACAGCCCTAGCTTGGTAGGTTGAGGATGAGGACCCTTGACAGGGCTTTTTTTGAAAGGCTCGCCACAGATTCATTAGCAGCTTAAGCTGGTTGAGAGGTGCTAGGGCTTTATAAGTGTAGTCGCGCTCTTACCATCTTTTATTTTGTGTCTGTTTCTTTCTGTGTAATTCCTTCGATTACCATTCTCCCCTTCGATTCCCATACATTCCCTCCTTTCACCCTATATCCTCTATTTCCTTCATTCTCTAGGGACAATTTCGACCTCCGGCTACTGTACTTGTTTTAACCAACAACTACACGTCCTCTAACCTAATTAACCTAATTTACAACTCAATTTTGAATGATTTCAAAAGCTTAAGGATAAAATAAATAAAATCATTTACAATTTGATTAAACCGCTTGCCAATTACCGCTTTTTAAAGCCTAAAAGAAAAGAGCAACATTTTTAAGCCTTACACAAGAAAATAATGTCGAGATGGAAATTACGTTGAGCGTAACGTGTGACAGGACAGAGAACAGGAAAATAAAATTAATGGGCGCAGTGTAACGTATAGGCGAAAATGTTTATACACCTTGAAATGTGACCTTCTCTTTGTACTTAAATCGCATGTTTTTAATTGCACAAAAACGATACGATACGTTACGATACGTTACGATACGATACGTACGTAATGATGGCGTCTTGTTAAAAATGAGAGCTTAAAAACAATTACGGCCTACAGAAAAAAAAATAATGGAAAGTGTTAATGTGGTTGTGTAGGTGTATGTATGTATGTGTACTATATATACATATAGTATACATAATAATGTCTTTAACAAATAAATATCAGGAAAATAAAAAAAGAAAGAGAAAGAAGAAAGAAGGAATGAGCCAAAAACACTTTCGGTACGTAAATGTATATTTTAATTAAGCCACATTGAAATTAAGGTTACAATTAATGTGTCAATGTAAAATACAGGAAAATGACACAAAAAAATACACGCAATAAAACACATACATACACACAAGTACATACAGACACAGATATAAATAAGTACGAGAGGCAGAATATACTTGTTCTTATACTGCTATTGACACTAGCGAAATAATATTTACGAAACGGAGCATTTACGGCTACAGCAAGCAATTTGTCTTGGCAGCTAGATAACAGTATTGCCTGCATGGCTTGTATGTGTATGTTGTTTTCCTGTTTGTGTCTGTTATATTATAAATCCTCTTAAAAAGGTAAACAGACAACAAGATCATAACAAATTACGTACATCAAAGACAAATATGAACAGGCATGCATGCATATATGTATCTATGTATGTATGCACGTTCATACATGCTTCTTTGCAAACAAGTACAAATAATGAAATCAGTTTCAAAAGGCAGCATCATGTGTTGTTACATCTACGACCGTACATCTTATTTTCTTATATCTAGGAATTCTTGTATTGGGTTATTTAAGAAGTCGATGGTTTTGATGCGTTGGACAGAAAACTCAAGCAATCTAGGAGAAACTGAAAACTATTCATCATGGTTTCTACACTTTAAAAATAAAGTATTAAATTTATTTCGGTAAGCACATACACACCTGGCCCTTTTATGCTTTTAATCAGGATTATAGATCAATTTCTCATCATTTCTATGCTACTTACAACCAAACACTGCAGTGAAGATCACGACATTGATTTTCGTACCATCGCCAACGCTGTTTGTTACTTTTTTATATGGTTGGCGGAATTTATAATTCAAAGTCGATTCCGATTTTTTTAGGGAACGTTTCATAGCAATTTTAAGATGAGTTTTTTTTTCCAAAAGATTGCGAATGGAATTCACAAGGAAATACTTTTTAATACTTCATTTTCTTCGAGACTCACGTTTAATAAGTCAACACACAATCTTCTAGGGTCCATGCAATGGCAACTTTACATATTGTTGGTCTCAATTTGAATTAATTAACCGAGTAACTGGTTAGGTTGCCGAGGTCTAGTAGGTAGTGTGTTGGCTTATTAGACGAAAGACCTGAGTTCGAATCCCAGGTCAGACATCAAAACGAAAATTTGAAAATATTTTTTCGATGACTTCCTCTCAGCAGATTTCTGGCAAAAAACTCTGAGAGTAAAAAAATTGCCATGTAATGCTTCTCAATAAAAATGTGTAGTTCGGAGTCGACTTTAAACTGTAGGTCCCGCCACTCATGTGCAAAATTAACGCACACAACATAAGTGGTGTGAGAAGCTAGGACGTAATACAATGGGTCAATTCTGAAAAGTACACGTCCTCTAACCTAACCTGACCGAGTAACTGAACAGACGTGACCAACATAATAAGGAGTGCGCACAAATAAAACTGAAATTACACTTTTGGTTATAGAAATAAAACTAAGTGGCAGATATTTTTCGTTTTATATTTCAATTAAAGTAAATAAAACTTGAATTCTTTTGTGTATAAAATTTTTTTATGTCAAAGGTCTCAGAGCATTCAACTTTTTGAGTCATTTTTCTTGCACCCATGTTAGGGTGTTTTAGAAAAATGCGTATTATTTTACTTGCTTTGTTTTGGTTGACAAATCCTCTTTTTCTTCCACTGAAACTGTTTTTTGGTTAACACCTACGAAACTAGCAATCGTTTTTTGTAAGCGGCGCGGTTTTTCATTGAAAATATCAATTATTTTTTACTACATTCTTGTTATAGGCTTTTTTTTTCGTCCGCACTCCTTATGATGCATGTGTTAATTTTACACACGAGTGGCGAGGCTTACAGTTTAATGTCGACTCCGAATGAAAGATTTTTGAGAAACTTCTGCATGGGAATTTTTCATTGAAAATTCCAATTATTTTTTACGACATTCTTGTTGGGTGCCCATTTTCAAAAAACTAATTTTCCTATTGCAATGAAATTAAGCACGTGGATTTGGAAACAGATGACTAACAAAAGCAATGTAACGGTATTGATTTTTTTCAATTATGATAAAAGTTATAAGCTTAAAAGTAGGCTCATTTTGTTTTCGTGCAAACTCCTTAGATTTTGTATTTCATTATTGATTTTCAGTGAACCGCCAAAACCCTACTCTATTGGATCGCTTGGTGTCGGCTGGAAGAATTCTCTTCCCAGCACATCACATACACCCCGATGTTTTCTTCTGGAAGATTAATCCCACAAAACCTGAACACCCAACCTAAGTATTGCTTTTTTTCCTTCCTAGCTGATTCAGCAACTGGCTTCTGCTACTTGAATTTTGCAACAATCACGCAGGACTGTTAAGTTTTTCTTCGAGTAATCACAATAATGGAAACGGAAGTTACCGTAATAGTTTTACTTAAAAAATTTACCACAAATAAACAGTCGAGAGAGAATACTTTTTCTCTAACCCAATAACTAAAAATATGTATGTATTCGATGTTTTGCGAAAACTGGATATATTTGTGTATGTTTGTATTTAAAGTACAAACATTTAAATACTTAAACATATGTATGTGGGCGTGAGCGTGTGCGTGTGCGTGTGTGTACAACACCCATAGATAATTTATATATAAAAGGCAACAAATAATATATGAACACAAAAATGAGCAGCTGGGAATATGACGAATACCATAACATTTTACGAAAATACTAGGAAGGTTACTTTAGATTGCTAGAAATTTTTGAAATGTTTATGTGTGGTTTGATAACTGATTGAGCTTATTTCCTAGAAACTAATTTCTTCTCTCTACAGAATCTGTTAACAAATTAATGCATCACCCTCATGAGGTTATATTTTTTTTCTTTTTGAAGAAGATTGTAATTCCATGTAACATAAAAATAAGCTTTCCTTTAGGAATTTATCACTTATTACTCATTGCATTATAATTTATTGATGAAAATAAATTAATTTTGCTTTAAAGTCCTTTAAAGATCGCTCGGTGTAGATACAGTGAAGCAAATATATTTTGACAAAAATAGTCCCCACAGGCTTAATACTCTTGCACGAAGTCCCGATATGACTTCAGGGGGTATTTAGAAGAATATTTGAGAGAACGGTTAGTGAATCGCTAAACCTTAAACAAACTTCAACCGAAAAACTTGCTAATGGTGTAACCAGAAAACACAAAACTTGTACATTCAATTCCAAATGAGTTAAATGGAGGGCTTGACCTTCAGGGATATTCTACTAAATACATGGGATAACATTTTCATATATTTGACCTTTGAAGTTTAAATTTACTCAGGGTTCTCCTTGGGGGTACCAATGGAGTCATCTGAATCTTTTCCATATTTTTCTCTTGTTTTATGAAAAACTTTAAAAAAAATTTTGTTTTACAATAAAGCGGAAATAAATTAATAAAATAAATTTATGAACTATAAATTTTGTACAAAGCTTTGGTTAAAGTTCATGAAATTATCAAAATATATTAGAGTACTAAGAATTTTGCTGTCCACTGTACATGCTAATTTTATAAAGCAACAATACGTACCTTGATACTTAATTCAAAAGCAGAAGGAGATCCTACCCTAAATACTGACTGTTTAAACAGTGTAGAAATAAAAATTAAGGAAATACTTTTGGCGTTAATAACCGCAATATAAGATATTAAACAGAATTAAAGTGCTGATCTTACTACTACTCTTACTGTTATGAGCCTTTGAACCTCTTTGTTAAGTTACAAGATATCTAAGACACCGCAACACAATTTCATGCCTTTGGTTTACTTATGTTTTGGAAAATTTGGAAAAAAAATAAAACGTTGGCAATTATAAAATGCTTCCATCTGTTAGAGAACGAAATATAAATTTGATTCTAAATTAATATAAAATAAATTATGTTAGTAAGATTAGGATTAAAAAATCCATTGCAGTTGGTATTGACAACCTTCATCACGTCCGTATACTTTATATTTAATTCGATTTCCAATATATTACTCATACGTACCCATACAACCTATGTACTAACAATATTATCCATGAAAAGTAGGCAATAAAATTCGAGTTAAATTTTGTTGTATATGAACTGGTAGCGAATTAAATATCACTCATACGTATACTTTATATGGAATTCTATTAGCAGCCATACTGCCGGGACATACTTCCATAATTACTCTGAAAAGTATGCAATAAAATAAAATAGTTTAATGGAATTCAATATCGCTCATACGTTCCATGCATCTAATTACATATGAATTCTTTTTTTGGGAAATTTATATTCGTAGTGAATTATTAATTAATTAAAATAAATTCAAATTAATTAATTAATTTATAATAATACAATAATAATAATAATAAGTTTAACTATTTATTGATTTATTAAGTTTGATTTGTTTTAAATCTCCTAAATCAAGGGAATTAAGAAATCTTAATATTGATAATTTTTTCTGCACTTTTATGAACCTTTTTGATACTCATGTGCCGCTTCGCTTAATGAATATACGAATTAGCATAATTTTAATTCCTAGCCACCATATTCAGTCATATTACGGAGACGTCAATCCTCGATAATACAAGCGATGGTCAATAATTTTTGGATGCTCAAGCTGCTCAAGTGACGGAAAGACAAAGTTTGAACGTTCAGAAATATGAGCTTTTTGGTCGCTCTTGTTTTTCTACTGAACTTATTTTTTAACATAAGTTTATACTATATTTGTATATGCACTTTCATACATACTGACATATACAAATTTGTATGTATGTTCATAGCCATATCTGCAATGATGTTGATGTTAATTTTAAAAGTTCTCAAGCACATGTCTTGCTTAAGTAGATGAGTAAATATTAGGGTTGTTACAGTAATTAGCTACCAAGCGTATACAATGTTTTTTCTTTTGATTCTTATTTTTGAATACCTTAATGTTGATACATTGTTTGTATACACCAGTGTTCTTATATTTTTCATGAATTTATTTACAATTATTTTTCAAGGCTTTTAACAGACAAACAACATAAACGTTGTACGGGAAATATTAAATCCAAACGTTTTGTTTATTCCATAGCAGTGCAGATATTTTTAAAGTGTTCAAATATTTACTTAAATATTTAAATGAAAACTACATGCATTCAGTCTTCGGTTAAATGTTGGCATATGTATATTGGAAGCATAAGAAATATCAGTCAATTATTAACATTTTGAAAATGTTTGCAATTAAATGCAATTAAGAGGCGCAACAGAAATACGGTTTTTGGTACGGTACGTAATAGTCTACAGCAAAAATATTAAATATAGCTTATTTAAGTATGATACAAAGGCTTACAAAGTGCATTGGTTTCCTTTTTACAGATCTGAGAATAGACTTAGTCATTATAACACTTTAGTCAGGATTACAACCAAGCTTCTCAAGCCACTTACGATGTGTATGTGTTAATTTTATACATGAGTTACTGTATCTACAGTTAGAACTCGACTCAGGAAGCAGACCTCTGAAGAACATTTTCTAGAAAAGGAAATCGCCGAAGGAATATTTTTTTATATTTCGTTTTGTTGGAGATGGCTGACCTGGGGCCTGACACTAAATCATTGGAATCTGTCGGTAGAAATCGCCACTGAGTTATTTGCATAATATTTGAAGCATAATCTGCGGCAACACGGATCTTTAAATCTTAATCACCGAAGAAGCCCTACTAAAACAAAATTAACTCAGAAACTGAAAATTAAATAATCATTAGTTTAAATAATATTTAGCACTTTTATGATTAAATAAAACTTTTCCTTCATATTAAATTTCTTAAAGTGCTTCATAAAAGTCTTTTTGAAAGCAATCTATTGATTGACTTTAAATTTTCATAAGCAATAGATAAATAAAAGCAAAATAAATGAAAGCTTCAAAGAGAATTAAAATATAAAAATAAATAATTTCTTAAAAGTCTTTCTTAAATGCTACTGATAAAATCTGTATAGCATACAAAATCAATTAAAGCACAAACTTTGTCTTGCCTTAGAAGACGACTTAATATTGGGTCTTCTCAAAGGATCTTCTGATTTTAACAGTAGATAACGGTTATCTCGTTAAAGCTTAGTGTGTGAAATAACATAGTACATAATTGGGCATTACAACGCTTTAGTACAGGATTATTGACCTAGTTTCTCACACCACTTATGTTATGTGTGTAAATTGTATACATAAGTGGCGGGACCTATAGTTTAAAGTCAACTTAGAAGATTTTAGGAGAAAATTTTCATGGCAATTTTATTTTTAAGATCAAAGATTTTGCTAGAAATCTGCTGCGAAGAAATCGCCGAAGGAATACTTTTTGTATTTTATTTCGCTGTCTGGAACTCGACCTCTGGCTTTATGTTTAATAAGCCAGCACACTATCTACTAGACCACGGCGGCTGTGTGAAATGTGTGTATGGCCGTGGGTAATGAATTCACTAAATTGGTTCTGAAGTAACTGAATGACCCTAATTTTCATAAAAAATCTCATTTGCAGTGAAAGAGGTCACGCTTTGGTTGAATTTGTACGTGAACAAAAATAGAATTGTGAAATTGTATAATATAACAATCCACTTGAGATTCAAGATTCAAGATCATACCGAAAAATCCGATCGTTACCAACTTATTTTGGGAATGATTTAGATGATATGGACAGCAACGAAATGCTACATAGCACAGATCAAATTAAGGCTAATTTATATGCCAGCGTGAACAACATGGCGACAACAAAAGCCATGATGGACATTTGAACGATGTTTTGTTTCACACATAACGGCACCAATAGGGATCAATAGGTTTTTTTAAATTTTAAATGATATCCCGCACACACTTTATTTGATTTAAATTAAACGTAGAAAGCGCTTAATAAAAGACCCGATTAAATGTCTTTTATTTTCTTTTCTTTATAATTTATTGTATAACCAGAAACCTATGCAGTAAATTAAATAATTTGCTTCGTTTCTGCTGTGTACAGGTTATCTTTTCAAAAACTTTTTCGTATTCCCTGACAAACCAAATTATGCTCAAATAGCTGAAATATGTTTCCTTGTGTACGGATATCATTTTTTAATTAATTTTAATCAACTTTGAAAAGGGCAACCAGCAAAACCAATACCAGGAAGGTATTGTTACAACCAGAAACTTGTTTGTTGAAAAAAAAAGAAAAGAAAAAACGATAGCAACAACTTGTCTAAAATTTAATTGCCAAAAATCGGTTAAGTTTTCTTATAAAGCCAGAAAAACCCCAGCAGAGGTAAATGTCCATAACAGAAACGGATGTAAAAAATATGATGTAAAGCTGATGTTTTTTCTTAGAACCAAAGTTATACAACATTCACCTGACAACTAAAGATTTCAGTTATTTCCGTTAGAAGAAAGGACTATGACACAAACTTCTAAGAAATATAAATTAAGTAGGTTTTATGTAGTTTGCATCAAAGATTTTGTACTTTTAATTGGGCTATTTGCAGTCATTTTTAATAAAAAAAAAATTTAAAGAAATTTTAAAAAAGAGGTTAGAAAGTAAAAACAGTCAAGCAATATTAGAATACATCCTTACGTAAAGAATATAAATTTTAAAAATTAGAGGGTTTTGCTACTAATCTGATACTAAACTTTCGTATTGTCGTATTAAAGTGGAGCAATGGTTGCTGAGAACTATGATTTTCCTTAAAATTTTTTTGATTTACTCGCACAGCCAGGTTGCTATCAAATCCCTAATGCACATCTTTTTAACGTTCATACTAGTCCATTAGAAATTTCGGATCATTTGAAGATAACAATTGTATGGATTTCAGGGCCATAGGGATATCGTTTGCAATTGCATTTCTGATGATACAGTACAGAGTCACAAATGCCGACATGTTACAGGGTATACGTATACTGCTTGCCTCAGCTTATGCCACGTTGAATATTCTGCATGAGAGATTTGAGGTTATCACATGCAGTAGTATTTTGAACAGGCGATTCCGTAGATATCGTCTAATTTGTCCCTGACAATTTAACTTTTTCTTCTGTGGTTTTCTTGAGTCACAGGCATATGTCATGTCATTAGTCAAATTTAACCTTATTTATGCTACAGAATCATGGAAATGTGGATATCTCGGAAGTGCTGCGACGCAGAATTGAATGATGTTATAAAGTCAACGTAGTCTAATAGGTAGTGTGATGGCAATGTGAATGTATAGGACAACGAAGTTTTACTTTTGAACGACACTGATCAAGAAATGCGATGGCTTATGAGACGTGAGGCCACGACCATCTTCAATCAAATGAAATATGAAACAATTTCCTTCGGCGACTTCGTCTCAGCAGATTTCTGGCAAAAATCTGAGAGTAAAAGAAAATTTGCATTAAAAATATCACAAAAATCTGTTGTTCGTTATCGGCTTTAAACTACAGGTCTCGTAACTCAGGTATAAAATTAACCCACATATGTACACACCAGAGATCAGTAACGAGTATTCAAAACGATGAGTAGATTCAAATCATACTTATAATTTCAGATATATATACTCATTCATACTTATTTTAATATCATATTCATACTACTCCTAATCAAAGTTAGAAGCACACGTCGTATTCATACTTAACAATACGCATGATGTTATTGACTTCGACTCGTCTCTACTTAACATTTATGCAAAGCACAAAATAAGTATGATTCGCGTACGAACACTACTATACTCACAAGAAGATTGAGTGTATGCTTTGCTTGTTGTTGTCTTTCCTTTCTGCTTTGTTTGTAAATTTTGATGAATGATTTGAATCACTCGAATCACTTATATGTATTATAAGTATTTTTCTAAATTAATGAATCAGAATGAGTAGCCGTATGAGTGGGCCGTATCAATCAAACATATTTCGAATGTTGTGAGTTTGACGTCAACGTTGTACTCATACTCATTGCTACTTATACTTATCAATCAATGTTGTAGAGAGTACAAATGAATCAGAGTAGTTGAATTTTAATTCTATTGATTCACTCATACTCAAAATTGTATGAGTGCTTATGAGTAGCGGAAAAACGATTTATTGCCTGATCTCTGGTAGATACCATAATTGGCCATTACAACCCTTCTGTCAGGATTGCTCATGTTGTGTGTGTGTTAATTTGTGTACATGATTGGCGGGACCTACAGTTTAAAGTCGATTTCGAACAACAGATTTCTGAGAAACTTTTCATTGAAATTTTATTTACTCTCAGAGTTTTTGCCAGAAATCTGCTGAGGAGAAGTTGCCGAAGAAAAAAATTTTTTTTCATATTTCCTTTTTCGAACCCTGGCTTCTCGTCTAATAAGCCAACATCACTACCTACTAGACTACGGTGACTTAAAATTAACACACACAACTTCTGTAGTGGAAGAAGCTAGATCGTAATTCTGAGGGAATTGTTATAATGGCCAATTATGTATGTACATATGTATCATCCATACATTAGTTGTTTTAAAAGAAAATCGATTTTATATGAAACGCACTTGTTTTATTTAATTTTAAAGCTAGGAAGCGTTTAACAAAAACCCTTTATATATACAATATATACTACTATATGTACTCCATATTTATACATTTAATCTCTTCCGTATACATACATACATACATGCATGCACCTTGTTTAGAAATTCTTTAAAAACATCCTTTTGAGCTTAGTATTGCGAAACATGAAAATTGTTTTGTTAAGCTTCTTATACACTTAAATCGTCAAGTTTCATAAACTTCTGTAAAGTAAAATACAAAATTTTCTTCTTTCAGAAAATATTTCATTATTATTTAGTTCGATTATTATTAATAAAGTAAAACGACTTCCGAGTTTCCATGTAAGTATCGTACGATATTCACAAAATTTCCTACTAAAAGTTTTCAATTAAAAAAAAAAAAGCTGGTATTAAAACTAGTCCTTACAGGCAAACAGGAGTATAGAAACTGTACAATCATTTGTCCATAGATACAGTAGCGAGCACAAAAAATTCAACACTGTGCCATATGATCTTTAATAAGATCTGTTTCAAAATAACGGTAACTAATTTATATATTTTATTTATTCCAAATTCTGCTTTAAAAAGTTAAATATTTTTGAATTAGTGAAAAAAGTGCAAATTTTTAGCGAGCAAAACAAAATGCAACATAATAAAAAAATAGTTAAAGTAAGTTATTTATTTAATTATAATTGAAAATTTCTTAAATAAGTTATACAACATGTGTTTTGTAATAAAAGCAGCTCTCAGCTGACAGCAAAACTGCAATCATTAAAGCCTTAGAAGAAGGAAAATCCATGCGTGAAGTTGGACACCTCTTTAGTGTAAATTAATCAACCGTATGTCGGATTAAATCTCGATTTTCCTTGAGAAATAATGTGGAAAGGAAACTAGGTAGTGGTAATCCTCGAAAAACTACCTCTCGCCAAGACCGCCAGATGATTGCACTGGTTAAAAAAGATACACGAAAGACCGCTGTGTACGTTGCTAATTTCGCAAATGAGCAAATGGGAGTCTCTATAGGCGTTCACACTGTTCGCCGTAGGTTGAAAGAGGCTAATTTGCATGCGAGACGACACGCAAAGAAACCTCTCATCAGTGCAATCAATAAAAAGAAGCGCCTGGAATTTGCAAAACGTTACAAGGATTGGTCAAATGAACAATGGGCTAAAGTCTTGTGGAGCGATGAAAGCAAATTTAATTTGTTTGGCTCCGATGGGATAAATTTTGTTCGAAGACCGCCTGGACAGAGATATTCTCCAAGATATCAACTTCCAACCGTAAAACATGGCGGTGGATCAATAATGGTGTGGGGTAAGGAACGATATGTTTAAAAAAAATTATTGATTTTACGTCACGTATTTACAGGTGCGTTTTCCCGTGATGGGGTAGGTCCCTTAACTCAAATCGAAGGAAAAATGGACGCCAAGAAGTACTGTGAAATCCTTGGAGAACACATGCTTCCTCATCTGCGGGAAAACATGCCTCCTGTAGCATATTCCAACAGGATAACGATCCAAAGCACTCAAGTCGCTTAGCTCGAAACTTTTTAAGCGACAATGATGTCAATGTTTTGGATTGGCCATCACAGTCTCCCGATCTAAACCCCATAGAAAATCTATGGGAGCTATTAGATCGGGAAGTTAAGAGGAAACTATCCGTCAAATAAGAGGCAATTAGAAGAAATTTTGAAAAGTGAATGGGAGAAAATATCCATTAACACATTAATAGCTTTAGTAGACTCTATGCCTTCTAGGTTGCAAGAAGTCATAAAAAATAAGGGCTACACCACTAAATATTAATTTTAAGATTTTTTTGTAACAATTACTATTTAATTTAAATAAACACATTAAAATTTATGCTGTTGCATTTTTATTGCTCCCATGAAATTCGCACTCTTTTTAATAAATGACAAAATAATATATCATTAATTAAAAATATTTACATAATGTTGTTGATAATAGGTATCTATAACTGTAGGGATTAATAATCCAAAGAAATATTTTGAACTGGCACCATTTTTTTAAAATTATCGCACTTAAAGATAATTTTACCCAACGTTGCATTTTTTGTGCTCGCTACTGTATGTTGTATATTCATAGTCATGCATGGAACACTTAACAACAATATTAACTCAGATAAATGCTCTTACTTGGAGCAGAAATACAATATTTTTGTACATTGAAAAGTTTGATTGCTAAGCAGTATTGGTATGTTCTTAGAATTATTAGTTATGAAAAGAGTTGAAAATAACTTTTTATAAGCCTGGGGAAAGTTTGTACGTTGATGTATACAAATGTACGTATATTGTATATATCATATATAAAGGTAAATATTTATTTGTTAAAATATGTACGAAAACTTTTTACGTGCATAGTTAAACTGGTCTTATTCAAGTATTTCGAAACATTCGAAATTTTTCAGGAAAACTAATTTAAATTTGAATCGTTCTCTATATATGCTTAAAGATACAAATCTAAGTTCATTTAATGATATGTCTACTACATTTGAAAGAAATATCTTTTGCATTTCGTTTTGTCGGTGTGGATCAAGTGCATATACAACTTATCAGGAATGCTTAAGAATCGAAGGACATTTAGTTATTTTTAAAATCCATTGTGGACCAAAAATTAAGTTTTAACTTTGCCGTTAAGTCGTTTCAGTTATTCGAGTGTAATACACTGAATTTGTTTGTTATCGACATTTTAAAATATTTGTCAGCTGGTGTTTAAGGAAATAAATTTTGAAAATTCCTTTAGTAGAACATGATCAATATCAATATCTTTTTCTATGGATAGCAAAGCCCTGCTATATTTTTTTGTGAAGTAAAATAAATATCCTACGATGTACCAACAGCAAACTGTCAGATGACCTAGAGTGAATCCGCAATACAGCAGTAACAGAAGACCCACCCAGACATCGAAGAGTAACAGTAGCCTGTTAATGATATCAGTATTGCAGACCCATATTTTTAAATAATTCTCTTGTTCAAAAATACAAATGTACACACGTTGTTGCTACTACTTCTGCTTGGTAAATTAAAACAACGATCAATTTGCTTGCGTTTGCAATTTAATAGTCAATGCTATCAACACTATTAGTGTTGGACATGTTCGCTTCATTACATTCTTGATAATTGATTGAAATTCTTGCTAAACCACTATACCTTGCAGTGCACAGGTTCACAAACTGCTTAATTTGGAATGGACTTCTCATCGGAGAAAACCAAATTCGGTAACTGGTCACTTTCGTGCAAGCGAATTAACTCCTTGGCTCTTTCCAGTCTAACTTTTTTCTTTGGCCATCGGTGAGCTCTTGCACTTTTTGGGCTTCAATAGCTTTAGTCCAAGCTCATTTTTCAATATGTCTTGCATCCACTCTCGCGATATGTTCAGCTCACGAGCAATCCACTGCGGCGTGGATTTCGATCAAATCTGGCCTTCACTTTTCGGATCATTTCTGGTGTTGTTATCGTTGTTTTCGTCCACTTTATGGACGCGATGCATCACGGCCATTATCACAATAACGAGCAATGGTACGAGAAACAAATGATTTATTACAACCTTCAGATACGACCTAGCTTCCACACACTATGTTGTGGCGTTAATTTTATCATGATGGGGACCTACTTTAACGACTCCGAAGCCAGATTTTTGAAACTTTACAGGCATTTTATCTCAGAGTCTTTCCAGAAATCCTAGAGGAAGTCGCCGAAGACATATTTTTCTTTTTTTATGTCTGACCTGGTAAACCCGGCCTT
Organism: Sarcophaga peregrina; assembly: GCA_014635995.1. Lineage (NCBI taxonomy): Eukaryota > Metazoa > Arthropoda > Insecta > Diptera > Sarcophagidae > Sarcophaga > Sarcophaga peregrina. The sequence goes on from CM025789.1 coordinate 44,170,673, forward strand.
TCTCTAATAGCCACACACTACCACGATACCACGCGACTTCAATGATTTTTCTGGAGGGCCTAACATACCACCTGTGATTTTCAACCAGTATAAGCATCACACTTATTCCATTAGAATAACTTTTTTCCTAAATACAGATCAAATGTTTTTGTAAGCTGTAAATAATAAATTAAAGTCACTGGAATAAATCTGTCAGCCGTCAACGAACGGTTTACAAACGATAACAACCTGAAGTTGGTTGCGATACATATCAGCCAACCTACTTGATCAGGATTATTTATGCATGAATTCGGAGTAATAAGAATCAATTAACAAAATATAGCCCAACTGTGCGCTTCTGGCGCACCTGGCATTAAAGATGAGGATGAATGGATTTAATCAAATTTTATGGTCCGTAGACATGTGGTAGTGTGTTGGCTATTAGACAAAGGCCCGGGTTCAATCCAAACATCAAACGAAAAATTTTCTCGCGACTTCCTCTCAGTGATTTCAAAGATTCAATGTAAAAATTGCAATGAAAGCTTCTCAAAATCTGTCTCGTCGACTTATGTAGGTCCCACATTAAAAATTAACGCACACAACATAGTGTGTGAGAAGCTAGTCGTAATCCGACTGAAGGGTGTATGGCCAATATGTATGTATGTATTTGACAATAAAAATCAACTAGTGATGGCCATTGTGAACAATCATTATAGAACTAAAGAACTGTTAGTCTTTAAAAGTCTGCCTCAAGAACTAATGTTTGATGCCACATTTGATGTGGCATTATAGCGATAAGTATGGGTGTACTGAATGCAGAAATTTATAAATAAAATAATGAACCTTTATTTATACGTATACATACGCATACGCATTTTATTATATTATTATTGCAAATCATTACTAACCAGATATTATCGAATAAATTGCTTCTAATTTCATTTAATACTTAAAATAAATGCTTTTCTTTTCGAAATAAGTAATAAATGTGATTACTTGTGTATTGTACATGATTATTTACATTTGGCTTAACATAGAAATTACAATTTTTTCTTATAAAACATATGCCATATGGAATCCCTTAATGCAATTTGCGTGCTGCCATGTAATAAACACTGTCTACGGCTAACAGTCGTGCACATAATAAAAGACAATACAAAATTAAGTTATTTTTTTCTCCATTTTGGCCAACTCATAACAACATAACACAAACAACTGACAACAACAAGAAAAGAGTAAAATTGAAAGCAATTTAAAAAAGCTTTAGACTGCAATAAAACTTTAGTATTTTTAGTACGTTGTGTTGAAGGAAGTGCGTAAAAGCAGCATTTTTGTTTTAAGTTTTCCCAAAAGGAAACTTAATATCGTCATTGACAGTTAATGTAAGTTATAAAAGCACTTACCAATACTCTCACACACACGCATATATACATAAAATGTACAAATTTGATGACATATACATGCACAATTTTTTTTTTTTCTCGTGTACCATGTATATTAAATTCTAAAGGATTTTCTTGTTAGACAACATGAACATGTGAAAAACATAAGATTGTTAAGGAAATGTCTACGTATGTTTGTATCTGTCTATACATGCATGTCTTTATATGATTAAAGTATATTGAACAAATGAAATAATAAAAACATACACATTCACATTAACGAATACATATAAAATATATGTACGTACATGTATACACGATACATGCATACATTTACTAACAGCTGGAAGTCAAATGATTAGTTATGTTACGTTCCTAATATACGATATTTACTGAATGTTGGAAATTGTGTGAACATTTATTTTTAAAGCCAGTGATTTTTATTTAAATAGAATTTTCTCTATATAAATTATTAGCTGTACCCTGCTCATGTTGCTGCACCCCCAACTAAAATAAATTTTGAGGAAAGGTACTACACAAATGTCCAATTAATTTTGAATCATTTTATTGATTTTGTTTCCCGTTGTCCTCATGATACAGATGAACGGGCCTGAGTACTACGCATTCGATCAGCTTCTAATCTCACTTCTCGTTCTTCAAGTGGTTCATACGAACAGGTCTCAGAGGCATATACTTAAAGATTTTCCAGTCTGATTCTGAGGCTCGTAATGCTCTTTTCTTCCGTGCTTGGGGTGTAGGTCGACCAATTGCTTATGCTATTCATTTTGAATAATTTTCAATTAATTAATCGCACCAATCTCCGTCGACTCATATGTAACAACTTTGTTAAAGAATGCACAGTTTACGATTTAATTGATTTTATGTAATTTTCAGTGGCATCAACTATTGGAAATTGGTCATACCAACTTAGAAATCTTCGTCGGCTCATGCGCAACAACTTTGTTAAAGATCATAACAAAATCAAATGCACAGTTTAAGATTTAATTCATTTTAAGTAATTTTTAGTAGCGCCACCTACCGGAAATTAGTCATATCAACTTAGAATCATACCTCGGCTCATGGGCAACAACTTTTCTAAAGATCATAACAAAATGCATGGTTTACTATTCTATAAGATACATACAAACAAACATTCATTTTTATATATATAGACTATGGGAGGTAACACGCCCACTATATCCAATCTGCCCATTTTGTTCCTATATACGTCAAAGTCATCCATACAAAATTTAAGGACTTTAGCTGTTGCAGTTTATAAGATATGTGATATTAAATACTTATTGGGCATGTGGGCGTGGTACCACATTTACAAATAAAATATAGCCTATAGTTCCTTCGAGACATACAGGAAGATAAAGCTAAAATTTCAAGAAAATCGGTCCAGCCGTTAAGCCGTCTATAGACTTCAAACAAACCCACAAACAAATATACACGCATTCATTTTCATATATAACGAAGAAGTAAATTTTTAATTCTTCCAAATAAAGTTTTCTTTATTGAACACCATTCAGTTATGAATCAATAATTTAGCTCAATTAGCGTGCGGCATTATAATTATTTCAGAGTCCGTGTAGCCACGGTACAAATCGGTACAACGGTACAAATCTCAGGTCAGACATCGAAATATGAAGAATATGTTTCTTCGGTGCTTGCCAGAGATCAGCAATTAAGTATTCAAAACGATGAGTAGATTCAAATCATACTTATAATTTCAGATACTTATACGCATTCATACTTATTTTAATAACATACTCATTATATTCATACTCAAAGTTGGAAGTACTTAACAATACGCATGATGTTATTGACTTCGAATCGTCTCTACTTAACATTTACACGAAGCACAAAATTCTTCTTTGTTTGTATATACAGCAACAACAACAAAGGCTGTAAATTTTGATGAATGATTCGAGCCACTCGTATGACTTATAAGTATTTTTCTAAATTTATGAATCAAAATGAGTAGGCGTATGAATCAAACGAATTTCGAATGTTGTGAGTTTGATGTCAGCGTTGTACTCATACTCATTGCAACCTATACTTATAAATCAATCTTGTAGCGAGTACGAAAGAATCAGAGTAGTTGAATTTCAATTCTGTTAACTCACACATACTCAAAATTGCATGAGTGCTTATGAGTAGCGGAAAAACAATTCATTGCTGATTTCCGGTAGGTATCCCCAAGGAGAACCCTAAGTAAATTGAAAATTCAAAGACCTAATATATGAAAATGTTATCCTTTGTACTAAGAAGATTATACCTTAAGGTCAAGGATTACATTTAAACCATTTGAAATTCAATGTACAAGTTTTGTTTAGTGTTTTGTGGTGGCATCATGAGCAAGTTTATCGGTAGACTTTTGCTAGATGTTTAACGATAACGTAACCGTTCTTTCAAATGATTTCCTAATTACTCTCTTGAAGTTATATCGGGACTTTGTATAAAAGTATTAAGCCTGTGTTAAGTATTAAGATTTTTGTTGTCCACTGTATTTATGTATGTGTTCTAGAAAAAGACACAATAATTGTATAAATTGTCAATTTTTCCAAAGGGTTAGTTTGGCTAATTGACATTTTGGTATATTATAAACGAATAATTGTTATCTTAAGCATTTTTCATATAATTTTATAAATTAAGTGCACTTGAACACATCCAACAACTATCGTTAAGTGGGCAATATCGATATTAAGAAAATTAAAGACATTTTGGTGTCTATTAAAAAGCCAAAATTATTTCTAAGAACAGAACAAGTGTAATTAACATTTATTGAGACGCAATTGTACTAAACATTGTAATTAATTGTAATGAAATAAAAGTTTTTTAATATTTATTTGTACGAGTAGTAATTGTATGAAGTTTTTCTTCCATTATTATTATCAATATATTTACCTAATTAGTTGATTAAGTTTAAGCATGTATGCATGAGTAAATTCATTATAATATTTAGCATTTTATCTGCTTTTCATGTTTCATAATTATATTAAAATTACTTTATTAATTATGGAATACGCATATAGGAAGTGATTAAAATTAATTTTTTTTTAGAAATTTCCTTATTTTAATTTTATTTGTAAATTGCTTAAATTTTAATGACATCAAATGAATTACCATCGTTAACGTGTCTTTATAAAATCTTGAACACTTAATAACGATTTTATACAAATCCATGCAGAAAACTTTTAAATGAAGGCTTTTCTTACTGCACCAACAAAATCTGAATAAATAGAATGATTCTGCACAAACATTATTGTTTGTTTCAAGCCTATATTAACTAACGAACGGCCAACTGACCAACCAACTATCGTAACAGTTGAATGACTCCATGATTAGTAAACAAACAGTAACTCTTGCTGGCGCATGTATCTTGTGGCCACCTATCGGTTTATTTGTGGCAAAATATTGGTAATTACCATATTGCCTGCAGTATACACTGTAAACATTACAGTTGGCCACGTCTATTTGTACAATTTATACTGACAATTCAACCACATTTTTTGTTTTTGGGTCAAATCAAATTGTTGGTAATGTTAATTAAATAAAATTGGTATAAAAATAAAACGGGGTGAAAATGAAAAATGTTAAATGAAAATATAACTTTGACATGTCAAGGTTTTTTTTTAAACTTTTTTTTTTTTTTGTTACAAAAATACAAAATTACTGAATAGAGAAATATAATAATGAAAATAAAAGTATGATAGAAAAATTATAGCATTTAATTACATCAACTTTTTGTAGTAGTTTCATTTAAAAACCAAAGTAATATAAAATATACGATGTTTTTTAAAGTTTTTATTTTAATTTTTATACGTAATTAACAATATAAAATCAAGAATCAAGCAGAAACCCAATGAAAAAAGATTACATACAACAAAATGCTACTTTTTTAACTGTTTGCATAATTGATCCATTTCATTTCACTGCCCTCATTAACATTGCTAATCGAATTACTATTTTTATTACTATTTTCAAAAGTATTTACTATTTTTATAGTAAACCTCTAACATAAGCTGTTATATCATAAGTCAATGGTGGTTTTTATATTAACTGGCGACATAAGCCGGTAACTTAATACTGCCCCATAAAATGTAATACAGATAAGTTAAATATCACCAACAAAAGTAGTAGAAAATAAAACCAGTTCTGGAAAGAAAGTTGTTATCAAATTGATTTTGCAATACGCAGCCTAACAAAAGTTTATAGGTGATTAACGACGTGCACAAATTTCCAATCCAATTTTATTAATAATTTAAGTGCATCATTACGAATTCTTATTAAAGGATTCACGGTTAGTCATATCTAATATTTTGTTAGACGGTATAATTCATTTATTAAGTATATTATTGGAACCACATATAGTTGACGTTCGGTAACAAATATTTTTTTAATCGATAGTGGCTACCATTAACCTCTGATGCTGCCAGATTTTAGAGCCCAAAGTTGTAATCGTAATTAAAGAGTTTTTCTTTAATAGTATGTCTCAGATTTTCTATGGAATCGTATATGTCCCTAGGTGTTGTGATAACAGTACAGCAATTAGAATGCTAGAAAGGGTTTGTATCACAGGTCATGTGTGTGTCACCACTAGGAATTTATTGTGGAAATAATCAATGAGGGTGAGTATTTTAACATTCTTTTTCTAAATAATAACTTCACCAAAATTTCGGAAGAATTTAAAATTAAAGTTCGACCCTAATACTCTTACAAAAAGCCTGGATATGTACATATGTATTGCAACCAACTTCAGGTTGTTATAGTTTGTAAACCGCTCGTCTGACAGCTGACAGATTTATTCCATTGACGGTTCATTTTATTATTTACATGCTTTTTTAATCTATTGCATTCCGAAAAGAAGTTATTCGTGATGGAATTTAAGCGTGATAGTGTGATTGTTTTATATTTGGCTCGAAAACCACAGGTGGTTATCTTAAGAGCCCTCCAGCATTTAAAAATGAATAAATCTTTTGTGTCTCGTACCATTGCTCCAAAAATTGGACGAAAAGTGAAGGCCAGATTTGATCAAAATCCACGCCGCAGTGGTAGAAAAATTGGCCGTGAGCTGAACATATCGCGAGAACGGATGCAACACATATTGAAAAATGGAATTGGACTAAAACCATTGAAGTTTCAAAGAGCGCAAGAGCTCACCGATGGACAAAAAAGGTAGACTAGAAAGAAGCAAGGAGTTACTTCGCTTGCATGAAAGTGGCAGGTTACCGAATTTGAACTCAAGCGCCGATGGTAAGGGTGTGGGCCGCTGTAACGGCCTATGGTCGCTACCCGCTAATACTCATCGACTGGGAGGTGGAAATAAATGCCGAATATTATCGGAAAAATGTCTTAAAGACAGTATTGAAGCCCTGGGCAGAAAAACATTTCGGCCACAGACCAACAGGACTCAGTACCGCCGCACTCAGCACGCGTTAACCAAGAATGGCTTAATTATTTCTATCGCCCAATGGCCACCAAAATCTCAGGATCTCAATCGTTAAACTTTTGGAAAATACCACATAGCCACTTTCGTGCAGCCTGTAACGACTTTGTCGGTGGCCAATTCGAACAAGTCTAAACTGATTCTAAAATTTGATGTTATTTCCAACAGTTTTTGCTTTTGTACAATAAAATTAAAAAAAAAAATTAAAAAATATAGCATTCCAAATAAACCTCGATTATGATGGAAAATTTTTGTATGTTGAGTTTTTTCAAAGTTTCGGTTTTTGTTTGAGTTAAACATCACAAAAATACTTTTTTTTAGTTCATTTAATTGAATATTTGAAAACCATTTTAAACATTTCTTTGTGAAAATTAATTTTAATTATATTTTCAAAAACAAATACTTTTGTAAACAAACAAAAAAAAAATAACGCTTGTTTGCCAATACAACATTTTAATATTGAATATGAAATAAATAATCAAAGAAAACTTTAAAAAGTTTTGCATTTAAAATTAAAATCTAGAAATAAATGGAAACGTAATAAAAACTGTCGTTTCATTGGAATATTTTTGAATGTCAAATGCTTTTGAAATTTAAATACTTTAAAACAGAATCAAAAGAAAAAAGAAAAAGTGTTTTAAATAAATAATTAAATACAAATATTTGTTAAATTAATTAAGAAACAAGAGACACAAAAAAAAATGTACAACAGAAGCTGAAAGAGGAAGACAATGAAAACCACAAAAGTATTTTAAGTACTCGTACACATGTTTAAATTTGAAGCGTAACAGAAGCAGAATTGTTTGAATTTAAAATTGAAATCAAGTAAAAATATCAGGAAGAAGAATTAAAAGAAATAAGACAAGAAATGTCACTCTTTATTAAAAGCAATTCCAGACAGAGCAGACTATAATATTCAGCACTGACACAGTAGTGGCAGCGAACAACATCATCATCAGCATCACCATCACCCATGCTGTTGTTGTCAGTAACGGTTACAGCAGACCATATTCTAAAAATCTTCTCACTAATACCGTCACAACCCATTAACGTTAATAACTTTTTTGTTTGTACTCTAACAGTTTTCCTTTCTTTGTCCCTTTTTTTTTCTTCGTCTTTCTCGTCTTGCCTTTTCTCACTTGTGTATCGTTTTTGTTTCTTTTATAATCGTTTTTTTCTTTTTTGTTTTGTTCATTTTTGTATTTAAGCTTTTGTTGTGTTATTGTTGTTGCTGTTGCCGTTGCTGACTCGTTTGCCTGCGAAAGTTTTTCGGTGTAGAGGTTTTTATCTCTTTCATACTGATATCCCTTCATCACACTGTCAACAATTTGTGCAACTGTACATACTAACATATACATAAGCTCTTGGGTATGGATAGTTGCTTGCAAAAGCAGTGCATTAAAACAATTAATTCATTTAGGAAATTACAATGCTCATAAGGGTATGCCGGAAATATTTTGATGAGATACAGTTCTCTTTCTCTCTCTCTCTCTCTCTTGGCCTCTATTGCATTTAGTCATATGGAATATCATAATACGCATACGTTTGTTAAAAGGGCATTGCTCTTAATACGCTGGCCATGTAGTAGACTCTAATGAGTGAAATTGTATCGGAAGAGGTTGTCCCCAACTAAGGGAAAGATTCACAGTATCACAGTGTTTATCATTTTTAATTATGGACCAAACAGGCTGGCAAACAGCTCAGAAAAATAATTTTTAAAAATTTACTTACGCCTTAATCAAGAAAACATTAAATTGAAGTGGATTGTCTGGAATCGGACAGAAGTTTCTTGATTCTTTTTTAATTCGAAAATCATGCTGGCAATTTGTTTCTACTTCAGATTCGATCTTGAGGTACTCTGTTTGTATTTGAGTACTTTTATCTCTTTATTGAAGACGTATTGATGACAAATTTGAAGAAAACTTATTTGATTATTAGTAAGCGATATAAGGGAATATCGTATCAAAACCTGAATGTATTAAAATTTTAAATTATTTATAGAATAAGCGATGATTTACCAGCTCAAGGCAGACATCTCCAAAATAAAGAAAATTTGAATATTTCTTCAACAACTTATTAAAAGTAGATTAGTGACAAAAACTCTGAGAATAAATAATTTTATAATGAAAAGTTTCTCAAAAATCTATCGTTCGATTCTATAGGTCCCATCACTTATGTAGTAAAATTAACGCACACAACATAGGTGGTGTGAGAAGCTAGATCGTAATCCTGACTGAAGGGTTGTAATGACCAATTATGTATGTTTTGTACTAGTTTAGGCACTGTGTCCCGATTCACAAATCGGAAAAAAAATCGTTCATCTCTTCCAAAGGGGCTTGGTTCCCGATAATCACATGTTTTTCTGTGGTACTCGTACTTCTCGCAGAGCACATTCTTTTGTGGTTGATTGTCAAGTGATCGGCACAATGCATTACAGGGAAAATTCATTTTTTGCCCGCACTGCCTGCTTATGGAATGATCTTCCTGCAGAAATTTTTCCCGCCAGTTACGTAAGTTCAAATCAAATGTTCACAAACACTACTCCCTCTTTCCACCTTCCTATAATCCTATTTTCCTAAACCTGCACAATGCACTGCATGAGTAGGGGTCATCCCCTTAGTGCTAGTTTTTTAATAATAAAAAAAATTATTCATACGGTATATTTGACTTTTAGATCCGATTTGGTAACACTGTTTAATATAGTTTTCAAAGGAATAGAGCCCTCAGTCGTTAACATATAGACCTTAACAGTTCATTGATGAAAATAAACAACAGAGCACATAAACTGCGAACGTATCGGCGACCACTTAAAGATGTATGTAATGAAGCACTTTAAAAGGTCTTAACAATTTCGAAGACTGTTCGTTAGCAGCATTTGAGCGTAGTCCCTTCCTACAAGTAAACGTTTTTATTATCAGTTTCGCCTGACTTTGACCACTGCCAGCATTTTATTCAATAAAACGAACGCTGTAAGTGTATAACAGCTGGATTGGAACATACCTGTTCGAAATTTGTAACTGTTAACGCAAGTCCCGTAGTGTAGTAGATAGTGTACTGGCTTATTAGACGTAAGGCCAGGGTTCGAGTCCCAGGCCAGATTTCTTAGGCGATTTCTTCTCACCACAGAGTAAATGCAATGCCATGAAAAGTTTTCTCAAAAAATCTATCGTTCGGAGTCGACTTTAAACTGTAAGTTCCGCCATTTATGTAATAAAATTAACACACACAACATAAGTGGTGTTAGAAACTATGTCAATAATGCTGACTGAAGGGTTTTAATAACAAATTATGTATGTATGTAACGCAAATGTTATTTACAGTTTTGTAATCCCCTGATTTTTTCATAGGCTTGTTTAAGTGTCTATAGAACCTTTTGATCATATGGAACCTTATCTTTGAATCTTCATGTACCTGTAGACACAATGATCATCTTGGACCGTCATACAATTGTCGCATAGGAAATGATTGAACAAATTGTCGAGGATTTGAGGCATAATGTTAGAGGAAAGCCCACATAGTCTAAGTAGACTTACTTAGAATGGCATTCTGATTGATGTTCCTGCTGAGGCTGATGTCATTACTCCCATTATGGAAATAGGTCTTAAGCTGAAGTCCAGTATTCTAATAAAAATATCTAAGTTTGATAGGACATCAACAGTTCTAATTATTATTACAGAAATTTTCTTATTGCAAAACTCTGCATGATTCACAGTTTTATGAATTTGAATGAATAGTTTTCGTATTCAAATCCTCGAGTACGTTATTGTAACTTGAAGTGGTTCAAACATATATTATGAAATGCGAAATAATTCATTGTATTACTAACAGAATCCTTTGTAGTCTATTCCTTTTAAGCTGAACAATTAATTCATCTTTAAAGTGTCTGCAAGAGTTGTGTTTATTTTGTTGAATGTTTGAAAAGAAGATTTCATGTCAGTTCCCCCATTGTATGCAATGAAAAAGTTGCAGTAGCTGTCCCATCACTAGCAGCGCCAGTGTGTCCACGCAAAGCACAGACAGACCTACAAAAATTTTAAAACGCTTTGCCACAGCTTTGCTTCGTTTCCTTTTCTTTTTTTGGTTCCTTAAATCTTATTTGTTTGCCTGGGTGTATGGGTGTAAATGTTTGCAAATGTGTACAGAGTATCCATCTTAAGCTTCAGACCAACAGACGAGAAAAAAAACCAACAACCAACTACCATCCGATACATACCCTTACACATAAATACATACATAGAATGGCTAAAAACAACTGTTAAAAGCAGTTAAAGCAGCAGCAACTTAAATGATAGCGACTCAGTTGAACAGCAAAGCATTGTAGCAACAAATTGAAAGAAATTGCAAAAGACACAAAATTGTCAAGAGTGCATTGAATGTGATTATGATGGTCATTATTATAACGATGATTTTATTTAAGGTTGATGAGTGGTGACATTCTAGTCTCCAACCATTTGCTTTTTACTTTGGACAACAACAGATTTTTATTGAATTAAAGCTTTTCATTTTCAGTTTTTGTTTTTTTTTTTTTTGCTTTCCTATTCTATTTGGATTTTTACTTTTATTTCGAATTTCTTTTCTTTTATTATTCTGCAGTTGTTAATTCGCACAACAAAAACTTAATAATTGAAAGATATTCTAAAAGCCAGCCAGCCAGCCAAGCAGTCGTCGGTTAGTTACTACTCAGCTCAGTGTTTCAATCACAATCACCATGACATGGTAGCAGCATGAAGGGAATAGAAAATAAGATGAAAGAAAATAAAACATGATGTAATTATGTTTTAAAAGAAAAGTTTTCTAATTATTTACAGAAAATATTCAATTAATTACCGAATTGTAACTGAAGTAAGTTTCAACAGCAGCAGTATCCTTTCAAAATTGAATAACATTAGAGATTTTAATTGGAACGACAGGGGTAACGATAATACAGATGACACTATACGGAATAATATATTCTATTTGGGAAAGGATAAGATTTGTAAAGAGCAAGCGGAGAATACTAATAATTATCAAGTTATATTGATTTTTTGTTTCGTTGAAACTCACAAGGATAGGCAAGGCATAATAAGCCTAACTTTGCTTACAATATGCACAGAGCGTGTAAGGCCAAGACGTTATAGCGGTTGTAGTGTAATAGAATCTATAATGTATTCGAAATGCTACATTTTATATTACAAGGGCACCCATGGTAACCTATATGTGTATTGTAACAGACCAGAGGCTATGCTGTTACTAGACATTCTACCCTATCGATTACAAGCGTTCCCAAAATCCATATTTACAGTAAAAGGCATACGTAAAACACTTTAAGCTCTTTCAACCATGAAATTATGGTTTCCATGCAATATCGTAACGTAATCTAGGAGAAACTAGTGACGGATTATCTCTTTTTTAATATGAGACCTTTAATATCCCCTTAACAGCATGGTTTTTTGAAAGGCAGGTCGCCTGTCACTAATCTTCTTAAATTTACTACACATGTTTTCAGGGGTTTTCTTGCTCGGAGCTCGGTAATTTCTACCGATTTCAGTAAAGCTTTTGATAGGTTTGATCATAGAATTTTGCTTATTAAACTATCATTAATCGGTATTCCTAATATTATTCATCGTTGGCTAGTTACTTCTGGTATTCCGCAAGATAGCCATTTAGGTCCTTTACTGTTTTTATTGTTTCTGAATGATCTTCCTTGTACTATTTCTGATTGTAGTATGCTGATGTATGCTGACGACGTTAAATTATTTTATAGTTTTGAAGATGATCATGGTCAGGCTGTTCTTCAGCGAAATATTGATTTGTTTGTAACTTGGTCCAGAATTAATTTAATGGATCTTAACTTGAGAAAATGTAAATGCATGGTTATCTCTCACGGGGGTGTAATTTCGTCCACTTATGTGTTTGATTCTTGCCCTTCGGAAACTGTGATTACATTTCTTGATTTGGGGATACTATTGGATATGAAACTGTCTTTTATTAATCATGTTAGTATGATGATTGGCAAGGCTCGGGCTGTTCATGGTTTTGTGAAAAGATGGGCCAGGGTATTCATTAATTTCTTATATAACAAGACTGCTATACATTTCACTTGGTAGGCCTATTTGGAAACCATACTATCGTTGTAATTGTGATTCAATAGAGTATGTACAGAAGCAGTTTTTATTATTCTGTTTACGTGACTTAGGATAGGATTGAGTCTAGATTAGGTTTGATAAAACTTCCAACTTTAGGAAGTAGAAGGGTTGTTTTAGGGGTTCGGTTTGCTTTGAATTTGGTTAAAGGTAACAACGATTCTGATTTTTTGCTTTATAACCTGAATTTCAGCATTCCAGCAGATTTTCACGGCAGTATCGTCCTCTTTCTTAAAATTTCTATAGAACGATTTTAACTTAAATTATGATTTTATTGATTTTAATTGTAGTGTTTGTAATATAAAATGTAGCTTATAATCTGGCATTAATTTATAAATTATTATATAAAAATGTATGTTCGTTCTTGTCTTAGGTAGTTCCGGTTTATTGTTACCTTATTCAGCTTGAGATTAAGTTCTGTAGCTGTTTTATGTTCTTGTTGCCATTAGTTTTCATTTAACCGCTACAGTCCGGACTGTAGTGTGTACGGGTCCCTACGTAATGGGGACGAGACCTCCGCGGTGGGTTAGGGTGGGTTCGTGTGAAGCCGGGGACGAAAAAAAATGCTCCAACTCAAGCAAAATATTGTGCACCTTATTTCAGTTAGATCGTACAAATTCCTAAACAATGTAGGTTTATATAGGATAGCTTTGCAACAAAGAGCCTCTATACCTATTGAGACCCTCACACAAGTTCGATTCATAAATTAAAATGATTAAATTCCGAAATATTAAAATTAAAAAAGTTCTAATACAAAAAGCTAAAGAAACAAAATATTTTATATTGAATTCGTAGAACTTGTCGTTTTACCTAACGATGGTAGAGAACTTTCTTAAGTCAAAAACACTGAGCGAGAATTTAAATGAGGCAATATATTATCGTGGGCGCTGTAGTAGAATATGTGGCATATGGACTTATAATATGAAAATTTCTGATTTGCGTAATTTCGGTTCTGACTAAAGGAGTGCAATGTCAAATTATGTATTTAAGGCCCCTTTAATTCTTTAATCGAATGATGATGTAAAACGCTTCGTACGAAACTGTAAGTATAACAAGAGATGTATCCAAGAAAAAAAGATTCATATTGCTTGCATATACATGAAATGAAGTCTTTTAAAATTCTGAAGAATTTTATTGAGAATGCTAAACCATAACCATGGAATGCTATTCACTTCCTTTGTCAATGCCTATCTCTTGCGATCTGCAGATTTAGCTTACTTGTCTTTTCATTCTTTATCAGCTTACCTTCGAATATTACACTTTTTCACTGTTTTCCACCATAAGATAGTCGTGCTTTAATGTGCAACCCCTGCGCTTACCAACTTTTTCGATTAGTAAAGGAACTGCCTGTGCTGGTTGTGGCTGTGTGCCTCAAGTAAGCTCTTGTAATGAAAGCAATCATTTCAACCTAAATATCTATATAATCCTGGAAAACTATAATTTTGATACTTTTTTAGGAGCCTAGGTTAACAACAATTATGTCAACTTGAAAATCAAACGAAAATTTACACTTTCAACTACATTTTAATTTGAGCTATGGAAACAAACGATATCAATCAATCAATAAACCATTCATATTCTTGAAATATATGTACGAATGTAAATAATAAACAACAAATGAATATTTTGAATTAATACTAACCATGAACTGAATGGACTTCATAACGACATAAAGGAAGTAAAATGTAAATCATATAATGAAGCACTCATAATCCATATGAAATCATTAAAATTTTCAAAAATTTCTTTATAATGTTAAGTAGCGCTCTAGTCTACCTCAAAATAAAATAAATATTATTGGACAGTCAGAGGCTCTTGATGGTTTGAGAGTAAAAATTTTAAGAGATATTACTGGAACCAGGATATTTTTTCAAGTCCTGAAAATACTTCACTCTATCTGATATCCTTACTAAACTATCTGTACTCCTTACACAACTTATATCCTGCAGAAAATCAAATGCAACCCATTGAGGCTTACCAACCTAATGACAGTAGTGTAAGCAACTCCATAAATTCATACGACCACTATCACAATGTAGTTTCTGATTTGCTGTACTAACTCTACAATAATGGAGTTGGATGTAGAAATATATAGGCGGATTATTTCTGATTATCACAAATTTAAAGTCGTCACGGTCTAGTAGGCAGTGTGTTGGCGCTCTGAGTAAATAAGGCCACAGTTGAAATTCCTCGAAGATATCTCGAACAAAACGGAATATGAGAAAAATATTTCTTCGGCAACTTCCTCTCAGCAGTCTATTGGCGAAAACAATGAGAAAAGTTTCTCAAAAATGTCTGGTTTGGAATTATCTTTAAACCATAAGCCCCTTTACTCATATATAAAATTAAAACACACAACATAGGGGGTGTAAGAAACTAGGTCGTAATCCTGACAAAAGGATTGTATGTTCACTATTGCTTAAATTATTTAATAATTTAAGCTTTAATCGATTCATTACAATGTGAACCAGAAACTTGGATCTATCCGAACAATTTTAGTTAAAATTTCTGAGGCAAAAAAGAAAGTGTAACGTTTTTAAATTTTGATTTTAATTCAACCTAAGAAGAATATTCAATCAATATTTGAATAGAATTTTTGCTAAAAACTTGTCAGTGAAATAGAATCGAACTTGATTTTAACATTTGTCGTTCAAGAATTCTTTTTAAAATTATTTAAAAAACAAATTCTCAATCTTAAAGAGCGTATAAAAATATCTCCTTAAATATTGTTACGACCTTTTTAAACTTCAGATTGAAACCAAACTCCTTCTGTTCATCTTTAACTTTCAATATGAAAATTTAATCAAAGCTATTGCCTCAAGGTAAAATGCTATGGAGCACAATTTAATGAAGATTGAAATTAATTTCTGTGATTTTTATTTATTTTTTCTTCTATTTTTATCATCATTTTGTCCTTTGAAATGCGTAACTATTTTCAATGGAATTTTTAATGGTCTATTGAGTATTGTTTATACTGTTTAAACTATTACGGTAGTGTGTAATAGTGGGTTGTTTGTTTGGTTGTTTGTTTGTTTTGTTAGTATGTGTGATTCTGGCTGTCTGTAGATCTCTTTTCTATCTTTTTTTTTTTGCCTTTAAGAGGAGAAACCCCTTAAGTGTACTTCATTATTTGTTGACGTTGATAATCTTAAAGGATACTTGTTGTCAAGGATTTTATGGTAAAATGCCAGTTGACCTAGAAGAAAAAGAACTGTAAATACGTTTTGTGTAAAACGAGGAAAACGAGTAAAACAAGTCAATTCAAGTATACAAACAAAACAGGGAGGAGGATATACAGAATCAAACAAATTAAATGCAGTTTAGTATGTTAAAATATTTGCTGAAGCAAATTTATATTGCAATAGGATGTATGACACATTTTGTTTAGTTTAATACGAAAAGTAAAATTTTTAAAAAATTAAAATTTGCAGGATATTATTTAAGGTTTTTTATAAAGCAATTTATCGTTTAAGCTAATGGCAAAGTTTTAATTATACTGGCTAGAGAACAAATGTATGTTCATAAATTGTAAAAAATATACAATGAAGAACATCTTACCGGAAACGTGTTATCTGGTCTGATGAGTCCAAATGTAACCACTTTTAGTAAGATGGAAAGCAGTACTGCTAGCGCAGACCCGGGGAACGCGTTCAAAGATACCATGTGAAGCAAACTGTTAAACATGGCGACGAAAATATAATGGTTTGGGGATGCTTAATATGGTGGCATGTTGGTCCTCTCTATCATGCGAAAAAAGACTATCTATAGATTCTGCAAACCCATCTTCCACATTTTATGGACAAATGTGCTTATCCCGAATAAGAAATTATTATCCAACAGGATGGTGGCCCGAATAGCAAAAATTGTAAAGATATGGAATGGGAAACAAAATTTTCAATTGATGAAATGGCCAGCACAAAGTCCCGACCTCAATCTGAATGCAAATCTTTATCCATTCATGAAAATCCGGCTCGGGCAGTACGAAACAGCCCCAACAAACATGGACAAACTTTGGAATCGTATAAATGGGGAATGGAATTGAATTCCGAAAGATGTTATTGACAATTTGGTAGAAAACAAGTCAAACCGTGTAAATCAAGCTCTTTCTAATAAGGGTCTATGGACCAAATATTGAACCTGGATTAGTTTCTTCAATTTTCTTGAAACGTGCAAAATTGTGTCTATGTGGGTTATTTTTGTTTTTTCATTCAAACTCATTGAATTCATTCTATTAATTACTAAATTTTACTGCTATTTGTTAAGAATAAAATAAAAAATTTAAATTATGGTTTTGTATTTGTGGATAACAAAACTCAGTATTGTGAACAAGCACTCACTTCTCCTCGCCACTGTATATGAATAAAATAATTCGCCCTATGTATGTGATTAATTTCGTATTGATCAATTTTATCCCTGGACGGCTACTGTTCGTCGAATCGACGAAGTTATTTACTTTTTATTTTTTTACCAAATTTTTTATCAACAACGTTAGGAGCAGACTTAAAAAAAATGTTTTTGTAAAAATTGTTCGGCGATTCAAAGAAGACCAACCAGGGTTAAAAAATGGATGGCTAGCGTACGTTTACTCACTGCAAGCTTTCGTTAGTGATAAAAAGAGCGAAATTTGACCAAACATAAAAGAATTAAGGAGTGCGCACAAAAAAAAACTGGACTTACACCTTTCGTTATAGACATAAAATTAACTAAGAATAAAATAAATAATATTTGAATTCTTTTGTGTATAAAATTTTTTTCTGACAAAGCTCTCAGAGCTTCAAACTTTTTAGCCACTTTTCTTCCAGACATGTTAGGGTGTTTTAGAAAAATACGTATAATTTAACTTGCTTTGTTTTGATCGGCAAATCCTTTTTTTCTTCCACTTCCACGCTTTCTCTCAATACTCAAATACTCCTTATATTATTTTATTCTTACCTTAGAAACTGCGAGCCTGGCAATCGTTTTTTGTAAGCGGCTCGGTTTTTCATTATAAATTTCAATTATTTTTTTTACGACATTCTTGTTGGGTGGCCATTTTAAAAAAAATAATTTTGCTATTGCAATGAAATAGAGCTTTGGATTTTGAAATAGATGACTAACAAAAACAATGTAACGGTATTCAGTTTTTTCAATTATGATAAAAGTTATAAGCTTAAAAGTAGGCCCATTTTTTTCACGCGCACTCCTTATATGATAAAGAGTAAATGAGCTTCGTCGATTCAACGAACGAACAGTAACCATTCAGAATTAAATTGTACGTCGATTGAAGGAAGAGTAACCTTAGTGTACAAAAATGGAGACTAACCTTCCAGGGTTAAAGCTTTAACATTTGTGTTTAATCGACCTAATCATTCTGTTCTCTTATATATTGATGTTTGTAAGACAATTTGATTCAAATCACGCCATTTATTTTGACGCATAGATATTTTATTGACAGATGTAAATATAATTCCTGGCTGGCATTTAAAAAGAAGTTAAAAAACTAAACATTTGTACATTTTCCTTTAACTCTGACTTGCTTTCAATATAACTTTAATTTTAAATCAACTATTTCAATACATACCATTTACTTGGCAATGTACGGTAGCGTCACATTCTGAAAAGATATGAGAAACTTTCAGTAAGGCATAGGTGGTAATCGATTTAATAGAATCTTAAAGAATGGGGATTTTAAATAGATTATCACTTGCAAATTTCCTTAATTAGATTGCATTACACTAAATATAGAATTAAAATTTTAACCTTTTTAGCCTTTCCCTTCAAGTATTCCCCATCTAGGGTAATATTACTTAACTTATGGCTTCTACTACAACATGCTTTAAGTGTTTGGTTTACGTTGAAAATAGTTCGTCTTAAATATGTATTCAAAACATCACATATCACATCACAATGTGTGTTAATATGTTAATGAGTTCAAATAGATGTTTGATTATGTAAGATTTAATCGTGTTAAAAGTGCCTGAAATCGAAAGCTCAACAAACTCATGTGGCCTTTTCTTATATTCTGTATTTATTATAGGCCATCCAACATTGAATAGTAAATCGACTTATGATTTGCAAAATATTCAAATTTTTGCAAACAACATTTGGTTTGGTTTTCATTGTTGCCACTGTTTGTATAGGCAGCAAGCCATTGAGAAGAAAATTCTACTTGAGACTTTCGTTGGCATCACAACCATCACAACCATCACCATTTTATGGTGGCCTAGAATTTAATGGAGACTTAAAGGATTAATTTTATTTACATAAGTTGCTGTTAATTTTTAAGACACGTACACTCTTGCTCTTTAACCTCTTTCTCTGCGTTTTTATCTCTTTCCATTACCAATGACAGTACAATTAGTGTAGGTTAACAGAAGAAAGTCAAAAAGTAGGATGAAACGTTAAGCGTTGTTTGTGGTTATTTATGGAAATTTTGATTTCTGTCAACGTCTCGAATAAGCTACTTTTACGATTTAAAGCCTTTTTGGGAGTGTCCTTTTTCTTTCTGTGAATCGAAGTCAAGAGGCTTAATGTTTAAAAATGAAAATGTTGTTCACGTACTTCGATAGGGAAGAGATTTAAGATTTAAAAATTTTGTTTGTTCGAAAAGAAGTGAATCGGAATATGACATTCAATATGATATGTATGTATGTATATAAAAAATTTTATCACAATATATGAAAATATATTGTACGAATTACGTATACATACATAATTAGTCATTACAACCCTTCAGTCAGGATTGAACTGGATTTCGACCCAGCTTCTTACACCATTTATGTTCTACACGTTAATTTCATACATGAGTGGCGGCAACTACAGTTTAAATTCGACTCGGAACGACAGATTTTTTAGAAGCTCTTCATGGCAATTTTATTTACTCTTAGAGTTTTTGCCAGGAATCTGCTTAGAGGCAGTCATCGAGGAAATTATTTTTTTTTTTCTAATATTTCATTTTGATACCTGACGTGGGATATGAACTAGATATCAGCAATGAATCGTTTTTCCGCTACTCATAAGCGCTCATGTAATTTTGAGTAAGACAGAATTGAAATTCAACTACTTTGTTTCATTCGTACTCGCTACAACATTGATTTATAACTATAAGTAGCAACGAGTATGAGTACAACGTTGACATGAAACTCACAACATTCGAAATGTATTTGATTCATACGCCTACTCATTCAGATTCATAAATTTAGAAAAATACTTATAATACTTATAAGTGATTCGTGTGGGTCGAGTCATTCATCAAAATGTACAGCCTAGCTTTTCACACCACTTTCAACAAAAAACAATTGCTAGGCTCGCAGGTGTTAACCAAAAAACATTTTCTAAGGGAACAATAAAACAATATAAGGAGTCTTTGAGTATTCAGAGAAAGAGTGGAAGTGGAAGAAAAAAGGATTTGCCGACCAAAACAAAGCAAATAAAATAATACGTATTCTTCTAAAACACTCTAATATGTCTGGAAGAAAAGTAGCTCAAAAAGATGGATGCTCTGAGACCTTGGTCAGAAAAAAATTTTTTTACACAAAAGAATTCAAATATTATTTACTATAATCCACCACTTAGTTTTATTTCTATAACGAAAAGTGTAAGTCCAGTTTTTTTATTCGCACTCCTTAGTTGAAAAATATTGAAATCTTGAATTAAAAAGACAAGACTAAAAAAATAATAGAAAAACTTTTTGGTGAATTTTGATCTCTATTGCTTAATCAATTGCTGTGATCAATAAAAAGCTCACACAATTTACCATAGACAGTTTGATGACCTTCAAAAAGATGAGTGCAATCGTTTGGGAAATTTGTGTATGTTATATTGCTTAAATCAAATTGTTACTCTACATACGTACGTAATTGGTCATTACAACCCTTCAGTCAGGATTACGATTAAACTTCTCACACTAATTATGCTGTATGTGTTGATTTAGTAGCCAAGGGCCAGGATCTATAGTTTAAAGTCGACTCCGTGCTTTTTTTCCCAATTTTTTAATTACTCTCAAAGCTTTTTGCCAGAAAAAGTGGAAGTCGCCCAGGAAATATTTTTTCCGTACTCACTCTACTTCCGCTATAGTTTTCTTTAATTTTTATTTTTACCATTTGCATGCTTTCAAAACACAGTAGTACTCTTGTATCTAGTCGACACGAAACATTTCAGTTGTTTATCAAAATTTATCAATTATTCTAAAGGGCCAGTAACGTATTATAATTGAAATTATATTTTCGTAACTTACGTAGTTAACAAATTTGGTTTAATTAAAAAAATTCTCCATTATCACACCCATGCCGTATTAAGTTACTGGTTTGAGAACATTATTATAAGAGGACACATGTACATGAACGTGTACATATTTGATTAAAAACTCAAGTCATAATATATTAATATAATGTCATTTGACATATAAACTGTGATTAAAATAAATGACATAAACATTAATTATGATCAAATAAACATAAAAAATAAAAAGCCACAAAAACAAAAAACTTTTCAGGCGCTTAAAATTCAAACGACAATATAAGACGACATTAAATTAAAAGAAAAGCGGGTATCATGTGAGAAAATAAAATAAAAAAAAAATTTAATTGCTTCAGAAAAGATCAAAATGAAGACATTAATTTCTTATGACTTTCAATTACACACATATTTGTGCACATACACATACGTCTATGTGTGTGTATTTTTAATAATAAACAAATACTTCTGTACAAACACTTCTTCTTCATAACCCAACCAACATTTACAGGCTGGCTGATATGCATTGCAACCAACTTCAGGTTGTTATTATTTATAAACCGCCCATCTGACAGTTGACAGATTTATTCCAGTGACAGCTTCATTTTATTATTTACAAGCTTACAAAAGCATTTTGATCTATTGCATTCAGAAAAAAAGTTATTCGTCATAGAATTCACGCGTGATAGTGTAATTGCTTTATATTTGTCTGGAAAACCACAGGTGGCTATCGTTAGAGCCCTCCAGCATTTAAATGTGAATAAATCTTTTGTTTATTGTACCATTGCTCATTACCGTGATACTAGCAGTGTTGCATCGAGTCCAAAAAGTAGACGAAAGAAAACGGTAACAACACCAGAAATGATGAAAAATGAACGCCAGATTTGATCGAAATCCACGCCGCAGTGGTAGGAAATTGCTCGTGAGCTGAACATATCGCGAGAACTAATACAACACATATTAGAAAATGAACTTGAACTAAAGCCATTGAAGTTCCAAAAAGTGCAAGAGCTCACCAATGGACAAAAAAAAAAGTTAGACTGGAAATAGCCAAGGAGTTACTTCGCTTGCGCAAAAGTGTCGAGTTACCGAATTTGGTTTTCTCCAATGAGAAGCCATTTCAAACTGAGCAGTTTGTGAACAAACAAAATGATCGGGTTTACTTGCCAAAGAGGTCAGCTGAAAATTTACACCACCAGAATTCATGCGCCGTCGATGGTAATGGTGTGGGCTGCCGTAAGGGCCGATGGTCGCTCCCATCTCATATTCATCGATCGTTAGGTCAAAATAAATGCAGAATATTATCGAGGAAATGTCTTAAAGACAGTATTGAAGCCCTGTGCAGACAAACATTTCGACCGCAGACCATGGACATTCCAACAGGACTCAAAACCACCGCACTCAGCACGCGTCAACCAAGAACGGCTTAAAAAGGAGGTTCCTCGCTTCATTTCTACCACAAAATGGCCACCAAAATCTCCAGATCTCAATCCATTGCACTTTTGCGCCTGGGGCATTTTGGAGAGTAGAGTATTTTGGAGACGGCGCTTCGCCGGAAAGGAGCCAAAATACCGCAGAGCAACCTTCGTGCAGCCTGTGATGGCTTATCGGCCGTAATTCGTACCAAAGGTGGCTAATTTGAACAATTCTAAACTGATTCTAAAATTTGATGTTAAAATTAAAAAAAAAATTAAAAAAAAAATATAGCGCTTTACTTTGTTGCATTATATATCAGCCACCCTGTATTTATTTTTATTGTTTATTTTGTAAAATAATGAATATGTTTCAATTATACATTATACGCCCATAAACAAATAAAAACATTAATACAGACAGAAAGAAAATTTAACATTAATGAGCCCAAAATACTTTTGGAGGGCTGGCAGACTAACTGATGTGACTGACTGATGAGGTCGAAATTCATACAATTTTTCTATTTTCGAAATTCCTGTTCGTAACTTTATTTGTACGTGTAAACAATAGTGGCATTTGTTGATTTGACAGGCAATATTAATACATTAATAACGCAAACACCCTTACACGATTCCTTATTGTGGTGATAACAAAATAATTTCATTGAATTTATTTTCTTTTTTTGGTTTTCTTTTTTTTTTTTTTGTTGTTGTCAAACATTATCACACGCAGACAATCAATTCAATTTACTTATAAAAAATGTGTCTTTCTATTCATTGGAAGTCTATGGAAATGGTACTCCAAAAGGAAAAGAAAATATTGAGAATAGAAAGAATTTCAATAAATATAGAGCGTATTAGAGAACTTTTTGTCAAATCATTATTATACTGTAAGAGTATTGAAATTGTTCAATAATATGTTGAAGGATCATCTTACTATATAAATGTTGTACTATATAAAGGCAATACATTTATCGGAATTCCCTTGCATTGATTGCAGATGTCGATCTTTTCGTTGTAGTTTTCGATAACTCTTTTGCACTTTTCACGCGGTACCAAGGCGATAACTCCTTAAGTGTTGATTCTAAAATGATCCAAAATTAGGAGATAATCTGTGTTGATGCACTCTTTGACATACGTAAATCAAAGCCAGCGGTTTTGTAAAGCAAAGTCTTTAGGAGAAGCCATTCCAAAATGAGCAGTTTGTGAACAAACAAAGTGATCGGGTTTACTTGCCAAAGAGATCAGCTGAAAATTTGCACCTGCGATTGGCCACCAGAACTCAGGCGCTGCGGATGGTAATGGTGTGGGCTGCCGTAACGGATGATGCTCGCTCACCGCTCATATTCATCGACCGTGGGGTCAAAATAAATGCCGAATATTATTGAGAAAATATCTTAAAGACAGTATTGAAGTCCTGAGCAGACCATGGATATTCTATTCTATTCAGTACCATCACACTCAGCATGCGTCAACCAAGAATGGCTTAAAAAAGAGGTTCCTCGCTTCATTTCTACCGCACAATGGCCACCAAAATCATCGGATGTCAATCCTTTGGACTTTTGCGGCTGGGGCATTTTGGAGAGTAATGTTATCCCTAAAAAATACCAAAGTGTCGATTATCTTAAGACAACGATTCGGCGGGAATGGGCCAGACTACCACAGAGCCACTTTCTTGCAGCCTGTGATGGCTTTATGGGCCTTTTGAGGGCCATAATTCGTACCAAAGGTGGCCAATTCGAACAAATCTAAACTGATTCTAAAATTTGATCTTATTTCCAATATTTTTTGCTTTTGAACAATAAAATTAAAAACAAAAAATTAAAAAAATGTAACGCTTTACTTTGTTGCATTATATATCAGGCACCCTGTAGTTCACATTTTGTCCAATGAAAAATACATTTACTTAATGGGTCATTACAAAATTTTAGTAATGATTAAATGATTAAATTTGACGCCGAACGATACATTTTTAAGGAACTCTTCATGGTAATATTATTTACATTCAGAGTAAATTTTTAACAAAAATCTGCTAAGAGGAAGTCGTCGATACTTGATCTGGGATTTGAACCATGGCCTTTTGTCTAATAAGACAACACAATACGACGACTAGAAAGACCGACTACGAAATAGAACCAAAACTATAACAAACGTCTTCTTATCTATTTGAGATTGTTGCAATAATACAGGGTAGACCTTCATAATTTATTTTTTTAAATTAAAATTAAAAATAAAAAACTTAAGTAATACTTCGCTTTTAAATAAAAGCAAAATACAATTTTTTTTTTATAATTTATTATCCCGCAGGATAACAGGTATTACGCGGAAATATTAAAACTCTTGGAATTTTTATGGTCAACTGGGCAAACTGGGTATAAAGGTGATAAGAAGAAAATAAATTGTTTGAAATTCTTTAGGGACAAGTAGTCCATAAATAAAATCAGTTTTCGGTTTATATTTCTTTTTTTTTTTTTTTTTTAACTCTATTCACTTAGTAAAGAGTGTAAAAAGAAATATTTTAGAAATTTATTGTCATGTCTTGTAAATAGTTTGCAGTTGTGTTGTACGTAAATGTAGATTGCGTGATACGGGGTCATTACAATTGTGCAGCAAACAATATAATAATAATCAGTATTGCAATCATTTCGAAATATAACACTTAACCAAGTAATATTGGTAGTAGCAGCAGCAGTAGTAACTATTGTTTTTGAAAAGGAAAAATCGTATAAAATTGTAATAATGGTAACACTTATCCTCTTTTTGATTGCTTAGAAAACTCTGATTAAAACTAAATAAAAGTGCTTTACACTGTGTTCTCTTTCGTTTACCCAAATTTTGTATTGAATTACAGTATTTCCTCGATTTACGTCGTCAAAAATTTTATTCCTTTCAGCTCTGATTTGCGTCGTCATTCGATATATGTCGCTTATGGTGTTCATAAACAAAAACAGGGGAATTCCCTTTTTAAAAAAAAATTCAATATGAAGAATAAAAATTTTTTATTTTAGTTTTTTTTTTTGGAAAATTTATAGGGCAAATGTACCAGTAGTCGGCAGTTTTATTTTTTTTTTTTCTATTTTTCAAACTGATTAAAAGTTGGAAAGTAGTGTTGAGATGATGTTTAGTTATTACAATTGTGTGATAAGTTTAGTTTTAGATCCATTTCCCAACATTGAACATTAAAATAGCAAATTATAAGTAATTGAAATATTTTGTTCAAATCATTGATTTAACCAGTACTCGGCACATGTGTTCCTAAGTTCGGCAAAAAATTATGCTATTGTCGGCATTAAGATTTTTGTTAAAGAAAATAAGTTTTGGAGCTATTCTTGGCATTGCACATGAAATTAATACAGAAATCAAGGCAGCAGAATTCGACATAGCTTTCGATATTATTAACTGCATCTTTAGGTGGTCGCACATATGGAAAGAGAACCATTGGGGCTACTATCTGACCATTTGTTGGAAAAACCAGGAGCCCTGCTATTATTTTCTTCTTAATTCCCATTTGGATGCTGTAAACGTTTCTATATTCTTTTGGGTCTAGAACTTTTCCGGTTTTGAGCATAAACTAAAGCGATGGATCATTCAAAATGTCAAAAGCGTTTTGCTCGGTTAGGCAACGGATACAGTATCCAACAATTATCGCCTGAACTGCAGTTATCAAGTCTTGAGCTCTTAATTGGAATCCATAATTTCCTAGGTCTTTGCACCATTTCTCAAGACATTCCTCTTCTGATTCAGTTAAGACTGCTTGTGGACCCATTTCTCTGGTATCAACCGAAGGATGGATTCTGTCCTGTATGGTGGAACGCGGGACTCCATATTTTTGATTGCACTCAATACTGTAGATGTGCCGTTTCTAACTTCTATTAAAGCACATTTTAGGGATTCTTGGGAGTATTGTGTATGAACATTTTCCCGTAGGTGGACATATTAAGGAATTTATATTGCCTGAGATTCAAAGAACAGCCTATGCCTACTGAACCTCGAACTTTCGTCCTGTTATAGGACTTCTAGTTATATTAATGTAAGAATGCCGACTTTAGATTCTCGACAGCTCTCAGTGCATTCATTATAAACTGTGACGACTATTGTGTAAATCAAGATTTTACTCAATTTCCAGTAGTCGGCACCTCACTGCCGCATTTGGATTTTTTTTACAAAAACTGCCGACTACTGGTACATGTCGACTACTGATACATTTAAACTATAAATAGATGGATCGTTTCGATTTACGTTGCCTTTTTCCGGAACATTCTACGACGTAAATCGAGGGAATACTGTACATATTTACCAAAAAAATATACACCACCTCTTAACCATTAGCCACTTGCTCTAATGGTTTGCTGAAGTGGTCATAGGCAAGCAATAAAAAACGGAGGCGAGATTTTATTTTAATTTTAATTTTATGCGTGTTGCTATTTATTAATGTTTCATAATTTATATTCATTTATATTGTATTTTAATGTCTTAAATATGATTTCATTTTTCTGTTGTTGCCACATTTATTATTCTTTAGGCCACCATAGGGATTACATGGAAACTTTTCTTATCAGCAAGCACTGTTAAGCACTTGCTTGCTATGCTGCTTAACTTTATAATACTTTATGCCAGTAGTAATGGTTTAATATCGCTCTTTTTTGTTGTTGCTGCCGCTAATGATAATATACCACCCCCCACTCAATTTGTAATGCAATGTCAAAATAAAATGTTTCCATCAATTAGACGTTTTAACCCTTTTCCTCAAAAAAAAAAAAAATAAATAATAAAAACGAAAACACAAAAACCGTTTGGTCGTTTAAATATTGTTGTTCGAAGTGTAACATTAGTTTTGACACAAAAGGGTACCCGACAGAATTATTAATAAAAAAAAAAATACGAAAAAAGTTGGTTTATGGGGGGTGTATAAAATTCAGTTGAAAAGTTCTTTCAAACTCTCTTTAAATATAAATTTACTCTTTGAATCGTATTAAATTTCAAAAAAGGTTTATGCCACGTGTCTAATGTGTGTGTGTGTATTAAATTTAGACTGCCTTCTCTCAGCTGTTAAAGACTAGTCTGGAATTTTAATGATTGTTTTCCTTTAAAATTTATTAAACAATTTACTTTGAAATGTTGCTTCTTTTTGTTTTTGTATATCAAATGACATTTAAATTAAAATTAAAAAAGTTTTACAAATTTTCATAAAATAAGAAACTACAGACTTGACAGATTTAAAACTACAAAAGGAGTTGTATTGAGTAGATTATTCCCAAAAACTCTGAGGACACAATTAAAGGGATGATTTTAACGGAGAAATAAATTATTTTCCATTATTACGAGTACCCAATAAGATGGAAGTGAGAAGGGAAAATCATCCTACCTTTAACATTTAAAGGTCACTTTATGTTTGAACTTGCCATATTATATACAGGTGTCCCACGTATAACGCGGTGGTTACGTTCCAGGAAAATTCCGCGAAATTCGCGTTATAGAAGACTTACCTTTCATATAAATTTTAGGGTTATGTTCCAATAAACTTTTCCAATATGAAATGGTACTAAATTCAAGATGTATGTACTAGGGATCCCAATCGGGAAATCCAGAAACTCGAAATACCGGGATGTTTAAAATCTTGTCCCGGGGTTTTTCGGTATTGTGAATTCATATGTATTTTGACCCCACAAAAGATCCTGAAAAAAAATTCTATACCACTTGACTTCGAGAATGGCATCTCAGATGAGGAAAACCCTACTTCCATTGATAAAAAATTAATTGATCCATCGAAGAATGCAAAAATCCCTATGAAACGAATTAATAGGGAACTGATTTAGATCCTCAACTGTCCAAAGAAAAAGATTTATTTACATCAGGAGGTGGTAGGGGTGAATATTTACAAGATGGACACAGCTATCTTGGAACTATTTTACAAACAAATGTTGATTGCGCAAAGTGATTTTCAACGGCACCGTATGTTTACAAAAAAAATTCGTTCAAGCCTATCTGATCACATGTTAGATGCTTTAATATTTTTTTGGAATCCAAATAATTTTCTTAAAATTAATGCATTTATCGCTTTTTATTTTTAATGACATATAATTCTGATATCCATGATTGGAAAATAAATGATTTTTTTAACAAATTATTTTTTTATTAAGAGAAAATCGCGATTTTTCCCATGATTTTTCGAGATTTTTAAAAATCGATTCCGTTTGCCATCCCTAGTATGTACGTTTACAACTCAATATCAATACTCATTCGTTATTTAAAAAAATTTAAAAAATTAAAAAAAATAATAAAAAAAAGCAATCGGAAAACATAAATATTCACTAGTCTGTGTCTTTACTTCGAACGTCGCGCTATGTTGAAATAGTGAGCGTATAAGGAATTTTATCGGAAAAGTTTTCATCATTTGATAAAAAACATTTTGTTGGACGTTCTTCTAGTGATTTTGAAATCAGTTATCAGCCTTTTTTTGTTTCTTTTTTAACTATTCTTCGATTTCGTAAGAGCGCTACTAATAAGGCACGTTATACTAGGCGAAATTTCGCGTTGTAATGAAATTTTTTTTAAATCGCGTTATATTGAAACCGTGCTGTAAAAGTATCGCGTTATACGAGGCATATCTGTACTATTTTCGATAAGGCAATTTCAAATTTAAACAAAATGAGCATATACAATAAAAAATAAGTGCTCCGGCACTGCCATATTTTTGAGAAAGTTAATTTTGTTTTATCTGTAAGTTGTAATAACCAAAATAATTTAAAGGTAACTTTGCCGTACACTTTAGCTAAAGGTACCTTTAAGTAACGCCCAACTTTAACGGTAAGTTGTAATAACGGCCCTTAGAGTGATAAAATTTCCCTGAAAAGTTTCACACTCTGCAGGAATCTTACATGATCTTTGTGGATAGTCAGGCTGCCCTTAGGGCCATTGTGTCGGTCTGGTGCAAATCACGGCTAGTTCGCAAGTGCAAAGAGTTGGACTATTGCAGGCTATGTTGCGATGAGGAGGAGTTGGAGACTGTCGAATACCTCCTCTGTAACTCCCCAGCCCTTGGTAGATTAAGGTTGAGGACCCTTGGAAAGGCCTTCTTTTAGAGCTTGAGTTCTGTGTCGAGAGCCGACAACAAGGCTCTCCACAGATTCATTAGCAACTTGGGCTGGTTGAGAGGTGCTAGGGCTTCATAAGTGTAGTCACGCTCTCACCCTCTTTTGTTTTGTTTCTGTTTCATTCTGTGTAATTCGTCTATAGGGTCGCCGTGGTCTAATAGGCAGTGTGCTGGCTTATTAGACGTAAAGCCAGGGTTCGAGTCCAAGGCCAGACATCAAAATAAAAAATACAAAAAGTAGTTTTTCGGTGATTAATTCTCTTTCTCTTCTTAAAAAGTTTCTCAAAAATCTGTCGTTCGGAGTCGACTTTAAACTGTAAGCCCCGCCACTTCTGTATAAAATTAACACGCACAACATAAGTGATGGTGCGAGAAACTGCGGGCTTCTTGGGGACGATTGCTGTAGACTGTCTAATGGTGAAGGTATAGCACTGGCCATTTCATAGTCACCAGCAGCAACTCGTTTCCTTACCGTTCGCATCTTCTCTTTTCCACCTTTCCTAAACACAATGCACTGCATGAGTAGGGGCCATCCCCTGAGTGCTGGTTTTATAAAAAAAAAGAAAAAAAAAAGAAAATTTGCAAAACCACTGATGTATTGTAATCGGACAGTATCATAGCACCAAAGATGTTAAACATTCAAATACTGAGCGAATGAATTGACTTTAAAATTTCTATGTTTGTTTCTATTAAAGTAATTTCATTATTCCCCTAAACCCTAACAGTAAATGCTTTACCTTACCCAATTTATCTTCTCATTATTTTAGAGCTTAACTAATAGGATTAATTAGACAAAGATTTATGTACACAAAAATATATTTTAATATACAAACCTTTGGTATTCTAGAGTATGGGCAATACATTTTGAGAATTTCGCTAAAATGTTGTGGTTGAAATGATTAAATTTAAATTAAATGCGTATTTAATTGAAATTAATAAATATTTGTAATGAAATAATATCGTATTTCGTACAAATGCCAATGTAAATCTGTGTACAGCTAATTTCTAAGAAGAGATTTACAATGCAAAAAGCTTATTAAAATATTTCTGAGAATTAAGCTTTCAAACGTAATAATTTTATGTAGGCAATGCAGCACGAAGGCAGAACGAAATATTAGGACTAAAATAAACAACAAAAAAATGTGTATTGAAGAAAGAGAAGAAGTTACTTAACAGGGACGACGTTCGTTTCAGGTGAAACTGATCTGAATAGAGGTCGCCGTGGTCTAGTAGGTAGTGTGCTGACTTATTAGACGTAAAGCCCAGGGTTCGAGTCTCAGACCAGACATCAAAATAAAAAGTACAAAAAGTATTTTTTCGGCGATTTTCCCTCAGCAGATTTCTGGCAAAAACTCTGAGAGTAAATGAAAAGTTTCTCATAAAATCTGCCGTTCGGAGTCGACTTTAAACTGTAGGTCCCGCCACTTATGTATAAAATTAGCTCACACAACATAAGTGGTGTCAGAAACTAGGTCAATCATCCTGACTCAAGGGTTGTAATGACCAATTAAGTAAACCTCTAAAAAAGCTAAAAGTGAAAACTAATTTCCGCAATAGTGGCATTGAAAATAATAATTTTGACACGGTACGAAGTACCAAAAGGCAGGGACATATTCCGGCATACTTTATTGCGGATAGACTAGCGAAGTGTAATACAGACATCAACCTCTCCGCCAAAAAGTAATACATACACAATTGGCCATTACAACCCTTCAGTCAGGATTACGACCTAGCTTCTCACACCACTTATGTTGTGTGCGTTAATTTTATACATGAGTGGCGGGACCTACAGTTTAAAGTCGTCTCCGAACGACAGATTTTTGAGAAGCTTTTTTCATGGCAATTTTTACTCTCAGAGTCTTTGCCAGAAATCTGCTGAGAGGAAGTCGCCGAAGAAATAGTTCTCGCTTTGATGTCTGACCTGGGATTCGAACTCGGGCCTTTTGTCTCGGGCGACGCCAAAAGGTAATATCAAACACAAAAAGAACTACGCCAACTGTGGTTTTTTAGCCAATATTGAGCATTACATTAAGGGTACTCAAGCGAGCTGTATTGGTCTCCTATAATTGGCGAATGATTTATGCAGAGCCTATAGAAATGAGAAAGAGAAGGAAACTCTTTTGCAACTATAATATACATATGTACGTAACACTATGTTGGAGGAGAAAATAACCCTAGTATCTATGTTCTCTTTGAATAGGAATAATATGCTATTTTATGCTGTTCCAAGTAATCGCTTTATAATACAATAGTACTTGCATAAAGTGAGTGAAACTGGAATCCGGATGACAATGAGACTCGTTTATGAAATAAACCGTTTATCAGACAAATTTCCTTAAAAGAAAATAAAATCGCCTTGACATCACAACATTTTTTTTCATATCAAATTATATTTCAACATTTCCTTGAACCGAAAGTTTATTTCTTTTATTTTTAATTTCTTTTTTTTTCTTAATATTTTTGAAGGCCCTGTAACATTTTATAAAAGAAAGTAGAGAAACAGAATTTTAAAGTGGCTGTTATTGTTTTGAAGTGTCAGTCGTGATATAATATTGTCAATTTTAAATAAATTCATCTTTATTCAATGTGTCTAAAAGCCGACAACATTTATGAAACTCACAGACAGTGAACATTTAAGGCGTAAAGAACATGAAATTTTACTTAAGAAGTTAAATTTGTTTTAATTTAATGCATAACATATTTTCATTTTATATTTTTTAATAATAATTGAATGAATAATCAGAAATGTCAATAATATGAAATATTGAGTATTCAATTGAATCGTCTGTAACTGAAATGATGCCGGCATTTTATTTTTCCTCAGAAATCCGTGTAAAAAAATCGTGTACAAAAAGAGGCGTTTCCTATAGTTCCATGTCATTTGAAAACCGTGTAAGATGAAGTAAGGAACTATATTTACTTCGAAAAATCCTATAGAAAATTTCAGAAATGCATACAAATTATATGTTCATATGGCATAAATACACAATTCTTGCAATTGAAAAATTGGTAGAGCAAGCAAAAAACAAAAGAAATATTTTAATCCAGAATTAAGAACATAAAAATTTCAATAGAAATGAAGAAAAAATATTTACTTAGCTACATAATTATTCGTCGCTACTTGATAACAAGTGGAATTGTTTGCGGCGAACTGGACTTCCGTCCGATAATAGAGTTTTGAACTGTGGGACTACATACATACATACATAATTGACCATTACAACCCTTCAGTTAGGATTACGACCTAGCTTCTCACACCACTTATGTTGTGTGCGTTAATTTTATACATGGGTGGCGGGACCTACAGTTTAAAGTCGACTCCGAACGACAGATTTTTGAGAAGCTTTTCATGGCAATTTTTGCTCTCAGAGTCTTTGCCAAAAATCTGCTGAGAGGAAGTTGCCAAAGAAATGTTTTTCATTTTGATGTCTGACCTGTGGGACTACTTTCCGAAAAGTCTTGCGCAGTCGACTTTTTTACTAAAAAATCTTTTATAGAAAGTTGAACTTTTGATTTTTGGGATTTCCCAGTTCGTATGTTCGTTTCAACAATGGTGCCAAGTTTGATAAAAGCAAACATAATTACAAGACAGTAAAACCGCACTAGATTAAAAATTTTTTACAAAAAATTTTCTTTTTCAACCGTGTAACTTCAAATCCATGTAAAAAGAAACCATGTAAAAAAAGAGTTAGGTGTACTTATATGATTAGAATGGCTGTTAAGCTCTTTTACCCTTTTTCTTGACACACACCAATTAATTGCTGGTATTTATCTAAGGACTTTCCATACATATTTTCCGTAGAAGATACCATGACTAGTAATATGGTACAGTAGAGCGACTCACCAAAAAAGTGCTCGATGTATCCTCTTAAAAATGAACATTAGACTTTTTTAAGACAACATTTAAAATATTTCGGCTCCAGCTTCGACCTCTCGTGAGCTGGACCATTTTGAAAAAGGGTCTATTTTTGAATATTTTGTTAATTTGAGGATCTGTTTTCTTACCAACATATACAATATCTATGTCATAAGAAAGGTCTTATTAAGGCGCATTCAACAGTGTATAGAATTTGTCCAACGACAATCCTCCATGTCCTTTTTTTAAGTATATTCTGTAAAAAAAAATGGTTTTTGAATTTTTTTGTTCGGGGATGTTTGTAATAAAAATGCCAAATTAACATATTTTAATCTTTAGTCGATTTAATTAAATACGGGTCTTAGCTTTTTTTGAAATTCGCACAAGTTCGGGTTTTGAAAAAAATGCAATGGAGTGGCAGCCCTACGTTGTAAATAGACCAATTGGGTATCTTTGTAAATAAATTATTCTGATTTGCTCTGGAATACATAAAAATGCAATTTTGCGGTAACTCTAATTTGATACCGGGATTTAGTTTATAGATCATGTATGGATTTAAATAGGACAAAAGAAAGAAAAAAGAAATGATCCACGACTATTTGGCGGCTTATTTGTTTACCAATTAAAAAAAAAAATTATTAACTTTTATTGTTTCTATTTACAAAACTACAAACTACAACCACTACAAAACGCGAACTTATGCGAATTTCAAAACAAGTTGAGATCCGTATTTAATTTAATCGATTAAAGATTTAAATTTATTAATTTGACATCTTTATTACAAACGAAGCGAAATTCGTGCAAATTGTACGACAACTTGAGTCGCTCTAATGTACAGGATTTCATATTGAGAAAAGCTCGAGAAAATAATACAATTTTGTTGTTTTTTTTTGAAAGACTGAAATAACAATACAATTTGTTAAATCTTAACATCATAAAAAAATGAAAAGAACAATTTTTTTTGGCGATTTATCAATTGCCATATTTATAAGGTAAAAAATAGATCTGCTATAAAATAACATTTAACAAAATAATATTTAATGTTATTGCATGCAATTTCCTAAAAATATTTTTATAAATATTGCAACGTAAAATACATTCAAGCAGTTATTAGTGAATAAAATATTTTTAAAATGCATTTTTATTGTGCATTCTGATCACTACATTCCTATAGGTTAGATTCTTCTGTGGTAATATTGCAACTTGATCCACTACGTTTTCAATCATATTATTACTATTGTGAAAATGAATCCTACATACTAGGAGATTAAGAACTTAAAATTTTCGTCGAGTGTGTCATATCCAACCGTACTTCCTCTGCATTATTTCAACGTTACTGTTCTATTAGTTGGTGATTGTACAAAGGGATACTAGAACATGAAGTATGAAAACAGTCTTTGGTTTCTACAAATTTTATAATACTTCTGAATTCGTTTTTATATTTTTATTTTTCGTTTGCAAAACAATATTACTGGGACAGATAGGTTCTATAAAATGGTCTTTTTTTTAGAAAATATTTATTATTTTAATTTATATCGTTGTTAAAACCCTATAAACTTTGAATATAACAATTAAATTCGAATATGTTCATATGAACCGTAGCTTATCATAAATGTAGTTTTAACGACCGTAGTTTTTTTATATTTCAATAAATTTTAAAATCATTTCCTCAATTTTTTGTTTGTATTCTTTTTTGATTTCGCTGAAATATTTAATGAACCATTGAAAAGTACTAATATTGTATTATTTACTGTTTTTTTTTATTATTAATTTTTCTCGATTTTTTGCAATAAAAAGAAAAAAAATAAAATAAAATACAGAAGTTAAATAATAATAAAATGCTATCAATTGTTTACACATGCTTAATTTATAACAATGCCAATACATACTCTATGTGATTGACAATTTTATTTTAAAACTTTATTTCATTTCATTTCCAATCGTTCTTTTTGTAATTTTCATTTATTATTTATTATTCTTACGTAGACAATATGTATTTTGATGGTACATATTTTGCAATTGTGATTTTTGAATAAAATATATATGTGCGATAAATAATATATCCGATGCTTGGCAACGAATACTAAAAAACCATAAAAATAAGATTTAAGAGTAACAATTACTTTAAATTTTAATGTCATATAATAAAATCAAGAAAAAAAAAAATTAATAAACTCAACAAATATAAATTATTCAATAGAGGAACATAAACCAACATAAAACATTAATGAGATTCAAAAAAAAATTTTTATTTTACAATAATGTGCACTTATGCCTTTTGAGTGCGTATTCCATTCTTTAATCGGTTTTATTAAATTCAATTATTTCAATACAAAAGTAAACCAATTCGATTAAAAGACAAATAAAATAGGTACATATAAAATATTTGATGACATATTTAAGCCCTTCCATGTTGTATTGTTTACAATTCCTGATACTAGATCCTGCGTGTTCTATTCTTATTTAAATATTGTGCTTATACAAATACTAAAACATTTCTTATTTTTATCTGAATTTGATTATAAATAATATGGGATATAAATAACACGCTTAAAGCTTTAGAACCTCTGAAACATCATCTCAATGTGTTTTTCTGAAAATTTTAAAAATCCATGCTATTTTAGAACAATAATTCATCATATGA
Organism: Sarcophaga peregrina; assembly: GCA_014635995.1. Classification (NCBI taxonomy): domain Eukaryota; kingdom Metazoa; phylum Arthropoda; class Insecta; order Diptera; family Sarcophagidae; genus Sarcophaga; species Sarcophaga peregrina. Next base: position 44,206,827 of record CM025789.1, read on the forward strand.
ACTCTACCTACATCGCTGAAATAAAAAATAAACTGGCTGTTGTACTTTCCTTTATATACGACACAAATATCCGTTACTAACCACTATATTCCTTTGAACTTTGTTTAAAAAATTTATACAAGAGGTAAAATTAAAAATCTTTACCTCCAGAAGATCAAAAAAAGTAAAATGATAAACAGAACTTTTCTATAAAAGATTACATTGGGAGCTATTAAATACCTTTAGTTAAAATTAAGGTCTACCTTCACACACCTCCCATTTTGCGAACTACACTTTACCTTCGATGCTAAATTCGATGCTTATTCATGGCTATTTGTAAGCCTGATTACTTTTGGTAAAAGACTATCGAAAGAAATTCTTTAAGTTTCCAATACACCAGAAATGAGTATTACAATCGCTTGTACAGACTAAACACGCAAGAAAATGATTCAAAAGATAGAATTGTGATTGGTTTCTTCCTATGTATAATAGATTTTATGCGACTCCGCAAAATATGTGGTTTTGGACAATTCCAAAACCAGAGATTTATCGCCAATCAAGAAGTGCTAAGTATGCTAAGTGGAACGGTGGGAAAAAGTCCATAATCTATAATCAGCATACGACACTTTTATGTATTGATGTCCTAAAAATATGATGTGTAGTGTACTAGATCATTAGAATGAGGGCCATGGGCATAGCTGTCAGATAAATGAAGCATTAAATCGTCAAATATTTGAGATAAAATCGTCAATGGCGTTCATTGAAATCGTCAGAAAAAATAAAGGCTTTAAAAACAAAAACATGTAAACTCACTGTTAAGCAGCAATAATATTGCATAATCTATACCTATGTATGGGGTAAATATTAGGGAGTCAGAAGATCTTGACTTTATGGGCATGAAAATTCAAAGTGCTGCTCGCTAGAACTGACACATTTTTCAGTGCCTTGGTTTCTCAAGACGTTGCTTCACTTCATTGATCTACTTATCATTTACACAATTTATAACCGACCGAAAATGGAATACAACTCTCATGTATGGGTAGGCCTTTAAAGTCAATTTTAAGGCTTCTCGATCGTGCACAGTTGAGACCGTAGTAGGTTGTTAATCACGATAGTATTCCAACTCCATTGGTTCATTGGAGCATCGTTGCAATGTGCCCTGTGTTACTGTTCTAGAGCTACTACAATTAATATTGCTCGGGGGAAATAAAGGAACTTGTTTATAAAAATCATGTATTCCTAGGTAACATTCGTCTTTCTCGGCCAGCACATTCGTATGTGGTCGATTGGCCAGTGTATCATACACTGCATTACAGACAAAATTTGTTGGATGGATTATTGTATGTGAAAATGCCTTCCTGCAAAGATCTTTCATGTTACGTATGGTATAAATATATTCAAACCTAGTCTCCAGAAACACTGCTCCCTCTTTCTTCATTTCTATAATATATTTTCTTAGTTCTTATAAGATTTCTTAGTTAGTGTTGGTCGTATGAAAAATAACTGAATTTTCAAAATTATCTGCAACGGCGTGTGATAATTCATTAAGAACTACGTTGTTATTTACGAGTTGAAATTTGTTCAGCTTAAATATAAAACGTAAGCCTTTAACGTACTAAAGTAAAGAAAAAGATGTAAATTTTTAATTGCTAAAAATCGTCAAAATAAGGGCATAAATCGTCATGTCGTCTAAATGACATTTTTAGAACTCAAAATTGTCAAAATGGTGATAAATCGTCAAATCTGGCAGCTAAGGTTATGGGTTCTATTCCAATCAGAGACTTTGGTCCCTACGCAGTCCCTACGCTATTGGAATGGCTTACCTGTGCCATCACAGCGGTCTTATCTCCATGCTCAAGTGGTGTGTTTAATCAAAGGTACCTAATGCGTAATATTTGTAATTCTATTTTATTAATTAATTTATTAATTAACATTTTATTAAATCACACAAACCGCAACAAATATTACATTTCTTAAGGTTACACAAAATTTATCAATTATGTTTGTTGAAGTAACCACTTAGCGTAAGCAAACTTCGTCATTGAAAATATTTTCACGATAGAAAGACATTTTTCGCATAACTTCAATCATACATACTTAATCTATGACCACAAACCTTCAATCAGGTTTACGTCCTAGCTTCCAACACCACAAATGTTGTGTGGGATCTAAAGTTTAAAATCGACTCCGAACAATAGCTTTTTCTGATAAACATTTGTTATACGCTTAGAGTATTTTCTAGAAATATGTTGAAACTAAGTCGTCAAAGAAATTTCATTTATTTTTCGTTTTGTTAGGAATGTCTGATCTGGGGTTTGAACCGTAGCCTTACGTTTAATAAGCCAGCACACTTCCTACTTGATGATGGCGACTACAATCAGGATATTACAATACAATACTTCGCCAGCATTCACAAGCTTTCGTAACATTTCTAGCATTGCTAAACAAAAAATGCCAAAAACATTTCCAGTAACTTAATTAAAATTGATTTCACCATAGAAATTTCATTAAGATAATTCATTAAGTTTCAATATAAACAAAATAATACTTAATACTCGCTTCCAGGATTTATTTGATTTATGCAAGTGTTGATTGACAAAACGGTTAAGCATTCAAGTACAGAAACAATTTTTTTTATCTTCTCCTTACAACGTAACATTGTTTACACAGTTGTTGGGTTTAAACTACTCTGAACAGAATTTTCAGCCAATATAGAAAAACATTTTTCTATAAATTTATTACTTGTTAAGTAAAAAACAAAAAACTGTAATACAGTCAACCCTCCTATGACGCGGTAAGTGCGTACCGCGTTATATGGAAACCGCTCTATAAGAAAATCGGATTTCAATTACAAACCAGGTTAATTCGTAGCGCGTTCTATGGAAACCGTCTACCGCGTTGTATGAAAACCGCGATATAAGAAACACAGAATTATTAAAAATCACATCATTCGTACCGCATTATATGGAGGCCAAGAAATACAAAAGGCAATATAAATTATAAATTATTTTTATTAAATTCAAGAGTTCATATAAGGATTGATGAAAAAATGAAATAAAAACGAAACTTAATGGCTGGTTTCCAATAAAATTAAGAAAGACTTGTAAAATTAATGTAATTTTTTAATATTTATCCTCACTTGGTTCATCTTCATTCATTGTTTTTTTAACTTGAAAAACCAACTGCTATTGTTTTTCACGGTACTGTATCTCGGCTGAGTTTTTGAGTCGAAAATAAAACTTATATTAAACCCTCTTACAATATCTAGTTACTATTCATTCATAGGCTGTGCGGAAGGAACTTATGGGATGCAGTTGAAGTCGCCGTGCTCTAGTGGTAGGTGTGGCTATAGTCCCAGTGTTCGTATCCCAGGTCAGACATCAAAACGAAAAATATTTCTTTGGCGACTTCCTCTCAGCAGATTTCTGGCAAAGACTCTGAGAGACTCTGGCATGAAAAGCTTCTCAAAAATCTGTCGTTCGGAGTCGACTTTAAACTGTAGGTCCCGCCATTCATGTATAAAATTAACGCACACAACATAAGTGGTGTGAGAAGCTAGGTCGTAATCCTGACTGAAGGGTTATAATGGCCGGTTATGTATGTATGTTTGTATGTTGAACGCAAACCGCTCTATAAGAGTAGGAGGGCTGTCGCAATTTCAGCACCGTGTTATATGGAAACCGCATTCTAAGAGTACCGCATTATATTAGGGTTGGCTGTATTCTCAACATAAATTAAAATAGGAAGTGAAAAATTAAGCACACTCATACATACATACATATTATTCGATTCTATCATGAACGTTAGAATGAAAAAAAAGCAACAACAACAAGAACAATTAATAATACAAAAAATGGGAACGCAAAATATTTATTTAAAAAAAATATTTTTTTTATTTAAAAAAAAAAAGGCAAACAAATATTTCGCTCAAAAGCCACAATACCCCAAAAAAAAAAAAAATAAGAAGAAGATAAAATATACAAAAATATATGGGGGTATACGGGTATTTTGCTGCAAGGATATGGGACAACAGCATGCAGTAGATACACTTCAGTGAATATTTTTAGATATGTATGTATTAGGGATGCCAAACGGGATCATTTTTTAAAAATCTCGGGATTCGGGATTTTGTAAATCCCGATCCCGAAATCCTAGGATATCCCGAAAAATCACGGGAAAAATCGCGATTTTCTCTTAATAATAAAAATATTTTGTTAACAAAATCATTTGTATTCCAATTACGGGTATCAGAATTATAATATCATTAAAAATAAAATATAAAAACAGCAATTGCATTAGTTTTAAGAAAATTATTTGGATTCCAACAAAATCATTACAGCGTCTAACATATGAGCTGATAGGCTTAAACGAGTTTTGTTGTCAACATACCCTGCCGTTTAAAAACACTTCTCGTAATCAACATTTGTTGGGAAAATAGTTCCACGATAGCTGTATGCAACTTGTAAATATTCACCTCTACCACCTCGTGATGTAAATAAATCTATTTCTTTTGACAGTTGAGTGTCTAATTCGTTTTATAGGCCTTTTGCATTCTGGAAGTAGGGTTTTCCTCATCTACGATGATATTATCGAAGTCATGTGATATAAAATTTTTTGAATTCGCAATCCCGAAAATCCCGGGACAAGTTTTTAAAAATACCGGGATTTCCCGATTGGCATCCCTAGTATGTATGTAAGTGGTAATATGCATATACATATGCCCTGTACGTGTAGATGTATATGTGTAATGGAATTTTTTTTGTTATAATTTTATCGTTCTTTTTTTTGTACTCATATTATATACATTTTTTAATTTCATATGTTGGAGAAAAACAAAAAAAAGATTAAAACAATTATTACAATACCACAACCAGGTCAATTTTAAGCAAAAACCATATAAAATAAATGCAACTAAAACACAAAAAAAAAAAAACAACAAATAAACAAGAAATAAAAATGAGCTGAAAAATTCTTTTGTGGAACAAACGTGGTGGTGTGTCAAAAGAAATAAAAAAAAATTTAAAACACCATCTTTAAAAGTAAATAGAAATTGTATGAAAATACTCCAAAAATTAAAAAAAGCAACTAAAATTAAAAAAAAAATGGGGCAAAATATGACAAAATGTCCTGTAAATCTGTTTGTTCATCACTTTTTAGATTCTGTTTGGCAAGTACAATGACTGCATCATAAAAAAGACAAATAAGCAGTTTTTTTACACTCAAGTAGAAATTATTTGCTGAAATGTAGCCATAATGCTGGTATTAGTTGTATTCATGGTATTTTATAATCGTAATTACGTGCATGGGCAGTAACAATGGACTGAAACTTGCTAAGATCTTCCAATAGGAACTTTCGAACATTGGCATTCGATAGCGACCATATTGTAGAAGCGTAGCTGCAAGATTTGACGATTTATCGCCATTTTGACGATTTTGTGTTCCAAAGATATCACATTAAGGATGTGACGATATTTGAAAATCAAAAATTTACATCATATCCCTTACTATAGTACATTAAAAGCCACTTTAAGCTCTATATTTACTTTGCAGTTATTACTATTGCCAAATATTTCTGTATCTTATGTCCTTAAAAGCCAAAAAAAAACTACAATCTCTGCACGAAGGGAGTTCCACAAACGAATAGTTCGACTAAAGAACGAATTTTGCCTGTAATGCAGTGAGCTATCCACTGGTCAATCAACCACATACATATGTTTGTGCCCGCCAAGAAAGGCGAGTGTTTCGTAGGAATACATAATTCTCGGGGACAAGTTCCTTATTTCGTTTGAACAAAATCCTTTACAATTTCGATTCAACAGTGAAACTAGATCACATAGCAACAATGCTTCAATGAATCAATTGAGTTCGATACCCTACCGTCAGTAACGGTAACGGTAACTTCATCCTTTCTTCTATACATGAGAGTTGTATTCCAATGGCTTTCGGATATAAGCGTTGTAAATAATAAGAAAATCGGATGAAGCGAAGCATTTCTTACACTCTCTTAAGAAACTAAGACACTAAAAAATGTGTCGGTTCTAGCGTACATCACACTGAATTTTTGTAACGATTTCCAAGAACGTGTTTGAAGATTTTGACAATTTTTTTTTTTTGTATAATAATGTAACGATTTGATGCTTTATTTATCTGACAGCTATGTGCAGAAGTTAAGTCTGTAAAATTAGTTGTCATTTGGTCAGTCTGTTTTGGCAAATTCCAATGTATTTATGACAACGGGCTCAGCAGTAATTGGCAACTAATTATAATTATCACATTAACTAAAATACATGCATACATAATTGGCCATTACAACCCTTCAGTCAGGAATATGGACCTAGTTTCTCACTCCACTTATGTTGTGTGTGTTAATTTTATACATTAGTGGCGAAACCTACAGTTTAAAGTCGACACCGATCGACAGATTTTTGAGAAGCTTTTCATGACAATTTTATTTACTCGCAGAGTTTTTGCTGAGAGAAAATACTCTTTGTATTTTATTTTGATGTCTGGCCAGGGGGCTCAAACCCTGGCTTTACGTCTAATAAGCCAGCACACTACCCACTAGACCACTCGACTGTTAGACTCTTCAAATAATAACTACGGGAATTTTTGTCCAATTTGTTCAAATGATGATTCAATCTCTTCACAAGGCAACAGACTTTAGGAATATTATCTCTTATCCTATATTTTTTTTATTAAAGTTTACTCCTATGACTGGACAAACTTGACAAAATATGGAAAAAATTCGAATTTTCCAAGTTTGCCCCATCAAATCTCATAGGAAATTAAGTCGAAGAACAGATAAATGTATAACGTTTTAAAGGTCCATCTCTCCCCATGTCAGCTAGATTTAAATTTTGGAAATCGGGTCAGAAATGTTTGAGTAATCTAGAATTTTGTGCTTAAAGTCGAAAAAAACTGTTTTTGTCAAATAAAACAAGTTTGGAATTTTTGAATGCCTCTCAACTAACTGAATGTGGAATATGTAGTTACTCCGGGTATATTTTCACTGTGGCACCGTGTAGTTAATAGCATTTAATAGAATATAATATTGATTAATATTTTTTCTAATGTTCCAGTGAATACATACACATTTCCCTAGAAAAGGAAAATCAATAATATGATGACACCCACAATACTGATGTCCTTTAGAGTTTTTTTATTCTTTGTTTTAAATTTTTTTTTTTTGTTTTTATGCTTAACAAAAACAGTGTAAAACAAAACAAAATAAAAACACTATAACAACAAACAAGCAACAATATACGCGTGGGTATTTGTATGTGTAATTTATTTGTGTTTACATGTGTGTATGTACGCATATTTTTGTTTACATTTTAAACAAGCCTTTTTCTTTTTTTGTTTTTGTTTGATTGTAAAAACATATCCTGTTTTACATTGTTTTCTATACACCTCCTTTATATTCATTTTCTTTATTTTTTTTTTTTTATTATTTTTAGCTCTAGTCAGTCACATAGTAAAGAGGAAGTTCTATCACTTTGAACACTTACAAAATAAATGTAGGCGGTTTTAAAGTAGGTTGTAAATTGATTTTAAATATTTGTTGCTTTCTAAAAGAAAAAACATAAAAACAACATCAACATGTGCCCACAAATATTCAATACATAAACAGTGGAATAAACAATTTTATTAAAGTTTTCATAATGACGATGTCCTTAGAGAACGATCAAAAGTGAAAATGTTTATTTGAAACTTAAATGTGGCAGGCAGGAGACCAACTAACTGCATACATATAAGCCATCAAGTACGCCTGTTTTGCTCTTAATACCTTCTATAACACCACCATATCTTCCATAGGAAATCTATATTTTGTACAGACTTTCTTGCCTCCGTCTAGTTTATTTTTCTGAAACGAGTTATTTTTTTTCGAAAGTCGCCGGGCTCATACTAACCCACCCTCACCCGAACGCAAAGGGCTTGTCCCCATTACGTAGGGACACGTATATACTACAGCTCCGGACGGTAGTGGGTAAGGTATAAGTAATGGCAACGAGAACATAAAACAGCTATAGAACTTAATCACAAGCTGAATAAAGTAAACAATAAATTGGAACTACCTAAGCCAAATTTACAAATTCGTGCCAGCATATAGGCTACGTTTTATATTACAAACACTACAATTAAAATCTATAAAATCATAATGCAAATTAAAATCATTACATAATCTACGAAAAGGATAATTACATCCATAGTTCGTTCTATAGAAATCTAAAGAAAGAGGACGATAGTGCCGTGAAAATCTTGAAGGAATGCTGAAATTCAGGTTAGAAAGCAAAAGCTCAGAATCGACATCACCTTTAGCCAGATTAAAAACAAAACAAACCCCTAAAACAGTCCTTCTACGTTCCAAAGTTGGAAGTTTTATCAAACCTAATCTAGACTCAATCCTATCCTAAGTCACGTAAACAGAATAATAAAAACTGCTTCTGTACATACTCTATTGAATCACAATGACAACGATATTGTGAATTTCAAATAACGGATGCATACTCCCAAATAGGTCTAACAAGTGAAAGGTATAGCAGTCTTGTTGTATAAGGATCAATGAATTCCCCAGCCCATCTTTTCACAAAACCACGAACAGCCTGAGCCTTGCCAATCATCATACGAATATAATCAAGAAAAGACAATTTCATATTCAATAATACCCACAAATCAAGAAATGTAATCACAGTTTCCAAAGGGCAAGAATTAATCGCATAAGCGGCCGAAATTACACCCCCGCGAGAGAAAACCATGCATTTACATATCCTCAAGTTAAGATCCATTAAATTAATCCTGGACCAAGTTACAAACAAATCAAAATTTCGCTGAAGAACTGCCTGACCATGATCATTATCAAAATTATAAAATAATTTAACGTCGTCAGCATACATCATAATATTACAATCAGAAACAGCACAAGGAAGATCAATTCAGAAACAATAAAAACAGTAAAGGACCCAAATGGGTACCTTGCGGAACACCAGAAGTAACATATACAGTGTTAGACAATACATTCCGAAACAATACCCTCTGAGACCTAAGGCAGAGGTAGGATATTGTATATTATATTAGACTCTCAAGCTTACGCAATAACATAAAGAGTTTCCATCGTATTGATGTCTTTACAACATGCTCTGAGTTCATCATTTTCCACTACGTAAATATGATACAAAAGTTTTTTGGGAGTACTCCAGTTTTAAAAATAGCCATGATTTTTCCCTCATAGAGTTTGCCTAATAGGCATTATGTTATCGAAACTTATTGTATGTAATGCTCTGGCTCTTATTAGCCATAATAATCACTTCCTTATTTCCAATCACTCCATCACGTCACGCTTGGGGTAATTTTTAACCACATTTTTTAAATTTAAAATAGGGCCATACAGATCCAGCTTGATATTGCTAAAGGCTAATGCCTTTAATCAGTAATCAGTTGCTATGTAAAATACTAGAGTAATTAATTACACAACTTCGTCCGACTTAATAAATGAAGCTTGTTTGAATAGCATTTTCATTACTAGTATTTTTGCTCCGCTACATTTTTCTTTAAGTGTATGCATTATACTTAGGAACAACAAACAACAACAGGAAATAATAACAAAAGCAACACATGTAACAAAGACACTGTATTGGTGTTTTTTAAGTATGTGTTTGTGTTGAATTTTGCATGAAAAAATATGTGAGAAAATTTTACAATTTCTACTTTTCTTTTATTATAAAATAATAAACTTATACTCGTACTTACAGAGTGTATGGAAAATAAAAATCATGTACTGTATACACAGTGTAGACTATAAGTAAAGGTACCTTTGTTGACATATAGATGTATGGTAAACAGTAAGCTTTTTCAATTCAGTTTATTGCAGTTGGAGAAAAAATTCTTTAGTTTTGTGAAATTATTTCACAAATCCATAACCAGTTTCTTATCGCAATGAAGAGTATTAAGTATTTAGCATTTGGGGAGTATTGTACAGCAGTATCAGTAACAAAATTAAAAATCATTCGAAGGATTTTATTTTTACACAATTTGATTGAAGTAGGTTTTTAGAATATTTAATCCAATCGCAGCCAATAGCGTATATGAGGGGGAATATACTGTCTATTACAAATTGATATAGAGCCTCAGGTCTCATTATACTACATACATAATTGGTCATTACAATCCTTTGGTTAATATTACGAGTTTCTCAAACCACTAATGTTGTGTTCGTGTTACTTTTATACATGAATAAGCGGGACCCAAAGTTTAATGACAATTCCGAACGACAGATTGTTGATTATCAAGTTTGATTTTATAATCTATAATTTTTAAGACTTCTTTTCACATCTGTTTAGATACCGCCACTTGCACCGACATTATTTATAGATTGCATATTGGGAACAACTCTCCGATTCTTCCGAATTATTTATAATATTTATTCGTCGCGTCTTTTTTTATATTCGCCATTGTCCCATGCGATGTTTATCCCACTGTCACTTAAAAGATATTATCCTTCTGATGCCAAATTACTGTCATTTCAAATACTATCATCCAGTACATCTGTTTACACTCAAAATAGAAATAGTAAAACGAAGAACCTCATGATATTTAGACTTAACAGCGAATGCATTAATTGCTTTATAAAATTCAAAGTTTTTCATTTATCCAGTGTTTTATCTGTGCTCTGTGAAGTGAGCTTTTCATTTGCATATTTATTCACTTTGAATAGAACCAGAAACTGACCGTGGAATAGGAAGAAGAGTTTAAAGGATAAAAATATTGAAAGAGAAATTAGTAAGGAGAGAAGACTCCTCTCAAGTTTGGTAGATTTCCGTCATTCTAAATTTTTTCCGTGCAATAAAAGTTGAAGAAAAAATAAGCATAAAACAATAACCGACCTTTTATAGGGCATTGTAGAATAAATTATAATTTTAAGGTTTTATCAGTCATTTTATGGCTAAACGACAAAGTATTTATCATAGACTCTGCTCAAAAGACACTATCTGAGCCCTTTTTTTGAAAACGTGCGACGATGACTCGTTTCAGAAGGGAACAGGTTTTTTCCCTGTTCGTGGAATAATAGCCAATATAATTTGGTGTTGCAGGACTTATGGGAATATGATAGTAACACACATACATAATTTCTCATTACAGCCTTTCAGTCAGGATTACGCTCTAGCTTCTCACACCATTTATGTGTATGTAATGTTATACACCTCTTTGGAGAAACTTTACATGGCAATTTTATTTATTATCAAAATTTTTGTCTCAGACCAGAGGTTTAAAACGCAATCTCGCGGCAGATAAAACAACACACCGCCTATTCAATGCTTTCCACATTACAATGTATTTTTACCAAAGATAAAGCTTAAAATATTACCTTCTAAGCCAGATGTATAGTGTAGGCTGCATGCAATTATCATTGCCAGAGATATTACATACTACAGGCTTCTATAAGGAATTCGTAAGCAAAATTTTTGAAGAACCATATTAACTGGCATACATAAACTTCTGTTACACAGTGTACATACATATTTTTGTACGTATGTATGTATATAAAAAGGAATATGCAATAAAATATACTTAAGTATACCAAGTTATTGATATAAATGCAAAGCAAAAGTACATGGCATGTATTTTTATAAAATACATGGGCATAAGGCACAAAGATTCCATTGCCTATTATGTATGTATGTATGTGTGTATAGCCTTGTAAAATGTTAAACAACTTTTCCTTGTAACGTTTTCCCTGGTTCCTTTCATTTCCCCTTTTCTGGCACGTTATCTTTTCTACTGTTTGCCACTCACAATGTGTTAAACAATTTATGTTATATGTTGTATATGTATGTGTATATATATTTAAGTATGTAGTGTATGTGTTTGGCATACAATATAAAGAGAGTGTAAAAAGCATTCTTTTTATTTTATTGTGTTATTTGGTTTACAGATCATTGACCGTAAATAAATGTTTTCATTCATTGTTTACTTTAAATTCATGAATAAGTGTAAGTGTCAGAGTGCGTGCGTTTGCAAGTGTTTGTGTATTTCAAACGGAGTGTATCAGTGTCCTTGTTTTGTTATAGTACGTAGTTGTGTGGTATTGGTATTCTGGTTTAATATTGGTTTAAATTTAAAACAAAAGTATACATTCTACTACATATATTTGTAATTATAATCATACCTACAAGCGCATTTGTATGCATGTACTCGTATTTACAATTTCATATTTCTTTTAAGACATTTAACTGTTTGGTATATTCAATTAATTTTCTTTCATTATTATTATTATTAATAATAAAAAGTATTTGCTGGTAATTAAATATAATTATGCAATACGCTCAGAACAATGGATGTACATATACATCAATACATAATCACTCTCTTAAACAGTGGAAACACACGAAATAAAAATTGTCACAGATGTTCACTACAAATTAAAGTTTCTTTTCATGGACTTAAAACCAAAAAGGCGAAATACCGAATTGTATTTTCTAATGATTTGACTGAAATTAAGTTAAACAATTCTGTAAATATATATACAGTCAAATCCGGTTATAACGAACTCCGTGGGACCAGAAAAAATAATTCGTTATAGGCAAAGTTCATAATAAACGGGGTAAAGTCATAGAAGAAAATACAAAATAAAAAGAATAAAAATATGTGTTAATTCTTTTTATCTATCAGCTGATTAAAGATGCTGAATTATAATTTAATGCTGTCATATTAAATAAAAGTAAAGATTACTGTCACACTTCAAAGTTTTTTCTGAGGGTTCGTTATAAAAAAGCTAAAATGTAGGAAATTTATTTACTGGGACTATTTAAAGATAGCTCCTTTTAACCCAGACTTCCTTATAAACAAGTTATAATTATAATAATTTATAATTTGCTACCTAACCACCAGAGATTAACAACGAGTATTCAAAACGATGAGTACATTCGAGTCATACTTATAATTTCTGATACTTTTACGCTTTTATACTTATTTTGATTTATTACTCATACTCAAAGTTGGAAGTACTCGTCGTATTCATACTTAAAAGTACGCATGATGTTATTGACTGCGACCCGTCTCTACTTAAAATTTACACGAAGCACAAAATAAATATGATTCGCGTACGAACACTACTAGACTCACAAGAAGATTGTATGAATACTTGGCTTGTCTTCCCTTTCTTCTTTGTTTGTATATGCAACAACAACAAAGACTGTAAATTTTGATGAATCACTTACAAGTATTATAAGTATTTTTCTAAATTTACGAGTCAGAATGAATAGGCATATGTAATCAAACATATTTCGAATGTTGTGAGTTTAATGTCAAGGTTGTACTCATACTCATTGTGACCTGTACTTATAAATCAATGTTGTAGCAAGTACGAATGAATCAGAGTAGTTGAATTTTAAGTCTGTTGGTTCATTCATACGCAAAATTGCTTGAGTGCTCATGAGTAGCGGAAAACCGAATCATTGCTGATCCCTGCTAACCACTAATGTAGAGCTATCATACCTATTTTAGTGTCGCCATTGTCGAGTAGTATTATGCCTGAGGCCACGTTTTAAATAGCTAAGCTCAGACATATGAAAAAAATATAAAAAAATATTTCTTCTGCGACTTTATCTCAACAAATTTTCTACCATGGGGTCGACTTTAAGCTGTAGGTCTCTGATGGATATAATTAACACACTCAACATAAGTATTATGAAATCCTAGGTCGTCGTCATCAACATTGAAGGAATGTAATGGCCAGTTATGTATTATGCTCGTATGCTTTGAAAGTAATTCCCAGTCAATTATATCCCGAGTACTACTGGGCAGTACATTTGTGTTGATTTTACAATCGTTGATGTGACGTCAATCATGCAAGCTTACATTTTCTACTTTTCTAATGACAACATTTTTCTTAGTCACAATGATAAGTCTAAGAACGTTATAATGCCTTAATTTTTAAGATAACGAGTGTTCAAATAACCAAAAAATACTTCAAATTTCGTATAAAGGATACTCATTTTATTACAATTCTTAATTGGAAATTTCATCTTGAAGCCGAATTTATGGCTAATCAATGGGAGCTTATGTCTGAAGTTGGATATACGCTGCAAGTCTTCAAATCTGTACATATCATCCAGCTTTGGGAAACTCCTTTTACTAGCGCGTATTCTGTTGGCTTATAAGGTATGATTAAATGATTCAAATATCAGAGATCTCGAACAAAACGAAAAAAGAAAAATATTTCATCGGCAACTGCTAGTAAATAAAAAATTGCAATAAAAAGTTTCTCAGAAAGCTATCGTTCGGAGTTAATTGTAAGTTTTGGGTACAAAATTAACACAATTAACAATATGTGGTAAGAGAAGTTAGGTCGTAGCGTTGACTGAAGGGTTATAATAAAAAATTATGTAATTATGTATTCATATTGAATTCAATCACGCGAAAACCAAAATACTGCGAACCTTAAATATACGTAAGGAAGTTGGAGTGACATCAATTAAAACAAAATTTGGAAAATATTTCGGGAAAGCTATCTGACCACATTCACATAAAAAATTGTGTTACTAAAGCTCTCAGGTTAACATGTAACAAATATTTTTTGTGATATAAGATTTAAAAATTTATGGTTATTTCCACAGTAAATAATGATAAACAAAGAAGGAAAAAAGAAAACATAATTTTGCTTAGAATAATTTTGTATGACTTAAACAACCCCAGCCAGAAACTGGTTCAAAATCGTGATATTCCACTGTATTTTTACAAAAACATACTTACATATACATACATACCGACATACATATATACAATATAAGCAGCTATTTGGTAAATATTATTCTTATTTTTCTCTTTTTTGTTTTTTGTTGTTCACTTCACTGCTGTTATTAAGGCCAAAAAAAAAAATAAAGAACAGGAAGAACAATAATACACTGTCATGGTTGCCTTTTATGTGTTGTTGTGCTGGAGCATGTGAAATTTTTTTGTAGTGTTGGCGTAATTATTGTTATTGAAGTTATTAAAAAGAAAAACACTCGTGTACATACATACATATTTACATATAATATTTATTTGTCAAAAATGACTTCCCTATAAGAAACTTAAAATGACTGTAAATGAGAGTTCATTAAGAAGAAAATTAAATAACATTTAAGGAATATTTTTTTTGTTTTTATTGATTTTATTCTCCAACAATCTTGTTTCAATTAAGCAAGTATGAAATACAATGCAGAGAAATGTTGAATTTACTTTAATACTTAAATAAGATTCTTGTCGCCATTTTTTATACGAAATATAAAGCGTTTTAATGATCCTTAAAGAATAATGAAAAAATATCTAAATAATTTACTTTATATACACAATATTTAGCACATGTATTCTCGCCTAAGGCACACCCCTCTTAAGCGAACACCTTCATTAACCGGACAATTTTTTCAGTACTAAAAAAAATTGTAATGGATTTTTGAAATATTTCTCTCTTATGCAGACAACCCTCCCATAAAAGCACGCGGACACTTTTTACATGAAATATTGAGATTTTAGTTCCCCATAAACGGACAACTTTCGGAATGTTTTTTGCCGCTCGCATCATCAAAAACAAAGTCCAAACTTTAAGATTATGGGACACTGTCCCATCTGGTGATAAATTCTACTACGAATGGTTTGTTAAGGTTCGAAATAGGAATATTACTTTATCGGGAACACTTATGAGAAGCAAGCCCAAGGAAACTTAATTATGTTGATTTTAATGCATCATCTGGGTGAATGGAAAGATTCAAAAACACGACATAATATAATGTTTCAAGCTATATATATCTGAATAAACTGCGAGTGGTAACCAAAATCATGTCAAAAGTTTTATCGGAGGATATGATCCGCGAGATATATATAATGCTGATTAGGCTAGGATTATTTTTTCGAGCATAGCCCGATAAGCCATTTACATTAAATGGCGAAAAATCCACAAGTGATAAAATGGATAAGGATAGTCTCATGATTTTGCACTACGTCAATATGGTTAGAGAAAAAGACCAACTTTTATCATAGGGAAAGATGCAAAGCATAGCTCATTTCGCAACATTACTAAGAACGAAACGCTGGCAACCACGTTGAATACATATCATGTTTTTCAAGCTGTCTTCTCTTTTATTTACAAAAGTAAAGAAAATTATGTAAATTTTTATTTCTAAAAATCGTCAAAATAAGCATTAAACGTCATAATCGTCAAATGTGGTATTTTTGGAGCACAAAATAGTCAAAATGACGATAAATTGTCAAATCTGGCATCCCGCTATGTTACAGTAGTTTCTAAACCTCCAGTATCATAAAATTGAACACTACGGAAGTGGTGACTCATGCTCCTTCATAATTGATTTGCTGTCGTGTTCAGGTCTGCTCTTTACACACTGCCAAAATTATTGTTTTCTCAACAAT
This sequence comes from Sarcophaga peregrina, assembly GCA_014635995.1. NCBI lineage: Eukaryota > Metazoa > Arthropoda > Insecta > Diptera > Sarcophagidae > Sarcophaga > Sarcophaga peregrina. Next base: position 44,223,207 of record CM025789.1, read on the forward strand.
TAAGCCTTTATACGACTTATTTTAGCATTTGTTTGCATTTGTATCTGCACCTCTATACATATAAAGTCCTAAATTAAGGCAATAATTAAAGCCGATTTACTACCATTCACAACCTCATAGATGCATTTAATATTCAAGAACTGGATAGTATTTAACATACATACACACATCCATACATATATAAATATATACATACATAATTAATTCATTACAACCCTTCTGTCAGCCTTACGACCATTTTAGGAGTGCGCACAAATAAAACTGGACTTATACTTTTGATTATAGAAATAAAACTAAGTGGCGGATTTTTTTCATTTTATATTTCAATTAAAGTAAATAATATTTGAATTCTTTTTGTGTATAAAATTTTTTTCTGACAAAGATCTCAGAGCATCCAACTTTTTGAGCTACTTTCCTTCCAGACATTTTAGGATGTTTTAGAAAAATACTTATTATTTTACTTGCTTTGTTTTGGTAGGCAAATCATTTTTTTCTTCCACTTCCAATGCTTTCTTTCAATACTCAAAGAGTCCTTATATTGTTTTATTCTTTCCTTAGAAATTGTTTTTTGGTTAACACTTGCGAGCCTAGAAATCGTTTTTTGTAAGCAGCGCGGTTTTTCATTGAAAATTTCAATTATGTTTTTATTACATTCTTGTTATAGGCTTAAAAGTAGGCACATTTTTTTTTCGTGCGCACTCCTTATGATGCATGTGTTAATTTTAAACACCAGTGACGAGACTTACAGGTTAATGTCGACTCCTAATGAAAAGATTTTTGAGAAAGTTCTCCATGGCAATGTAATTTTACTCTCAAAGTTTTTGCCAGAAATCTACAGTGAGGAAGTTACCGAAGAAATATATTTTCGTATTTTGTTTTTCCTGGGACCTTCAAACTGAGATCACACGTCTGCTAAGTCATCAAAATAACTACTAGATTTCTGCAGTTTCAACAAGACAGGTCCACGATTTTGGTTTAACTGAATGAAAAGTTTCCAAGTGAATGATTCCAAATTCTGGCGGCATCAATTTGTCACCAATATCATTCGACATGATATGCTTAGACGTTAGATTTGCTTAGTTTCTTTTAATATTCGCCCAGATAATGAAGTAATTTTAGAGCGTTTGAAAACAAACATTCAAGTGAAGTCAAATTATCGAACCTAAAGGCAAGATTCTAGGATTACAATGCCTTACAAAGCTTCATGGAAATCGTACGTTTGCATAAGTATTTTGATTTGGAGATCGAAAAATGGCTAACCCTTTATGCAAACGTCAAATATATAACATGCACGACATTTAATGTATTATGTTGAGTGTGAGATTTGTGACTTCTGTCTGCATGACAAAATTGTGACTGTTGCAGCTACAAACGATTATTATTTTCTATGTCACATAAATGTGAACAGAAAAAAAAAATTTAAATTTTCTGTACATATGCATGGATACATATGTAGGTACATATATGGTATTTGCTTTTCTATTTTAAAGTAAAATTATATAGAAACATATGCAGTAATATTGCAGCATATACTGTACAATAGTAAGCTTTTGTTTGTGCATGATGTTGTTTGTTTAATACAAAATAAAATAAAATAAATTCAACAACACAATACAGTAACACTCTTGGAGTAGAAGTAACGTTGAAATTTAATAAAAAAAAAGAAAAAAACAGAATGGAAATATGAGAGAAAAAAATGGTTACATCCGCATCCGTTTTATTTAATGCCATGTTATTTCTTCTTTATACAATGACATACGTACGGTTAGACTGCGAAAAGCGGTAAAACAATTACGAGGGTTTGTATTGGAACATTATGTACTCTGAATAATAAATAAATATTCATTTCTATTAAATCATTACATCGTAATTAATTACTAAAGAAATAAATTTGTTTCTAAGTTCATATAATTTTTTCCTTAAATTTCAAAATATGAACTTCCAGCCCTATCCTCGTAAGCACCTATGAAATTGTACGTATCAAACCGATTATTATTTGTAGTATTTTTGCACCCAGCGTACATTTAAAAGATAGAAGAAAAACAATAAGGATATATCAAATTGATTTTCCAAACCATATACATATAGTTCATAAACAATTGATGAATTAAATAAGCAATTTTCATCAAATTTCTTATTAGAATATAATGCAGACACAAAACTTTTTTGATTAAATGGCATATTTTTAAACTATAAATCACGCTTTGTTGGATGATATTAAGTTGATGAAAAAGAAATCCTCGGTGTTCATCAGATTTTTGCTTTGATAAAAATAAAAATATTATCGCATGATGATGTACTTGGCAAAAGAAAAAACTTGATACCCAATTGCCCTATTTACAATGAAGGGCTGCCACTTCATTGCATTTTTTTCAAAACGCAAACTTGTGCGAATTTAAAAAAAAGCTGAGACTCGTATTTAATTAAATCGACTAAAAGGTTAAAATATGTTAATTTGGCATTTTTATTACAAACATCCCCGAACAAAAACTTTAAAAGCCATTATTTTTTACAGAATATCCTTTAAAAAAGGACATGGATGATCGTCCTTGGACGAATTGTATACACTGTTGGACGCGCCTTAAGAAATTCTTTCTTATGATATAGACACTGTTTAAGTTGGTAAGGAAACAGATCCTCAAATTAATGAAATATTCAAAAATAGACCCTTTTTCAAAATGGTCCAGCTCACGAGAGGTCGAAGCTGGAACCGAAATATTTTAAATGTTGTCTTAAAAAGTCCAAAGTTTATTTTTAGGAGGGTACATCGAACACTATTTTTGGTGAGTCGCTCTAATGTATATATTTTAAATCTTCCTGAAAGCGGTGACTGTAATGTCTAATTTCTTGGGTGTAGGGCCAAACAAAAAAAAATTCATCATGCAACCGTAAACATCGCATAATGGCTGTCGTTGAATAATCATACATTAAAAATGTGGCATTGACGTAGCTTTGGTAAATGCATGCAAACTATGTTGCTTGTGCAGGGGATGTGAGGGTTTGCCATCTATGAGCTAACTCGCTTTTTGGGTAGCGTTGTTGAAGTGTTGAAAATCGAAGCCGTGCTGGCAAAGTTGTACACAAATGCGCAGCTAATAGCAAAATGCACTGACAAGTTTTACCACATGGTTGATAAAATTAGAAAACACTGCGAGAAAGCAAAATATGGTTGTACAAAATGCGGTTTGAACATTCAAGGGATTGTTTTGCACAATTTCATGCCGAAACTCCCAAAAATATAAAGAAAAATAAATTATTTGAAATTTCTATTTGAAATTAATTTTTAAATGTTTATAATACAGTCGAACTTCTCTATAGTGAACTTCTATACAATGAAGCTCTCACTATTATGAATTGATTTCAAACACACAGCTTTTTCCGTTCCAATTTCATTGTTTTTGATCTCCTTATAATGAATTTTTCGATACAATGAAGCAATTTTTAAAGATGTAATATTTGACTTACATGCATTTTTGTGTCCATATAATAAATTTTTCAAACAATTTTCTGTTACGCATACTAACAATTCTGTGTACCAAGAAAGATGCCACATATAATGAGGGGATTCCCAAAAGAGGAAAATAAGAACAAAAAAAAAAACAAAGAAGAAAGCCACATCAATAACAATTTTGACATCAGTTGCCGGTGTTCAGTGATCGGAAATGACGGAGCGAAGTAGGATTTATCTTGAAAAAAATTATTAATTACAAATAAAGTTGAGGAAAGGATTAAAAAAAAAAAAAGATGTCGCTAGGAAGATTGGAATTCTTCCCAGCACATTATCAAATATTTTAAAAATCAAGGCTGTGATTCCAAAAAAATGTAAAAGACTAGCAATTGAGCACGAAACGCAAAAGGCTTCGAACCTGCCTTATGCCTAATTATTTTAAACAAAAAGTAGGGGAAAAATATAACTTCTGTATAATGAAGTTTCTATATAATGAAGTTATTTTCTGGTCCCGTCAAGAGTCATTATACAGGAGTTCGACTGTAAAATGAATTGTTTTCTTCATACCAATGCGTCAGTGCATATTTTTATGTCCATGTGCTTTAATCGCACTTATAGCTTAGATAAGTAGACCAATTCAAGTAAAAGTTTTTTTATTAGCTAGAAGTTATATTATATTGCATGGCATCTCAAGATTTTTCTGATAATATCATCCACCCATATTATTTTAATATTAATTTTATTTTAATATTAATTTTTATTTTAGACGAATTTGAATAAAATAAAATTGAAAATGTTTACTGGGTTATTTCCTTTATGCGTTTTTATATATGCATTGGTATGCGTTTGTTTAAATGCCTGTACAATTTACATGACTAACTGTGAATGCGCATATGTGTGTATGTATGTAAATTCATAACCACTTTTATGACAAAGTTTAGCTCCGTTATTCTACATATACATGCTACATATACAACTATATATACAAGCAAACACATGCATACAAATGAGACGTGTGTACTCGTATATATAATAATATCACTTCATATGATCTGATGCAGCTGTTTTATAATTTTACAAAAATACTTCTCTTCTCTTCTTTTTTTTAATTTTCATCGCTCTAAATTTAATGCCATTTAAATACTATATTTAGTTTTATTTTTCGTATTTGTGTTTGTGTTTGTATTTATATTTAATTTTCTTTTTTTTATACAACAAATATATTTTGCTTCATACATTAAACATATGCTGTAATTTTCAGCATAATTTTAATTGCATATTTAAAATTAAAATATTTATAAGGGAAATTCAAAAGCAAAAACGTCAGTAACAATAAATTTAAACAGTTGGACTTTGTAATTATTACCTACGCTATTAAGTTATGCTAATGCAAAGAAAAAAAAAATATTCTTTTTATTAACAATTTTTAGAAAAGTGGGACATAATGTATAGATTTCTGAATATCTAAAATGATATATTGGTTACACAATGGTGTAAAGAAAATATGTGTACATATTTACACAACGGTGCTATAGTTTGCTGATAGACTGTGCTAGAGGAAAAGAGCATCAAGAGCAGTTTGTATGACCATAATAACAAACGTTTTAGAATAACCACACTTAATTGATCACATCAATTTTACAATCCTTAACAGACTTTAGCCAGTTAATCAAGCAAACACACAATAATGAGTGAAAAATGCCACATGAAAGCACGAAAAATCTTTCATCACTATATCTATCATCCCATTATCACTACATGAACCTACCTGAACCTTCTTTCGGTTTTTTCTTATAATAAAAATAGTAAATATAAAAGTAATAATTTGAAAATGAGGATGGCGAACCATCACGGTCAACGGATACACCTATCGTACCTCGATAACTCTTAATGGCAATGGTGTGAACGATGTTTGGTTTCAACAGGATGCTGCAACTTCCACACATCTCATATCACAATCCGTTGTTTGCGTCAAACGTTTAATGGCTGTTTAATTACCCAAATTGGAAATGTCAATTGGCCGCCAAGAAACCGCGATTTGACACCGTTGGGCTATTTTCTGCTGGGCTCTGTTAAAGAAAAATGATATGCCAACAAACTAGAGACAATTGAGCATTTGAAGCCCAACAGTCGTAATGCCATTGTCCAGATACAAGTCCACTCACTCACAAAAGTGTACGAGAATTGATCCGATTGAATGAGGTACTGGTAAGCTAGCTAACTGCCGCAGCATATGAATGAAATAATATTCTATTTCAAAACGGAACGATTGTACTTCACAACAAAAAAATAAATTTTGAACAATTTTAATAAGTTTTTGTTTTATTGCATTTTTAAATTTCTTACTGCTCCCATAAACAGGGTATGATCTTAACAAATGCTCTCCAATATGATTGAACTTAAGCAAGTCATATTATTACGCATCAACTTCTCTGTCTAGTAGTTGCTTCATTGCCGATTTATCACTTGTGTATTTGCACATACCTATAACGTTTCCAAACATATTACTTTGCGCCCTAGTTTCCCTCAAGGCTCTTTATGTCCGTTGCAACCAGCAGGAGCTTTCTTTCGGTTAAAAAACAAATTTCGATAGAACCTTTTATTAATCAGTGAATTAAAAATACTAGAAATATACAACATTCAAACGACATCAGCGGCAGCTTTAATTAAGATAAACATTGTTGTACGGCACTAGGGAACTTGTGATAAAAGATTTTTTGGCAGGACTTGTATCCAAGTATTTGCCATTACAATCCTTCAGCCAGCATTTGCTATCCATTAGTCTCACCCTCAATATACGCCTACAATCTATCAGCTGAGCTGCAATACTTTCAAATTGATGGCTAATTATGTAAGAGGATGGATCTACAAGTTCGCCAGCTTTTGTTTTCAAACAACAATTCTCTTTTCGCCGGATGTAAAACTGATAGGCTGCATCGTTGAGTGAGAAAGTCGAAGCCTAATTCATAGATTTTTGCCAATTTTGCACGAACGTTTTTATTTTTTCTTTTTACCGTGGATCGAACTTTGTTTTTGATACATTTCAATTTTTGAAATTACATAACTTTAATTCAGAAAACGTTAGATTCCTGATACGTTTAGAATTCGTAGAAAGTGTTATCTTCAGTATTTTAAATCAAATAAAAAAATAAATTTTCAAACAGGGGTTAAAAAAATCAAAAACTTCATAATCTTATCTTAAGTGTCATTTTTGATCCATCTGACTTTCCTAGCGATTCTTTAGTGTTGTGTTTGACATTTTTTTCGGTTTTCAAAGATTTTGTGCAGTTTTATCGTAAATAAGACATTATTTATGGTTTTTGACAAGTAATTGAAAGTTAAGTGTTGGATGAAAGTTGAAAAAAAGGTTGAATTTTCTGTTCATGATATATCCATAATATTGACGGCAGTAGTCGTAGTCTAATATGTAGCGTGTTAGCGCATTAGATGCCAGGCCAAGCTTCAAACCTCTAGACAGTTATTCCCAAATTACAACGGAAGGAAGTAATGACCGATTATATATATATTTATGTAATATTCCTGCTGCTGAAGGCTCTAAAGAAGACAGAAGTACAATGAACTGTTAAAAGTATTGGCATGACAATAGGATGTTCATCGCTTAAGATGGTACTACTTGGAACTGCGAACTGCATTCCTTTAGCAGTTAGGGAAGAGAAAAAGTTGTACCAATCTTCACCCAGATTGCTAGCAGTTGTTTACTGAAATGTTGTAGAGTCTTTCTTATTGTTCTACTCATAATTATCACACGTAACAAAAAAACGTTGGAGAAAAGTGTTTCGTATATCATAGATATTACAGATGATAATATTTAGTACGTACGTATGAGATAACAGAATAATTCGCTTTGATAATGTGCTACTCGGAAATGATGATATTTTTACACTTATAATGTATTTTCGAAGAACAACCTGAAATTCTTTCAGCTTTTAATAATCCTAATAATTTTGTCGTTCTAGATTAGTAACAATTTGAATTTTGAGGTCGTTATAAATTTCGTGGTCCACCGAAATCTTAGGAAACCTGTATCCGGAAAATCAGAAAGGTCTCAAAAGGAGAGCACTTTTATGGACATAATCGCTGTTCTATTGCTACGGAAAACTTTTTTACCTCACGTGACGTTGAAAAAAAATCTTTATAACGAAATATAACAATGGTATGTACCATTAGGTTTCAGCCCGCCCTCAATTGAGAGTGTTACAGATGTGAGTGACAATAAGCTACCCTATCTAAACATTTGGAAATTCATAAATCGCCGCCAAGTAAGGGTGCTAGATGTCAAATTATTGACATTTATAAAAAGAAAAACCAAGCTGGCATGAAGTGCTTGATTTTTATGAAAAAAGTCATACTGCAATGTTCATCATGTCCAAAATTTTGGCGTAAATTTCATAAAAGTGATAATAAAATGTAATAATAGAAAATAGTTTTATTAAAATGAATTAAAATAAATCAAAATATTAAAATTTTTCGACAAAATCTATTAATAATTGCGTAAATTATATGCTACTACAAGTATGTATCAAAAGTGATACATAAACTACGATTATGAAGTTTTTTTAAGGCTCGATCTATGGTTATATGCTGTACGTTTAAATTACAAATGCGAGTCAACGATCACATGCCTGTTAAAAGTAACATGGCTTGCTCTTCAGCCAAGAGATGGGAAAATCGAAATCGGACAATTATGCACACCTGATAACAAACTTTGAGCTAGTTTTATTTCTTTATGAAATTAAATATTTTTATAACCCTTATCTTCCGTTTCGTTCCAGTATTTCAAATTTAAGGCTTCCTCCATAAAGAAAAATGCTACAATGAATTGTAATTCTGATTGACTTGAAAATTTGTGTTAATTTTTCTTAACACAAGATGCCAGAAACGTTTTAAAGAAAGTTTTTCTGTTTATACCTTTAAAAACTAACAAAAAAATGGTATTCTGTAAAGACATCCTTTGCTTTCCTGTATGTTATTTAAATATTAAATAAATATTCGTATTTATATTCCAAGTATTCTTTTGTTGAGAGTCATAACAACGTGTTGTAAAATATTTGTTGAAGTATTATTTCCACTATAATACTATACGCTTTAGTTTATTTATTTTATTTTGTTTTTGTATTTGTTTGTATTTTTTTGTGTTTCTTTAAGTACTATAAACGTGCACGGTTATATGCAAAAATTTCCAACGTTTGTAAATACATGGAAATGTATGGAAAAATGTTGTGTTATTATACGAATACAATACGAAAATATTTCACAATATACATACGCTAGAGACAAGGATCTTCATATGAAAGAGCTATTTATACTTGGGCTTCAAGAGGTAACACACAGCGGAAGACGTCGAATTTGGTATCTTCAGAAAAAAATCTTCACTAAATAAAAGATTCTGTATGAATGTATGTATGTATGTATGTATGTATTCATAAAAGTATTTTCCTTTTTTCTTTTTTGGGTAAGTTAAACTCAAGTATTGTTTATTTTGGCTTGAAATATAAAAACCAAAACCAGCATATAATAAATAAACTAAAATTTCTTAGTAATGCTATAAACTTGTATGGAAAACAGAAGTATAATTCATATTAAAATTTGTATACAAAAATTTAAAATATGTGAACTTGTAAATAATTTTCTTTTTTTTTAGCTTAAAAAGAAAACTTGGTTATGGAAATGCAAAAAATATTTTCAATATTTTACTATACATTTTTGTTTGTACTATTTGTAAACCGAGGTACTAAAGCAAAACAATAGCGTTAAAATTTAAATTAAATTCTTTCTTTTTGGTAGTAATATAAGTACCTATTTCAGTAACAAAAACTTGCTGAAATCATACATAGATAACTAGTCAATACAATCCTTCAGCTAGGATTACGTCCTACCGTCTTACAACACTTATATTGTGTGTTTTAAATTCATACATGTGTGGTGGGACGGACCCACAGTCTAAAGTCAACTACGAACGTTCAACAATTTCAACAGCAGTGTTTGTAACCTTTATTTGTTTGCCACCGTGAATAGACTACCAAACACGCAAAACTTGCATTATATATCCTAATTGAAGCCCCCGCAGTCTAATGGGTATTAAGAATGTCAAACGGGATCGATTTTTAATAATCCCGGGATAATTCGGGATCCAAAAATCCCGAAGAATCCCGATTTTCTCTTAATAAGGAAAATATTTTATTAACAAAATCATTTGTATTCCAATTACGGATATCAGAATTATAATATCATTAAAAATAAAATATAAAAACATCTAGACAAAAACTAACACAAAAGCGTAAATTAACAAAAATAAAAATTATTCATGCTTACGTATGCAAATGCATTAGTTTTAAGAAAATTATTTGGATTCCAACAGAAATATTAAAGCTTCTAACGTATGATGTGATAGGCTTGAACGAATTTTGTTGTCAACATACGCTGCCGTTAAAAAACACTTCTCGCAATCAATATTTGTTGGCAAAATAGTTCCAAGATAGCTATATTCAGCTTGTAAATATTCAACTGTACCACCTGCTGATGTAAATAAATTTATTTCTTTGGACAGTTGAGTATCTATATCAGTTACGTTATTAATTCGTTTTATAGGCCTTTTGCATTCTTCGATGCCATCAAATAATTTTTTATCACTGGAAGTAGGGTTTTCCTCATCTGAGATGCTATTATCGAAGTCAAGTGATATAAAATTTTTTTTTCAGGACCTTTTGTAGGGTCAAAGTACACATGAATTCACAATCCCGAAAATCCCGAGATTTAGGGATTTACCGATTGACATCCCTACTACATAATGGATGCAGCCTGCAGTTAATAATAAAACTTTTTTGGAATTGTAATCAAACCATGATTACCAATTGACATTTTGTCGTAATTAATAAATGACAGTTTTATAGGTCAATTATGGATAGTAAAGGACCTGTAGTTAAGTTCCCAGTGGTCACCATTTGTTACAAATAATGTAACATATTAAATTTCACTTGTAAAGGGACAAGTTTTCGGCAAGTTTAACTTCAGTTTCCTTTCGTAATCAATTTATAAAATTTTTAATGGTTTTGATAGTGTCTAACGTTTAACAATTTTAACAGCAGTTTGTCACCCTGAATAGATTAACAAACACACAAAACTTGCATTATGTATAGATCCCCGTAGTCTAGTAGGTAATGTTTTGGCTTATCAAACGTGAGGCCACTGTTCAAAACCTATGCCAGACATATTCAAAAAAAGGAATTAAAGAAAATATTTCCTGGGCAACTTTCTCCCAACAGATTTCTGATCAAGACCGCTGAGAGTAAATAAAAATTGCAATGGAAAGGTTCTCAAAAATCTGTCGTCGGATCCTGCCACTCATGTTTATGACTGAACGGTTATAATGACCAATTACTTATGTTGTGTTTGAAGAAAATGAAATAAATTTTGATTTCTACCAAATAGTGCAAATTTTCGATCTAAAGTTTCAACTGATTCTTTCAATATACTTGGGCATTAAACTTACAGTCAGTGTTGCCGTTTTGGTTATTTTTAACCAAATTTGGTTATTTTGTTTTCTAATCTGTAAATGTGTATTTTTTCTTCATTTTGGTTATTTTTTTTATTCTCGTTAATACAATAATCACTTTTTTAATATTATTTAAAAATTTCCATTACAAGCTTTGCAATCGTTAGCAAAGCGTTTTATATTTTTAAGCATTTTTACTACGTTCAAATAAATAATAAATAAAAACCTTAATTTATTATTTCGATGGCTAAATATAAAAAAGGCCTAACTCGATTTTTTGTTACTTTACATGAGAAGCGAAAACCTTAATAAAATCTGTAAAATTGTAGATACAACAAAAATTTTAATACCAAAATATTGAAGGCCTTCAAGTTCTTTTTTTCGTATTTACGTTATATGTCCGTTCGGACTTTCTTGCAATATTTTTCCATGTTCGGATACTATCAGCATTATCCGAATCAGAGTCAGAATTTTCGTTCGTATTCATAATTTTTATGGCATTATTAAACTTTTTAATGTTAAAACTTTTTCCTCTTAAACGATATTTTTCACAAAAAACAAAGTCAACTGATCGGAATTAATTGGGAAGTACAGTTTTGTTAGTATGTATAACGTTTTTCCTATTTGTCAAAAACAGGAACTCTAACTTTTGAGAACTCGACCCGCTGCCAAAATTTGTTAAGTAACTTTTTCCGCTAAAGCGAATTTAATATTTGGGAAATATAAACTCACAACTTCAGTTGCGATTATAGTTTTAGAACGAAATAAAAAATTAGTCAGGACTTTATCTTTTAAAAATTCATTGTCATGAATTAGGCCATTTTTTAAATCGGTATAAATCTGATATTTGCAATTAAAAACTGAATTAGGCCTTTTCATATTAAGCCTCCGATTTGTAGTTTAATACACAGAAAAAAATAAAATTTTTGTATTAAACCTTAAAAACAAATGCATTTATATATATAAAAAAAAATTGGTTATTTTTTTGCGAATTTGGTTATTTTTTATTTTAATTTTGGTTATAAAATTTTTTTGATCGCGGCAACGCTACTTACAGTACAGTTTATTTAAGTTATGTTTATTTACAGTATTCCCTCGATTTACGTCGTAGAATGTTCGGGAAAAAGGCGACGTAAGTCGAAACAACGTAAATCGAATTTGAAATAACTGATACTACAGATGCATTTGTTTATGTACATTTTATAAAAAAAAAACTAAGATAACCCTTTGCCCTTACATCGCATGTGATGCACATCGAGTTGGTTTCATACGCTTGTGCATCACATGGACAGGGAAAGGGATAATTAAATTTTTATTCTACTTATTGAATTTCTTTTTTTTTTTTTAAGAGGGAATTCCCCTGATTTGGTTTACAATTTTTTAATGACGTACATAGACTGTACATAGATCTTTCAAGTACAGATATGGAACTTCATTTAAATAGCATCACAATTTTTTATAATTGAATTTTTTTTTTTATTTCAAATAATTTATAATCTTCCTCCATATGTACATATGTATGTAAAGAAATTGATTTATTTTTATTACAATTATATTTTGTGTTGTTTTTTTTTCTTGTTTCTTTGTCATTTCTTCATTTTATCTCGGTTTTTTTTTTTTGCATCACAGGGATTTATATTAAAACTTTAAGTATGTCCGCCGGAATTACATTTCATATGCAAATTCCCGTTGTTTTTTTTTTTTGTATGTTTTCTCTTCCTAAAAGAATGGCATATAACAAGGAAACAAAAAAAAAATGGAGAAAATATGTATATGTATGTATGTACGTGTGTAAAGAATAAACAAATCTAAAGAAAATAGTTGATAGGTTCTTTCTCCATATCTGCTTGAATAAAGATTTTTCAACATGGCTTTGTTGTGTTTACGTTTAAGCAAATATATTCATTCATATATACATTGTATGTATGTATGTATACACCATAGATTCACACAAAAATTCTTATTTCTATGTCAGGAAGGATATTTGCATTTATGTATGTACAGACATATATATATGCATATACATACGTATGTATGTGCTTATGTATTTGTAATGTCCATTGTAAATATGTATTACATACCATACAAATGTATGGACATGTTTTATATGCATTTAGATTTTCCTTTTTATATTTTCCTGATATTTCCAGTACTTTTTTTTTGTTATTGTTGTTTTTCTGGTTGTTTTGGTGTATTACCATTAGTTTACATATGTATTGCATACACATTTACACAATACGGTCATAGATTCTGTTTTTTTACGTATACGTATGTATACGTTATACAGGCATTTGAAAAATGAGTCTTTCCTTCTGACCTAAATAAAGAAAGCCTCTTGAATTGTTAAAATATTCGTTTTAATTTGGCCAAAATAAAAATAAAAAAAAAAAAAACAAAGTAAAAATTGTAAGACAGGAAAAACAATGTAGACTTGAATTTCATTTTTAAAATTCGTTTTTCCTTCCATATTCCTATTATTTTCCCCTTTTTTTTTGTGTGGCCAGTTTTTCAGTTGCATATTTTGTATTTGACCCAGGTGTGCCACATTTTGTAAACTTCGCAAACGTAAAGTGTTTTTGTTGGAAGTTTTACAACTTGTCTAAGTGACTTTAAATGTGATATTTGTTTGTATAAACTTTCTTGAGATGTGATAAAGTCATGATCTATGAACATGAACATTTTGTATACACTGGAGCCAGGTACTCAAGTTTATTTTAAATTACACTGATTTAATATTTAATTTTTGATTTCGATTTAAATGTTATTGTTTTACTTAACCCCTTAACCAATCGAAGCGTTATAGGAAAATAATTAAATAATCAAAATTAATAGGTTAAGTTACTTCAGATTATCTTGGTAGTGGCATACGGATACGTTTGAAATTATTCTATAGTGGAAAGAAATCAACGCAATCTTGAAGGCACTACGTTGTGAGGCCACGGCTTACACTTCAGGTCAGATGTCCCCAACGTAACAAGATTTTGAAAATATTCCTTTAGTGACTTTCTACCAGAAGCTTTAAGAGAAAATAAAATTGCCATGAAAGGTTTCTTAAAATCTTTTGTTAAGAGTCGACTTTAAATTGTATATCCTGTCATTCATGTATAAAATAAATACACAAAACACAAGTAATGTGAGGACATACATACATAATTGGTCGTTACAACCCTTCACTCAGGATTATTGACCCAGTTTCTCACACTACTTATTTTGTGTGTGTTAATTTTATACATAAGTGTCCCGCCACTAAGTCCAGTTTAAAGTCGACTCCGAACGACAGATTTTTGAGAAACTTTTCATGGCAATTTTATTTACTCTCAGAATATTTGCCAGAAATCTACTTAAAAGAAATCACCGGAAAAATACTTTTTTGTATTATATTTTGATGTCTGAACTGGGACTCGAACCCTAGCTTTACGTCTAATAAGCCAGCACACTACCTAATAGACCACGTAATGTGAGAAGTCAAGTAATGTGAGAAGCTAGGTAATAATCTTGACTGAAGCGTTGTAATTACCAAATATGTACGTACATTATAAACCGAAACACCATTGTAAGAAAGAAGAAAATTTCAATAAATATTTATGTATATTCGATCTTCCATCAGTGACTTCTTCTTGAGGTTAGATCAATTAATTTGTCGGTAATTCATGCAGTGTTTCGTGTGTTCGCTGAACGGACAGTAGAAAATTGGCACTAATTTTCATTGAAAAATCAACTTGAACCAATAGGTTTATTTCGGGGTGAATGGGTGTGTGAGCAAACAAATTTGTCAAATTTGTCACAATGATTTTGTTAAGGCCATTCCAGTCAATGGCTAGCACTGTAGCTCGGACACTACCAACTTCAATTGGCCTAAATTAGATCAACAGGACGGCACAACATTACATATTATGCTCGATCAATTTGAGGGCATGGATATCACATGCAGAAGTAAAGTGAATAGACCACCAAGATCGTGGGATTTGATCCCACAAATTTTTTTCTAATGGGATTCCATAAAGTCGCAATGTATCCAAATAAACTATAAACCACAGCGGTCAAAGACAACTTAACAGATGCTTTAACCCATGCCATATTACATAGATACATAATGACAGTTTCCATGCATTTGTATTTGTATTTAAATTTAAGTAAATAATGTGCTTAAATAACAATATTTTATATAATTAAAGCAGCAGTGCGTTTTATCAAAGTAGAAGTCTCTAGTAGGCAGTGAATTGTCTTATTAGGGTTCAAACCCCTGGTCAGATATCAAAACGAAAATAAGAAAAAATTTTTCCACTCAACAGATTTCTGGGATAAACTATGAGAACAAATAAAATTACCATAAAAAGTTCTCAAAAAAATTTGTCGACTTTAAACTGTAGGACCCGCCACTCATGTATAAAATTAACACACCCAACAAAAAAAAGTAGCGTGAGAAACTAGGCCCATAATCCCTGGCTGAAGGGTTGTAATGACTAATTATGTATGTATGTGTTTCATCAAAGTCTTAAACATACTTGCAACAGTTCATATTTTACCAAACACTTGCTTAAACTCTTAAACTCTTTCATCCTAAAAAGACAGACACTACAGATTTTATTACCACAGAAGATTCGAGGGTTATTCAATAATTTACAAATTTTTTAATATTCTGCCACTCAAGTGAAATTGGAACACCAGTGTGGTAAATAAGATTGTTTTAAATAGTAGGGAATTGATTTTCTTATAGAGATTTTAATTGTACTCTCAAATATAAAACTGAACCATTAGCTAATACGACCAGTCATCAAGTAACTGGTAGAGTTATCTGCGAAGTCACAGTAGTCGGGTAGGTAGTGAGTTAGCTTATTAGACGTGACGATACGGTTTTAATCCCAGGTTTGTCATCTCGAACAGAACGAAATATGAAAAAATATTTCATCGGTTACTTCCAAATGAAATTTTCAAGAAAAGTTTCTTAAAAATCTGTCGTTCGGAGTCAAGTAAAATTAACAAACACAACATTGGTGGGTGTGAGAAGCTAGGTCATAATCCTAACTACAGGGTTGTAACGATCAATTCAGTAAGTTACAATACAAAAAAAAATAATGTACAATGAACAACGGGAAGATGTGTATGAAATTTCAGATACCAAAATTCAAATACAACAAAAATCTGGGCCCAAATACTGACTGAAGGCCAGTTGTGTATGTATATATACATTTGAATATAAAGTAGCTTATAAATGCACATTGCTGAACATCCTCTAAATATGCAGGTAGTCCCCGATTTTCGACCATTTTTTTCAATTTTTTTTTCTTAGAAAATATTTAGAGAAGAGAAATATGTATGTTGTTGCAGGGAATCCCTAAAATATATGAGAAAAATTAAAAAAAAAAATCTAATCTAATCGATTTACATACATATTTCAGTACAAATAATACATTACATTAGCTAAGTCGGAATTTGTTTAAGAGAATAATTTTATATCATCCCAAAAATTTAATTAATTTTTTTTTTATATAAAATTCGACTTATGACTTAATCGACTTACGACCGATGACCAGGAACCTATCTCGGTCGTAAGTCGGGGAATATCTGTATATGAAAAATTTAAAGTATTTTTCACATTTATTTACATACAAAACATAATTGGTCATTACAACCCTTCACTCCGGATTATTGACCTAGTTTCTCACACTATTTATGTTGTGTGTGTTAACTTTGTACACAAATGACGGGACCTACAATTTAAAGGAACGAACGACAGATTTTTGAGAAAATGTTCATGTCAAGTTTATTTACTCTCAGAGTTTTTGCCAGAAATGTGCTGAGAGGAAATCGCCGAAGAAATACTTTTTGTATTTTGTTTTGATGTCTGGCCTGGGGCTCGAACCATGGCTTAACGTCTAATAAGCCAACACACTACCTCCTAGACTACGGCGACTTTTATTAATAAACTTTTAATTTGAAGCATTTTTTTTTTTTGAAATTTGTTTTTGAAAATTCATACTCAATTAAATTAGAATGCTTAGAATACATATTGTCTTATTTTTTTGGATTCATAATAATATACGTAAATATTTATATAAAATCCTAATGAAATAGTTAATAGTTAATTTCACTTTCATTTATATGGGTGTATGTCATTAAAGCTTCTAATCATTAATCTAATTATCATTGTACGTCGTATAATTAACACAATTCTTGACATGCATAATACGCCTCCATCAATAAACATTGCATATCTACATGATGTACACCCAACTCTTTCTTTACACGGTTTCTTTTTACATGGATTTAAAGTTACACGGTTTAAAAAAATTTTCTTTTTTGTGAAAAATTTTTAATCTAGTACGGTTTCAAAATCACTATCTTGTAATTATGTTTGTTTTTAACACACTTGGCACCATTACTGTAATGAACATACATAGTAGTAACTAGGAGATAACAAAAACCAAAAAGTTCAACTTTCTATAAAAGATTTTTTAATAAAAAAAGTCGACGTCGCGAGACTTTTCAGAAAATAGTACGACAATTCAAAACTCTATTACGGGGCGAAAGTCACTATTGGACAATTTGATGGATATCTCCAGTAATGATACTGACTTTAATCCAGTTCGTCACTAACAATTGTTCTTGTTATCAAGTAGCGACGATTAATTATGGAGCTATTAATGATGCCAATCAGGAAATCCCGAATGCCTAAAAAATTGGGATTTTTTAAACTTGTCCCGGGATTTTTCGGGATTTTCGGGATTGTGAATTCATGATGAAGGTCCTGAAAAAAATTCTATATCACTTGACTTCGATAATAGCATCTTAGATGAGGAAAACCCTACTTCCATTGATAAAAAATTATTTGATGGCAAGAATGCAAAAGCCATATAGAACGAATTAATAGGATAACTAATTTAGATACTCAACTGTCCAAAGAAATAGATTTATTTACATCAGCAGGTGGTACAGTTGAATATTTACATGCTGCATATAGCTATCTTGGAACTATTTTACCAGCAAATGCTGATTGCGAGAAGTATTTTTCAATGGTAGGGTATGTTGACAACAAAATTCGTTCAAGCCTATCAGATCAAATGTTAGATGCTTTAATCTTTTTGTTGGAATCAAAATAATTTTCTTAAAACTAATGCATTTGCATATGTATGAATATTTTTTTATTTTTGATAAATTACTCTTTTTTGTAACATTTTGTCTTGCTGTTTTTATATTTTATTTTTAATTATATATAATTCTGATATACATACATAATTGGAATACAAATGATTTTGTTAACAAAATATTCTTATTATTAAGATAAAATCGCGATTTTTTCGGGATTTTTGGATCCCTAATTATCCCGAAATATCCCGGGATTTCGGGATCAGGATTTACAAAATCCCGCATCCCGGGATTTTTAAAAATCGATCCCGTTTGGCATTCCTACTACTATGTAAATATATTTTCTTTATTTCTATTCTAATTTTTCTGTTCTTAATTCTGAATTAACAGATTTCTTTTGTTTTTTACTTGCTCTACCAATTTTTCTCCTGTATGGATCACATATTTTAAATTTTAATGCTTAATAAAATGCCATATGAATTGCATTTCTGAAATTTTATTGTTCTCAACATTTTTTATACGATTTCTCGAAGTAAATATAGTTCTTTATTTCATATTATTCGGTTTTCAGATGACATGGAACATATTCCCCACTTTACTATAGGAAACACCTCTTTTTTTACACGGATTTCTAAGGAACTTATCTACCATGTAAAAAAAGAGTTGGGTGTATGTGGGATTATGTATGGTATGTAGTTAACAGAATTTATCATATTGTTATATAATAATTAATATTTTCTTCCTACATGAGGTATAAATTTAATTTTCCATTTTAGGCCAAAAATTTTCCATTCTTTTTTCATTTTCTTTCTCTGGTTTCATGCCATTTATATCATCATTTACTTCTCATCATCGTTATTGATAATTATAGACCATTTTAGTTTTGTATTTTTTCCTTTTTTTCGTTAACAATACGAGTTTTTAATTACAGCATTATTAAAAATTTTTTTTTTATATAAAATACTTTCATGCACGATAGTTTCTTTTTTTTTTAATTTCTATTTTAGATATGTCGGGCAGACAACAAGTTAATTATTGTCACGAACACCTTGTTCCGTTTGTATACACATATTGAAGGGCTTAAATATAATGATGATATATTTTAGGTATTTTGAGCAGCCATTCATACAAAAATAACCAAAAAAAAAACAAAAAATAGAAAACCAGCCCATAAATGGAAAAGATTATGAATAAATTATTAGGCTTTACTTTATGCAAATATTAATTTTTTTTTTTTTGTTTTTTTAAATTTAAATTAAATTTTCAATTAAAAAATTGCAAGTAATTTTCTATAGCACTTTGCATAAGTGTAAACTGTGCTATAAATTTTAATTGTTTTGGGATTCTAACCATAAAATTAAATGCTTGCTAGAAGATACCTTAACATCAACCAGTTGATTTTGAATATTTTAAATGGAAACATTATTACCTACCTTTGTTATGTCTCTTTGGCTTTTTATTAAAGCAATTAAACACTCTATCCTATGACATTGAAAAATATTTTGTAGATATTGTTTAAGTATTGTACACTATTAAGTGCCATCCTAAAGCATTTTAATATTCAAAAAGGTAAAGGACCGGTATCCTATCGTTTAAGGATAAACGACTGTTGCTTTCTTTTTGAATTTTATACAGAAACTCTAAATAAAGACAAAAGGTGTATTGTTGCTACCTTGTTTTAATTACCATTATTTAAAATTTTCTAATTAAAAGCAATAACAATTTTCATATTCAAAAATGTAATTATATTTATACAGCCTTAGATAACATCAAAAAAAATTAAAAAGTTTTTTTATTTTTTTTTAGAAAAGTCGAACAAATTTAACAATAATAAGAATTGTTATGTATTATTTTATTTTTTATTAACTAGCTTCAAAACCTGTAAATTGCATTCTTTTCACCGATTACTATTTCCAAATATTTTGCTTATTTAGAAAACTTAAGCTGAAATTAGAAGCATCACTTGACTTTTCCTCTTTCTATTTGCAGAAATATTTTAAAAGAAATGCAAATTGCATTGCATAATTATAGGTATCAGGTGCTACAATTTCATTTAAAATAATTAAATTTTCCAACAACTTTGATAATCTTCTAACTAACATTTCCCACTTACCACATAGCACATTTTTAATTAAAAAGAAAATTTAATGCATACATTTTTAGCATGCTTTTAAAGAAGTTGTTGGTAACATACATAGATACCAGAACTTTATTCATTAAATTTGTCTTAGTGTAACGAAAGAAAGTCAGAATATTTATATATACAGTTGGAAAATATAAAGAAAATTTTTATTAAGTTAACGAAGGCATGCTATATACAGCCAACCCTTCTAAAACGCGGTTTCCATTTAACATGGGGCTGAAATTGCGACAACCCTCCTACAACGCGGTAATCTTATAGCGCGGTTTGCGTTCAACTTTATTGATTGATGCAATGGAAAATGAATGTGTGCGAAATCTCGATTTACAAAATGTGAAAAATAGACTAATTTTGGCTAAACAATTGGAGCTTCATTTCATTCAAACTGATCATTTAACTTCCTATAGAGAGGTTTTAGAAGAGTTAGAAAAAAAAAATATAACCAACCGAAAAAATATGTACAATGGGTCAATTTCGACCTTCGGGTACTGTACTTGTCTTGACCGACAGGAGTACGTCCTCTAACCTAAGATGAACCAAGTGAGAATAAATATTAAAAAAATTACATTACATTTTACAAGTCTTTCTTAATTTTTGTTGGAAACCAGTCTTTTAGTTTAGTTTATATTTCATTTTGTTTTATTAATTCTTATATGAACTCCTGAATTTAATAAAAATAATTTTTATAATTTATCTTGCCCTTTTCTATTTCTTTGTCTCCATATAACGCGTTACGAATCATGTCATTCTACGTTTCTTCTAATGCGGTTTCCATAGAACGCGCTACCAATTAGCCTGGTTTGTACCTGAAATCCGAGTTTCTATTGCGCGATTTCCATATAACGCGGTACGCACTCACCGCGTTATTGGAGGGCTGACTGTAATTGGTTATTACAACTCAAAAGTTAGAATTACGACCTAGCTCCTCACACAGCTTATGTTCTGTGTGTGTTAATTTTATCCATAAGTGACGGGATCTACAGTTTTAAATTCTCTTCGAACGATAGAAACTTTTTGAAAAACTTTTCATTCCAATTTTATTTACTTTCTGAATATTTCCTAGGTAATCAGATGATGTCTGTGCTGGTGTATGAACCGTGACTTCACGTTTAATATGCCAACACAAAACACACTAAATTATGGCGACCAAGACTTTATTGCTTATGTCCAAGACCCTGCACATATCAACACAATGTTGCCAAAATTACAGTTCTGCACCAACATCTGACTCAGAAACAAATTTTTTTTTATTCTAGTTCAATACCAGCAACAACAGGAATTGCTGAATCGTAACCAAAGAGGTACATAATCTCTGGGTTGTTAATAGTCACATTTAACAAATGCATTTTGAATACACGTTACATTTAACAACATTACAAAGATAACTTAACGGTTAACTGTACTTGTATTAACTAAAATTTAAAAAAAGTGTTGTTAGCAGTGGATTTAATTAAGGACTACAGGCTCAATATGCAATATATCAGGAAATGGGTCCTAAACATTGTTGTCTCTTGTAAGATATTCGTTTGAGAGCATTAGTTCGATAATTTATGACTAACTTTTTCGCCTGAAAATTTATACTAGAAATAATAAATTTCAGAAACCAGTGGACTATGCCCTAGACTATTAAAGTGAGTGTTGTGTGTTTGATTCCCACCAGAGAATCTGATCTGTTACACTACACCGGGCAGGATGTCAATGTTGTTTTAATTATTTATTTAATTTATAATTTTTAGTTGTATTATAATAGATAAATAAATAAATACTCATGAACCAATTAAACTTGTTGAAAATGGTCTCTGGAGGTCTGTTTCATAACCTTAGGCAAAAGGGATATTGTAATAGAAAAATTTGTAAAATAATAATAATAAGAATAAGTCATTCTGAAAGGGTGATGTAAATTGATTTAAAACTTGGTAAAAAGCTTGAACAAAGGAAGTTCTAAAAGAAAAAAAATTAAATGCTGCCATGCCGATTAAGTAATAAAAACGTAAGTCTATGACTCGGTTAAATAAAGTACAACGGTGAGAAACTTTTTCTTTTCGGCCAAACCCACATATCACATAATTTTAGCACATGAATCAATGTGGAACATTATTTTATGACTTTAAACATATTGCTTCCCTCACTGCCATAAAAATATATTCACCAATATATCTGAAATCAATAGAAGATATCATAAACTGAAACCAAGACGAAATCTCTGCAGATTACTTGATTTTTCAACAATATAAGGAGACAATAAACCGAACGCAGCAAAGACCGCATTTTCTTAAAAAAAGAATGCATACGTACTAGGGATGCCAATTGGGAAATCTCCAATCTAGAAATCCCGAAATTTTCGGGCTTCACAAATCCCGGGATTTTTAAAAACTTGTCCAGGGATTTTTCGGGACTGTGAATTCATATGCATTTTGACCCTGCAAAAGGTTCTGAAAAAAATTATATATCACTTGAATTCAATAATAACACCTCAGATGAGGAAAATTCTACTTCAAGTGATAAAAATTATTTGATGCCATCGAAGGATGTAAAAGTCCTATAAAACGAATTAAAAGTCTAACTGATTTAGATACTCAACTGTCCAAAGAAATAGATTTATTTTCAACAGGAGGTAGTAGAGGTGAATATTTACAAGCTGCATACAGCTATCTTCCTTTCAGCAGATTTCTGACAAATGAGAGTAAATAAAATTGCCATTAAAAGCTTTTCAAAAATCTGTCGTTCGGAGTCGACTTTAAACTGTTGGTCCCGCCACTTATGTGTAAAGTTAACACACACAATGTAAGTTGTGTGAGAAGCTAGGTCGTAATCCCGACTGAAGGACTGTAATGACCAATTATGGACACATGTATGTATACAGCTATCTTGGAACTATTTTACCAACAAATGTTGATTGTGAGAAGTATTTTTCAATGGCAGCGTATGTTGACAACAAAATTCGTTCAAGCCTATCTGATCACATGTTAGATGCTTTAATCTTTGTGTTGGAATCCAAATAATTTTCTTAAAACTAATGCATTTGCATTGGGTGGATAAATAATTTTGATTTTTGTTAATTTACGCTTTTTTAATTGGAATATAAATGATTTTGTTAACAAAATATTTTTATTATTAACAGAAAATCGCGATTTTTCCCATGATTTTTTG
Source organism: Sarcophaga peregrina (assembly GCA_014635995.1). Taxonomy (NCBI): domain Eukaryota; kingdom Metazoa; phylum Arthropoda; class Insecta; order Diptera; family Sarcophagidae; genus Sarcophaga; species Sarcophaga peregrina. The sequence goes on from CM025789.1 coordinate 44,246,544, forward strand.
GGATTTTTAGATCCTGAATTCTTCCGCTTTATACCGGGATTTCTCTTGTATTTTTAAAAATCGATCCCGTTTGGCATTCCTAACACGTACGTACATAATTGGTCATTACAATCTTTCTGTCAGAATTAAAGACTTAGTTTCTCAAAAATACAATACTTTGCTGATTATTTTAAAGCTAATGCGACAATAAACAATTTGTTGTTCCGAAATTGCTGCGTTGCGTTTAATGTGTTTAGAGCATTATGCAGCAAGGCAATCCTTGCAGCAAGAGTTTACTCAGTGGGTAGCAAGATTTCGAATGCAAAAGATTTAAAAGCAAAGATAAAGGAATTTTGAGTATTGGATTTCAAAGCAACAATGCCTTTGCTTTTTCAATGTATAAGAATATTTATATTTGTGCTAAAATTTTTTTGTGCACATTTTATAACTCGTGTTTTAACAAGTGACACCTGAATAACTTTATTAAATTCTGTGAGCATTGACTTGTGAAGCAATAGCTTGCAGTTCAGTCTCTAGTTTTTTTTTTTTTTCTGGTAAATAGGATTGTTGTTGTTCTTTAAGATTCTTTTTTTTCTGTAACAGAATCTAGCTTCAAAGTTTGAAATCAAAATTAAAACAAACACTTCTTTTCAATTTAAACTTTCTTTGCATTAAAAAATATTAAACCAAAAATGTTTGTAGTCAATTGGGGCATGAAATTATGGCATAAAAATTGTATATTTAAATGCAAACATCATGCATTATAAATGACTTACCATACATAGTTTCCAGAAATTTTATGCAACTTTAATCATCGCTTTTTAACTGGAAACAGGTGTTCGTTGTGATTCTAAGAAACAAAAAATTTTTTAATTAAATTTTATTTTATTTAACACTTCACTACACTTATTGCAATAATTCTATTCTATTATTATTATTTTTTTTTTTCGAATTTAAAATTTTGCTTAATTTTTTTCCATATTTTTTCTCTTTTTTTTTTAATAAATTGATTAAAATTAATTTTTTTTTTTTTTGACTTTAAAGCAACATTTTGTTATGACATTTTTATTTTCATCACTGCTGTTGATTTTCTTCTATTTTATTTATGACAACATATTTCGTTTTATATTTTTCTTTATAGAAATATTGATTGTGGTATGCGTACTTTGTTATTTTTTTTCCTCTTTGTGTGACTTTTTTGTGATTTTTTAATTTTTTATATTATTACCGACACATTTTGTTTTATAGATTTTTTAACACGTTTTTAGCATAAATTTTCATTACATTATTATTATATACATCCATACATCCATATATACTTCTTTTTTTTTTTCGAGCTTTAGATATGATTTCTTTTTTACCCTGTAAAGCTAGGCGGTATTCGAATTTATTAAATTAATTTAATGATTTCTCTCTTTCTTTTTTTTACACAGCCATGGGCCTAAGGAAATTTTTATTTCTTGTTGCCTTAAGCCAAATAGAAGAATGTATGCACGTTGTATGGCCTTCATAAGCAGCTGACTTGCTATTACTTTATATGCGTTACATTACATTACATTCACTGTCGTATTATTATTTGTTGTTTTTTTTTTGTTTTCAGAAATAAATTAATAAATATTTTGAAAATTCTAACAGAAGATTATTGTTTTTGGTTATGACAACAGTTGGAGGGATTTTTCTTCAATAGCCTGAAGATGCCACGTTATTTCACTACGCATACCAATAGGTGCTGTGCAGCTATTCCATTATACTTGTAAACGCGTATTAAGGGTGACCGATTTCTCCGTTATATTGTATTATCATGAGAACAACATTGTTACACGGCTTTAATAATAACGCTGTTGTTGTTGTTGTTGTTGTGCATAATGTTGTTGATGATGACAACCCAAACGAAGACCGTAAAGTAATAAGCGTGCAACGCGTAATAAACGACGTGTTAGGAATTTCTATTTTTCCTTTCTAACAACAACAACAACAATAAATGTTTTAAGCTTAAAGTAAATATTTTTATTTTAGTTGAAGTAATTTTTTATTTCAATAAATTTTTTTTATTAAAAACTTGTATTTCCTCTCACATACATATGATTTTGTGGTTTTTTTTTAAATATTATTCTTATAAATTTATTTAAATTTTCTTTTCCTCTTTTTTTTATTTAATTTTTTTGCTTATGAATTACTTATGACACACCGTTGTTTTTTTTTTCTATTGTTATTTGTCAAAAAAAAAATTGTGCGTATCCCCGCTTAAGGACGAAACGTTACGTTCAGATACGAATATTAAACTGAGCACTAGTTAAATGCGAAAATTTTATCGTCGCACATCTATAACAAACACACGACCCGTAAAGCTTCACAAAATAAATTTTCGTACTTTTTTTTTTCTTGCTTTCTAAATTTCTTACAACATAACGGCAAAAAAAAAACAACAACAACACAAATAAACTCATTTTTATACTCTTCGTCAGTTTCTTGCTTGCTCTCTCTCTCGTTTGCTTGCTCTCTGCCTGTGTCCCCAATCACAATAAAATCCTTCAAAAAGGATATTTAAACACGACTAGAAATTCTAAAAAGATTAATAAAATTTCCCTTTCAACAATAACTTAGACTTTCTCTCTTTCGCTTTCTCTCTCTCTCTCTCTCTCAATTTGAAAAGAGAGCTCTCAAATAGATTCGCATATATTGAATGAAATTTATTTTCCTTTAGAAATATCCTCTACTACTCGTTTTTATTCTCTCTGCCCCATATCGTATATAAGCTTTCCTTGCCTATAACATAACGAGGCTATGTAGTATTTGTTATTGTGGTTGTTGTTTTTCTGGTTTTGTTGTTATATTTTTCGCATGAAATAAATAGTAATAAAACCTTCACATATAATTCATTTTGACACCGCTTATGATTGTGATTCTCGACATACAAATAAAAATATCCTCAGGTAAAATAGGATAATTTCTTTTCCCATAATTTGTATTCCATTTTTTTTTTTTTGCCACTCCATGCCACTTTTCTTGTTTGAAGGCCTATACATACATACATAGATTGTATGTAAAGTAAACCTATCCCAATATTTTTCGCATAAATAATGTGACATTGAGCTATTGGTTGCGATAATAAATTATTAACGAGTTTTTAAGAGTTTATAAGACTTTTTATTCAATTGTTAGCTTAAATGCTAGTTTAAAAATTTAGTCTTCGTAATTTCTAAAAAATACGACAAATATTTTGAGAAACATTCCGAATTACATAAAGTTTTGTTTGCCACAAGATTTCTTTCCTTAACCGTTTTACAGCTAAGTGATTCTGGTAAGGACGTTCGAAAATTGCTCGAAAACTTCAATTAATTATTATAACACAAAATTTACAAAATTCTAATAATCTATGTATAAAGATAGACCCCACAATTCTTGCCTTTTTAATTATCATAGCTTTTTCACGAAATTTTTACACTGAAATTCGCAGCGCAAATGCGATTTTCGTAACAAATGAACGCATCGCTTTTGCGCTGCGTAGCAGTCAAACGATTAAGAACTGGTAGGAACAAACTCGATTAAAAACTAATTTCACACACAGTGGTCTGAAGTAAAGCATTTCTTTAATATATATCTTTTATTTTTATTTTTCATAGGAAAATTTAAAAAAAAAAACCAAGAAAATTCAGAAAAATGCATAAAATCTTTATTTGAATCGATAGCACAGTCCATATAATTTAATATTTGAAGATTATTTAATGCAGATGTTGATCGAGACTGCACCTGAAATGGTCCATCCGCCTAATCCAATTTTGGCATACTCTTTCCAACATGACATGAGCTTTAACATAGCCCTACAAAAAATAGTCTAAAGGCATTAAATCGCACCAATTGGCTGGTTCCGAATGTGAAATAAAATGTTCACCGCTGTGTGGCATGTGGCACTGTCTTGTTGAAATCACATGTCATTCAAGTCAAGCTCTGGCATTTTTGGCAAAAAAAATTTGGATATCATCTCACGGTAGCGCTCACCATTCACAGTTACGTTACGACGAATCGATAATTGATAATTCTCTACTTAAGCATGTTGGTGGTTAAACAATGTAAATTTGGTGCGAAATTTAATCACAGTAGCCCGAATAGCCGCTGCAGTGTGTCGATTAAACTGTGTATCGATTAACAGAGCACATATTTTGACAATAAAATTCAATGATTTGCAAGCGCTGTTCGTTTGTAAGACGATTCATGATTAAATTATAGACCAAACTGAAGAAACTTGACAATGAAACAAAACATGAAACGTGCGCGAGCTATTTAAACCAGTGTTGCCAAAAAGATAATAGCTAAAAATTTACCCGTTATTTTTTAAATACTTTTAAACTGCTAGGTCAGTTCATAATTTAAGTATTTTAAGTATAGCCAAGCCAAGCATTGTCCCAGTTACAAGGTAAATTGGGTTCAATGATTTAAGATTAGTATGGGACTGGCTGAAGTTGCCGTAGTCGAGTAGGCAATGCGTTCGCTTATCAGAAATGAGGCTTACAGTTCCAACCCCTGGTCAGACATCTCTAACAAATAAAATGTGTGAATGTTTTCCTTTAGCAGCTTTCTTTCAGTAGATTTCTGGAAAAAACCATGAGAGTAAATAAAAATTGCCATGACGACTGTAAGCAGTAGGTCCCGCTCGCGGGTTAAATTAAAAATCACAACATAAGTGGTGCGAGAAGGTTTATAATGACCAATTATGTGTGTACGTATGGGATTGGTTTGGACCAGGTAAATCCCCTAAGCTAAAGTATTTTTCGGCGATTCCCTCTTAGCAGATTTTTGGCAAAAACTCTGAGAGTAAATAAAATTGCCATGAAAACTTTCTCAAAAATTTGTCATTCAGAATCGACTTTAAACTGTAGGTCCCGCCATTTACGTATAAAATTAACACACACAACATAAGTAGTGTGAGAAACTGGGTCAATAATCATGACATGAAGGGTTGTAAATCCTCTAAACAAGGCACATAAAATCGGTGTTTGCTGGAGATAAGCGGCTATAGCTTTAAAAAATATTTGCAATATGGAGGATTAATTCCAGTTCACTTTTACACTAAACTAACGACAACACATCCGTAGATTAGCGAAACTCAAGATGTTATAAAAAGTTGAATTCAAGTGGCACACAAAAACTTTATCTTTCGCAGACTTGGTGAATTTGGCCCTACAAAACTCAACAGACACAGGCACCGACTTGTTTTTGTTTAATAGAGCAGTTAGCAAGTCATCTTTATTTTCATCGAAAAATCAATTTCAGCGAATGGTTCTATTTCTGGATGAATGTCAACTTAATTTGAGCTTCAAGAGCATCTAGTGCATCACAAAAAGTTATAATTTGTTGTAAATTTCGAAAAGGCAGTAGTGTAGTGAATCAAACGGCATGAAGTTGTCTTTATTTAGAATAATTGTAATCATATTAAATATCTATTGCGTATATATAAATTTATCAGTTGATCTTCCAAGAATTTTTTTAAAACAGAAAGTCTCCCAACAATTGTTTTTATTTTTTTTAAATAATTTGAATAATTTACAATTGTAAGAGTGACTGACATAGAATATTTTAATTTGATTGTAAAATTCATTCCTCTTCAAACACATGCATATAAAAAATATAGCTTATGTATGTGAATATGTATGTACTTAAATATGTACATGCAAACTTATATATGTATGTACATATGTTTTAGTGCTTTGCATTATTTAGTTTTAACCAAAACATGTTGTTTATTTTGCTTTTCGGTTAAACAATAATAACAAAGAAAAATTCCTTTAGTAAACATTATTTTTTTTATTTATTAAATTTGTTCCCTCAGCATTTTAATTCCTTTTCTCTCTCTCTCTCTCTCTGCTCAATTTTTTAATTTTTTATATTCTTAATAAATCTCTCAATAAAGTGTATCCTGCGCTTTAAAGCTTTCCAATGGCCCTGCTTATGAGTATAAGAGTTTTCTCTTTTTTCATATCCTACATTCTCTTTATTCAGCAAAAATAATTTTAATAAAATGCCCTTAATACGGGGAATTTTATTGTGTGAAGGATATTTTTGCTTTTCAATCAAAAATAATTTTTTTTTGTTTGTTTTATTACTCCACTCGAAAAATTGTTCTTCTATAACCTCTATCAGGAACTCACTATAGACAAAGACAAGCGAAAACGTGGTCTCACTTGGCGCACGTAACAGTAATAGGAAATCCTTTTCCATTAAGCAACCTTCCAGATAATATTGGCTGCTGGCACTGAAGGTTATTACGAAATTGTTAGAATACGTTGGTATGCCACTCTTAAACTTGTTCTATTATTAGATCTGCAGAATTGGCCTAAGTTATGCAGTTCATCTTTATCCTCTATCTTAATTTGAAATATACATATGTTATGATTGTTTGTATCTAATTCCTCTGCACTTGTTACAACCACTTTTCGTTAACTTAACAATGAAACCACTTTTTATATTGGAGACATCTTTCCACCCTATCAGTTTGTTATGATATGAGTCACCAAAATTCCAGATAATATTGCGTATATTCTTCATCTTTATACGCTTCTGTTTACCTTCTATAAAATGCGGTATTAACTTTAATAGTGTGTATTGGCTATAAGACAGTGTGTAACCAAACTAGGTTTCTCTACGAAGCCACTGTTTGGTAAGAGGTAATTAAAAAGGAATCATTAAGAGCTATTTCGGTCTATGAGTTTGGTTACTAACAAGCTCACAATTGATTGTAGAATTACATAATCTAGGACATTATGTCCCTTTACTAGCTACTTGCAGATACGTTAGCGAAAAAAATACTCCGAATGCGGCCACAAACAACATAAAAGTTCGGAATTTTTAGTTATACAACATCCTTTTTTATATCTGATTCGGCTTCCGATCGTTGTTTTACGGAGAATTACCGAATAGGTCCTTTTATTACACACCTTCGAGGGAACGTCCTTCAATATATCACCGACCGATTGGGATCACGCGATCAGCTTAATATTATGTCGCCCCTGGCACTATCCGGCTGCTGTAGTACTATTCAGATTGAAATTATTGCTATAAAGATTGCAGCTATGCAAATAATTAAATGGTGATATACATATATGAAGGTGCCATGGTCTAGTAGGTAGTATGCTGGCTGATTAGACGTAAAGACAGGGTTCGAGGCCCAAGCCAGACATCAAAATAAAATAAATATTTCTTCGGCGATTTCTCCTCAGCAGATTTCTGGCAAAAACTCTGAGAGCAAATAAAATTGCCATGAAAAGTTTCTCAAAAATCTATCGTTCGGAGTCGACTTTAAACTGTAGGCCCCGCCACTGATATATAAAATTAACACACACGACATAAGTAGTGTGTGAAACTATGTCAATAATTCTAACTGAAGAGTTATAATGACCAATTATGTATGTATACGTACATTAACGACACAAAAGCGGCCACTAGGTGAGTTTTGTTTATAAACCACCTATCCAAGAGCATGCGATAACGTCGGATGTCTCTAAAGCAAGACATGTTGTTGTTTAACGACAAATCCTATGCACTTCCACTGGATGCTACAAAGAAAAATTCATTTGAATTCAGACGTAAGACTGACACTTACTTGTAAAGTAAAGCAAGCAAATGGTTTTCTACAAACTCTACTCAGTTGCTATGTAAACGTGAAAGAAAGAACCCACTAAAGACCTCACTGTGGAGAGACTATGCGGAACTTGACATTCAATCTGGCGTTTAACCTGATCAGAATCAATTCCACGGAGCTCATAGCAGTCATAAGGAGGCAACGGGTTGTAGTTGAACTCTACCACCGTGGTTAGAGAATATTTTTGTCTTTGTTCCTCACTTAGGAACCTGTGTCAAAAAATTTATTGAAACCCACTTTTTGTTGATAGAATGTTCCCTAGTCACATAACTTGACTAAAACCTAAACCTTAATAAACGATTGAGGGATGCTGGCAAGATATAATAATTCGTGTTACAAAGGAATCTTACAGGCCGGCTGATATGTAATGCAACAAAGTAAAGTGCTATACTTTTTAATTTTATTGTTCAAAAGCAAAAAATTTTGGAAAAAACATCAAATTTTAGAAACAGTTTAGATTTGTTCGAATTGGCTACCTTTGGTACGAATTTATGGCCTTCAGACGGCCGACAATGCCATCACAGTCTGCACGAAAGTGGTTCTGCGGTATTTTGAGCCCTCTTCCCAGCGAAGCGCCGACTTGAGATGATCGACACCTAGTGAGAATCTTACTCTCCAAAATTCCCCAGGCGCAAAAGTCCAACAGATTGAGGTCCTGAGATTTTATTGGCCATTAGGGCGGTGAAATGAAGTGAGGAACCTCCTTTTTAAGCCATTATTGGTTGACGCGTGCACTGTGGGTTTAATACTATCTTTAAGACATTTTCCCGATAATATTCGGCATTTATTTTGACCCCACGGTCGGTGAATACGAGCGGGGAGCGACCATCGGCCGTTACGTCGGTCCACAGTTCTGGTGGTCAATCGCAGGTGTAAATTTTCAGCTGACATTTTGTTTGTTCACAAACTGCTCAATTTGGAATGGCTTCTCATCGGAGAAAACCAAACTGGCCACTTTAGTGCAAGCGAAGTAACTCCTTGGCTGTTGCCAGTCTAACTTTTTTGTCCATCGGTGAGCTCTTGCACTTTTTGGAACTTCAATGGCTTTAGTCCAAGCGCAGTTTTCAATACGTGTTGCGTTCTCGCGATATGTTCAGCTCACGAGCAATTTTTCTACCACTGCGGCGTGGATTTCAATCAAATCTGGCCTTCACTTTTTGGATTGTTACCTTTTTTTTTCGTCTTCTCTTTGGACGCAATGGAATACTGCCAATATCACGGTAACGAGCAATGGTATGAGAAACAAAACATTTAAATGCTGGAGGCCTCTAACGATAGCCACCTGTGGTTTTCCAGCCAAATATAAAGCAATCACACTATAACACTTGAATTTCATCACGAATAACTTCTTTTCTGAATGCAATAGATCAAAATGCTTTTGTAAGCTTGTAAATAATAAAATGAACTGTTAGTGGCGTAAATCTTTCAGCTGTCAGGTGAACGGTTTACAAATGATAACAACATGAAGTTGGTTGCAATATATATCAGCCACCCTGTATTGGACTTAAGTACACCGTGCTCCTTTAAACGACTGCCAATTTAAATTAATTTTAATAAGAAAACTTATTACTGGACCGTATATAAAGGACCGTAGTATAGTTAGTTTTTGTGCAGGAATCCGATATAACAGAACCTTTTCCTGCTTTTATAACGGTTATATGTTCCTTAAAGGAAAGAAACGGTGTTTTTTTATTAGAAATACAGATCTAGTGTGTAGTTTTAGACTGAACAACAAATACAAAATTTTGTTACAAATTTAGTTAACGAATTATGATGTATTGCACTACACTGAAACTGATTTAAAAAATATTCATATTTTTCATTTCCATGAGTACTCACTACACTTGTCAATCAAACATCATCTATTTTTATTAGATTTTATAGCCTCTGGCTAAAAGCATTCACGTCATTTGGATGTAAATATTGTTGTTGCTTTATTGGACAAACTAAAAACGTTAGAAAGCGTATCACTTTCAATCAAACATCAAAACAGTGAGCCATCACAGTGAAGGTATTTCGGTATTAAAAGAATATTAAATTGCATTCATTATAAAGGATAATCAATTGAAATCGCATTTGAAAGCGATTTGATTTTATATTAAAAATAACTAGGAATATGCCCATAGGTATTTAAAGCAGAGTTTTAATTTTCACCAACACACGCTATTCCGTTGTAACGCAAATAGGCAAATAGCCCATTGGGTAACATTACAATGACAATACTTTTGTGAACAATAGCAACAACAACAATATAAAAAAAAAACAAGGAATTTAGGGAATGTTTTCAATGAAAGCAGCCAGTATTTTTAAACTTAATTCAGCATAATTGAATACTAAGCAATGAAAAAAAATCTATTTTAAACGAAAATTTCTCTAACGACACAAAATGGCTAACACAAAAAAAAATATGAGAATGACAGCGCAGTCAGCAGCGATAAAAAAGCGGAAAATAAGAAACAAAGTGTGTAATAAAGTGCCTCGAAAAAAATAAAAGAAAAATAGAAAAAAAAAGACCACAAAACATTTTCGCGTACGTAAATACAATGTGTAAAGTTGTTCATTTCACTCGCTTTCTTTTATTATTTTTTTGTATTTTTTCTGTGTTCTTCACATATTTCCTTTGCCCACAAGAACAAAAAAAAAAAAAATGAGAAAAAGAGAGAAAAAAAGGCAAAATGGACAGACAGTATTTAAATGAGAAGTTGAAAATGGAGTATGACAGTTAAACTATACAAAGTATTCCACATACATATGCATATGGGCTGATTTAATACAAAAGAAAAAAGATGCATGGAATCATTTTGGGGGGATTAAAGACCAGGCCTAATTGACAAAGGGAGAACATATTAACCAATTTTTACTCAACCTAGGATTTATATGGTTTCTCTAACATCTCTAAATCATAATAAATTTATTACATTACCTCTACTTCATCATTTTGCTTCTAAATAAGGCCCTTTAGAAGGCTCTTGCCCGTATTACAATTTTGTTAAAACCAGATGTCAAAGGAAAAAATTTAAATGTGGGTACCATTTTTTTTCCCTTTTCATAGTATTTCATGTAAACGGGTCTATCTGCGCATGTACGTGTGAAACCTTTGATTGTATAAAATTAGAAAGAATGTTTCGATGCGAATAATGAGCCCTCTACACTACATTTTTAAACAAAAATGTATTTTATAAAGCTCCTTAGGCACTATAAAATTCTCTTTACAGCCATGTACTAAAAAAAATTTCAAAATCCAATGCTTTTATATAGTAATTACTGCCAGGTACTTCTAGGTAAATCTACTAACCACGGTTCAAACTCGTTGTCAGACAAGAAAACGAAATGTGAAAAAATTTTTCTTTTGTGACTTCCTCAGGCAAAAAATCTGAGAGTAAATCAAATTGCCATAAAAACTTTCTTAAAAAATCTGTGGTTCGGAGTCGACTTTAAATTGTACATTCCGGCACTTACAGACAAAACTCAAGAATGATAAACTAAAGATTACGCCATGCGCATGATTACCCGTTAGATGACGTAGTTGGGCTATTTTAAAGGTTTTCAAGTCTTTTTCATATTGTGAAAATTAACTTTTCTTTTGAAAAATGTGTGCACTACACGAATGTAGTTGGCAGTCCTGCAATATAACTTACATTATCATTAGCCAATAGGAACACAATTTGCGTGACGTCATTAATTAAACATGCGCAGAAAGTTTTAATTTTATGTGCGTGATGGCATAATCTTGAGTTTATCATTCTTAGATAAAACTAATACACAGAACACAAGTTGTGGGAGATGGTAGGTTGTATTCTTTATTGATTTGATTGATTTTTACAATGACATAAAAATAAAACTCCGTATCAGTCTTCTTCTGAAATGTGTTAATGCAGAGTTAGGCTCCAATTAGGAGAGTCTTTCTAACTTTCTTACATCGAGCATACCCTTCCAAATCGATCTTCTTTCTTCCACAAGCACAAGAGATATAGCCGTTGCCGTGTTAGTCAGGTTATCTGTAAATTAATTGTTTCAAGAGCTTCGATTGTTCTAAGAGCTTCAAGTTTATGGGATGATTAACTACCAGCCCGAGTAATCAAAACCGAAGAATTTTTCCCTCTGCATTAAAATCTTACAAACTGAGAGGCTTTAATTACCCTTCAAATAGCCTTGTAGTCGAAGTCGACGTAGTCTAGCAGGTAATGTGCTGGCTTATTAGACGTAAAGCCAGGGTTCGAGTCCCAGGCCAGACTTCAAAATAAAATACCAAAAAGTATTTTTCCGGTGATTTCTTCTCAGAAAATTTCTGGCAAAAACTCTGAGAGTAAATAAAATTGCCTTGAAAAGTTTCTCAAAATTCTGTCCTTCGGAGTCGACTTTAAACTGTAAGTCCCGCCACTTATATATAAAATTAACACACAAAACATAAATAGTGTGAGAAACTAGGTCAATAATCCTGACTGAAGGGTTGTAATGACCAATTATGTATGTATGTATAGCCTTGCTAGGAACCACACTGTGTTGCGTGAGCATATAAAATGATTAACGTCAACAAAAGGCAGTGTCACCTCTTCCAAAAAAGTAGAACTCACTACTCCTAACATTTATTCTTGATTTGACAGTTAAACAAGTTTACTTGGGTTCTGTGAAACTGGTTCATATTTCAAGACAAATAGTTCAGTCGTCGTTAAAGTGATACTATATTATGCCAAGCTCATTATGATTTCTTCATCTGTCCATCATTTCATAATGGAAGCACAAATTTCCAGGATATAGGATGTAGGAGTTAAGCCATAAACTATAGGTCCCACAATTTATGTATAAAATTAACATGCACAACATAAGTAGTGTGAGAAACTAGATTAATAATCCTGACTGAAGGGTTGTAAATGACCAATTATGTATATATTAGGGCCGTCATAAAACTACTAATTTTACGGAAATAATACAAAAACTTTATTTGAAGTGGCAGTAACCGTGTTGACTTATTATATGTGCGGCCATGGTTCAAACCCTAACCCCAAATATTTCCAACGAATCGAAATATGAAAAAAAGTAGTTTCTTTGGCAGATTTCTGGCAAAAATTCTGGGAGCAAATAAAAAATTGCTACGAAAAGTTTCTTCGGAGGTAGCTCTCGCTGCTCATTTATAAAATTAATGCACACATTATAAGTGCTGTGAGATCGTTATCCTGACTGACGGGCACGTATTTACATATTATTTGTCCTTCTTTGGATCTCATGAGTATCAGAGGCCACAAATAAATATTTTTCTATTGAAATTTTTTCAATAGTTTCCTTTTCCGTCTGTCATCCCCAAATTTAAGTTGGTTGAATTTAGGTTCTATTGTTATAGTTTTTTCACCCTAGGGTTTTTGAAAGTTAATGGAATAGTGAGCCTATAACCTTGCTTACACCCTGCTCCCAAAAACCAAGGCTCCTGGCATTGCCAGCAGCCTATGCTCTAGTTAGGTTAGGTTAAAGGACGTGTACTTATCGTCTAAGACAAGTAAAGTACCCGGATATAAAATTGATCCGTGACATGCTCTAGTTACATGTCAAATACAGTGATTACCGAAGACCATAACACCAAAGTAATATCCCAAAAGCGATTCTTTTGCTTCCAATTTTTTGGTAATACCACATAAGCAATACTTCTGTTATTGCAACCATGTATAGGTAGGGCATAAAAAAAATTTAAATAACCAGAACTGTGTAAATATAAAATTTGTAGAGGTGCTCCAAAAATCTACACACACAACCTACACTTTTATAAGGTTAGAGGATGTTAGAAAACAATAAAAGTATGGAACAATGTGCGTACAATTGTACTCTAAAAAAAATGAAATCATTTTCATTCTTTTGCTTACATATTTGGCGCTATTGTTGAATATTATTTAATTTTTTTATTTCAAGAGAATTTTCTTTATATTTTTTTTTTTTTATTACCGACTTAAAAAAAATGAAAAAGGAATTTTTTTTATTAAAGACATGGTCTTTAGTGTATTTAACAAGTAGGCGGAATATTAAGTGAATATTTGTATTTAAAAAAATAAAAAAAATAAGCCATAATGGTATAAGTAATGTAAATACAGTCAAACCCGGTTATAACGAACTCCGTGGGACCAGAAAAAATAGTTCGTTATAGGCAAAGTTCGTAATAAATGGGGTGAAGTCATGGAAGAAAATATAAAATATAAAGAAATGTTTTCATTTATTAAAAACAAAAAGTTTTTTTGTTTTTATTAAAAACCAAAAAGAATTTTTAATTCTTTTTATCTAGCAGCTGGTTAAAGGTACTGAGTTATAATTTAATGCTGCCATATTAAATAAAAGTAAAGACTATTGCCACACTTCAAAGTTTTTTCTGGTGGTTCGTTATAAAAAAGGTAAAATGTATGAAATTTAATTACTGGGACCATTTAAAGTAGTTAATTTTGACCGAGAATTCGTTATAAAGTAGTTCCTAATAAACGAAGTTTTTTGCGTGTAAATTGTTATTAAAACGTTGGGACTTGAAAATATGTACGTAATAATCAAGAATTCGTTATAAGCGAGTTCGTTATAAACGAGTTTGACTGTATGTATGTACAAGAAAACGTGTCTGGATTGAGGAAGTTTCAGTAATAAGTTAAAAGAAATTGAATGTGTTCTTGGAATTCATTTCATCACCAATACTACTCATTGCTGTTTATGGATAAACAAATAAGATTTGATTTTTGATTTAATGCTTAATTCAAGTGCGGTAGGGATAACTACTCATATGTTTTAAGTTACTTACATACTTACATACAACCCATTAGTGAGGGTAACGAGCTAGTTTCTCACACCACTTATGTTGCGGACGTTAATTTTATGTAGGTCCCAGTTTAAAGCGACTCTGAACGTCAGTGTTTGGAAAAACTTTTCATGGCAATTTTACTTACTCTCAGAGGTTTTGCCAGAAATCTGTTGAGAGTAACTTGTCGAAGAAATATTTTTTCATAATTCATTTTGTTCGAGATGTCTGGCTTGGGATTAGAATCGTGGTGGCCTTATGGTCTAATAAGCCAACACACTACCTAGTAGACCACGGCAACTTCATGTTTTAAGTTATATTCTGACATCTTTTGAAATACAAATCACATTATACCTTACGGCAATGGATTTTCTATTATAGTTCCTGTTTTAGTATAAGAAATATGTAAGAAGTTAATCTTTTTGTCCATCATTTATTCAGTGCTAATGCGAGTATCAAAGACATACTTAATATAAGCGTCAGAGTAATAACACGATGCGACAGTGAAAATACACCCGTGTAACTATATAGACCGCGTTGTCCACGTTAGTTGAGTAGAACTTAGAAATACCTTTTTTATATTTCTCGAACCCTCCAAACTTGGTTTATTTGACAGCTTTGTACGACTTTACGCACAAAATTTTGGATTAATCAAATATTTTTCAACCGATTTCCAAATTTAAATCTTGTTGGAAACAGGAGAGATGAAGATTTAAAACAGTGTACATATGAAACTACTGACACTTTTATTAAATGAATTCAAAAATTAATTTTTTCCAATTATTATTATGAGAAGGTTATGATTCGAAACTAATTTATACAAATTTTTCAATTTAAATTTAGAATTTTGTAATCTGTTTCGAACTATCTAAGCTCAAGAGAAGTAGTACAAACAACCGCCTCTCACAATAACTAAAGTCTAACAGACTGATCAGTAAGATATTATAGCTTCCGAAAAGCCAGTTCAACTTCTGACCAAAGACTTGGTCAGACACTTTTTAAGGCAATAGTAGATCATGCCACGATGCATTCATCCCGATTCTTTTTGCTTACATCGCTTTTTTTCAAGTTTTCTCATCTATCTATACGAGTTTACGAAGTTTTGGCAGACGAGATGAGTTTAAGGTATACAAACCAGATTCTGTACAATTATTCAATGATCTTCAAGCTTCACCTTCCAATTTTAATTACAGACCTAATTGCCAGTCAGCCTATAGTCAGGATTAGGACCTAGACACTAATGTTGTGTATATTAATTTTAGACACGAGTGGCAGGACCTAGAGTTCAAAGGCGACTCCAAAGGACAGTTTTTTAAGAAGCTTTTCAAAGCAGTTTTATTTACTTTCGGAATTTATGTCAGAAATCTGCTGAGAGGTAATAGCTGAAGAAATATTTCCTGTTTTTCATATGGTTTGAACCGTATCTACTAGCCTACTGGGACTTTATCTAAATCTGCTTTTCCAGTGGACAGTAAATCGTAAATCAAAAAATTATGAAATTGTGTCAACAGACAATTTCTGAAAGGATTGTCTATTGACTTTTAAGTGCGCCTTTAATATGGTCTGAAACCCTTGGCGGTCAAATATCAGTACGGTTTTTGATCTTTATTTTATAATCTTTATTAAGGATCATTATACACAAACATTAGCATTTGACAATAAGATAGCAAGTATATGTTGAATTATTGCCTCTCGTAGGACTTTTGTGGCTAGTAAAACGGCGTATTGAAATAAACTACCATCGAAATTTAGGATACAATCACATATCATGAAAATGTACAGGATATGTTTAATATCGTATGTGTATTTATCCATATCCAGTCATCTCCATCCATACATACATGCTACTATTTAGATTTACATACGTATTTAAAGACGAATATTTGGCTGGTAATTTCGTTCCAAAAATGTAAATGTGCGAATAATGGTTCACATTTTATTGTCGCATGACAAATGGTAATAAATAATGAAGATTTAAAATAGAAAGGTGGAAAGAAATAAAGCCCAAATGAAATCAAAATAAGTGAGCCGAGACTAAAACAAAAACAAAAGTGAAAATAATTTTTTTCTTTTTTTCATTTTATTTTCTTAATTCCAAGGTATTTATATTTACGTATATTTAACAATATCAGATTCTATGTTTATCTTTGATGTTAACGGTAAACACACACACATGCATACATTCATAATATAAACTCAGGAAAAAGATAGAATTTATTACCATAACGGTAGGTGACCAGCGCATATCATCAAAGCAGGCGATTAAATATCTGGGAGTGATAATTGACAACAGGCTCACGTTTAGGGAACACCTGTCGTACATCGGCCAAAAATGTGCTGCGACGGCATGTGCGCTTGCCCGATTAATGCCTAACCTAGGAGGCCCAAGACAGGAGAGGAGACGGCTACTGATGAAGGTAGTGACAGCGATTGCTATATATGCAGCCCCCGTATGGGCTGGTGCTATGGAGAAGAGGACCTAGAGAGCAGGAATAGAAGCGGCCTACAGGAGATCTGCTCTCAGGGTGATTTCTGCCTTCCGAACGGTGTCTACCGATGCAGCGTTAGTGATTGCGGGGGTGATGCCCCTGAAGCTAGTAGTGGATTTAGAGAGAAGGAAATATGACGTAAAGAGAGGAACAAATTTTTCGAACCCTGTCCAACTAACTGATAATGCTATGGATAGATGGCACCAGGATTGGTCCAATTCCACCCACAGACTCATACCGAGCATAGGCGTATGGACAAAAAGAAGACACGGTCAGGTGAACTTCCACCTGACTCAGTTGCTAACAGGCCATGGTTGTTATAGGGCTTATCTCTATAAGTTTGGTCATGACGTGGATGAGGCATGCCTAGAATGCCGTGATGAAAGGGAGACGGCGGAGCATGTTTCCTTTAATTGCCCGCGATATACTGTTCAACGAAATTGCCTGGAGAGATCAATAGGATTCCAGCTAACGCCCGAGAATATAGTTAACCTGATGTTAATCTCAAGTGACAATTGGAACGCAGTATGTGTTTTCGAACGGAATATATTGACACAGCAAAGATTGGCTGAGAGAGCAAGATAAGCGGAATTTGAAGGTAGCATTCGCTGAATCTCCACCCCCCCGAAGTAATACTTGATTGTGGTCCCGGGGGGGGCGAATGGTTGAAAGTGTGTGATGAGGTTGGTTTTAGTACGTATGCGCTTAGCAAGGTAGGCCGGGCTACCAAGGTCTTTCGAAGATTTTCCAACTTTTAGCTCGCATAGCTAAAACAAAAAAAAAAAAAACATAATATAAACTCAATCCAAGATGTCAGAAAATGTCAAGAGCTAGACAACCACATATAAGGTGAAACATAGTGGCTTCCTCAGGCACATAGCTCCTGCAGAAATCATTAGACGGAATGTCGAGTCTTTCCGTATGTCTACTAAAAGTACAGTGGCTCCTAAGATCACAATTGTGCAATGAGTTTCCATAGGATTTAAGGACAGAAGTGAGTCAGTCCTCTTCTTGTCCATACGTGTCCAGAATCTAACAATATTGCACGCACAGTCCTATTGCCATCTAAAGGTTACTCGTAATACGTGTGGACTAAATCCAGATTAGCCAAATCAATGGGAGTACTTATGACTTGCAACGTGTCGGAGATTGCTACCTCCGAGCCGGCCCAGTACCGGTGCAATTTCCAATGAGCTCATATAAGAGCCGTCTTTGAATAATACGAAATTTCTCTGAGAAATTCTCAGTATTTATGAAGAAGGTTCGATGTTAAAGCTAAGTTCGTTAGGGACTTAATTGCAACTTGGCTATACGAGTAAATTAGGCAATTTTCGGGAAAAATCATAAACTCTACTTGGAAAGCACTACAGTGATCAAGCAGTATACAAGAATGATTCAGGGTTAAATGCATGAGTTAGGCAGTTCATGTTGTGCATAAGGCGATAATGAATGAAGCCTTCACAAATGTTATGATGAGGTAGACTTATTTATGCCAATTTATGTGGAACATAATGTAGTTTAAATGTCCGCCGCCATAACCTGAATGCAGCTAATGGTATGGCTTATAATGGCTTTGAGGATCGCTCTCAACGAGATTTAGATCGCCATCCTAAAATCCGCATCATTATAAATTTCCTAATTTTGTATGCACACCAGAGATCAGCAATAAGTATTCAAAACTATGAGTAGGATCGAGTCATACTTATAATTTCAGATACTCATACGCATTCATACTTATTTTGATATCGTACTCATTCGACTCATACTCAAAGTTGGAAGTACTCGTCGTATTCATACTTAACAATACGCAAGGTGTTATTAACTACGACTCATATCCACTTAACATTTACACAAAGCACAAAATAAATATGATTCGCATACGAACACTACTATACTCACAAGAATAATGTTTGTATGCTTTGCTTGTTGTCCTTGTCTTTCCTTTCTTCTTTGTTTGTATATGCAACAAAAGGTTGAAAATTTTTATGAATGATTCGAGCCACTGGAATCACTTATAAGTATTATAAGTATTTTTTCAAAATTTATGAATCAAATGAGTAGGCGTATGAATCAAACACATTTCGAATGTTGTGAGTTTGGTGTAAACGTTGTACTCATACTCATTGCTACTTATACTTATAAAAATCAATGTTGTAGCGAATACGAATGAATCAGAGTAGTTGAATTTTAATTCTGTTGATTCACTGATACTCAAAATTGCATGAGTGCTTATGAGTAGCGGAAGAACGATTCATTGCTGATTTCTCTTCAGAAATGTGCCATATTGATGAAATAATTTTTCGATAGATTTTCGGTGTTTACTTTCACTTGCAGCAGAGACTGAATAAATAACAAATGATTGGAAATATTTTGTTTAAACAAAATATCCAATATCAATTGCCAAAGTTCGTAACTTCCTATTCAAAGATCCGATTTACAAAATCTTGAAGAAGAATTATTGTTAGTATTGTCTGGTTTACTTTATCAGACTAGCTTCCGTTTTTATTTTCTTATAATTTTTTGATTGCTTTAATAAATTCTTTCAGCTTTCTTATATTGATCATTCGTATGAAGCGTAGTTGACTGGACTAGGATAATTAAAATGAATTTCAGTCACGAAATCCATAATTTTCATAATACATTTCGTCTGGCCCTTCAGCCCACAAAATTTCCATGAAAGTTAAAAATTAAAAAGAATTAATAAAAAAAGAAAAATAAACAATTTAAAAATAAACAATTTAAAAATTAACGTATGTATGTATGTGTGTGTATTATGTATTTAGGGAAGAAAAAAATGTTTATCAATTTATTTTATTACTCACATTACCATGGTCATGAAACTAACATTTTGACTGAAATTTCTCTTGCTGCAACGCTTAATGGGTGTAAAAATGTGTTCGTAGTAAGTTAAGTAGCCATTATAAAGACAGTACTACCTAGCTACCTAGCTACCACAGGTATTCTATACATTCATAGAGATTTAGTGTGAAGGTAGATTCATTCCTATCCTAAGTTGAACAAGATGAATGTTTCAATTTTATCGCAAAATTCACGTTGTTTGGTCGCGATGACAAATTACACAACATTGCCGCTGGCAAGTATTAGAGAAAAATTATGGTACGAATAGAATAGCAAAACTAAGAAATGTAAAGAAGACAAAGCATAAGCTGAGTGACTATAAACCGCAACAGGAGATAGACTGCTGGCTGCTAAGACATACAATTTGATATCGGCGAAAACAAAAAAAAAAACCAGAAATATAATAAAAAGAAATAGAAATAGAAATAAAAATAGAAAAGTAAAGTACAATTCAAGTGCCTTAGAGTAATATTGTAATAGAAAATAATAAATAATAAGGTTAAGAAATGAGGTTCTTGATTTTTTTTCCTTTTTCTTTTTGTTTTATACTTGAAGCCAAATTAAAAATATCAACAACAACTATACCAACCAGCATAAGCAAAAACAGTTGCCTTTTGTTCTATAGTATATTGTATATGTGTATAGGGTCTTCTAGCAGAGACTGCCATACTTTGTCATTAAATAATGGCCATCTTATTTACTCTGAATTACCACTCTGAATCGGCTCTGGAGAAGTTAACATTTTAATTGGAATATCATCTCCAGCTGTAAGTCACATTCTGAAGAATGAACTTTCAATTCACACCGAAAAAGTCACTACTTGGTATGGATATTAAGCGAACAGTGTCATCAAACCATAATTTCTTGGGAACAACGTTGACAATGTTATCACTGTCAATGTCGAGCACTTTAGATTAATGATTTCAAAATTCTTTTAGATGCTCTGATCATATACGTAACATAACATCTTTTCAGTCAAGATTACGACCATAGCTGCCAAATTTGGCGATTTATTGTCATTTTGACGCTTTGATGCTGCAAAAATTTCATTTTGTGCTGAGCCGAGAAAGACGAGTGTTACGTATTTATTTCGCTCGAGCAATATCCATTGTAGTAGCGATAGGACAGTGACACAAGGCACATTGCAACCATGCTCCAATGAATCAATTGGGTTGTAACACTATCGTGATTAACGACCTACTACGGCCTCACCTATACACAGAGTTGTATTCCATTTTCGGTCGGTTATAAATGGTGTAATTTGTAAGTAGATCACATGAAGTGAAGCATTTATTGCAACGTTTTAAGAAACCACACTTAATTTTCATTTCCATAAAGCCAAAATCCTTTAACTCTCTAATATTTATACCTCACATAGGTATAGATTAATCAATATTATTGCTGCTTAACAGTGTTTTTATATGTTTTCGTTTTGAAAATCTTTCAATTTATTAATTTATTTTTTCTGACGATTTTTTGACGATTTCAATTTTGACAATTTTGACGATTTTGACGATTTTTTCTCAAATATTTGACGATTTAATGCTTCATTTATCTGGCAGCTATGATTACGACCTAGTTTCTCGTGCTTATTTTATCCAGAAGTAGTAGAACCTACGGTTTAAAATCTAAATTTATTTACTTTCAGAGTTTTTGTCATAAATATATTGTCCATATATTGTTGAACATTGGTCTCACGTCTAATATGAAAAACACACTTCCCACTGGAATACGACGATTACTGTGATTTTTATTTGAATATGCCACAAACCACAGTCCACTTCAAATTCAACGTGACCCATGTCATCGGTTAAATTGAGCCTAAATTATGTGCCAAATTCAAAGAAAGAAAAGAAAAAAAATTTAACTAGCAGAAAGCTCTTAAAAAAGACCCTATATACATATATGTATGTATATTAAAATGTTCTACAAATGAAAAATGCTAAAAATACGCAAATTTAATAAACACTGTGGTGGATTTGACGATATCAATATTTTACCACACCATTAACGCGTTGGGTATTATAATTCTCCAAATAATGTGACTGCAATAAATCATAGGACATAAAAATCCTGAAATAAAAATATTTAAAAAAAAAACGCCCTATTCAGTTGTATTGCCAATGTGAAATGTACAGGAAATGTACACGTATTATTAAGGCCTAAAATGGAGCGTAACGCATGAACGCGTAAACATAACTTTGTAGACCAAAAGTAATTTCATAAATCTAGATCATCTGTTGTTGTCACAGTCTAGAAGGCAGTGTGTTGAAATATTAGGCGAGACGTAACGGCAGATTCAAGACAAGCTTTTTACACCAGAGGTAAAAGAAAATGCCTATTGTTTTTATATTCCATACAAATAATACAATATTGTACGAATATGGATTAATTTAGTGTACTGAATACAGTTTAGTAATAGAGAAATACAGTCAACCCTCCTATAACGCGGTGAGTGCGCACCGCGTTATATGGAAACCCGCGTTATATTAAAACCTTTTTCAATATATAGTTACTATTCATTCATAGACTGTGCGGAAGTAAATTAAGGGATGAAGTTGAACGCAAACCGCGTTATAGGAGGGCTCTCGTCCCGCATTATGTGGAAACCGCGTTCTGAGAGTACCGCGTTATAGGAGAGTTGACTGTACATACTTTACGTCTTATCATCTGACATAATATTCGATAAACAATTTGTATATATTTTGGCTGTAGCATTCAGCGCTTCCTAATTTTAAGTTTAACTAAAACAAAGTGTGTGTGAGACCCCTAAAGCTTCGCTAGGTAGCGTACATCAGAAATTTTATGACTCTGCCACGTTAGTCAGGCTGTATTTAGACAACGGCATGGAGTATATAGGTATTGTGGTTTGTGACTTTTGCTATTAAACCTACGACTTAAGACAAGCCTAAGGGACAACTCTAACGGGTCGAATCGCATGATTCTGTTTTCTGTTTCATATCACCTTCACGTGAGATTACTGTGCTGACTATCCAGTGTGTCAAGAGTTTACCGTTCTGTTAAAACCACATGTTGTGGCTAATCATAGACTTGTAGGTCTAGCCGCTGAAAATGATGGCCTTGGCTAATGTCGTATTTAAATTAATATCAATTCTTGAAGCCAGCAACACAAACTCCACACCAAACAGTGAGTTTCTCGGAATGTATTAGACACTGTTAAATCCTATCTAGATTTTAATTTCTCCCATATTGAACAATTTTATTCATTTATTCGGAAAAGACCTCAACACTAAATATTGTTTTTCGAATAAGCCAACCGCTATAGATTCCATTTATCGACCTCTATTCGTTCTCCATTGTAGTTTAACTTCAATTCAGGGTCAGTGGACCAGCGGGCTTATTAGACGTAATACGTCAGTTCAAACCTTAGGTTAGAAATCTCAAACAAAACGTAATTTAAAGAAAACATTTCTGCGGCGGCTGCCTAACTGGAAATTTCTGGAAAAAACTGTGAGGCCAGAAAAAATTCCACGATAAGGTTCACAAAAACCTGTCGTTCGACGACAAACTGTAGCTCCCTTGACTCACGTATAAAATTAACATATACAGTCAACCCTCCTATAACGCTGTACTCTCAGAACGCGGTTCCCTTCTCTTAAATTGCGACAGCCCTCCTTGACGCGGTACTCTTCAACTTCATCCTATAAGTTCCTTCCGCACAGCCTTTGAATGAATAGTAACTAGATATTGTAAGAGGGTTTAACATAAGTCCTATTTTCGACGCAAAAGCTAAGCCGAGATACAGTACCTTGCAAAACAATAGCAGTTGGATTTTCTATTTAAAAAAAATCAATGAATGAAGATGAACCAAGTGAGGATAAATATTAAAAAATTACATTAGTTTACAAGTATTTCTTAATTTTGTTGGAAAATTGTCTTTTGATTTAGTTTTTATTCCATTTTTTATCAATCCTTATATGAACTCTTGAATTCAATAAAAATAATTTATAATTTATCTTGTCTTTTGTATTTCTTGGTCTCCACATAACGCGGTAAAAGTGATGTAATTTGTACTAATTCTGTGTTTCTTAAAGCGCGGTTTACATATAACGCGGTAGACGGTTTCCATAGAACGCGCTACGAATTAGTCTGGTTTGTACCTGAAATCCGAGTTTCTTATAGCGCGGTTTCCATATAACGCAGTACGCACTCACCGTGTGGGTTTGATTGTACAATATACCTGGTTTGATAAGTAAGGGCGTAATCCTGACTGAAGGATTGTATTCCCCAATTGTGTATGTATGTATGCAGTTCCAAGTCATAACACTATATTAACCAAGTTGGGATTCCGAAAAACCAAGATCAAATGAGTGACGAGGAATCGACTGTATAGTCTCATCGAAAATTATGTATGATATGATACGGTAATTGGTCGATCGTTCGCACAAGTACAAGTAAACTCGAATTTATCCAAGATTTTTGCGAATAGTCCCCTTTAGAATTACGATTATGGTAATGATAGAAAAGGCAATGAGCGTGGTATATTACTCCGCTACTCTCAATTTATAATTTCGAAAAGTTCTCGTTGATAGAAACGATTTTAATTTATAAGAATATTAAATGTTTCAATTGTTATATGAACAATTTTATATTGAAGAATTAAATTATTAAATTGCTAAAATTTATTTGTGTTGCAATATACAGTTAAACTCGGTTATGACGAACTCCGTGGGACCAGAAACAATAGTTCGTTATAGGCAAAGTTCGTAATAAACGGAGTGAAGTCATAGAAAAAAATATAAAATAAAAGAATTTTTTTCATTTATAAAACACAAAAAGTATTTTTTTTTTTATTAAAAACTGAAAATATGTGGTAATTCTTTTTACCTATCAGTTGATTAAAGATGCTGAGTTATAATTTAATGCTGCCATATTAAATAAAATTATTTCTGAGGGTTCGTTATAAAAAAGGTAAAATGTGTGAAGTTTAATTACTGGGACCATTTAAAGTAGCTCCTTTTAATCGAGAATTCGTTATAAACGAGTTCCTAATAAACAAAGTTTTTTGTATGAAAATTGTTATTAAAATGTTGGGACTTGAAGAAATGTTAGGAATAACCGAGAATTCGTTATAAACGTGTTTGACTGTAGTACTCAAAACATATTTGCGAATGTATAAATTCCAATTATTTTGAAGTAATTTAATTTAAATAATTAAATATTCAAATATTTCAATGGTTAATAAGGAAACTATTTATGTATGTATGTATGTAATTAGCATATACTTATTAGATATAAAATATTGTTTAGTAAATAAGTATTTAGGTATAAAATTTTCATTAATTCAAAATATTTGAAAATATTCCACCAATTAAATCATTTAAAAAGTATTCGTAATAAATACAGAAGTAATTTATTTCATAAAATATTAATTTCATGCCATTATTATAAGTTATATATCGCCTGAGGCAAATTTTTTTTTTTTTTTTTTGCCAAATTATACATAAGTAATGTATGTAACGAATGTACAATATATTATATACATTCTAATGCTTACAGAAACATATATGTATGTAAGGAATATGTAGTATATTCTCGACATATATTCTTACGTATGTATATCGTGTGTATAAGTTATGTACTTAAGTATGTATATATACATTACATAATATTAACATTATCAAAGTTTTAATTACATTCACGTGGTTGTGTGAATGTATTTCGTTTTATTTTATTCCATATACCAATATACCCACGTGTGTAAGTGATACAGTAAAATATATTTTTACATTGTATGAACATATTGTTTTCTATTTTATTTTTTTGAAAACTCTAGGCAAACATTCGATTTGTGAAAAACTAAATAAAAAAATTTTAGCGTTTTAAAGAAATCAAAGATCTCCAAAGGTAAACACAATAGTACGACACACACTGAATTGAAAAGTTTTTATATAACAAACCCACATACATATGCAATTGGACAGGGTTCAGAGATTCAGTCAGGGTTACGAACTAGTTTATCACACCAATAATATTGTATGCGTTAATTTAGTCCAGAACTCTGCTGAGATAAATTCACCGTAGAAATATTTTTTTTCCTTTTGCTGGAGTTGTGTGATTAGGGGTTTGAACCCGGACCTTACGTCTAACAACGTAACACACCTTTTACTAGACTACATACATACATACATAATTGGTCATTACAACCCTTCGGTCAAGATTATTGACCTAATTTCTCACACTACTTATATTGTGTGTGTTAATTTTATACATAAGTGGCGGGACCTACAGTTTCAAATCGATTCCGAACGACAAATTTTTGAGAAACTTTTCATGGCAAATTTATCTACTCTCAGAGTTTTTCCCAGAAATCTGCTGAGAGGAAATCGCTGAAAAAATACTTTTTTTTTTCTAATAAGTCAACACTTTACCTACTAGACCACGGCGACATCCATATACTACACGGCGACATCCACTAAAGCCATTTACTTTAGATTACGGACTACCTCCTCACACCCACCCATGCTATGTGTGTTAATTTTATTAATGCGCTGTCGAATAACAGATTTGAAAAACTTTCCAAGACAATTTTATTTACTATCAGAGTTTTGCTTAAAGAAATAGCTTTTCATACTTAATTTATAAGATATCAGTAGAGAAGTTTGAACTCATTAGCCAACGTACTTCATACATAAGAGCAGCAAGTATTTTTTAGCTGTTAAAATTTCTCCTATCTATACAATTTATACGAAGCACACCGAAATAACACGGCTGCAATGCAACAGCAACATACAAATATTTCTAATTGGTATTTAAAACCTTTCAGACACTATGACGACCTAGCTTCATGAGTCGCGAGACCTTTGGTTTAAAGTCAACTCCGTATGACAGATTTTTGAAAAGCTTTTCATTGCAAAATTTTTTACCCTCAAAGTTTCTGCTATAAGTCTGATGAGAAACAATTGTCAAAAAAATTTGTTCATAATTCTGTTGGAAATGTCTGACCTGAGAATTGAACCATTGCCTCATATCAAGTTAGCGAACACACTACCTATTAGACCAATTTTAATGTTAGTCTTGTTAAAGCTTATTCAGTGTTTGTAATCTCCGAGATGTAACATGTCATAGGGATCTCAATTGCCTTAGTTCAATTACAAGCAAACTTCTATTATTTATACAGTCAAACCCGCTTATAACGAACTCCATGAGACCATAAAAAATAGTTCGTTATAGGCAAAGTTCTTAATAAACGGGGTGAAGTCATAGAAGAAAATATAAAATACAAAGAAATTTTTTCATTTATTAAAAACAAAAAGTATTTTTTTTTTTATTAATAACCAAAAATATGTGTTAATTCTTTTTGCCTATCAGCGGATTAAATATGCTGAGTTACAATTCAATGCTGCCATATTAAATAAAATTAAAGACTATTGCCTTTCAAAAATATATGAAATTTAATTACTGGGACCATTTAAAGTAATTTCTTTTAACCGAGAATTCGTTATAACCGAGTTCGTTATAAACGAGTTTGACTGTATATATTTACCTTGGATCTTTTATTAACACCCACTGTATTTATATAGGCCTTTACGTTTTATTTATAGTCTTACAAAATTTTGCACGCCCCGCGGCAACTAAGCCAATTAGCATTAATGTCCTAAACATGAACGTACGAAAGAAAGCCTACCGTGGCAACTGGAAAAGTAAAAAATAAATAAGCAGTTTAAAGTATGCAGGGGTGGTGAAAAAATGAAATCGTTTCGCTTTAAATTGATGTGATTTGTATGTGTTTTATTTTTTTCTATATTTCATCAAATGGCACTTTGTTTCAATTTTCACACATCCCGACGTATCACACAGCCAACAACACAAGCATTTAAACACTTATGCTCCCCTTCTATATCCCCTCATATTTGTATATGTATGTACATACGTTTAGATCTGTACGAAAATCTTCATATTCTTTCATACTTTATTGCAAAACTTTTACTTTTTTATGCCTACTGCTGCTGTATGTTACGTTCGCCTGCAGCGCCTCTTAACCTAAAAAAAAAAAAACAGAAACGAAATCATCTATACGCTACAAAAATTATAACAACGATAGCAACAATAACAACAAGCAACTTTGACTGGCATACGCATTGTATTTACGCATTCACGTATTGATTTCGAACGTGTGTTTCTGTTTGCCACTCACACACACCATACACCATACTCTGGCATCCAGGGTAGTGTATTCAGTCAAAACATTTCCTCTTTTCTTGCTTTCACTCATTTTGTACTGTTTTTTGTGTTTCCCTTTACGGTGCTGTGTTTAAGCAGCGGTATATTATATGTACGTGTGTGCCTGTACAGGGTGGCTGATATGTATTGCATTGTTATCATTTGTAAACCGCTCGTCTGACAGCTGACAGATTTATTCCAAGTACAGCTCATTTTATTATTTACAAGCTTACAAAAGCATTTTGATCTATTGCATTCAGAAAAAAAGTTATTCGTGATGGAATTCAAGCGTAATGGTGTGATTGCTTTATATTTGGGCTGGAAAACCACAGGTGGCTATCGTTAGAGCCCTCCAGCATTTAAATGTGAAAAATTTTTTGTTTTTCGTACCATTGCTCTTTACCGTAATACTGGCAGTGTTGCATCTCGTCCAAAAAGTGGACGAAAAAAATCGGTAACAACACCAGAAATGATCTGAAAAGTGAAATCCAGATTTGGATCGAAATCCACGCCGCAGTAATAGAAAAATTGCTCGTGAACTGAACATATCGCGAGAACGGATGCAACACATATTGAAAAATGAGATTGGACTAAAGCCATTGAAGTTCCAAAAAGTGCAAGAGCTCACCGATGGACAAAAAATAGTTACACTGGAAAGAGCCAAGGAGTTACTTTGCTTGCACGAAAGTGGCCAGTTACCGAATATCGTTTTCTCCGATGAGAAGTCATTCCAAATTGAGCAGTTTGTGAACAAACAAAATGATCGGGTTTATTTGCTATAGAGGTTAGATAAAAATTTACACCTGCGGTTGGCCACCAGAACTCAAGCGCCATCGATGGTAATAGTGTGGGCCGACGTAATGGCCGATGGTCACTCTCAGCTCGTATTCATCGACCGTGGGGTCAAAATAAATGCCGAATATTAATAGGAAAATGTCTTAAAGACAGTATTGAAACCCTGGGCAGTTAAAAATTTCGGCCGCAGACCATGGACATTCCAACAGGACTCAGCACCACCGCACGAATGGCTTAAAAAGGGAGGTTCCTCGCTTCATTTCTACCGCACAATGGCCAGCAAAATCTGCGGATCTCAATCCGTTGGACTTTTGCGACTGGGGCATTTTGGAGAATAAGGTTCTCACTAAAAAATACCAAAGTCTCGATCATCTCAAGACGGAGCTTGCCGGAAATGGGTCAAAATACCTTAGAGCCACTTTCATGCAGCCTGTGATGGTTTTGTCCGCCTTTTGAAGGCCATAATTCATACCAAAGGTGGCCAATTCTAACAAATCTAAATTGATTCTAAAATTTGATGTTATTTCCAACATATCTTGCTTTTGAACAATAAAATTAAAAAAAAAAGTAAAAAAATATACCACTTTACTTTGTTGCATTATATATCAGCCACCCTGTATATCCTTATATGTATGTCCACATACAAACAAAAATACAAATTTGTAAAGCATGTGAGTACACTTATGTTTTGACTTTATGAAGTTATGGCTCGTTGCGTTTTCCTGTGATTAATACGAGAATATTTTTGTGAACTGTGTGTTACAGATTTCAGGAAAAGTATAATGTCGTATTACTGTTGACTTGACTGAATCGAGAAGCACTCTTCATACATAGGCAGATGAATGGAATACTTTTTATTCATGTGGGATATAAAAGATTCGCTAAGAGAAATAAATCGGGATAAACTGTCTAATACTTTATAAAAGAATATAATTTTTAAATATCTTCAAATACATAATTTCTTTAATTTATTTCTCTGCAAGTATGCATTGGCGAAAGGACTCTTTGAACATCTTATCACATAAAATCAAAATAAGAAGATTTCCTTGTAATTCAAGCCAAAGAAACATGTTTAAAGAAAAATTCTGTTAACCAAGGAAAGTTTAAGCAATAATGACTATAAGTGAGGCGTGTGAATACATTTTCACTTTCGAAAATTAATTGTTTACATGAAATTGAAACATTTTAATAAATTCATAACCGAACATTAAATATCAAACTTAGGTCTAGATAGTCAGAATTACAAACCAACTTCCAACATCACTTATGTTGTATGCGTTTATTTGTATGCATAAGTGGTAGGACCTACAATTTAAAGTCCACAATGACCGATAGATTTTTGAGAAAGACTTTGTTGCGTTGGTATAACTACTGAAAATCTCTTCTGCGTGCAATGACGACAAGAAGCTATTGTGACTTTAGTTGAGCTATTGCGAGACAAGCTTAGCTCATAGGCATTAGGATATCTCAATAACCTGGTAAATCAAATGACTGACAGTTACCTACTTAGGTGTCTGATTAACTTTATGAGTCTCTTTTGAAAAAAGTCTCCCAAAGAGAATACGAGTTAAAGGATTAAAAAGTTTGGTGGATAATCTTTTATAAGAGGATGGTACTCTGTGATATACCAATGTATCGCGAATATATACAGAATTGCAAAGCAGCGTGATGTTCTGTTCCAGAGTGAAATATTTAGAACCAATAGGAAAACTCTTGTTTTGCTTTCAAGCGAGATATTACACCATCAAAAGACGTGCTTAATTCCTCTTAAACAGGAAATAAAGAGGATATAATAATATTGCTATTGAAGTCGCCGTGGTCTAGTAGGTAGTGTGCTGGCTTATTAGATATAAAGCCAGGGTTCGAGTCCCAGGCCATACATCAAAATAAAAAAAAAAACAAAAAGTATTTTTTCGGCTATTTCTTCTCAGCAGATTTCTGGCAAAAACTCTGAGAGTAAATAAAATTGCCATGAAAAGTTTCTTAAAAAATCTGTCGTTCGGAATCGACTTTAAACAGTAGGCCCCGCCACTTATGTATAGAATTAAGACACACAACATAAGTAGTGTAAGAAACTAGGTCAATAATGATGGGTTGTAATGACCAATTATGTAGGTGACTCCACGATTTAACCACTAAGCTCTCAAAAGATTGACTTAGGAGTGAAAACCAGGCATATGAGCTTACTTCAACTTGCATAAAGAACACAGCTTCGATGCCGCAGTTTTTACCAAAAAAAAAATTCAGTGGAATAAGGGAAAGGATTTGGAAAGGTATACCAAGCGAAAAATTGGGATATTACAATACGAAGTTACATATGAGACAGTCCCTTGTTTATTTAAAAAAAACTCGTCAGTGTCAAAGCCATATTTATTATTGGCTTTGATAAAAATGACCACCTTCACCTTCAAACAACAAGTTGAGAATGAAAACAAATCGATATTTCGAGCATATTTCATTTTTCCGCTACTCAAAACCACTCACGCAATTTTAAGTATAAGTGAATCAACAGAAATTGAAATTCAACTACTCTGATTCATTTTTACTCGCTATAACGTTGATTTATAAGTATAGGTAGCAAGAGTACGAGTACAACGTTTATATATAACGTGAGTATAAGTACATTCGAAATATGTGTGATTCATGCGCCTACTCATTCTGATTCATAAATTTTGAAAAATACTTTTAATACTTATGAGTATTTCGAGTGGCTCGAATCATTCATCAAAATTTACAGCCTTTGTTGTTGTTGAAAGAAGAAAGGAAAGACAAAGACAACAAGCAAAGCATACACATATAGCTTCTTGTGAGTATAGTAGTGTTCGTATGCGAATCATACTTATTTTGTGCTTCGTGTAAATGGTAAGTAGAAACGATTCGAAATCAATAACATCATGCGTATTGTTAAGTATGAATACGACGAGTATTTTCAACTTTGAGTATGAGTAGTATGATATCAAAATAAGTATGAATGCGTATAAGTATCTGAGATTATAAGTATTAATCTTTGATTTCGAGATCTACCTAAAAACTTCATGTTACGGTAACAATATTCTCTTCGGTCCGCAGATTTCTTTGTCTTCTAGATGCATTTACATAGAGTAACAGAAATTGTTGGGAAAACAATCAATTCGCTGCAGAAATAGCTTGCTTCTTTGTGGAATACCTAAACTTTAAGCATATCTCGCATGAAGACAACATAACATTTAGTGCACTCTTTGTAGTTCGCGGATAAGGAAGACTTTCCAGATATGTGTGGTTAGTGTCTGTGTATGTCAACTACCGCATGAATTAATTTATCCACTACTATATTCACTTAAATCCAATTTTTTGTGTCACATGTTAAGAGAAGGCTTCAGTTCTACCCTTCCTTAAGGATTGTACTTAAAAAAGTTATCTTAAATAACCCTTGTTTGAACAATTTCTTTTCTTACGCCGTTTTCTATTCTTATAACACTGACAGATAGATTACTAAGTAGTCACTAAGTATTTGAATTTAATAATACTACGGTTTACTACACATCAGGACGTTCAAAATTATAAACAATCATCAGTTGGTTCGTATCAGATCTTATTTCTGCATGCATTATTAATGCATGTGTAGGGTGCATTCAAAATTTCCAAAGTTGATTAGAAACCACAAAATGTATACAACCAAAGTATTTCATTAACAGCAAATATGATGAAATGTGAGAATGAAATATCATTTCACTCAAATGAAAAAGACGGTGAAATTATCATTTATATGCGCTTAGGATAATGCATTTCTAGTTCGATTGTGAGGTGCTATGCGTTATACAACATAACATTCCTTTTTCCTGTCGTTGTTATACGTACATTTATCAACAAATTGTAATGAAAAAGAATTTCAAAACAATTTGGAATGATACCAAATTCACATGAGAACCAAGAGCATCGTATTTTTCCGGAAAAAGTTACAATTCGATGTGGATTATAATAGACTGGCAAAGGCTTCTTTTTTCCCCTTAAAAAAGCTTTGGTCAGGCCTCAATGAGGTGGACATTCGCAGTGAATGAATGAATTTAAACAAATGGTTTCAACAAGACCTGACTCCCTGTTCCACATAACTTATCTGACATTGAATGTTCCTCACGAGGAATTTGACGATTTGGCCGTATTATGTGCAGATAATGTGAACTTTCCACAGTAGTCTAGTAGGTAGTGCGTTGGCTTATTAGACGTAAAGCCAGGGTTCAAGCCCCATGCCAGACATCAAAACAAAATACAAAAAGTATTTCATGGGCGATTTCTTCTCAGCACATTTCTGGCAAAAACTCTAAGAGTAAATAAACCTGCCATTAAAAGCTTACCAAAAATCTGTTATTCGGAGTCATCTGAAAACTGTAGGTCTCTTCACTCACATATAAAATTAACGCACACGACATAAGTGGTGTGAGAAACTAGGTCAATAATTCTACCTGAAGGGTTGTAATAACCAATTATGTATAGGTGATGTGAACTTTACATCGATTTCGTGTGACTTAAACCATACACTTATGCTATGAATAGGTCTCTTACTTACTGTACTTCCTTAACTGCCCATTAAGAACCCGATTAACTGATTTCGGCCTGCCACATCACTTTCTTCCAGGCGCTTCTGCATCTTGCGCACCAATCGGTCCTTCCAAAGCATACAAGGTTCTTCCAGCATCAAATACCCGCGTTGCCGAAACATTCTCCTCCATTCGAAAGACATTGCCAAGGCAGCGAAGCCGCTGGATATTAATACGCTCCACAACGTCTATGTCGTAGAGAAGCTCATACAGCTCATTATTTGATTGGATGTCCTCATCCCAACTCGCTCTAGATCGAAAATCTCACGTAGGACTTTTCTGTTGAATACTCTCAAACCTGCTTCATCAGTGCTTAATAAGAATTACGGTTGGGATGAGCATCTTGTAGAGTTTCATTGCTCTTATAAAGTATTGAACCTACTCTAGCTGGGCCTGTCAGTGGATTTGGCTGTGTACAGATAAATTCATATGATTCTGTTCTTGTTCGTTCTTTCCATAATTTAATTTATTCAGCTTTAAGCTGAAGACCCTAGGGGATAGTGTGCTAAAGGTTGTGGATTTCCTTTATAGTCACTCGAAACTAAATCCGAGAAATATTCTTTAGGAGAG
Organism: Sarcophaga peregrina; assembly: GCA_014635995.1. Lineage (NCBI taxonomy): Eukaryota > Metazoa > Arthropoda > Insecta > Diptera > Sarcophagidae > Sarcophaga > Sarcophaga peregrina. The sequence goes on from CM025789.1 coordinate 44,280,390, forward strand.
TAGATCCTGAGAACAATTTTTATTAATTTCAGAATTAATTCATTTTTTCCATTTAATATTGTTAAAGAAAATTTTAATGATTTAGAGAAACTGATGATCCTCTACACCTCCATGGACTTCATGGTGTTATTAACAAATGCAAGAAATTTCGAAAATATAATATTAAATTTAAATAAATTTTTTCTTGTTTTTTTTTTTGTTTCTTGTTTAATTCCTTATGAATATGCACGAAATATGACGCAAAATGAAAATTTGCGAAGGAAATTGCGATGATGTTGCAATTATTAGGGAAACACAATATGATTAATTAGTTTACACGTTAACGCTACTCAATTTGTGTATGTACATATTGCACATGTGTTTGTACTCAAGTGCTTTAGTGGGTAAACTCAACACTAACAACAACAACAACAATGTTTGCTATAGATACTCAAACAATGTTAAACACAACAGTAGATGTTTAAATTATTTACCAAAAATACGCACTCCGCCTCAAACACTTATAACCACCGACCAACATATTCACACACGAAAATAATCGCCATAATAGTCGTAGTGTCATAAATTATATTGCATGTCGGTTGGTTTTCTACTGCATCAGGGCACTATAAATACGATACATAGTCGTATGTATGTATGTATGAATAAATAATACGAATAATACATGCATGCTGTGGTTGGCTGTTGTAGTGACCAGCGAATAAGTCTTCTAAGTAAATTGCTTTGTTACAAATATAAACGTCTTCGAAAAAAAGGTGTTGGAATCGAAATTATTATTTGGATTTTTAATTTTTCTTTCTTTTCGTTTCAAGGCCCAAAGAGTTCTTGATTTGGAATTACATACAGTGGCGAGCAGAAGTGAGTGCATGTTCACAATACTGAGTTTCGTCACACACAAAAACAAAACCATACAAGCAAATACCCAAAAGAAAATTAATTTTAATTTTTTATTTTATTCTTAACAATTAACAAGAAAAAAACGATAATTAATGAAATGAATTCAATGAGTTTGAATGAAAAAACGAAAATAACCCACATAAACAATTTTGCACGTTTCAAGAAAATTTAAGAAATTAACCCAATTTCAATTTGTTAGAAATAACTTGATTTACGCGGTTGACATGCTTTCTAGCAGATTATCAATAACATCTTTTGGAATTCGATTCTATTTCCATATTCTAAGAAATTAATTAATAAATTTAATTTTTTAACATTAAAAATTAATTTTGTTATCTATTTATAAATAGATGGGTATTGTCTTTAATGGCAGTTTATCGTGGTCTGTCCGTAGGTGTCATTGTTGGTAGAATTTATAGTATGCTTAAGAACTTGTTGACTGTTATTGATTCGACTCCTTTTGTCATTCGTATGCAACTTGCTAGAACGTACTTAATTCCGATACTTTTGTATGGTTGTGGAATCTGCGCAAACTGTGATTGTGATGATAAACACAGACTTAATTTGGCATTTAATAACATATCTAGATATGTCTTTCATAAAAGGCGTCATGATCACATTTCTCATTTGGCTTGTCGGATTTTTAATGTAAAATTTGACAATCTCTTGAAAATCAGACGCTAACCGACAAACTTAATTTATCAGAGGGTACAAAACAAATTTTATTACCAATCATCGATGTTAAACAGCTAGGTCTGACAATTTACCTTAAGTTTCCTTATTGAGTTCACTCTGGCGTATTTCGTTGTATTTATTCGATGGTTATCGAACGTAAATGTTTCTTATAAAATTTTCTTCTGGACTGTCTCAGCAGATTGCTGGCAAAAACTCTTAGAATAAATAAAATTGATAGGAAAAAATTTCACAAAAATCAGTTAAAACTGTAGGTCCTGCCACTCATGTATAAAATTAATACACACAACATAAGTGGTCTGAGAAGATTGTTCGTAAGCCTGATAGAAGTGTTGTAATGACCAATTATGTATGTATGTGTATGAAACTTATTAACAAATTAAGAAAGATATAAGGATAGTATTAATATTCACTATGTCACTTTTTGTTGTTCTTAATTGTGTTTCATCTAGAATACTTATCAAATAATGTTGATTACTAAGCATTTCTTTATCCTAACGGAATTTTAGGATTCCCAGGCACTGATTTAAATTGATTTTAACTGTTCTCAACCTTACCTCGTTTGGAGATTTCTAATTGAATTCTCAAAAGGGAAAACTAGTCGTCTGACATGGTCATTACCTTGTATTCAGTGGAAATCAATAAGACGATTTTATAGGCTACTATAGGCACTTCGAAACCAAACCATTGGTTGTGCCTTCAACAATTAACGGCACTTATGTATTAGATAAAGTACAATTGCGTTCCTTTCGAATCATACGGTTACCTGCATAAACCTCCTTCAGATATCACCAAGACCGCAACTAAGGTCATTAAACAGTACAGAAAGTTCTGGTGTTTGACATTACTGCAACAATGATCAATATTCCCTATTTTCATTCGCCAATCAGGAGGTAATGTATAAACAGATACTTAAGTAGAAGTCAGACATAATCCCTTCATTAACCCCTAACTGAGACGTCATCGACGTCCAATATGGCCCATTTGAAGCAAATTCCCACTACTTGTTCCATTCTGTTATTATTATAAAGCCCAGGAATTCAAATAAGGATCTTAGTCCTCGAGAATTTGCAATTGACAGGCATATATGTATATGTTCATATCGAAGTGAACATGTAATCTATCCTTAAATAGACATGATTTCACCAAATATCTAGTGACATTTTAATATATTCTAGAATCGACAATAAAGGTAAACAAAAGTCTAATGAAATTTATTCATTCATAATATTACAACATTTTATTGTGCATTTATTAAAAAGTTTTTGGAATTTTAATCACTTCAGAAATAAATCATTTTTGAACAAATATTTCCATATCCTACACCACATTCAATTTCTGTATTTTAATATTTTTTTAACATTTTAAAAAATGGACTTTTTTTGTATAAAAAAATATATTTCTAACCCACACCATGGTGGTGTGAATTTATTTATTATAATTTACATAGTCATACAACAAAACATGAATCTTATAGGTGACAGTGCTACGTTTGGAATCATTAAGTTATAAAAAATTAATATTGAAACAAAACAAATTAACCAAAAAAATACAAAATTAATATAATTAATATTAAAATATAAGGAAAAATATAATATAAAGAAATTTAAAAAACTAATAATACTGTAGATGTAAATAAGAGAGTTGAAAAATAATTATAAATGTTACTATTGAGAAAAATCACTTTAAAAAAACTGGAATAAAAATATAAAATAATTTAAATAACTCCTTTTTGAAGGCATTTGCATTGCCTAGATTCTGAATGTAATTTGGTAGGGAATTCCAAGGACTAGTGGTGTGTATAAAAAATTGTCTCTGAGACAACAGAGTGTTGAATCGTTGCTGAGTAATGTTCCTACCCCGATAGGATCTAGCAAATTTAATCCGACAAAATAAATATTCCGGCCGTCTCGTGTAAATTCTCTTAAGTAGAATAAGTCATTTAATTTTCAAGAGATTATCGAATTTTACATAAAGAGTCCGGCAAGCTAAATGAGAAATGTGATCACGACGACCTTTAGGAAAGACATATCTAGCTATGTTATTAAATGCCAAGTTAAGTTTGCGGTTGTCCCCACAACATCCATACAAAATTATCGGAATTAAGTACGTTCTAGCAAGTTGCATACGAATGACAAAAGGAGTCGAATCAATAACAGCCCACATGTTCCTAAGCATACTATAAATTCTACCAACGACACCTATATGGTAAGACCACGACAAACTGCCGTTAAAGACTGCCGTTGAACATTTGACAAAGTCAATTTTACTACCACTGATGCATAATTCAAGCATGAGAAATGATCTATCGGTTCTCGAAAGTATAATAGAGGGATTGATCAATCCTAAACAAGTCACGATTAATGAAATCCAAACAAGAATCAATATTCTCCCTAGAAGTACTAGTATAAAGCTGCACATCATCAGCATACATATAAACATTACAGTGAACCAAGACATCCGGTAGATCATTTATATACATACAAAACAACAGAGGCCCAAGTACTGATCCCTGGGGAACACCTCTACTAATATTAAGTGGATCTGAGATATTGCCATTAAGATGAACTTTTTGAAATCTATTTAGCAAATAAGAATAAATAAGATTACAGGCAGAATTTGAGAAATAAAACAGTTTCTGGGATTTTTTCAATAGAACTTCATGATCAACTGTGTCAAAAGTCCTAGTGTGATCAAGCAGAACCAAAAACGCTAGACTATTTATATTTAGTTTCGACCTAAGATCTTCAACAACTTTATTAGGGCAGTAGTACAACTCCTACCTTTCATAAATCCCGACTGACTAAGATTAAAGTAATTGTGATGCTCCAGATAATCAGTGATTTGTTTGGCCATTATATTTTCCATTAACTTGGACAAAAAAGGAAGGATAGCAATTGGCCTGAACTCGTTGTTCGTTTTGGGAATGTCAAAGATTTTTGCCAGTTTCCAATGTTCAGAAAAAGTAGATTTAGTCAGAACTGTATATGTTACAAATATGTTAACGTTTGTTACGCAATACTGATCCCCTAAAATCTCATTGTCTTAAAGGCATCATAGAATTTGAGAATTCAAAATAAACTATTATAAGGACTTTATACAAGTCCTTTTCTAATCCAATGATCGAAACCATAGTATTTGAAACTGATAGAAATGAACAAAAATTAAATTTATGCCGGTAAGTCCTACACGAACCTTACGAACCTAATACTAAGGATACAATTATCTATGTGGCAATCCAGAGAGTCATGCCATCATCACAAGTGTTGTGAGAAGCTACGTCGAATCCTGACTGAAGGATTGTAATGACCAATTATGTATGTATATACGTATGATGGGGAGTATCCAAATATTTTAAAATTATGAAACTTTAATTTTTATTATTTCTTGTTATATTTTTTACTCAAATTTCATACATTTAACTGATTGTCACACGTAGATTTAATAAATGGTCGCAAATTAGTATAAAATAATCTAATTATTCTTAAGTGTAGTGTTTGCTATACATTGTGGTCGGGCTTGGCTGACATTAACTTTCTTACTTGTCCCCCCCCCCCCATACTGATGGTTGAGTTTTTTTCCACTAATAGTAATTCCGTAACTAAATTTGCATACAATATCAATTTATGCAAATCACCCTTGTGTTTAGTTTCAGAATTTTTTTGACTGTTTTTGTTGTTTTTTTTTTTACTATTCAAATCTTTTTTCTATTTTTCACTCAACATTTCGATATTTCAACACTCTTTTGTTAAACGCCCTAAAGTGAGTTGGAGATATTTTTTTTTTATTTCTGGGAATATATTTTGGTGTGATTTTTCTTCTTTTATTTTTTGATGTGAATACATATGTATATACCATGTACAGGGTCTTTTTTAAAGCTTTACTTATCTTTAAATTTAAAATAAAACATAAAAAAATGGATGTGAAATATCATTGAATTTGTTTATTCGTTTGAAAGACCTAAGGATGGCATTGTCCTTAAACAGCTTCTCTGGGCGGTAACCCATTCTAAATATGTATCCAAATTTCCCATAATTCTGACTCATAATACACGTTGTATTTGAAACCAGCGACTTAGGAACACCACACATGACAAAGTCTAAAGGGATCAAAACACATACATACATAATTGGTCATTCCAATCCTTCAGTGAGGATTATTGATGTAGTTTCTTACACTACTTATGCTGTGTGTGTTAATTTTATACATAAGTGGCGGGACCTACAGTTAAAAGTCGACTCCTAACGACAGATTTTTTTGAGAAACTTTTCATGGCAATTTTTATTTATTCTCAAAGTTTTTGCCAGAAATCTGCTGAGAAGAAATCGCCGAAGTAAATAATTTTTGTATTTTATATTTTGATGTCTGGCCTGGGACTCGAACCCTGGCTTTACGTCTAATAAGCCAGCACACTAACTACTAGACCACGACGATTTACATCTTGTGAGATGAATATGCCCTTAAGTCAGTTGGTGCAGAATATTCAATGTGACATGACATGGGCGGCACGCAGCACAGTCCGGTAAAAACTACATGTCATCAGTGTTTTGATTATTTATTTCAAAAGAAATTGGTAATCATCGGACACCTTTAAAAATGTTGGCCTGGCCAACGCCTCTCATAAAGAAATATCGAAAGAAGACTTCGCCAACCGAAAATCCACTCAAATCAAACAGTCAGTCTTTCGGGACCCATTACATGTTCTTGGCTCTCATGTAAGTTTGAAGAAGACTTCGCCAACCGAAAATCCACATCAAATAGTCAGTTTTTCGGGACCCATTACGTGTTCTTGGCTCTCATGTAAGTTTATATCATTTATTCCTAATTTGAAAATTTGGCATTTGTTTATGAATCCTTTCATCCAGAAACGGTTGTCGCCTTTGAAGATTATATTTCGATGAAAATCCATTCATCAAACAAATGGTTTCATCAATGAAAATAATTTATCGATGAAAATTGGAATCAGCTTCTTACGTTTTGGGGGTTTTCTAAATCTCACCACAATAGCAACCAATTTTACAGATGGAGCCTAAACCAAATAGGCCGTCCGCCACAGTCAAAGTTCAGAAGTTCCTGTTGAAAGACCCAATGCATGTGTATATGTGTATGCATGTTCCTATATATTTTCTGTCACTTTTATATACAATATCAATACACATACATACAAACTCATATACATACATACGTAAATACGTATGTATTTAACTGTGTTATATATTTATTGCTGAATGTATTTTAAAGTATTGAATAGTTGTTGTGGTTATTGGACATGGTTTTGATAAAAAAAAATGCTTAGCTAAGCTAAAATTCATGTCATTCGATATACTTTTTTATTTCTTCTTATTTTTTGATAAAATAAAATAAAAAGTTTATAAAAACTAAAAATAAAACAGGAATGCAAATATGTAGTGACGGCGTGTAGAAAAGAGGAAATCTAAAAAATGCAATTGATTTATGCTTTTGAGCAAATAAAAATAAACAAAAAGCTACCAAAAATAAATAAAAAAAAAAATAAAATAAAATATAAACAAACTTATTTACACACGTGGTTACGGATTTGCTCGTACAATTTGGTTAAAAAAAATAAATAATCCTTTGGATAATAAGGATGTATTTGAAGAAAACTAAGAAATCTTATCGTAAAATTGCTTATTGGATGGATATATTGCCTTCTAAACCATTAGTTTGAGTTATTTATATGGGGTCCTCCAAGTGCAAGTCTCTCTGCCATTCATTCTGTTTTGATTATTTGTAAAAAATTATAGAATTGAAGAACCGCATTAAGTTATTCAAGATCCATTAACCTGGCTCTGTGAAAACCATATATACAGATACTATAACTATTTTTGTAGGACATGGCATGGATTTGCATCGAATCGATGCTTTTATTGCAAACTTAGTTTCTGGGACCCAAAAGAAGGTAATATGAACGGCGTTCGCTTTATAAAACTGTTTGAAAAGAGTAGGAATCAATAAGCAAAACTACTACACCCATTAAATTTTCTTTTTAGGGTCTCAACCACATACAGGGTGCGCTGATATGTATTGCAACCAACTTCAGGTTGTTACCATTTATTCCAGTGACAGTTCATTTTATTATTTACAAGCTTACAAAACCATTTTGATCTATTGCATTCAGAAAAAAAGTTATTTGTCATGGAATTCAAGCGGGTGAGTGTTATTTGCTTTAGATTTGGGTAGAAAAACACAGGTGGCTATCGTTAGAGCCCTCCACCATTTAAATGTGAATAAAACTTTTGTTTCTCGTACCATTGCTCGTTACCGTGATACTGGCAGTAATGCATCGCGTCCATAAAGTGTATTGTTTGTCTTCGCTAACAATATTGTCACGAAGATGAAATTATAATAATTAAACTACATAGAAAGACTACAAAAGATAAAATAGCACTCAGAAACAAACAGCAACTTCTAGAAGTTGCCAGATAAGAATTGAATGCAGTATAGATAAGCAAAAAAAAAATTGTAAACAAATTTAATGCTTATTTACACATATAAGGCATCATAAATATAAGGAAAATATGGTAACATGATGAAATAAAAACAATAAAAACAGTCCTTGCATTCACAGGAAATACGCGATTCTTCCTCTTAACAGTCTTTTGATAACAAATTCTAAGTTTACATGCAATTGTTATAGAAAATTTCTCAACTCAATCGTGCAGAATCGACGTTAAACTGTAGACACGCAATTAATGGATAAAATAATTTCATGAAACATGGGTAGGGTGAAAAGCAATCTTGTAATGCTGAAAGTTTGTATTGACCAATTAACTTAGCTGTGATAGTTTGACGCCTAACAACAACCTTCCACATGAAAGCTCTCTAAATTCGTTGGGCGTATGTAACAGAGATCAGCAATGAATCCTTTTTGAGCTACTCATAAGTACTCATACAATTTTGAGTATGAGTAAATCAACAGAATTGAAATTCAACTACTCTGATTCATTCGTACTCGCTACAACATTGATTTATAAGTATAAATTGCAATGAGTATGAGTACAACGTTGACATCAGACTCACAACATTCGAAATATGTTTGATTCATACGCCTACTCATTCTGATTCATAAATTTGGAAAAATGCTTATAATACTTATAAGTGATTCGAGGAGCTCGAATCATTTATCAAAATTTATAACCTTTATTGTTGTTATATATACAAAACAAGGAAGAAAGGAAAGACAAAGACAATAAGCTAAGCTTACATTCAAGCTTCCTGTGAGTATAGTAGTGTTCGTACGCGAATCATATTTATTTTGTGCTTCGTGTAAATGTTGAGACGAGTCGAAGTCAATAAGAACATGTGTATTGATAAGTATGAATATGACGAGTACTTCTAACATTGAATATGAGTAGTATGAGTATCATATTAAAATAAGTATGAATGCGTATAAGTATCAGAAATAATAAGTATGGCTCGAATCTACTCATAGTTTTAAATACTTATTGCCGATCTCTGGTGTGTATTATATGCTAAAAAAAGCACTACCCTGTATTGTCAGTAAACTGCAAAATTCTTTATTGCTTTTCAAAAGCCAGAATTTGTGTTCATATCTCGTAAAAAGCTGATAAGTATTTAACTCTTGAATGTATCACATATGAGCTCTACAATGAACTTGAACATTTGAACAAGGAATGTTACTATATTTTTTAACAACACTGTATTTGATATTTTCGTTATACAATTTAAAACGAAACAGTAAAAATACAAAACATTTTCATATTTGCATGTGCATGTGTACACACAAACAAACAAATTCGCTCATATACAATCAATTCACACACTAATATATTTTATATGTAAACAAAACTAATACATATACGACATACACACACACACACACATATATCATCACATATACATATAAATTTGAATATAAATGTACATTTTATTCATGGTACATGGTGCAAATGATGGACGTGCTGTTAATTCAATTGTTGTTGACAAGTGTTGCTTGAATCATTATGATTCTGGGTAAAAAAAAAATGAAAGAAAAAACCAAAAATCATCTAAAACGCCTATGGCCATAATAGGTTTTAACTAAATTTCACAATTTTTAACTATTACTCCCCACTACATAGTTGATTTAATTTCTGTTTTTTTTTTTTTTTAACGACAATCCAAATACATGCATACAAATTCAAGTTTAGGACAGGAGTATGTATTATTTATGTGTGTGTATTATACAAAAGTAAATACATTTATTAGTTACACTTTAAACATTTTAGTTGCTGTATTAGATTCTTAGTTAAATTAAGTTATTTTACTTGTTAAGTAAAAACCTAAGCGGAAAAAAAATTTATGAACATTTACAAAAATTTTACAATTTTCAACAATTTAAATAAATTAATTACGTGAATACGGGTCAGAGAGTATTTATCAAAAAAGAAAAGAAATTGTAACGTCAGTTTATAGCAGAAATTTAGAATTGTATTATATACTTACATACTAGGGATGCCAATCGGGAAATCCCGAATCCCGGGATTTTCGAGATTCTCAAATCCCGAATCACGAGATTTTTAATAACTTGTCCCGGGATTTTTCGAGATTGGGAATTCATATGTATCTTGACCCTACAAATGTCCTGAAAAACATTGAGGAAAACCCTACTTCCATTGATAAAAATTGATTGATGTCATCGAAGAATGCAAACACCCTATAAAACGAATTTATAGGGTAACTGATTTAGATACTCAACTGTCCAAAGGAATAGATTTATTTCTACAATTACGACAAGCCAGTGACAATTGACGCTTTAAAGGACAATATTCGTAAAGCTATTGGTGAAATACAGCTACACACAATCGGTAATGCGCTTAAAAATTTGACTGACCGTTTAAGCTACTATATGGCAATCTGACGCAGTCATTTAAATGAAATTTTTTTTCCATTATAAACCTGAAGGATTGTACTTTCAAATAAAAAAAGAAATTTCCGAAAAAATTCAGCAGTTTTTTTAAAACATTCTCAAAAAAAAAGTTATTTGGCAGACCCAAAATATTTTTATTATTAAGAGAAAATCGTGATTTTTCTGGATTTTGGATTTTTGGATCGGGATTTACAAAAACCCGAATCGATCATAATTGGTCATTATAACCCTTCGGTCAGGATTACGACCAGGATTTTCACATCACTTGTGATTCTGAACGACCGATTTTTGTGAAAACTTTCATCACAATTTTTATCTTTTTATTACAGAATTTTTGCCAAGAATCTGCTGAGAGGCAGTCGCCGAAGCAAAATTATTTCATATTTCGTTTCGTTGTAGACTTCTGACTCTGACATCACGTCTAATAAGTTAATACACTGCCTACTAGACAACGCCCAGAATTGTATTGTCTGGAGTAATTAGATCTACAGGGTGGCTGATATATAATGCAACAAAGTAAAGCTCTATATTTTTTTAATTTTATTGTTCAAAAGCAAAAGATGTTGGAAATAGATTTCTTCGAATTGGCCACCTTTGGCCGACAAAGCCATCACAGGCTGCGTAAAAGTGGCTCTGCGATATTTTAGCCCATTACTCTCCAAAATGCCCTAAGCGCAAAAGTCCAACGGTTTAAGATCCGGAGATTTTGCTGGTAGAAAAGAAGTGAGGATCGTCCTTTTTAAGCCATTCTTGGTTGACGCGTGCTGAGTTCTGTTGGAATGTCCATGGTCTGCGGCCGAAATGTTCGTCTGCCCAGGCCTTCAATACTGTCTTTAAGACATTTTCCCGATAATATTCGGCATTTATTTTGACCCCACGTTCGATGAATACGAGCGGGGTGCGACCATCGGCCGTTACGGCGGTCCACACCATTACCATCGGCGACGCTTGAATTCTGGTGGCCAATTGCAGGTGTAAATCTTCAGCTGACCTCTTTGGCTCAATTGCTCAATTTGGAATGGCTTCTCATCGGAAAAAACCAAATTCGGTAACTGGCCACTTTCCTGCAAGCGAAGTAACTCCTTGGCTCTTTCCAGTCTAACTTTTTTTGTCTATCGGTGAGCTCTTGCACATTTTGGAACTTCAATGGCTTTAGTCCAAGATCATTTTCCAATATGTATTGCAACCGTTCTCTCGATATATTCAGCTCACGAGCAATTTTTCTACCAGCAATTTTTCTACACTTCGATCAAATTTGGCCTTCACTTTTCAGATCATTTCTGGTATTGTTACTGTTTTTTTTCGTCCACGACGCGATGCTACACTGGCAATATCACGGTAACGAGCAATGGTATGAAAAATAAAAGATTTATTCACATTTAAATGCTGGAGGGCTCTAACGATAGCCGCCTGTGGTTTTCCAGCCAAATATTAAGCAATCACACTATCACGCTTGAATTCCATTACGAACAACTTTTTTTCTGAATGCAATAGATCAAAATGGCTTTTGTAAGCTTGTAAATAATAAAATGAACTGTCACTGGATAAATCTATCATCTGCCAGAGCGGTTTACAAATAATAACAACCTGAATTTGGTTTGCAATACATATGAGCCGCCCTCTACATATCCCTTGTTATGAGACTTAACCACTCAGCCATTGTGTCCTGCTGACATACCGGGAAGTCTTGAAATTTTGAAAGCAAAATTAAATCAAAAAATTTATAGACTGATTGGATTAGTGTAGCACGTAAATGGGGTGGATATATGATCGAAATTGTGTATAAAAAATAAATGTCATTTAATAAAGAAAGATCATAATGAACAAAACAGAAATATTTTGCTCCAACATATGACTTTCCTGTATTAAGGTTTTCAGCACTCAATCGCATCTTTTCATTGCAGTTTCATTAGCTCTCAGGATTTTTGCACAGAAATCTGCTGAGAGGAAGTCGCCGAAGAAATATTTTTTCATACTTTCGTTTTGTTGTCTGTTGGGTTTGAAGCCGGGGCCTTACATCTTATATGCCAACATACTATCTACTAGACTACGATGACTGAGAAACTATGTCGTAATCCTGACTGAAGGGTTGTAATGGCTAATTATGTATGTATATATGTATGTACTCAATCGTATGTAAAGAAAGCGATTGATGATTATTTAAAATTAACAAACCCTAGAAAATAAATATAAATTTTTGAAATTAAAAATATATCTCCATGAAAACGTAAAGAACTTGTTTCATCATATTTAGACTTGAATAGGCTAACTCAGACGATTGGAAACCTTTCTCTAACACTAATGAACCCTTAAATTGCCGTATGTTCCGTTCATTCTTTTTCTTGCAATACTTTTGAATATTTTTTCCCATTTGATTGGGATTTGTTGTTCATTTTTCATTTTTGTTCGGGTAGAAAAGTACTTCGATATTTTATACAACAAATGCCTTTCCATTCAACAAAAACAAAAAAAAAAACAAAAAAGCAAGAAAAGAAAAATGAAAAAAAGAACTAAAAAGAAGCAAATTAAAGTGGAAAAATGCTTGTGCACTTATTTTACGCTCCATTGTCCATTGCTAGTCATGTCCATCGCACTCGCACATCGTTTACCCATTACAATCATTTTCGTATATTTTTTTGCCAAAAGTTTTTAAGCAAAAGTAATTCAAATGGAATTAAAATTTACTCTGTTCTCGTTCTCGTTTTTTCGTACTTTGATTTTCTTCTTCTTCTTTTTTTTTTTTTTGTTTTCTTTTTCTGATCACCAAGAATGAAGCAATATTTTGCTTTTATTGCTGTTTTCCTATAGAAATGTACTTGTTATTACGCGTATTCAATGCTTTATTTGGAAGAGAAATTCCAAAAAAAAAAACATTTTTCGTCCTTTATGCCTTTTTTCTGTGTTACATTTTATTAAATTTTTTTTGCTTTGCCTTTTTTTTGCAATGGACATTTATTTCTTTTTGTTGTTGTTGTTGTCACTACAATTATTCATTTTTTATGCCTCGTAATAATAAAATGTCAATGACGTTTACGTAATGGTCTCGAAATTGTTTCAAAATCGAATGTTATACTAAACTCATCTCAATTTATGAATATCCTTGCTAAGCCTTCGGACTTTTATTGACACGCTCATTTACAGATGTGGTTGGCGAAACCCAGCCTAGATGTTACAAAATGACATAGGATGTAAAATGGCGTCCATTATTGGTTATAACCTTTTAACATCTTCCTTGCAGTATAAGAATTCCGCGTCCAAAGAAATGCTAATTTATTACGCCCCAAAAATGAAGTCAACGAATTCATACACATATTTGGTTATTCAGTCAGGATTACGACCTAGCTTCTCACACCACTTGTGTTGCGTATGTTATTTTTATGTATGAATGTCAGGACCTACTGAGTCGACTCCTAACGACAGATTTTCGTGAAACTTTTCATTGAATTTGATTAGCTCTCAGAGTTTTTGCTGCTGAGGAAATATTTTTTCATATTTCATTTTGTTGGAAATATCTGATCTGGGTCCCAGCCCAGACATCAAAACAAAATACAAAAAATATTTTTTCGGTGATTTCTTCTCAGCAGATTTCTGGCAAAAACTCTAAGAGTAAATAAAATGGACATGAAAAGTTTCTTAGAAATCTGGCGTTCGGAGTCGATTTTAAACTGTAGGTAACGCCACTTATGTATAAAATTAACCTACACAAATAAGTAGTGTGAGAAACTAGGTCAATAATCCTGACTGAAGGGTTATTTGTAATGACCAATTATGTAAGTATTCTCTGAATCAATGGGCAACTGATTGTAATTTTCATTGAAAAATCATCTTCAAAGATGAGAACCATTTCTAGTTAAATGAACAATGAATGAAACGATGCCAATTCATATCCGATCCAAGAGCTTGGTCTGTTGATATCAGTAGTCCATATTTCTTTGAGAAATGCGTTGCCCAGTCTACCTTATCAATGGAAAAAGCTATAGGCTAATGATTATGAACTTCTTTTGACCTGATTTAAATGATTTGTATATCAACGAAACGTTCTTTCAACAGGACAGCACGCTACGTGCTACACAACTCATGCCACAGCGGGTATGTTGGCGACTTGGAATCAAGTTTAGGTTAAGTTAGGTTAGGTTAGAGGACGTGTACTTGTCGGTTTAGACAAGTACAGTACCCGGAGATAGAAATTAGCCTATTGTACAAGGCCCTTAGAGAAGTAGGGTAATAGAGGATATAGGATGAAAGGAGGGAATGTAGCTAAAGGCTGGAGAAAGGGAATCGAAGGAATTACACAGAAAGAAACAGACACAAAACAAAAGAGGGTGAGAGTGCGACTATACTTATGAAGCCCAAGCACCTCTCAACCAGCCTAAGCTGCGAATAAATCTGTGGAGAGCCTTGATATCGGCTTTCGACACACAACTCAAGCTCTCAAAGAAGGCCCTGCCAAGGTTCCTCAACCTTAACCTACCAAGGGCTGTGCAGTTACAGAGGAGGTGTTCGACAGTCTCGAACTCCTCCTAATCGCAATATACCTTGCAATAGTCCGGCTGGGATCTGTTCCCGTCAGCGATCTAATCTCGCAGTGTGCTGCGATAAAACCGACAACCAACCTTAAGCTGGCCTTAACCAAGCCCAGCAGCCAATCTGTTCACTTAGTTTGGAAATTGGCTAAGGAGTCAATGGTAACAGTGTGGAGTAAGTCCCCTTGTTATAATTCGTTAGTCGTGGGCTTTAACTACCCTGATGAAAACTGGACAGTTTCTTTAATGGCGCATTTGCCACCATGTGCGGACTTTTAAATGTTCAGTTACCACATTTCTTGACTACATTTATTGATTTGGGAGTATTATTGGATATGAATCTGTTTTTTATTGATCCCCGATAGCGACCTAATCTCGCAGTGCCCCGTGATAAAACCAACAACTAACCTTAAGCTGGCCTTAACCAAGACCAGCAACCAATCTGTTCTCTTACTGTCTTCAGCAGGAGGAATTAAGTTTATCTTATGTAGTTTGGAAATTAACTAAAGAGCCCGTTTGATTTATTTCGTTAAGTTGGTAGCTGTATTCCCTCCGTTCTTTTTTTCTTTTGTTGTCATTATAAAAATAATTTTGATTACGTACTTTTAATTATCCTGTCGATTGATTGTATTAATTACGCCAGTAATTTAAGTATAATTACGTTTTTCCATTTTGTTTATACCGACTGTTTTGTCATAATTTCCAAATGTTTTTTAAAAATCTTCATCGTCTGCTGTTGCTTTATTAAAAACCCAATTATTTTGCTTTTTTTCAATGATTTAATGAGTGCTACTGTTGTATGGCTGTGTGTGTGTGTGTCCTTTCTTTTTCAGTGGTCTTAAGTGTTATCGTTTTCATTACACTAATTGGACACTATAATACAAAAATCTAGTTGCCTCCGACAACTCATGACTTTGTCTTTGGTTTATAGGCTTCAGTTTTGCTTAATTTACTACGAAATAATTTCGTTTTAATTTAAAATTACACTTCCTTTCTTGTCATACATACAGCTTCCCTTTGTTCCCTGCCATACAAAAGCGTTAATTTTTTCTTTCTTTTCTTTTCGTTTCTTTCTAATTTTACATTCTTGCGTAAATCCATTGTCGTTTACGTTTTGGTATGTGTTTTGGGGCCATTATTTTTTTGTTTTTTTGTTATGGTTTTAGGAAGGGTAGTTTTATTGTGTGTCGATTCTTTTCATGCTCAATGAAGTCATACTAAAGATGAGCAAGGAATCAGTACAGATGTTTCCCTGCTTTATGTTTTAATTGAATTTTGTTAAATTAGAAGGCCATTTTTGTTAAAAAAAATAAACCAACAAATGCCTTATTTTGACGAAATTTGCCATGAAATTCAAAATTAATTTCCAAATTCTACGCTTCATTAAAGAGTGTGGATGTACAAATGTAAGTGATGATGATCATGATGTGGCTACTACATTATGAAGCAAAGTCTGATATTTAATTACGTAGTGTTTTAGTCCTCCATAATGAAAGAGAAAACATAAAAATGAAAATTTTTAATCTAAATTTTCATTAAAATGGCATCCAGCTTTTATGGAACAACTTCGTTTAATTTATTTTATTTTTTTTTTTTCACTAAGCAACTACATATACTTTATATGTCAAACTTTGCAGTGTGTTAGTAATTTTTTTGTTACGGAAAAGAGAAAAAAGTTAATGTGATTCTAAGTCTCATCAGGGGCTTTATATGTCAATTAGAAAATCTGGTGTTAAAGTTCTTAACAAAAATCCAAATATATATCCCATAACCTTTCAGTCTTTATTTCGAGCTTTTTGTTGATTTTGTTTCCTTTCGTTACTTTAAGAAATATACAAAGTCCTATTTCCTTCTTCACATCTGCCCACTCATGGAAGAAATAAACACTCACAACGATTGCTAGATTTTAAAGCACTTATCTGGAGCAAAATTTTCCTGCTAGCATTACTAAAATTAAGGGATCATTTTAATTGTAGGTCGAGCCTTAAGAAAACTTCATAATCGTAGTTTATGTATCACTTTTGATACATACTTGTAGTAACATATAATTTACGCAAATATTAATAGATTTTGTCAAAAAATTTTAATATTTTGATTTATTTTAATTCATTTTAATAAAATTATTTTCTATTATTACATTTTATTATCACTTTTATGAAATTTACGCTAAAATTTTTGACATGATGCACATTGCAGTATGATTTTTTACGTAAAAATCAAACAGATCATATCAGATTTGTTTTATTTTTATTTAAATGGCAATAGTTTTACATTTCTGGCGATTTATAAGTTTCCAACTGTGTAGATAAAGCAGTTTATTGCCACTCGCATCAATAACACTTTGAATTGAGAGCTAACTGAAAAATAATGGTACAAACCATTGTTATATTTCGTTAGAAAAAGTTGTTTTCAACGTCATGTGAACTAAAAAAGTTTCCCGTAGCAATTGAACATCGATTATATCAATAACAAGGCCCCCTCTTAGGATTCCTTTCTGGTTTCCCTGATACGGGATTCTACAAATATGGTTGTAAGACGTTGCTACGCACGTAGAATTTATTTGAATCTAAAACTGCCAATTCAATTTCTCTAAACCACAAAATTTATAATGACCATAAAATTCAATTAGTTACTCATTTACAGGGACAAAATTATTGGGATCAATAAAAGCTGAAAGGCTTTCAGGTCATTTTTCGAAAAGGCGTAATAGGTGTAAATTTATCATTATTTCGGAGTAGCACATTATCAAAACGCATACGTACATACGTGCTTTACCGAAATATTATCTGATTCTGTAGTATCAATAGTATGAGAAGAACAGTAAGAAAGACCTTATAACATTTCCAGAAACAGGAAAATCAGCGTGAAAATTGGTATTATTTTCTCTTTCCAAACTACTAAAGTGGTACTATATTTGGCGATAAACATTTAATTGGAATGTTTGCTGCTGCCAATACTTTCGTCAGTTCGTAGGACGAGCTCCTGATTTCTTATTCTTTAGAATCTTCCGCAGCAGGAATATTACATAAACACATATTGTTACGAAAGTGGAAATGGTGTTGTTAAAATAATAAACAAAACCTCCAAAAACAAAACAGCGCACTGTTCATGTGATCAATGAATGATAAAAAGACGTAAATAACCAACAACAACATGAAGGTAACAAAGAAGTAAACAAGAAACAACAATGTGCAGTATAAAATAGCGAACAGAGAAATAACCCAACAACAACTAATCTACCTGCTTGAATGTAAACTAGAAACAACAAAAATTAACATAAGTTGTTTACATTTTTAGATTGTTACCGAAGGACGTCATGGTCCTTCAAGGGCATTCATCACACTGATGATCCAGGGATATAAAAGGCAAACCCAAGCGAGCAATGATGATTCAGAGTACGGAGTTTGAATTGAATCGTGTAAGACGACGTCACGTTGGTTGAGAATCAAAATCTATCGTAGATTCAGAGTTCAGAGTTTGAATTTAATCGTGTAAGACGACATCACGTTGGTTGAGAATCAAAATCTATCGTAGATTCAGAGTTCATAGTTTGAATTTAATCGTGTAACACGTCGTCACGTTGGTTGAGAATTAAAATCTATCGAGCTTTAATTCAGTCAGACGTGTGTGCAGACGGCACGTTGTATTCGGAGTGTGAATTAAGCTAGTCGTGTATAACAACATTACGTTGGTTGAAGTGATAAATGTTTCGGTTGCGTGGACACAAGTTGCGTCTGAAGGAAGCATTTGTTAGTGTAGTGCTTACAAAAAGGTTGTGAGCGGAGAATAACTAACAAGTGTTGTTGCTTACAAAAAGGTTGTAAGCAGAGGATTATCACGAACAAATACATATTGCGAAAATTATCGTTGTATACGTAGAATAAGCTGGAATAGTGGCACAAAAGTTGTGCAGATAATAAAGAATTTATTAAAATCAAACACATATTTATTTTTACTTTATTTGCAATCTACGACCTCATATTTTTAACGTTTTTAAAAGGTAAAAACGTAACAATATAAAATCGGTCATAACAACCTTTCGTTGTGAATTGGACATAACTAACCTGAGGTTTGAACCTTGGTCTGACATCTAACAAGCTAACACGCTACATACTAGACTATGACTACTTCAGTCAATGTCAAGGATATATCATGAACATAAAATTGAATCTTTTCTTTTTCTTCGAACACTTATTTTTCAATTCCTTCTCAAATACCATAAATAATGTATTATTTACAATAAAAACTTTACAAAATCTTTGAAAACTTAAAAAAAATTACATACACATAACTTAAGAAATCGCTAGGGAAAGTCGAGAGTATCAAAAATGATACAAAGGATAGAACTATGAAGTTTTTGATTTTTGTAAACCCTGTTTGAAATTTTTGTTTTTTAATTGGTTTTAAATAATGACGATAACAATTCCCACGAATTCTAAAAATATCAGGCATCTAACGTTTTCTGAATTAAAGTTAAATAATTTCAAAAATTGAAAAATTGAAAATTGAAGTCGCCGTGATCTAGTAGGTAGTGTGTTGGCTTATTAGACGTAAAGCCAGGGTTCGAGTCCCAGACCAGTCATCAAAATAAAATACAAAAAAAATATTTTTTCGGCGATTTCCTCTCAGCAGATTTCTAGCAAAAACTCTGAGAGTAAAAAGTTTCTCAAAAATCTGTCGTTCGGAGTCGACTTTAAACTGTAGGTCCCGCCACTCATGTATAAAATTAACGCACACAACATAAATAGTGTAAGAAACTAGGTCAATAATCCTGACTGAAGGGTTGTAATGACCAATTATGTTATGTTATGTTATGTAATTTCAAAAATTAAAATGTTTCATTTTGGATTCAAAGCTCGATCTGTGGTTAAGTCTCTATTTGTTATTGTTTTGTTGCAAATATATATTCAATAATATGTGTTACAAGCAATTGTAACAAGATTTAATTCACTAAAATTACAAACAATATGTTAATGAATGAAATGTAAACTTTAAAAGTATGTTTAAGGCACAAAAATGTGTCTGCCTAATGGTAGCGTAAATATGCGTACAATTCTGGTTTTTTACCAAAAACAAATATTGGCTTCTTTTAAATTGTTGTTCAAGTTCAAAAAACCAAAAAAAAAAAAGGGAAATCTTCCTTTTATTAATTCAAACTCTATAGGATACCAATAACAGACACGTTAATCCTAATAAGAAAAAAAAAAAATTATAAGAGGGGTTGGTGTTAAATGCCAAGGGTCTTTTGGGAAGGTCGGTAAATATACTGTTTAGTTGTGGAAGAACAAAAGTAAGAACAGCATGTACGAAATATTTAATTGCCAACAACGGTACAATGAAAATTATAAATCTCTTTCCTTATAAAGGATCCAACGTTAAAAAATATTAAAAAAAATGAAAAAAAAAATTGTGGCAACGTAATATTATCGCGTCTTTAAAATTCATAAATCATTACTTGGGTGAGTGAAGCAGTGTAATAATATCTCTTTGTGTCTGAATTTTTTTTCGTCTTTTTTTATTTTTTGTATGGCCGCCTATTTAGGTTTGTATGATTATCTTTCATACTCGGTTGCAATGATGTTGTTATGTATGTCGGTATGAGTGTTTGCCTTAGTGCTACCAAATACATCTGCAACAATCAGCCAAGTGGTAACCATAATAACTACAAGGCAAACTGTAACATAGCCAAAAATTTTGATGGTAGCTTTTTATAAATTTTTTTTTTTTCATTTTCTCACTCTTTTTTTCATTCATATTTTGGGTGTGTGACGTCGTTATGGCAGGCATTATTGTTTGCTAAAGATAAGCAGGCAGCAATAGGAGGAAAAAAATTACAGGACGAAAAAAAAAGTCGACGAAAAAAAAAAAGAATCGGTTTTTTAGAGCGTGTATGATTATTTGTAATAAATGGATAAATGCCAACCTACAAAAATAAAATAAAACAAGAACAAACCGTACACTCGGCCAATTCCGATTGCATGATATTCCACAAGGGAATATTAGTCCTTAGACGACTGCACTTTGATCATAAGTCTTCCAGTCACAACTCAAGAAACATTTTCTTTATTTGTCAAAAAATATTTGAATAAACCAATAACATAGGCTTACTGTAAATATTGATGTAGGGTGTCAAGTAAAACGAAATCACCGCAATTTGACTTTTTGAATTTATGTTCACCTAATTTTTATGAACACAACAATATGTAGAGCTTGAAAGGTTGGGAAATATTTGCTTAAGTTAAACATTTTTCTATAATGAGTTTTAAAATATGTAAATAGCGTGTAGAAAATTGTTTTTTTTTTCTCTTTTTAGAATAAATCAGCGATAATTTTGATAATTACTTCTCTCAACTATACTATAAGAGTATGAGTATATGAGTGGTAATTGAGTTCCTCTTTTTCAACCAGTTAAAATGTTAATGTGTTTCGCTTTCCAAAAAAAAAATTAAGTTTAGATATTTAATTTTTTAATATATTCTTAAACTGCATCCACAAATTCAAAGACTATTTCATTCAAGTATGAAGTATATGACCTAGCCAGGCTGTGGTTAAGTCCCTAAGCAAAGTATTTTCAACGCCCGCCCTCGTTCATGAATGTTAAGGATTTCGTATCATTCACTGATATGGATTCGTTAGAAATTGCATTGTCATTTAGACAGAATACGACCCAGCTTTTTACTCCATTTATGTTGTTTTTATTAATTATTTACATGAGCAGCAACACCTACAGTTTAAAGGCATTTAAGAAGGATAGATTTTTGAGAAACTATTCATGGAAATTTTACTTACTGTCAGAGTTTTTGACAAAAATATGCTGAGGTTAAGTCGCCGAAGAACGATTTTTTAATGTCTGACCTGGGATTTGAATCGAGGCCTTATGACCATCTAGTCTACGACGAGTTATAGTTATAAAATAGTTACCTTGTCAGACCTATGTAATTCAGTACTCCCACTCTCCAAAATATTACATGCCATAGGTAGCCCGATTGCATCAGAAAAATTGAGTCTCAATTTCGTTGGCAGCTTGAAGGTACGTGCAATATCTGTTAGACTTTGCTGTGGATATGTAAAGTAAAGACAAACTCACTTTTATACTTAAATAGCATTGCCATCCATTGCACAACCGCGTTTCTCACGGGCCACTGTTCTGTTGGTAGGCATAATGTCAAATGCCTTCTGCAAGAGCCTGTATCAGGCAGGTGCCTTCCAGCTGATACGTTAGTGCCCTACTCTTCTTATAATAAGGATTTTAATTTCTTACTTTCTGAATTTCTTCACCGTGCACTCTAATATAAGAATTGCGGCAAAAGCAAAATTAATTGCAGATTCAGATTGATTCGCCTAGGGAATGTTTGAGCACCGAATTGGTCTAAATGGTTTCTCTTCCTTCAAGGAAGGTCCGTTACTGTCCTAAACTATCTTCCGTTAAGAAAACTTGCTTAATACCGACTTACGCCAACTAACATCACTAGATGGTTTGTGTGAGCAGCTAGGTTTCAATGGCTAAATAAGAATTTCAATATGATTTCCAACATGATTACACAAATGACTGTTTCGTCTGATCTGGATCATTTATTAAACATTTGAGTTATGTTTGTTAAATCCTTCGCAGACAAACTTCGTGACAAACTTTATGATAATGCGAGTTTTTCTTTTCCTATGTAGCAGTGTTTTATGATCACCGTTGATATCATATTAAATATGGTTTGATATTGTTCAGCTAGTCTGAGATCGCTAGTGCAAATGGAAAGGGATGAAATCATATTATCTGCCATGCAAAAAGGTTTTCTATAATTTACGCAATTGATTAGTATGCACATGGATGGAGGCGATCTCATTAGGTTTATTTCTGTTTATTTGTTCGTGGGTTTGTTTGTTTGTTTGAAGTTTATAGACGGCTAAACGGCTGGACCGATTTTTTCGAAATTTTAACAATACCTTCCTGTATGTCAGGAGAAAAACTATAGGCTACTTTTTATTTCAAAATTTCAAGTAGGCGAGGTGCCACGCCCACATACCCAATAAGTATTTAATATCGCCTATCTCATAAACTTCAACAGCTAGAGTCCTCAAATTTTGTATGGACGACTTTGACGTTTATATGAATAAAATGGGCGGATTAGCTATAGTGGGCGTGTCATATTCCATACAAAAAATATTAAATTAGTACATCTAAGAATGTATAACAGTTAGACTCATAAAATTTTGTCGAAGCCACTTTAGTATCATAATGAATATTTCATACAAAACTGGACTGACAAGTAGAATATAAAATTAAATAAGTCCATATCCTCCTATATTTTCATTCGTTCTATAGGTCCAAAAATTGGTTGCATGCCAGTAACCATATTCATGACCAATTTTAAGCTGGATTTAAATAATATTCAATATTTTATAAGGAGAGATCAAGTAAGAATGCTCAGGAATATAATCCCAAACAAACGGGAGAGTATAATGACGCTGGGCATTATTGATATTGCCATAGTCGCAAAAGTTGAAGTCACCGCAGATAATATTAGACGTGATTCTATGGTTCAAGCCCCAGGTCAGATCTCTCGATAAATAAAAAGTTATTTCTGTGGTGAGTTCCTCTCAGCAGATTTCTGACAGAAACTCTAAGAGTAAATAAATTGCAATGAAAAGATTCTCAAAAACTGTAGCTCCTACAAACTCATACATAAACTTAACATACCTTAACACAAGCCATATGCGAAACTAGGCCGTAGTCCTGACATGTGGGGTTGAGTTGACCAATTATGTATGCATTGTTGATTTTTGGTAATTGAAAATAAAATCAAGCGAAAGTAGCAGTAGTATAATCATGATAGTTATTGTAAAAGCCATCTAGTGAATAGTACAGAAAAAGTAAAAACTCTGCCTATGCTAAAACTGATGTGTTGTTAATACTGCAAAATATAATTTATATTTTAAAAATTGTTTTATTTGATCATATTTTTTTTTTTTTAATATTTATTGTATTTTAAAAGTTTAATCAATTTTGTAAATTTGTAAGCTTGTAAAAGAAAAATTAATCAAAATCTAATTGTTTACTTGATGCCGCCCTGCTTTTGTTGTATGTACAACAAAGATACAAAGTCTTATTTGTGATGATTTAGAAAATGCTTAAAAGTTTGATGTTCATAAATTTTATTTAGAAAACTGTTTCAAACAGCCAACCAACAACAACAAATAAAACAACTCATAAAACACAAGATTAAAAAAATTTATAATAAATAAATGCAAAAAACAAAGGCACGACAAAAGATTCAACCACATTTTGTGATTGTCCTCACCACCACCAAACAAGAGGGTAAAACAAAAGGAACCAAAAAAAAAAAAAAATGATTGTACAAAAAACGGAAGCATACAAATTTATATAAAAAGAAAAACAAAAACAAACGAAAAAACGAAAAAACTGTTGCACTCATATTTTTCCCAACATGCTATTAATTCTAATAAAGAAATTGTTTAAATTCTTCTTTTCCACAATTCCCCAAATACATTCGTGTCCTAAATATATGCCATATAAGATCCATAACCTTCTCATGCTCGGCGACCTCAGGGTTTGTCATGACTTTTGTTGCTCTTTTGTTTTGTTTCTTTCTTTTATTATCAAAAATTTTTATGACGTCTGTTCTTAAGCTTATTTTAGGGTGTATTTGTACGAGACTGGGTATGTACCATATGACGACACATTAAATTTCCGCTTTTTTCGCGGTTTATTATCAAAAAAAAAAAAAAATATATATACAAATAATGTTTGGCGGGGCAGCGGCAAGGAGGTAGTGTTTTAAAAATACTTGTTTGTTCTTTTTGTTTGTTACATTGTATGTATATTCGTTGATATTTTATTTCAAATTTACTTGTTGCTTTATTTTAGACATCACCATCATCATCCATTTATTCAAACCAAAAAACGAACCGAACAAAACCAAACCAAACCGAAACCATTCATTCTATCGATAAATTAAGTTTAAATAACGTTTATACTTAAATTTATGGGAAAAGTTTTCATGTTTCCTTTCTTTAGATTTTTTTTTCCTTCCCCCACCCACATTCATTTCACATCTTTTGAATGGTTGATGATACGTTAGAGCCTTTTTTTATATTTTAACTTCCATTTTACTCACTTATTTTACTCAATTGAACTTCATTTACTTCTTAACGAAAACGAAAGTATGCTTAGTTTGTTGTATCTTATGTTAAGGTCAAATAAACTTATTGTGCTAAGTTCTTATGAAACAAACCAAATACATGTCGTTCTGATCGATGGACATCTTTTGCTATTTAATTTATTTCATCAGTATAGGATTTCTAAATCATCTGATGTTCACGAGAGTAGATCGTAAAACCTTCTATAACTTCTCTCAACCTCGGCCTGTATGTGGTCTCTCATTATCATAATGGAGCATACAAGATGACTGATATGTATTGCAACCAACGTCAGGTTGTTAGCATTTGTAAACCGCTCGCCTGGCAGCTGACAGATTTATTCCAGTGACAGCTCATTTTATTATTTACAAGCTTACAAAAGCATTTTGATTTATTGCATTAAGAAAAAAAGTTATTTGTGATGGAATTCATCCCAGGTCAGACATCAAAACGAAAAATATTTCTTCAGGCGACTTTTTCTCAGCAGATTTCTGGCAAAGACTCTGACAGTAAAAATTGCCATGAAAAGCTTCTCAAAAATCTGTCGTTCGGAGTCGACTTTAAACTGTAGGTCCCGCCACTCATGTATAAAATTAAAGCACACAACATAAGTGGTGTGAGAAGCTAGGTCGTAATCCTGACTGAAGGGTTGTAATGGCCAATTATGTATGTATGTGATGGAATTCATGCGTGATAGTGTGATTGCTTTATATTTGGCTGGAAAACCACAGGAGGCTATCGTTAGAGCCCTCCATCATTTAAATGTGAATAAATCTTTTGTTTCTCGTACCATTGCTCGTTACAGAGATACTGGCAGTGTTGCATTGTGTTCAAAAAGTAAACGAAAAAAACGGTAACAACACCAGAAATGATCCGAAAAGTTAAGGCCAGATTTGACCAAAATCCACGCCGCATTTTTAGAAAAATTGCTCATGAGCTGAACATATCGCGAGAACGGATGCAACACATATTGACAAATGAGCTTGGACTAAAGCCATAGAAGTTCCAAAACGTGCAAAACCTCACCGATGGAAAAAAAAAGTTAGACTGGAAAGAGCCAAGGAGTTACTTCGCTTGCACGAAAGTGGCCAGTTACCGAATTTTGTTTTCTCCGATGAAAAGCCATTCCAAATTAGAGCAGTTTGTGAACAAACAAAATGATCGGGAGGTTAGCTGAAAATTGGCCACCAGAACTCACGCGCTATTTCGTATGTAGAACCCCCTTCCTGCAGAGATCTTTCCTGTTACTTATGATATAAAAATATTCAAATCTAGTGTCAATAAACCCTGCTCCGTCTTTCCTCCTTTCTAATTCACAGGTAATCGAAAATAACTTAAAAATATAATGCATTACTCCTTATTATTATTACTAATATTTCACTGCATTCCAACAGTAACAACTGCAAAGGAAATACAAAGATTAAGAAGGCTGTTAATGTACTAAAGTAAAGAAAATGATGTAAATTTAAAAATTGATAAAAATCAGTCAAAATAAGGGCCTAAATCGTCATGTCGTCAATATGATTTTTTGGATCATAAAATCGCCAAAATGACGATAAATCGTCAAATCTTGCAGCTAAGCTCAGAGATGCCACTGTGGGGCCGCTTTTTATTTGATCAAAACCCGTTGAAGCGTATCACGAGGTTTATTGGGTGTTGCAAAGGCAACATAATGCTGGCTATGTGCTATTCCAACCCTCTGGCAGGAATAGATATTTCGAAGGAATAATATATTTCGATAATACCTCAACCAAATTTTTCTATTGGAATTTAATATATGGAATACAGTGGAAAATAGATTATATATTCGTCATAAGTTGTAGTTCTGTTTCTTTCTTTTATTATCAAAAATTTTTATGACGTCTGTTCTTAAGCTTATTTTAGGGTGTATTTGTACGAGACTGGGTATGTACCATATGACGACACATTAAATTTCCGCTTTTTTCGCGGTTTATTATCAAAAAAAAAAAAAAAAAAATATACAAATAATGTTTGGCGGGGCAGCGGCAAGGAGGTAGTGTTTTAAAAATACTTGTTTGTTCTTTTTGTTTGTTACATTGTATGTATATTCGTTGATATTTTATTTCAAATTTACTTGTTGCTTTATTTTAGACATCATCATCCATTTATTCAAACCAAAAAACGAACCGAACAAAACAAAACCAAACCAAACCGAAACCATTCATTCTATCGATAAATTAAGTTTAAATAACGTTTATACTTAAATTTATGGGAAAAGTTTTCATGTTTCCTTTCTTTAGATTTTTTTTTTCCTTCCCCCACCCACATTCATTTCACATCTTTTGAATGGTTGATGATACGTTAGAGCCTTTTTTATATTTTAACTTCCATTTTACTCACTTATTTTACTCAATTGAACTTCATTTACTTCTTAACGAAAACGAAAGTATGCTTAGTTTGTTGTATCTTATGTTAAGGTCAAATAAACTTATTGTGCTAAGTTCTTATGAAACAAACCAAATACATGTCGTTCTGATCGATGGACATCTTTTGCTATGGACCCCGAGAGTAGATCGTAAAACCCTTCTATAACTTCTCTCAACCTCGGGCCTGTATGTGGTCTCTATTATCATAATGGAGCATACAAGATGGCTGATATGTATTGCAACCAACGTCAGGTTGTTAGCATTTGTAAACCGCTCGCTGGCAACTGGCAAAATTTATTCCAGTGACAGCTCACTCTATTATTTACAAGCTTACAAAGCATTTTGATTTATTGCATTCAGAAAAAAGTTATTTGTGATGGAATTCATCCCAGGTCAGACATCAAAACGAAAATATTTCTTCGGCGACTTTTTCTCAGCAGATTTCTGGCAAAGACTCTGACAGTAAAAATTTGCCATGAAAAGTTTCTCAAAAATCTGTCGTTCGGAGTCGACTTTAAAACTGTAGGTCCTGCCGCTCATGTATAAAAATTAAAGCACACAACATAAGTGGTGTGAGAAGCTAGGTCGTAATCCTGACTGAAGGGTTGTAATGGCCAATTATGTATGTATGTGATGGAATTCATGCGTGATAGTGTGATTGCTTTATATTTGGCTGGAAAACCACAGGAGGCTATCGTTAGAGCCCTCCATCATTTAAATGTGAATAAATCTTTTGTTTCTCGTACCATTGCTCGTTACAGAGATACTGGCAGTGTTGCATTATGTTCAAAAGTAAACGAAAAAAACGGTAACAACACCAGAAATGATCCGAAAAGTTAAGGCCAGATTTGACCAAAATCCACGCCGCATTTTTAGAAAAATTGCTCATGAGCTGAACATATCGCGAGAACGGATGCAACACATATTGACAAATGAGCTTGGACTAAAGCCATTGAAGTTCCAAAACGTGCAAAAGCTCACCGATGGACAAAAAAAAGTTAGACTGGAAAGAGCCAAGGAGTTACTTCGCTTGCACGAAAGTGGCCAGTTACCGAATTTTGTTTTCTCCGATGAAAAGCCATTCCAAATTAAGCAGTTTGTGAACAAACAAAATGATCGGGAGGTTAGCTGAAAATTGGCCACCAGAACTCACGCGCTATTTCGTATGTAGAACCCCCTTCCTGCAGAGATCTTTCCTGTTACTTATGATATAAAAATATTCAAATCTAGTGTCAATAAACCCTGCTCCGTCTTTCCTCCTTTCTAATTCACAGGTAATCGAAAATAACTTAAAAATATAATGCATTACTCCTTATTATTATTACTAATATTTCACTGCATTTCCAACAGTAACAACTGCAAAGGAAATACAAAGATTAAGAAGGCTTTTAATGTACTAAAGTAAAGAAAATGATGTAAATTTTAAAATTGCTAAAAATCGTCAAAATAAGGGCCTAAATCGTCATGTCGTCAATATGATTTTTTTGGATCATAAAATCGCCAAAATGACGATAAATCGTCAAATCTTGCAGCTAAGCTCAGAGATGCCACTGTGGGGCCCGCTTTTTATTTGATCAAAACCCGTTGAAGCGTATCACGAGGTTTATTGGGTGTTGCAAAGGCAACATAATGCTGGCTATGTGCTATTCCAACCCTCTGGCAGGAATAGACATTTTGAAGGAATAATATATTTCGATAATACCTCAACCAAATCTTGTCTCATTGGAATTTAAATATAGGAAGTGGAATACAGTGGAACATAGATTATATATTCGTCATAAGTTGTAGTTCTGTTTCACTGCCTAAAAAGCAATTTGAATAAAACTTCTGCATGACCTCTAAGCAGTGTAGTCTAGGAGGTAGTGTGTTAGACTTGTTAGATCTCAGGCCACGGTTCCAAGAAAACGAAATTTGTAAAAAAAATATTTCTTCGCCGACTTCGTTCCAGCAAATTTCTGGCAAAAGTTCTAAAAGTAAGTAAAAAAAATTGCCTTAAATAACTCCTCAAAAATATGTCGTTCGAAATCGACTTTGAACTGTAGGTCCCGCCACTTCATGTATAAAATTATAAACACAAGGAAGGTGGTGTGAGAAACTAGGTCGTAATCGTGACTGAAGGGTTGTCATTGAATTTTTATGTACCATAAAATCTAAGCAACAAGTAGAGCATCAACAATTCTTTATAAACATAGATGCGATAGAAGCTTAACTTTAAAATTATCATCACTTCGGGGGTGTGGTTCGCTTTTCCTTTCTGCCACAGATTTTTTTATTCCTTTTAACGATGCTTTTTGAAAAAGCAAACAATAAATAACTTTGAATACTATGCGGATCATATTTCATAACAAAATATTTAGTTTTAACTTCACACTTTCATTATGATGATGTGGTTGTGCTAAAATTTGCATTTAAATTAAATTTATTATACAAGAGCAAGCGTTTTCTCGTTGTTGTTTTTTTTTTATTTTTTTATCTTTTTTTTTACTTCATTTTTGTTATTAAATATGACTGACTCTGTCTGATTATATGAAAGTATTGCGAGGCGATAGTGTCTGCCTGTGAAAGTGGTTTCAAACAACAAGCGAAGTTTTGTAAGGGTATTATAGCCATTTATTTATCGTATTATAATGTGTCGATTGAAAAACCAACACAAATATGCTTTATAGCCAAGGCAATAGAGAAAGAGAGAAGAAACTGGAGAAAAAAAAGCTCGTAATAAAATTAAAAATTAAATAAATTGCATATTGTCAAAAGCATGAAGAAGAAGAAGAAAAAGTGAAAAAAATTTTAATAAAAATTTATTAAAAATGTTCGTCTGTATTTGAAATGATAATATTTTTTGAAATACAAACTGTCAATGTTATTAATAATAGGCTTAAACTTGTGTTTGTTTTTACAAACCCAAACTCAAACCCCCCCGCATTTGGAAATAGCAGCAGGCTTGTGTTCATATAAAAACGTTCAATAAAAATGTTAACGTCCTATACAACAATACAATTCAATTGAAAAAGATGATTTATAACATGAAATATTTAAATTGTTGCTGAAACTGAAGATACAATAATTATTTTTTTTTTTTTATTATTGACATATCGTTTTATGCTTTACTGCATACAATATTAATATATTAATTAAGTCATTGTAAATGTCAATAGGTTTCAAATCATTTGATGTTTTATTAATTTTTTTTATTTTATTTTTTTAATTGATAAGTATTAACTGTTTTTTGTATCATTGATAGGTTGAAAACATTGTTTATTTACTTAAAAAAATTATATATAAAGTCATGCAATTATATTAAAAAAGATTTAAACGCACTATACACCCACATATTCCATATACAGTGCGTTAACAAAGCTTTAAAACGCACATTCATGACAACAAAGCTCTATTAAAAATGTCTCAAAACAATGTAGATTTTAGAAAATCAATGTCATATATATACAGTCAAACTCGCTTATAACGAACTCGATTATTACGTAGATTTTTCAAGTCCCAACTTTTTAATAACAATTTTCATACAAAAAAAACTTCCTTTATTACGAACTCGTTTATAACGAATTCTTGGTTAAAAGGAGTTACTTTAAATGGTCCCAGTAATTAAATTTCATACATTTTACCTTTTTTTATAAAGAATCCTCAGAGAAATCTTTGAAGTGTGGCAATAGTCCTTACTTTTATTTAATATGGCAGCATTAAATTCTAACTCAGCATCTTTAATCAGCTGATAAAAAAAAATACTTTTTGGTTTTAATAAATGATAAAAATTCTTTGTATTTTATATCTTCTTCTATGACTTTATCTCGTTTATTACGAACTTTGCCTATAACGAACTATTTTTTCTGGTCCCACAGGGTTGGTTATAACCGAGTTTGACTGTATTAGGAATGCCATATTTTTCTTATTTATTCGCATGTAAACTATCATAAAATTACAATTGTTTTTTGATAATATTATACAGTAATGTATGAAATGATAGAGGCTCCTCGAAATTCTATAAATACAACAAAGCAGCATGTGAAATTTATTACGAAAAGATACTGGATGGGGACATCCGAAATGTTAAATGTTTCCATAATTCTGGAGTATTAAATTGTCGAAATTTGATATCTAGCATGGGACATCTTGGCTTTGAGAAAGCTGGGGTATGTGCATTACTGCCAGATAAATGAAGCATCAAATCGTCAAATATTTGAGAAAAAATCGTCAAAGACATTCATTGAAATCGTAAGAAAATCGTCAGAAAAAATAAATTAATAAATTGAAAGGTTTTAAAAGCAAAAACATATAAAATCAATGTTAAGCAGCGATAATATTACATCATCTATACCTACGTGTGGTGTAATATTAGGGAACCAGGCATGAAAACTCAGTGTGATGTTCGCTAGAACTGCCACATTTTTCATTGACTTGGTTTTCTAAGACGTTGCAAAAAATACTTCACTTCATCTGATCTACTACAAATAACACCATTTATAATCGATGGAAAGTAGAATACAACTGCCATATATGGATAGGCCCTTAGGGTCTATTTTGAGGCTTCTCGACCGCGTACGCTCGTTAATTACGATATTGTTTCAACTCAATTAATTCTTGGAGCTTCGTTGCAATATGGCTTGCGTTTCACCATTCTATCGCTACTACAATGCATATTGCTCGAGCGAAATAAGGGGACTTGTTTATGAAAATCATGCATTCTTAAGTAACTCTCATATTTCTAGGCCAGTCGATTACAGATAAAGTTCGTTTGTTATAGGGACTATATGGAATTCCCTTCCTGCAGAGATCTTTCCTAGTAGTTAAGGTATAAAAATTTTCAAACTTAGTCTCCATAAGCACTGCTCCTCCTCATTTCCATTTCCATAATATATTTTCCTAGTTCCAAAAACAATGCCAACCCCTGAGTGTTGGTCGTATGAAAAAAAATAATACCACTTGCCTTTGTTCTTCCGATGATAATATCAGAAGTATAATCGAAATTTTAAAATTGTCTGCAACGGCATATGATAATTTATTATCAACTACAAATTATTTGGGATTTGAAATTTATTAGCTTTTAAGGGATTAAAACGGTAAAAAATACAGAAAAATTATCACAGGAATTCGAAAATAATTCAAACATATAATACTTTACACCTAGTTATACAAAGCTTAAGGAAGGCTTTAATGTACTAAAGTAAAGAAAATGAAGAAAATGTTTAATTGCTAAAAATCGTCAAAATAAGGGCTTAATCGTCATGTCGTCAAAATGACATTTTTGGAGCTCAAAATCGTCAAAACTGACGATAAATCGTCAAATCTGGCAGCTATGTGTATGTGACTTATACACATACATACGCCTGCGTCTTAAGAAGTAAAATCGCACAATCTTGATTGTCAGTTCACATTACTCCACGCGAGATGACCATGCTACCAAATTGTCCGTACAAAATATCCAAAATGCGATGAGCTGTTTGGCCCGTTAGCACCATTTTGCCAAAACCACTTACAAGATGGCTGATATATAATGCAAAGTAAAGCGCTTTATTTTTTCAATTTTTTTTTTTAATTTTATTGTTCAAAAGCAAAAAATGTTGGAAATAATGTAAAATTTTAGTATCAATTTAGATTTGTTCGAATTGGCCACCTTTGGTATAAATTATGGCCTTCAAACGACCGACAAAGCCGTCATAGGCTGCTGGATAGGAGCTCTACGGTATTTCGGCCCATTCCCGGCGAAGCGCCGTCTTAAGATGATCGACACTGCCATTTTTTATTGAGAACCTTACTCTCCAAAATGTTCTCAGGCGCAAAAGTCCAATGGATTGAGATCCGGAGATTTTGATGGCCATTGTGCGGTAGAAATGGAGCGAGGAACCTCCTTTTGAAGCCATTCTTGGTTGATGCATATTAAGTGCGGTAGTGCTGAGTCCTGTTGAAATGTCCATGGTCTGCGGCCAACATGTTTGTCTGCCCAGGGTTCAATACTGTCTTTAAGACATTTTCCCGGTAATATTTGGCATTTACTTTGACCCCACGGTCGATGAATACGAGCGGGGAGCGACCATCAGCCGTTACGGCGGCCCACACAATTACCATCGGCGGCGCTTAGGTTCTGGTGGCCAATCGCAGGTGTAAATTTTCAGCTAACCTCTTTGGCAAGTAAACTCGATCATTTTGTTTGTTCACAAACTGCTCAATTTAGAATGGCTTCTAATCGGAGAAAACCAAATTCGGTAGCTAGCCTCCCCTTGGCTCTTTCCAGTCTAACTTTTTTCTTTGTCCATGGATGAGCTCTTGCACTTTTTGGAACTTCAATGGCTTTAGTTCAAGCTCATTTGTCAATATGTGTTGCATCCGTTTTCGCGATATGTTCAGCTTTCGAGCAATTGCTCTGCTTTAGCACTAGCATCGAAGCGGATGCTAAAATGGTGTTTATCTTTCGATCACGTAAGTATATCTTTGCTTACGTGGGTATAAAATTCAACTTGTATATGAATTGCGATAAAACGTGAAGAGATTAAGAAGAATCGCCTTCAAGTGAGGAAGCTCGTTTCAGATTAAAACACTGTATGTATAATAAGAAGCGAATACACAAGAGCGCTTACAATATTCAAGTCGTTAACTAACGCTATTGCATCTACTAAAATTGACTAGCTGATGGAAATTATGCACTAAAGTTTGTGATTTATGTGCTACTTTCAAAATTTAGGAAGAAGGTCCATGGTCTAACGAGTTATACTGACTGAATTTTTGTTTCGAAACGTTAATCAACTAAAGATCAAACAAAAGAGTTCCCGACAAGACGATTTGACTTGACATGCAGCAAGCTTAACAATCAGTGTCGAAAAATTTTAATTTTGAAATGGTACTGAACTATCACTGAAAGAGTACTTTTCCCATCGAAAGGTGCTTTTGTAAAAAATACTTACATACATTACAACCCTTCAATCAGCATTATGACCTATCTTCTTACACTACTTACGTTGTATGCGTTAATTCTATACATGAGTGGCGGGAGCGACAGTTTAAAGTCAACTCCGCATGATACATTTTTGAGAAACTTTTTCATGGCAATTTTATTTACTCTCGGAATTTTTGACAGAATGAGGTCGCCGAAGGAATATTTTTTTAATTTTTCGCTCTGTTGGAGATGTCTGATATGGGGTATGAACCGCGGGCTCGCATCTAGGAAGCTAGGAGGTAGTGTATTAGACTATTTATTTATATATAATACACGACTTATACGCATTCCTCACATATAAAACAAAAAATACTAATTCTGAACGTAATAAAACGTAAATGCTGCGTGTAGTCAAACGCTGACGGAAGATACTTACGTGATCGAAAGATAAATACCATTTCAGTATCCTCTTCGAAGCTTCAGGCTACAGTAGTATGCATATCTCTTCATCCTGTTGCTAGTTTTTAAATCGCGAAGAGGAATATCTGTGCAACAACAGTCAGTATTTGATCGAATTACTTGCTGACTAGGCGAATTAGATGATCATAAACATGGAGCGCTTTACAAACCTGGAGAACAGATTTGTTTTTTTTTTTTTTAAATAAATTTTCATAATTTAGAGGCACAGTACTTGTGTTTAAGGATTAATGAAATCACATTACGGTTCGGACAACGTTCTCATTCTTTACCGTATTCTAAAAACGAACGTATATTCCGCGGACGTTTGGCTAACCGGGGCTTAAGACTAATTCCATCTTTCGTATTAGGTTGGTAATGCTTTAATAGTTAAAAAAAAAATAGCGCAAGACGTAAATTATAATGTAGTACTGAAAGCGTCGCGGGGGTACTGAGGTATTTTTGAAATGGAAAAGTACTGAAAAAAGTACTAAACTACTGAATTTTTCAACACTGTTAACAATTGATATTGTAATAACAAATCTTTTTTCTAAAATGTATTTCTAATAAATTTTTCTCTCTTATAACTTCTCAGGATTACTTTTTGGAGGGGGGATAAGTTAAATCGTTATTGTATGACTGCAAACCAGCAACTCTCTCAGCCTATATTTACGCAAACGGCCAAATTTATTGGAAAAAATTTCATTTCAACTGAATTTTTGTTCTGTTCTAATAAATACATTTTTTTTTAGATATTTAGTACATTAGGATTTTTATTTTTATTTTTTTTTTTTAGGCCAGAAACCATTAATCAAATAGCACTACCAAACAGATGGGGGATAACATTCTGTAGTAAGCAAAAGAAAAAGGCGCGTGCAGAAGTAAATTTTCAGAGAAATAAATACCTTTTTGAATAATGCTGTTCTTAAAAAATTTAATGACATTTTTCTTTGTACATATTTTAGTAGGTACATCCATACATACATACATATGTGTGTATGTATTTAAAACAATAAACATTAAATAAGTTATTGATTGCCGCTAAAACAATACAATTGTTGATGATTTTTTTTCTTTCTGCATTTGAAATCGTCGTGTGTAATTTAAATGTCTATGGGGAATAAAACAAACGCCCCATTACGTGTTTTATATCTTGTAAGTGAAAAAAAAAAAATAACCATGAATCAGCAGAAAAAGGGCAAAATAAAATTGATTTTACTCTAAATTGCTGTGGCAATAAGAAAAAAAAGACTTCATTAGTAAAGTGCAAAAACAACAAGTGGCAATTTTATATTTTTTTTTTTATTTTGTTTTTTGTCATTCAATAAACACAATTTTATTGCAGTTCCTTTTGAAATACAATTTTTCGTTTTTTTTTTCGATTTCATTTTAATTAAACCCTGCTAACGTAGCATTACTGAAGAAAACAAAAAAATTTAAAAACTACACCAAAAGTTTATACAAAAAAAAATATTACAACATTACATGCATAACAAAGTAAATACAATAATTTTTTAATTACAACTCCATTATACAATAAAAAAAACACACGTAAAAAACCTGAAAAAATTTTTACAAAAAAAATTCTATAAAAATGGTAAAAATTTTAAAAAACTGTCAACACACACGTTGCATCTAGTGAAACGAGTAAGTTCAAGTGATTTGCCTGTCTCTAGCACATTTTGATTTTCGTTATCCCTTTTACTTTATTTTTTAAAAACAAATTTAATTGTGAACTTCAGGATATTGTTTACATAACACTCGTTGGTGTTGTAACTAGTGTAACATTTAAAGAAAAAAAAATTGTTTTTTTATTTTTAACTAAAAATTAATTTAACAAACAGAGGAAAAAGGAATATCAAACTTCAAGTTGATTTGAGACAAATTCTAAGCATCTTTATTACGTTTTTAATTGATTCCCTTCTACAGTTCTTTTGCGGGTTTAAAAAAAAAAATTTTTTTCTACAAGAATTTAATTTGAGTTTTACAATTTTACGTTAACTTTAACCCATTAACGTAACTAAAAAAAATAGTATATTTGTATAACAGTGAATGAATATTCCTTAAAAAACTATAGTGGTTGTATCAGTATGTCAATGAAAAATAAATAAGTGAACAAACAAATAATTTAAGACTCTAAATTAACACCAAGTGAAGTGAACATTTTTTCCATTCATTAAAAATTTCTAAAAAAGTGCTCCTTGCTGCTTCCACATCTATTTTGCTCTTCACTGTGTCTGTTTTACCATCCAGCTAATAATTGGTTGAAACTAATGTTGCGACTGTAGACAAAGAATTTGACAGGGAGTAAGTGAATACAGTATTCCCTCGATTTACGTTGTTCGTTGTTCGATTAACGTCATCAAAAAATTTGTTCCCTCAAACTTCGATTGAGTCGTTATATCGATTTCCAGTCGCCTTAGCGTTGTTTATAAAAAAAAAAATCAGGGGAGTTCCCTCTTTAAAAGAAATTCAATACATAGAAATAAAAATTAAATATTTGAGTTTTTTTTGTAAAATGATCATAAACAAATTCAAAATTCAACTGATAGTATGAGTTCTTTGAAAATCGATTAAGTCGCCTTTTTCCGGAATATTACGACGTAAATCGAGGCAACAAGGTTAGTTACATTTGTGTCACTAGCCACTTATCTAAGACAAGTCGGAAACTAAATAAGCTGTAAATAAACCAAATACCTCACTTTAGGCGGAGGTATTGCCCAAGCAGGCTGTGTTGAGGGTTATTAAGGATAAAACATCACTTCATACTTTCTGATACATAAATGTGTATGTACACATATACGTAATTCATCACTACAACCTATCAGTGAGGATTACAATTAAGCTTCTCATACCACATAAGGTTGTGTGGATTAATTTTATCCATAATACTCTCAGAATTTTTGCAAATTGGTAAGTTTTTCTTGGCAATTTTGTACCCTCTGAATACTAGGTTCTAACTTAACGCTCTCGGCGATATATGTTTGTGTGAATCTTTCACAACCATCGACCTATGTGTGTTCTCTACATAGCAAATCCTATCAAGATTATAACGGATTCCACCAGGGACATGTTTGTGACTTTGGATTCGGGTACAAAATCTAACCATAGCTGGATGGATAGCACACGGAAAGTCGTTTCAAACACCAAAAATTGCCCTCAATGTGGTCGTTGGAGTCATTCATCAACATAGCATTACGAGAAGTTCACCTATGCTTCTTAGATATTTGTCGAAAATATACAGGCAAGGAAGAATGGCCGCCGTGGTCTAGTAGGTTGTGTGTTGACTTATTAGACGTAAAGCCAGGGTTTGAGTCCCAGGCGTGATCCGAACTAAGTACATTGGAGAAGGCGAAAGCACATTGGCTTAGACTATGTAGACAAGTTAAATAACAAAGATGTCCAAGATGTCGGATTTTCCATAACTCTGAAGCATAAATCAGGCTGAATTTAATCGACGCTTTGGGATATTTTAACTTTGCAAACCGCTATGGTTAAGGGCTTATTTTCATGCTCCTGCGACTTAAGAAAATTACACAAATAAGATTCTAGCGAAGTTAAATATCCACAAGCAGTTCACATCAACACTACGTGCAATTACATGATCATCTCAAACCGTTCGAGCAGACAACCACAAGGCGTTGGTATACAGATTATCCAATTCAATCCAAAAAAAAAGTTGGTAATTATCAACATATAATGCTCGCCACTGATAGTGGTAGACTGGCCATTGTCCTTCTCCAAAAAATATGAAACCGTGCAACGCATATCGATTAATCTCAAGTTTTTAAACCTTTGAGCTCATAAGATAATATTTTTCGTTTTGAATACATAAAGAATCGAATGTAAACGAACAAATAAGTTGCAATTCGAAACCTTAACGCCAATATTTTGACTGCCATTAGGGATAAGTCAATGTAGACTAGGTAAAGAAAATCAAAATTGCTGCTTACAGCTTATGATATGGCAGCGTACAACATTTATAGGACAAAATATTTTGAATGTCAATTCATTAATTGCCACAAATGAAAATTTCTTTTGCATTATAACTTCAAAAATAATGCAAAAATAAACCGTCCAAAGTTTAGTTCGAATATTCTAACTTTTTAAATTCCAGAAAGCCTGAATTACAGGATGAAGGTTAAACTGCATACAAAAATTGTTTTCGGCCAGTTGTATAGAATGTACGAGTATGTAAATGTTTTTTTATGTTTTGATAAAGAAACAAACGGTAGAGTAGACATTTTTAGCATTCTAAAGGATGATTGTTTATTCCAACGTAGTATTGTAAAAATAAATTTGAAGCTATTACATCTCTTGCTATACGTTAAAGTACCCTACAGGCTGCTATTCTCATAGAGAGACTCTCTTTAAAATATTTTTAGTTTTTTAAAAGTTGTTAAAATTTTTCTAATGCCTTATAAGGATATCAATACGTACACGAAGTCTATTCAAAAAATATGGTAAATTTTCAAATTTCACGTGCTACGTACATTCGACTTTTGATTACAGTGAACTCTTGAAAACGTGAATATCCCGAAATACTATACACATTTTTTTTTGTTATATCGGCTATTCTGAAACGTGACTAAAAGATGTAAAAGGATTTTCAATGATGATTTTTATTTATATTATCTACGATATGGAAACTTAAATTTATAATTTTTTTTTAAATTCCCCTTTAAAACTTCTTATTTCTTTGTTTTGACTTCGTTTACCAACAACCAATCGAAAACGTGATGAAAATTGGCAACAAGAAGATCCTTCGCAAAAATTATTTAAATTTTCAGCTAGTTCAATGTATCTACAGTCAAACTCGTTTATAACGAACTCGTTTATAAGGAATTCTCGGTTATTACGTACATATTTTTAAGTCCCCACGTTTTAATAACAATTTTCATACAAAAAACTTGGTTTATTACGAACTCGTTTATAACGAATTCTCGGTTAAAAGGAACTACTTTAAATGGTTCCAGTTATTAAATTTCATACATTTTACGTTTTTTTCTTTTACGAACCCTCAGAAATAATTTTGAAGTGTGGAAATAGTCTTTACTTTCATTTAATATGACAGCATTAAATTATAATTCAGTATCTTTAATCAGCTGATCGATAAAAGGAATTAACACTTATTTCTGGATTTTAATATAGAAAAAACACTTTTTGTTTTTAATAAATGAAAAAATTCTTTATATTTTATATTTTCTTCTATGACTTCACCCCGTTTATTACGAACTTTGCCTATAACGCACAATTTTTTCTAGTCCCGCGGAGTTCTTATAACCGGGTTTGACTGTATTTACTTTTTTTAATGCTGATACGCTCGTCTCGATTATATGTTCACAAGTTTAGCTATAAAGCGTCTTCAGTTTATTTGTGAATGGCATAAATAAGACATGCGTTTGCGTATTTGGTGATTCTGCTGTCGAGAAAAATTTATCAAACAAATGTTGCATAAAATTTTGTGTAAAAAATGTAATTAAGTGTTAAAAACAGTTCAAAAATATGCGTTATTTAACAATTCTGAACGATGCTTATGCTAAAAATGGTTCCTTCTTTTGTAATAATTCGGAAATTTTGAAATGACGTTCGCTGCCTCAAGCTACATGAACAAAGTGCTATGCCGACAATATCGATAACTTCTATAATTGTGTTGAAACGATTCTGCGTAAACACTTTCTTACTTTCTTCACTTTTTGAACATTTTTGTTGGTTATAGACGACACATGCTGAAACGTCCACGGCGAGGGTCGTTATTCACATCTTTTTGATATTTTTTAAAAAGATTGTACCATTTTTAAATAACACTCTGCGACAAAATAGAAAAAATTAAATACACCCGGCTAATGACATAGTGAATGGTGTGAGTTTTGTTGAGTAGATCTCAAAAATATTTTTTTTATATTTTCGAAAAATTATTTGACAAAAACCGTTTTTATGCACTTTACGCACAAATTTCTGGATTATTCAAACATTTCTGACCCGATTTCCAATATTAAATTTTGTTGGAAAGGGGAGAGATGGAGCTTTAAAACTGTTTACATATAGCTATTATATGACTTCTATGATTAGGTAAATGATGAGAGGTAAACTTGGAAAACGCGAATTTTTTTCATATTTTTTTAAGTTTGTCCATTCATAGTAGCAACTTTACTTAAGAGATATGAAATAAGTGATAATATTCTGAAAGTCCATTATGTTGCTAAGATATTAACACATTGTTTAGTCAAATCGGACAGAAATTACCGTAGTTATTATTTAAAAAGTCTAACAGTCGAGTTATATTTTTTATGTATGTATGTGATCCTATCAAATGAACTTTCGGTTCAAAAATTTTCAGAATTTTTAACAGAACCTTGATTGTTTATCGGAAATGTGTCAATTCCAAGTTTGAGCGACCATCAGAAGTTGCCCCATGTTTGCGCAAAGAGAAATTATAATATTTGCAAGAAACACAAAATATTAGCCGAATTTTGGAAGTCGTGCAAACGTGAACTTCATACATTTTGTGATAACCAAACAAAACTCATTAAAAATTCTGAAAATCTTTGAAGTAAAAGTTCATTTGACGAGATGGCATATATAAAAAATATCACGCGACTGTTAGACTCTTTAAATAGTAACTCGGGAAATGGTTATCCGATTTGATCAAATTATGATTCAATCTCTTCACAAGAGAACAGACTTTAAGAATATTATCACTTATTCTATATATTTTTATTAAAGTTTGCTCCTATGAATGGACAAACTTGAAAAAATATACATAAAAATCAAATTCAATCGAATCAAATCTCCTAGCATATTAAGTCGAAAAATAAATAAATGTATGACGTTTTAAAGGTCCATCTCTCTCCTTTGTAACAAATTTTAAATTTTGGAAATCGGTTCAGAAATATTTGTGTAATCTAGAATTTTGTGCTTAAAGTCGAAAAAAAAAGCTGTTTTTGTCAAATAAAACAAATTTGGGGGGTTCGAGAAATATAAAAAAAAGGTATTTTTGAGTTCTACTGAACTAACTGAGCAACATAGACTATATAGTCACCAGGGCGTATTTTCACTGTCGCACCGTGTAATTTGTCGACTCGAGGAACTTGTCAGATTGCCTGCTTCCAAGATTTCAAGTATGTTTAAACACTTAAAAATATTTTTTTACACAAAATTTGATGCAATATGATGCTTATTTTATTAACACTCCTCGTACCTATATGTACTTAATGAACTGACTTTGGATTTCTAAAAAACTACTCTCATTTTTTTTTTTTTAAGAAAAACAAAATAAAAATTATTACCCTCCATATGTACCTTCTCTAGACAGACGGCAGTGGATCGCTGTTTTCAAATACGGTATTCGTAGAATTTTTTTTTTTTTTTTTCATTAACCTGTACTCTATGTATGACTGTACTCAGTATTTTTAATTTTCTTGTATTTTTGTTGTAATTGTTGTATTTTACATTTTGTGGTTATTTTTTGTCTTTTTAATATGTTGGTTTGTCAAATGATGACATTTTGTTGAAACAAAAGTGACATCTGGTCAAAAGTTGAGCATTCTTCTTTGGCAATGCTTTTCTCTCGTTTTGCTTTCGTTTAGATATTTCAACTTGAGAAATGAAACAACGGTGACTACATGAAACAATAAGATTGAGAACAAAATAACAATCATTTAACAGCAACAACAGGAAGCCAAAAAAAAAAAAAAATTAAGAAAAAACAAAATTTTTAAGAATGCAATGATGAACAAAAGGAAAAACAAACACAAAGAAATTGTTTTCATCAAAATAACGACAATGGAAAATTTGTAACAAGGAATATAAGATAACAACACAATGTTATTGCATTTACATGAGTACGAGTGTATGTGTATGTATGTGTGTAAGCAGCGAGAGAGACATTTCCGTTTCCTGGTACTGGTAGGCATAGAAATGTAGAAATCCTTTTTACCCTCTTTTAGTTTTTTTTTTTTTGTTCTTTATGCCAAAGGCAGTTTAAATTTTAACAGCAAACGCTTAAAATATTAAAAAACTGTTAGAAGTCTCTCATTTAGTTTCCTTACACAAGCCAGTCTTCAGGCCGTAGTTGAGACAATTTAAGTACGTGTGACTATTAAATCAAGCTTTTCTCTAATTACACTATGCGACAAAATTAAAATTTAAATAGCTTATGAGTTAGTTTTGTTGAGTAGAACCTAAAAATATTTGTTTTTTTATGTTACGGTACAACCGTACTCTGTTTTCCCCCCCATATTGCGCACATCGACTGCGTTTTTCAATTTTATCAATCATGTGATCAAATTCGTCATTGTGTTTTGCTATCAAGGCGTTGATTTTCCCGAATTTTTACCACCGCTTCAACAACGCTAACCCAAAAATCAAGTTGGATCATAGGTGGCAAACCTTCAAATCGCCTGCACAAACAGTGTAGTTTCCATGCGTTTACCATAGCTGCGTCAACAGCGTTAGTGAGTAATGAAAAATACCATTTTTTTCCGTAGACTCCATTGCTATAATTGCTGACGCCATTATCCAATAAGTCAACTTCACTTTCACGCTGATTATATGCATGTATTGTATATGGTTGCTCAGTCAGCAGTTTTTCAGTCAGTTTCTTACGCCACTTATGTTGTGTGCGTTAATTTTTTTACATTAGTGGCGGGACCTACAGTTTAAAGCCGACTCTGAATGACAGATATTTGAAAAACTTTTCTTGGCAATATTATTAACTTTCAGAATTTTTGTCAGAAGAAGTTTTTAAATATTTCGTTTTTCATATTTCGTTTCGTTGGAAATTCGTCAGACCTGGGGTTTGAACTCATTACCTACTAAACTACAGCGACTTTAGAAATGCTGTCATATGTACTCAACAACTTGATCCACCATGTTGTCTCTCATGTATTTTTATTATGAAAATTCAACCACGGCCTCACGTCTAATGGACTAAAATGTTACCTATTAGACCACGTCGATACATACATGCCAGAGATCAGCAATGAATCGTTTTTCCGCTACTCATAACTACTATAGCAATTTTAAGTATGAGTGAATCAAGAGAATTGAATTTCAACTACTCTGATTCAGTCGTACTCGCTACAACATTCTACAACATTGATTTATAAGTATAATGAGTATGAGTACAACGTCAACATCAAACTCGCAACATTCGAAATGTGTTTGATTCATACGCCTACTCATTCTGATTCATAAATTTAGAAAAATACTTATAATACTTATAAGTGATTCGAGTGGCTCGAATCATTTATTAAAATTTCACAGCCTTTGTTGTTGTTGCATATACAAACAAAGAAGAAAGGAAAGACAAAGACAACAAGCAACTTGTGAGTATAGTAGTGTTCGTACGCGAATCATACTTATTTCGTGCTTTGTGTAAAAAGAGTCGAGTTGATGTGAATAACATCATGAGTATTGTTAAGTATGAATACGACGAGTACTTCCAACTTTGAGTATGAGTAGTATGAGTATCATATT
Organism: Sarcophaga peregrina; assembly: GCA_014635995.1. Lineage (NCBI taxonomy): Eukaryota > Metazoa > Arthropoda > Insecta > Diptera > Sarcophagidae > Sarcophaga > Sarcophaga peregrina. The sequence goes on from CM025789.1 coordinate 44,324,751, forward strand.
AAACTAAGTATGAATGCGTATAAGTACCAGAAATTATAAGTATGACTCGAATCAACTCATCGTTTTGCATACTCGTTGCTGATCTCTGATACATGCTTTGTTTAAATCTTAATTTTAAATTAATTTATAAGTAGTTTTGGAATTTATTAATCATTTTCTTACACATGTTTGCAAATTTTTTCCTTTTAAAGATCATCCTGAAACATTTACAATTTTTTTTCCATTTCAGATACTTTCAATAAGAATTGTCACTTGAATAGGAAAGCAAAAAAAAAATACGAAAATATTTAAAAGCCTACACTTGTGGCGGAAACAAAAATGGCTGTGATTCCTTTATGCCGTTCTCAATTGTTCTATACAATTTTAATTTTCCTGTCCTTGATGGCTACTTGGACTCGTGCACAACAACCAAGGCGTGATGCTGATGTAAAAAACAATTTTTTTAAATATAAAAAAATGCGGCATTTGCCTAACAACCATTTCTTTAGAAACGAAATAATATTTAACTTTTGTTTTCCTTTTTTTTTTTCTCTCTCTCTCTCCCTCTCTCGATTCCTTTAATTTCCTTGTATTTAGTGGCCACCACCAACAATTCTTAAAATGGCAAAACCATATCATGATATTTGCGTAGAGAAGACCGGTGTTACTGATGGTGGGTTGTATTGAAAAAAAAAATTATTTTCCTTAATGTTTTAAAAACAAGCGTTTAATTTTTAATTTTTATTCGACTGCTTAGCGGCCATTAAGGAGTTTAGTGATGGTGAAATACACGAGGATGAGGCTCTTAAATGTTATATGAATTGTTTGTTCCACGAATTCAGTGTCGTCGATGATAATGGTGATGTTCATTTGGAGACGTTATTCGCAAGTATTCCCGGTGTTCTAAGGGATTTATTGGTAAAAGCCTCTGAAAATTGTGTACATCCAGAGGGTGATACATTGTGTCATAAAGCATGGTGGTTCCATCAATGTTGGAAAAAAGCAGATCCGGTGGTAAGATTTATTATTGAACTTATCAGTTGTAAATCAAATCACATTGAAATTATTCTGAAATTTTTATTGCAGCACTATTTCCTGGTCTAAACATTATGCATACGATGGAATATTGGAAACAATGATGAAATGGATGAAATGGCAACTAACTTGTATTAAATTTAAGTAATTTTGGTTTTTTTTAGTTAATGTTTTAGTTTGTTATTGCAAAATAGAAAATATTATGGAATTTAATGTGTTTGGTAATGATTAAGCTTTAGATTATAACATAATACCAGCGACATTAGAATTCCCTGCAAGAAAAATTCAAACAGGGTCGAATGGCACGATTTCGCCTGCATCTGAAATACTTAAGCTCTCAAATTACTCGCGCAGAATATAAAACGCAGAATATAGCGATTCCGTGAGGATATTGATAGACACATACATACATATTGAAGTCACCATGGTTTAGTAGGAAGTGTGTTGGCTTATTGGACGTAAAGTCAGGGTTCGAGCCCCAGGCCAGACATCAAAATAAAATACAATAAGCATTTCTTCGGCGATTTTCCTCTCAGCAGATTTCTGGCTAAAAATTTGAGAGTAAAAAAATTACCATGAAAAGTTTCTGATAAAATCTATTGTTCGGAGTCGATTTTAAACTGTAGGTCCCGCTACTCATGTATAAAATTAACACCCAGTAGTGTGACTGAAGGGTTCTAATGACCAATTATGTATGTATACATACATATTTGTCCATAACAGGCCTTCAGTGTGGATTACGACCTTACTTCTCACACCACTTGTGTTACTTTTATTCATGACTGGCGGGACTTACAGTTTAAAGTCGATTCGAATGATAGTTTAGTTCCCAATCTAATAATTTCTACCGTTGTCACTGCTAATTCGAAATACACGTCATACAGTAAGAAACTGTTTTTCTGGATTCTTTTTGATCTCATGAGGTTTGCTGTTCACCCTCATTCGGCCAAGACACAACGCAAAACTCCCCAAGTTGCGGTCTGCAAATTACGGAGATCGCGTGAGGAACACGAAATTCACTATCCCGGATTCCCCCAAACACGATGTTTTCTGCATATATTACGTTTCGTTTACTAAACTATTGGGAAGTCGGATCTAGTACGTAGTGTGTTGGCTTATTCGATGTTAGGCCACAGTTCCAACCCCAACTCACACAACAAAATAAAGTATGAAATATATTTCTTCGGTGACTTCTTCTCAGCAGCTTTGTGGCAAAAAAGTTCCTAAAAAATCTGGAGACTGTGAACACACAACATAAATGGCGTAATGCTTACTGAAGACTTGTAATGACCTTTCATGTTACACATTACCAAACTAATGGACTCATATTTATCCAGCACATTGGATAAATACCTAATGTTGTGGACAAGAGATCAGCAATGAATCGTTGTTCCGCTTACTCATAGGCACTCATGCAATTTTGCGTACAAGTGAATCAACATTATTGAAATTCAACTACTCGATTCGTTCGTACTCGCTACAACATTGAGTTATAAGTATAAGTAGCAATGAGTATGAGTACAATGTTGACATCCAACTCACAGCATTCGAAATATGTTTGATTCATACGCCTACACATTTTGGTTCATAAGTTTAGAAAAATACTTATAATACTTATAAGTGATTTAAGTGTCTTGAATCATTCATCAAAATTTACAGCCTTTGTTGTTGTTGCATATACAAACAAAGAAGAAAGGAAAAATAAAGACAACAAGCAAAACATACACACAATCTTCTTGTGAGTATTGCAGTGTTCGTATGCGAATCATACTTATTTTGTGCTTCGTGTAAACGTTAAGTAGAGACGAGTCGAAGTCAATAACATCATTTGTATTATTAAGTATGAATACAACGAGTTCTTCCAACTTTGAGTATGAGTACTATGAGTATGATATTAAAATAAGTATGAATGCATATAAGTATCAGAAATTATAAGTATGATTCGAATCTGCTCATCGTTTTGAATACCCGTTGCTGATCTATGTTGTGGACATTGTTTACAAAAATGACCGTTAACTGAGCATTTGAAGCACATCTCTCAAAATGAATATTTTAGTGCAAATTGAACGAAAAAAATCGAAATCAAAATCAAAAATTCAAAAGTTTGTTGGCTACTGCATCGGTTTATTTTATGGTCAAGTCAATGGCCTGTTTTTGTTCGATTTTTGCATTTCTTTTTTTTTTGCACATTTCCATAATAGTAGTTGTACAAGGAATTGATATTCCGGTAGCAATAGAATTTTATCATTTGCAATTTACATTTGTAATTTCTGGTGTTGACAATGTTGCATGAACATTTGCCGTATCAAAGATTTACAGACACACATGTATGTAGGTACACTCAACTCTTTTTTTACATGGTAGAAACGTTCTTCAGAAATCCGTGTAAAAAAAGAGTCGTTCCCTATGGGAAAATGGGGCATATGTTCCATGTCATCTGAAAACCGTGTAAGATGAAATGAAGAACTATGATTACTTCGAAAAACCTTGTAAAAAATGTTGAAAACTATAAAATTTCACAAATACATACAAATTGTATGTTCATATGGCATTTTATTGAGCATTAAAACCTCAAATATATAATTCATACAGGTGAAAAATTGGCAGAGAAAGCAAAAAACAAAAGAAATCTGTTAATCGAGAATTAAGAATAGAAAAATTAGAATAGAAAGAAATAATTTTTACATAGCCAAATAATTATGCGTCGCTACTTGATAACAAGCGGAATTGTTTGCGACGAACTGGACTAAAGTCGGTATTATCACTGGAGATATCCAACAAATAGTCTAATGGTGACTTTCGTCCGGTAATAGGGTTTTGAACTGTCGGATTAGTTTATTAAAAAATCTTTTATAGAAAGTTGAACTTTTGCTTTTTGTTATCTCCTAGTTACTACTATGTATGTTCATTTCAGCAATGGTGGAACCGTACAGGATTAAAAATTTCTTACAAAAAATAATTTTTTTTCAACCGTGTAACTTCAAATCTGTGTAAAAAAAGAGTTGGGTGTATACGTTTTTGAATGTTCACATAAACGACAACATAAAAAAAAATTTAAAAAAAAGAGGAGAAATGTTTGATAACTATAACTTTAAAATCAAAGACGTACTGATAAATATTCTTTAATTTGAGAAGGGGTGTGAACTATACTACTAGGCAGCAGCACAAGCCCAACAATACATCGACACATTGACTAAATCTTTTCCTTTTTCTTTTGTCAGTTACCAGACCAACATTTAAAATGGAAAATTGAAAACAAAAACAAAAAAGAACCAACATGGCCCATAAAAACACAACGCCAGACAAATAACAATTATGCAGATTTTTCTGTTCAACTTTTCAGTTTTAAATAAAATTTTTGTTTTTCTTTTTGTCTTTTAATAATTTTTTTTACAATTTTTTCTTTTCTTTTTTAAATCAACGTATAGAGAGTAGTACTATTGCAATAGTTGCATAGTATCATTTGCTTAGTTGTTGTTATACGTTATCATAGAATGGGCGTTTGATTATTCGTCTACAAGTATGTCAAGCAGGGCTACAAGTGTTCATTCACTTCTAATGTTCACATACATACACGATGTTATGTTTGTTTCTCTGGATCTCTTTTTATTTTCTATGTAAGGTTTACATGTTTGTACACACATACACACACATTCTTTATCATTGTTCACAAATCGTAATTGTTCTCTGTTATTATTGTATGTCATGCATAATTTAAAACACTTCGATTTTTTCATTTTTTCATTTTTTATTTTGATTTTTTAAACGATTCAATAGTTTTCCAAACATTACAAAATTGAATAGAAATGAATTTTGAAGAATAATATCTTGACAAATATATGCATACATATAGGAACATTTTCTATAAAATTTCGGCTTCAAGTTAGGATATCAGTCACTGAGGAATTCTAACAAAAACAAAAATGTTTAATAAATTGGTGTTGCTGATCTATTAACAATCACTTCAATCAATCGATCTTTTTTAAAAATTCTAAAGCAATAATTACAAAATATTTCAAGTTGTATGACTTGTTACGTCATCTTATTGAAACCGAATACCGTCCGCTGATATATAATGCAGCAAAGTAAAGCGCTATATTTTTTTATTTTTTTAAAATTTTTTTTTTTAATTTTATTGTTCAAAAGCAAAAAATGTTGGAAATAACATCAAATTTAAGAATCAGTTTAGATTTGTTCAAATTGCCCACCTTTGGGACAAATTATGGCCTTCAAACGGCCGACAAAGCCTACAAAGGTTGCACGAAAGTGGCTCTGCGGTATTTTGGCCCATTCCCGGCGAAGTGCCGTCTTGAGATGATCGACGCTTTGGAATTTTTTAGTGAGAACCTTACTCTCCAAAATGCGCTAGGCGCAAAAGTCCAACGGATAGAGATCTGGAGATTTTGGTGGCCATTGTGCGGTAGAAATGAAGCGAGGAACCTCCTTTTAAGCCATTCTTGGTTGACGTGTGCTGAGTGCGGTGGTGCTGAGTCCTGTTGGAATGTCCATTGTCTGCGGCCGAAATGTTTGTCAGCCAATTATTTCAATACTGTCTTTAAAACATTTTTCCGTTAATATTCGGCATTTATTTTGACCCCAGGGTCGATGAATTCGAGCGAGGAGCGACCATCGGCCGTTACGGCGGCCACACACCAGCGGCCACACGCCATTGTGGAGGCACAGAAATCGAATCAAAGAGGGCAATAAAATACCTGGGAGTGATTATTAACGACAGGTTGAACTTCAAGGAGCACGGTATTTGTAATGCAGGGAGCACTGGCGAGGATGATGCCAAATATTGGAGGACCAGGTCCATTCAAGAGGAGGATAATTTCAGCGATAGTAACTTCGATAATGCTATATGCTTGCCCCATATGGTCGGAGGCACTCTCCGTGGGGTCGACATGGAGAATACTGCCCTCGGTGTATCGTCTAAGCGCGATTAGACGGATAAGTGGCTTCAGGACAGTGTCTGATGAAGCGGTATTGGTATTAGCAAAGACAATTGGCGGATGAGATGAGACGGATATACTTCCGCCGTCTTGAGAGTCCAGGACGGACAGCGGCTATAAAAGCGGAGGAAAGAATGACTTCCATGCTCAAATGGCAGTCACGGTAGGAGAGCAGTTTAAAGGGAAGATGGACATTTCAGCTTGTCCCTTCTATAACCCCTTGGATGGAGAATAAACATTGTGAGCTGAATTATTACGCGACCCAGTTCCTAACTGGTCATGGATGTTTTAGGAAGTACCTGCACAGATTTGGACATGATGCCCAATATGCCCAAACTGTGTAGATGAAGAGGAAGATGCGGAGCATATTCTAACATGCTGCACCAGGTTTAGATGGCCCGGAGAAAATAGAATAGGACCAAACCGGCTCATGGAGGAGCTGTTGAATTCTAGGACGCTATGGAGCCAATACAGCCAGAAAATGGCGGAAGTAATGACAGTACTCCGAAGGTTGGAGGAACGAAGGCAAAATTTGAGATAACGTGTTAAAGCTTTCGAGCTAACCAGCCCCCCGCGAAGTAATGCCTTACGGCAGTCCCGCGGGGGGAGAGTGGTTGATGTGTGTAGGGGGTGGGTCTTAGTACGTAGGCACCAAGGATGGTGAATCGTGCATGCTTTTGTTGGAACAAAAGTATCTTTAGAAGATTTACCACCTCCGGCTCAAGACAAACAAAAAATAAAACCCTGTATGTGTTTAAATGAAATGGCTATGAAGCAATGTCTTGCCTATGCTGAGAGGACTGTTAAGAATGCTCCAGCAAAAATATGATTCGATGATGACCTGAGGGAAATTGGAGAACTGGAAGGACAACACATGAGAGAGATCGGGCAGATTTAATAACTTTTTGATATCCTTGAAAGTCGAATTTAGTTTAGACTATTAACCAACATATTGGGATGTAATCCTTTGAATTTAATTAAAATTGCTTTAAAAGATAATAAAAAAAGAAAGAATTTAATAAAAAAAACTCTTGCAATTTTACCTAAGAAATATTTACATAGATGCATACATAATTGATCATTACAATCCTTCAGTCAGGATTATTGATCTAGTGTCTCACACTACTTATGTTGTGTGTGTTAATTTTATACATAAATGGCGACTCCGAACAACAGATTTTTGAGAAACTTTTCATGGCACTTTTATTTACTCTCAGAGATTTGCCAGAAATCTGCTGAGAGGAAATTGCCGAGTAAACAATTTCTGTATTTATTTTGATGTCTGGCCTGAGACATGAACCTTAGCTTTAAGTATAATAAGCCAGCACACTACCTATTATTAGATCACGGCGTCTTAAGAAATATTTAATATGAATGAATAAATTAGTATCTTACATGAAGCTTATTTACCTCTACAACATTCAGGGAGATGTGTTTTCAGATATTCTCATTATTTATTTATTTTTTCCAAAAACCATAAAACAAAAATCGTTTTCTTTTTAAATATTACGAATAAGCTTAAGATTATTTAACAAGCTCTTTGAATGAATTCTGTTTCCAAGTTTCAAAAAATATTTCTTTATCTAATTACATAGCCCAATACTTTATATAACATTCACTAATTCCATGTGGCATGAGCCTATGGAATCTAATTTACGTTAAAGATTTTCTTGCATTCCATAATCTTAAACATTTTATGTAAGCATAGCTGATTCACATGAGCGGCAGTACGTTTTTCGTTTCCATGCATGTTTGATAATATCCTACCAAATCCATTTTAATTATGCCACATTAAAATAAATAAATAATAAAAAGAAAAATAATATATACAGTCAAACCCAGTTATAACGAACTCCGTAAGACCAAAAAATATAGTTCGTTATAGGCATAGTTCGTAATAAACGGGGTGAAGATCATAGAAGGAAATATCAAATACAAAGAATTTTTTTCATTTATTACAAACAAAAAGGATTTTTTCTATTAAAAACCAAAAATATGTGCTAATTCTTTTTACCTATCAGCTGATTGAAGATACTGAGTTATAATTTAATGCTGCCATTATTAAATAAAAGTAAAGACTATTGCCACACTTCAAAGTTTTTTCTAAGGGTTCGTTATAAAAAAGGTAAAATGTATGAAATTTAATTACTGGAACCATTTATGGTAGTTCGGTTTAACCGAGTATTCGTTATAAACGAGTTCATAATAAACGATGTTTTTTGTATGAAAATTGTTATTAAAACGTTGGGACTTGAAAAAATCTACGTAATAACCGAGAATTCGTTATAAACGAGTTTGACTGTATTTACATTCTAATTATTCATATTCATTTACGTACTTAAACGATATGTTTAAGATAACAAAACCAACTCTAGCAAATAAAAAATGAACAATTATTCAGTTTTTGTTTTGTTTTTATTTTGTTATTATTCTTTAAAAGAAAATAAATAATAAAACAAAAAAAAAAATAATTTTGAAAAAGATTATTAAAACAAATCTTCTTACGTACAGTATTCTGACAATCGAATATGTGCATATCTGTTGGAAATTTATGTAGAAAAATACGAAAATATGTATGAGTTTGTAAATGTAAAAATTTTTCTATTTCTGTATGAGATTTAAATATTTATGAATACAAAATTGTACATTTGTATTCTGCTAAAAACAAAATTTATGTCTATACAGAGAATTTCATGTTTAAAATTCATTTTTCACAACGAATTTACAGTATTCCCTCGATTTACGTTGTAGAATGTTCGGGAAAAAGGCGACGTAAATCGAAACGACGTAAATCGAATTTCAAATAACTCATACGATCAGATGCATTTATTTACGTCCATTTTACAAAAAAAAAACTAAAATAATTATCACTCAACCTACCGATACTTCATGTATTCCTATTCCTACCAAAGCAGGTAGGAATTTCTCGGTAAAAAAATTATCAAGAGAGGAGTAAATCTTAGAAAACACATTCCATGTATTTTGTAATAAAAGTCGTAAAGGCAAATGGCGATGTGATAATGTTCTTTTCAAGAAATTCTGACAAGAACTTCAAAATGAGTCATTTGACCCATCCATGGTAGGTTTAGTGTTAAATTTTTATTCTATGTATTAAATTTTTTCGAATAGGGTATTCCCCTGATTTTGTTAATAAACAACAAGAGGCGACATAAATCGTATGAAGACGCAAAACGAAGTTAAAGGGAACAAAATTTTTGACCAAGTTAAGCGAAACAACGTAAATCGAGGGAATACTGCATAAGTAACAAAATTTTTTCTTTAGCAATAAGTTACTCTAGTAAGTTATTAGATCTGTGAAGAGCATTTTATGAAAAATTTAACATAGTTTCGACTGTTGTTAACGCGCATTTAATGCTGGAATGCATATAGCATCGATAAAATCTGAAGTAAATTATTTAGTATCAGTATATTTACTTCACTTATCACTTCATTTAAATTTCTGTTAATAAGCTTTAAGAGATTGGCATTTATAGCAGATACGATCTATATCACGCTCATCACTTGATGGTAAGACAAACTGCACTATTTTTATAGTAGAACAACCTGGTTAAGCTGTCTGAAAACACGTTTGTGTCGTACGAAGACCCTTTCCATAAATAAAGTAAATGAATGAGGATCCTAGCCTAGTAAAGACGCTGGAATGTTTTTGTTTTTAAAAATGCAATTGAAAATCAGAATGCTTTTCAACACATATTTGAACCAGAGATCAGCAATGAATCGATTTTCCTCAACTCATAATCACTCATGCAATTTTGAGTATGAATGAATCAACAGAATTGAAATTCAACTACTCTGGTTCATTCGTACTCCCTACAATATTGATTTATAAGTATAAGTGGCAATGAGTATGAGTACATGTTGAGATCAAACTCCCAACATTTGAAATATGTTTGATTCATACGCCTACTCATTCTGATTCATGAATTTAAAAAAAATACTTATAAGTCAATCGAGTGACACGAATCATTCAACAAAATTTACAGCCTCTGTTGTTGTTGCATATACAAACAAAGAAGAAAGGAAACCCAAACACAACAAACCAAGCATATATACACTCTTCTTGTGAGTAAAGTAGTGTTCGTACGCGAATCATACTTACTTTGTGCTTCGTGTAAATGTTAAGTAGAGAGGAGTCGAAGTCAATAATATCATGCGTATTGTTAGGTATGAATACAAAGAGTACTTCCAACTTTGAGTATGAGTAGTATGAGTATCATATTAAAATAAGTATGAATGCGTATAAGTATCTAAAATTATAAGTATGACTCGAACCTACTGATCGTTTTGAATACTTATTGCTGATCTCTGCTATAAAAAATAGGTCTAGATACTAATGTATAAAATTGACACACACAACATGAGTGATCTTGGAAGATAGTTTTTAATCCTATCCAAAGCATTGTAAGATCCAATTAAGTGAGTAAAAACTAATCGGCAGACATTTATTTATTGCCATAAATAAATATTTCATTGTGAACGATTTTTCGTTTTTTCTTTGGAATTTTTCAAATTCCAATGAGTCAAAAATATGCAAAATTCATATGTCCAAGCATAAAAATTGTCTTTACATTAAAATTGTGTACATATGTATGTATGTATGTATATTTTGTTTATTAAATAAGGACTCAACAAATTTTAATTATTCCAAGTAATTTTTCTTTGCCATCCATTGTTCTTGAAATTGTTGCGAAATGAAATTTCTGTAATCGACAGATTTTAGCACATTCAGTTTTTCCTTCATTAATAGAAATCTGTAATTAAATTATACTGCTTCCAATAGAATACCTATGTACTCGATTGTATATAATTATTTACATTATCTTACCTGTTTAGTTATTATATGTACATGCATGTGTTGTATGTGAAAATGTAAATAGTTTGTGCCATCTACAGACATTAACAACTGGGCATAAGTCGAACAATAATGAAAGACAATTTGATAGGTTTTGTTTTGAGTAAAACAGTTTTGTAAAATATAATTTTGACAGATTGGGGATTTTGAACAGGTATTTTGATTAAGTCAAGAATGTATCAATACATGTCGTAAACATAATAACACATAAACGTGTTCACATAAATACAATATAAATTTTGATTCTCTCGTTAATTAAAGTGAATCAATTTCTTTGAGTTTAAAATAAACAATTGGGACAGTTTCTTTAATTTTCTTCTTTTAATTTAAAAATTTTAAAATTTATAAATGAACGTTATAGCGAGTACGAATGAATTAGAGTAGTTGAATTTCAATTCTGTTGATTCACTCATATTCAAAACTGTTTGAGGGCTTATGAGTAGCGGAAAAACGATTCATTGCTAATCTCTGGTTTGGACATATGAATTTTGCATATTTTTGACTCATTAGAGTTTTAAAAATTTCATAGAAAAAAAAAATGGAAAATCGTACACAATGAAATATTTGTTTATGGCGATAAATAAATGTCTGCCGGTTAGCTTTTACTCACTTAATTGGATCTTACAATGCTTTGGACAGTATTAAAAACATCCTTCCAACATCACTCATGTTGCGTGTGTTAATTTTATACGTTAGTATCGAGACCTATAGTTTATAGTCGACTCCGAACGAAATGTTTTTGAGAAACTGCACGTGCCAAATTTATTTGATTTCAGGCTTTTCGCCATAAAACTGATGCGAGGAACTATGTCATTTCGTCTTAGAAACCAAAAATGAAAATTCTACCCTAAACTATCCCGTAACCTTGCCATAACGGATGGTATCCTTCCGAGATTGCAATCTTTCGAACCCTGATTACGCTTTGTACTTTTTGCTATCTATGTCATTTAATTCTATGTACTTGCAAGTTCAAATACTTGTGCAAAATGAGACAAAAAGTACTCCCATAAGCCTTCAAGTAGGCGTAAGAATTGCTTTTTAGACAGAAATGAACCTTTCAGGCATACCATTTTCCTTCTGACATAATCAAAAGCTTTCTGTAAATGATGGACAGTAAACTGATTGTTCTACTATAATGCTTAGACAGTGGAAGCCGCTGTTGTCTAGTAGACAGAGTGTTAACTTAGTAAACACAGTTTAAATCCCAGATTAGATATCTCAAACAAACTGTCCATAGTCGTTAGGAGTCGATATTAAATTATAGGCCCTGTCACGCGTGTACTTATAAAAATTAATACACGCCACATAAGTGATGAGAGGTCATAATCCTGCCAGCAGGATTGCCATTATCATTTATGTATGTATGTATGGGTGTAACCTTTAGTGGAAAACTGCCTGTTAATTTAGAATTTGTTCTCTATAATTCTTTGAAGTGCTTACTGTTAGTGCCTTGTATATTCTGCAAAAACTTTAAATTGCTAGAAAAAAATCAAAATGAATGAAGAAATTTCCTCGCATTATAATATGTATGTATGTTAAGAGTCTACAGGTATAATATTGATGTCAGCTTGTAGAATTTCCCATAGTTTTCACATTTTCTTATACAGCCCTATATCGTTTTTATTACCTGATAACTTGGTTGGCTTACAGTATTTAATAAAAAGCAGAAACAGAAAAATAGTGCAAATATTACAATGAGCACAATAGTTTAACACTCATGACCTAATGACGTATGTATATGGACATGTATTTATAAATCGTTTACTAAATAATCAAAACTATGAAAAAAAATGTTGGTAGCATAGTCTTATAAGCAGTATTGTAGGAATTGTACATTCATTCAAATTGTTACTTGTAAATCTCTTGGACTTGATACATGGAGTAACAGCAAAAACATTATGACAGGATTAAAATGACTTTCATATCAGCGTACAACTGCACAATACCCTTACCCTCATAAATTGTCCTTTTCTCTCTGCGCAGGGTGGCAGATATATAATGCAACAAAATCAAAAAATGTTGAAAATAACATAAAATTTTAGAATCAGTTTTGGTTTGTTCGAATTGGCCACCATTGGTACGAATTATGGCCTTCAAACAGCCGACAAAGCCATCACAGTCTGCACGAAAGTGGTTGTGCGGTATTTTCGCCAATTCCCGGCGGATTGAGATCCGGAGATTTTTGTGGCCATTGTGTGGTAGAAATTAAGCGAGAAGCCTTTTTTTTAAGCCATTCTTCGTTAAGGCGTGCTGAGTGCGGTGATGCTGAGTCCTGTTGGAATGTCCATGGTATGCGGTCGAAATGTTTATCTGCCCAGGGTTTCAATACTGTCTTTAAGACATTTATTTTGACCCCACGTTCGATGAGTAATAGCGGAGAGCTACCATCGGCCATTATGACGGTCCAAACCATTACCATCGGCAGCGTTTGAGGCCAATCGCAGGTGTAAATTTTCAGCTGACCTCTTTGTCAAATAAACCCGATCATTTTGTTTGTTCCCAAACTGCTCAATTTGGAATGACTTCTCATCGGAGAAAGTAAATTCGGTAACTGGCTACTTTCGTGCAAGCAAGGTAACTCCTTGGCTCTTTCCAGTCTAACTTTTTTTGTCCATCAGTGAGCTCTTGCACTTTTTGGAACTTCAATGGCATTAGTCCAAGCACATTTTTCAATATGTGTTGCATCCGTTCTCGCGATATGTTCAGCTCACGAGCAATTTTTCAACCACTGCGTCGTGGATTTCGATCAACAATGGCCTTCACTTTTCGGATCGTTTCTGGTATTGTTACCATTTTCTTTCGTTCACTGTCAGTGTCACCATAACGATCAATGGTACGAGAAAAAAAATTTTTTCCCATTTAAATGCTGGAGAGCTCTAACCATAGCCACTTGTGGTTTTCCAGCCAAATATAAAGCAATCACACTATCACGCTTGAATTCCATTATGAATAACTTTTTTTCTGAATACAAAGAATCAAAATACAAAATCAAAATCACTGCAATAAATCTGTTACAATCGGTTTACAAAATGATAACAACCTGAAGTTGGTTGCAATACATATCAGCCACCCTGTATGTTCTTTTATTTTCCTTACCGATTATAACAACAATTAAAATTTTATCTGATCGCATTTGATTTTCATTTTAAGGAATCTCTCTCTCTCTCATTTTCTAACATATGATGCATTTAACAAATAAATCTACTCCTGGACTAATAAAGAAATTCATTAACGCTTAACTAACTAGACGACAACTACAACAGTAACGATTAAGATAATTTTTTAAACTATGTTTTACATTATTAAAGTTGGATGCGCCATAGTTCCACATAGTTCTCACAGCTAAGATAACGTAATTGTTCGGATTGGTAAAATCACAAGTTGAATTGAATTGGAATTTTCAAACAAATTATCCTATTTCACTTACTTTTCCAACAAATCCAGAAGTGTAACACATTGGTGTCCTTATGATTTCCACATCACTGTATGCTAAAATTTCAGTACTTATTTTGAAATGTGAAAATTTAATTTTGATTAAAATTTTTTAAACTTCATTTAAAGTAGAATGTTGCATATGAAAAATGAAGAATAGTTAGAGTATCGTCTGTATGGGTATTTATGATTAGTATGCACAATTATAAATGTGGGTTTGTGTGCATTCGTTTGTTTACTTTACCGAAAACTGATATTTTTTTTCAAGCAATGTTGTACAACACTAAAAAGTGTTTTTGTTATATTACTGGACTGTGCCACTTGGACTACTGTATACTTCGGATGGAGTCTTTGGCCCTTTGGCCGCCTTCATGCTCACATCCGCGTCCGGACTGCGTAATGAAGGTTGGGGAGACTTCTAATTGTCTCCACTATTCCTTCCGTCCAAGCTCCCGACTGGGATCTCGTTTGACACGTGAGCTGGTGCCATCTATGCCGGCGTGCCCGCCTGCTCCGCAGCCTCCAGATCTCTCTTCTTCAGTCTCAGAATGCGCTCCACATAATTCGCCACTGAGGCCCAATTCTCTCTGCTCGCAATCATAACCCCGACAATGTTAGCGGCCGTTATCGTTCCGATCATCGACGTCAGTGCAGAGCGATAGCTCTGCCAGCGTGCACATTCGAAGATAGTGTGTTCCGCGTCATCTACTACCTCCTCTTCTTCGTAAAGGCAATAAGGCGAGGTGGTCTTGCCCATTCTGTTGAGATATTTCCTAAAATATCCGTGGCCCGATAGCATCTGTGTAACATAAAAATTTACTTCTCCGAATTTCCGACAGATCCATGGCTTTATTTCCGGGATGAGTCTCGCCGTCCACCTTCCTCTATCCTCGCTGTTCCATCGTCGTTGCCATTCTGAAATTGTGTTTTCCCTGAAGTGACCGGTTATGTGGTTTCCAGCCGATTTCGCCTTATAAATCTTCATCCGCTCTGCTGCCAGTAGATCGACAGGGATTGTACCTGCTATCACAAGTACGGCTGGGGCGGACACCGTACGATATGCCGACGCGATACGTAGTGCACCCGTTCTCTGTACCGCTAGAAGTAAGTTCGCCCCGTTTTTCAACCCCTAGCGTTTCGGCCCAGATTTCGCTCCCATAGAGCATAATGCTGCTTCCAACATCCATCAGGAGTCTCCGTCTCGCCGGTAGCGGGCCTCCAATATTCGCCATTAATCTGCTGAGCTGCCCGACGATCTTCCGGGCTTTGTCAGCCGAGTACTGAATCTGGTATGAAAATTTTAGCCTGGGGTCCAGCCTTATTCCCAGGTATCTTACCGAGCTCTTGGTCCTAATTACTTCGCTTCCAATACTCATGTCCACCTGTAAGGGGATACGGCGACTAGTGATCAGCAGTAATTCTGTTTTGTGCTTGGCCAGGTCTAGGCCGTGGGATTCCAACCATCTTTCCGTCCTTAGCATGACACGTCTCAGTTTTCTCTGCGCCTCTTCCGTATTCCTGGCCGTGATGACGGCAGCAATATCATCTGCGTATCCAACCAAAAAAGTTCCATCTGGCATATCCTCTCTTAGAATTCCATCGTAGTTGACGTTCCATAGGTCAGGGCCAAGGATAGATCCCTGTGCCGCTCCTGATGTTATATGTTTCACCCTTGGTCCCGAGCTTGTGTTATACAACAGCTGTCTGTTACTCAAATAACTACTTATCATGGCCAGAATGTAGTTTGGTACCGAGAAATTGTATTCTAAAGCGTTTAATACATCGCTCCATCTTAGACTGTTAAACGCGTTTCTAATGTCCAAAGTCGCAAGCAGTAGCACTGGCCTCGTAGAGCTACTCCCACGTTGTGTGACCATCGCCGCTTCTGTCACCTCTCTCAAGGCGTCAATGGTAGACCGACCGGGTCGAAATCCATATTGTCTGGCAGACAATCCGCCACTATTCTCAATAGCCGCAGTGAGCCGCGGCTTCAAAAGCCTCTCGAGCAGTTTTCCCGTCGTATCCAGCATGCACAGTGGCCTGTACGCGGATGGGTCCTCCGGGTCGCCCTTTCCCTTGCTTATTAAGACCAGCCGTTGTTTCTTCCATATTTCGGGGAAAATACACTCCCTTAGGCACGCGTTGTACATTCTCAGTAGGAGTTCCGGTCTTTGACTGGCAATCTCCCGTATTACCTCGGGCGGGATGCCGTCGGGCCCTGGTGCCTTACCGGGTTTTAATCCGACCGCTGCTGCTTTCAGCTCCTCTGTGGAAAATGGTAAAAATTCCGTATTGGGCATGTTCTGTCGCCGTTCGCTCGCCGATTCGTGAGTGGGGAATAGTGTATCCACTATATTTGTCATTACTCGCTCATCCATAATCTCCATTGGTTGCCTTTTGTTGAGTTTACCCATTACAATCTTGTATCCAAGTCCGTACGGGTTTAAGTTTACGTCTTCGCGTAGTTCTTGGAATGCCTGAAACTTCTTGCGCGTTATAGCCTTTTTCAGTGACTTCTTTGCTTCCTTATATATCCGCATTTCCTCAACGGCTGGTCCATCGGGTCTGGCTCTCGTGTACCTTCGCCGTAGACGTAGGCACTCTCGCCTGAGTGCTGCGATATTATCGTCCCACCAGTACACTGCTTTCTTTCTGATAAAGGGCATTGCCTTTTTACATCCGCGTCTTATTATCTCCATTGTTTGTTCTACTCTTGTCCTCGCGTTGTCCGAGAGTTCCACTCTGCTACACAGTCTATCCACTTCCAAGATTAGCCGATTAGCATTCAATTTCCGTGCATCCCATCTTCGACTGTTCGTGTTGTGATTGTCCTCCTCAACTCTATTCCTTGAAGCAAAGGTGTACGATATGTACTGGTGATCACTGCCCGTGTATATTTCCAGGACCTTCCAGTCCTCGACTCTGTGATACATGCCCTCCGAGACCATAGTGATATCCGGAATGGTGCCCTCGCAGCCTGGTCGTCTGAAGGTGGCTACGCTCCCCTCGTTCGCGAAGACTAGTCCGGTTCGAGCTGCCATCTCCACAATTCGCCTGCCCCTTGGGTTGGTGTTCCGCATTCCCCACTCTACTGCTCTAGAGTTAAAGTCTCCTGCCACTATGAGATTGCCGCCAATCTGCGCTATTGCGTCTTCGATTCTGGCCAATTTCTCCTCAAATGTTCCCACGTCATCATTGGGAGTCAAATAACAACTCATTAGAGTGATCTCATCAAACTGTACCCAGGTGAAACAATCTCCCCTGCTTGATCTCCTCGGTCGAGGACCCTGGTTATCCGTTATCCATATAGCTGCCGTAGATGTTTCATCACCCAGCCAGAATCCACTATTCTTCGGCGCATATTGTTCGCTTATGATAGCTACGTCAACTTCCTGTTCTCTGACTATTTGCGATAACAGAGAAGAAGCCACCTTCCCTCTGTGCATATTCAGCTGCAATATCTTCATGCTGCCTTTCGCAAGCTCAACTCACAGCCCCGCGATCCCGGGAGGTGTTGCAGGGATTTTCCCGACTCCGCAAAGCAAATACAACACCTTGGTGTGTTTCGGCATTCCTTCCTTTTATGCCCTTTTTCTCCACATTTCATACATAGGCTTGATCTGTCCGGCCCATTACATTCCCACCGTCTGTGACCAATTCCGAAGCATCGGAAACATCGTATAGGTTCCTCTCTGACCATTATCCTACAGTTTGTCCAGCCTATTCTGATCCTCTGTAGTTTCAGAAGCGCCTTCGCACAGCTCGTAGAGGTTGATACGAAGGCCTTTTTCTGCTCCCGGTTGTTCGCCCCAGTTAGACGAATGGATATATCCGGATTTGTACCACCGACTTCTCTGTACCGCCGCCAGGACTTCCAGTGGTTGTGAGGGCATTGGTTCGTATTTCCAAAGTGCTTTGAGTTCTTACGGTTGCCAATGTGAAAATTTATTTCCCTGAATATCCCTTTGCCTCCCTTAATCTCAATGAGGAATTTTTTGAGTTCGTCGGGGTATGCTATATATCCGATTTCCGGCTTTATTTTGCTCCTTACCGAAAACTGATATGGAAAGTGGTCTTTTGAGACATGGTATGAAATCATTTAAGAAAACAACTGCTATTGAATCTACTTACACTCACACATTGTCTATCATTCAAGCAAGGTGTTGTAAAAAAATTACTAAAATTGTTTATTACTGATATTGTCAGTTTGGAAAAATTCATACTTCAGAAAGTCTTAAATCTATTACTTGAGAGATATGATATAATTGTTGACCATATTTTTTACTTATTTTTTTATCAGATAACAAAATTGGTCATTATATCCGTTCAGTAAGAATTACGATCTAGCTTTTCAAACCACTTTAAATTCGACTGCGAACAACTGATTTTTTTGAATAAATTTTCATGACAATTTCATTTCCCTTAGAGTTGCCTGGATTCTGCTGAGAGGAAGTCGCCATACGATATTCATACATTATGATAACGCTCTGATTTGATGACATCAGACAGTTATATTAAGCGGCAATTATTCAGTCGCCTTAGTATCTAGTGTGTTGGCTTATTAGACGTAACACAGATCAGGCATCAAAATCATTCTTCGGCGATTTCATCTGGCAAAATCTCTGAAAGTAAATAAACCTGCCGTGAAAAAGTTTCTTAAAAAATGTGGCGTTCGGAATCGCCAGTAAACTATAGGTCCCACCACTCACGTATAAAATTAACGCACTCAGCATGATTGTAATGGCTAATTATATACATATCGACGCCTCCATTCTATATCGTTTAATGTTCTTGCATATTTCTACATTCTCTTACTTAAACACTGTCAAAATTTGGTTAAGATCCGAAGTTATATGCAAAAATCTACTTAGAACACACATATTGTCTTATGGCGCGTAAAAACTTTGAGAACTCAAAACACACTTTTTCGACTTAGAATGTTATAGAACGGAAGCGTCGATATATATGTAAAGCCTCAGGCCAGACATCAAAATAAAATACGAAAAAGTATTTCTTCGACGATTTCCTCTCCAGCAGATTTCTGGCAAAAACTCTAAGAGAGTAAATAAAATTGCCATGTAAAGTTTCTAAAAAATCTGTCGTTCTGAGTCGACTTTATATAGATTCCAGCACTTATGTATAAAATTAACACACACAACATAAGTGGTGTGAGAAACTAAGTCAATAATCCTGACTGAAAGATCAATTATGAATGTATGTATGTATGTTATTCAGGAACCCGATGTATGAAAAGTAATGCGCCGCAGGTTTCGATTCGCTAGCCTCTACTATTATTTTATTCATCAATGCTTTTTCGAGCTAAGGAGTGCGCACGAAAAAATCTGGACTTGCATTTTTCATTATAGAAATAAAACTAAGTGTCGAATTTTTATCGTTTTATATTTCAATTAAAATAAATAATATTTGAATTCTTTTGTGTATAAAATTTTTTTCTGACAAAGGCCTCAGAGCATCTAACTTTTTAAGCCACTTTCCTTACAGATATTTAAGGATGCTTTAGAAAAATACGTATTATTTTACTTGCTTTGTTTTGGTGGGTAAATCCTTTTTTTCTACTACTTCCACTTTCTTGCTTTCTTTCAATACTCAAAGACTCTTTATATTGTTTTATTCTTAACTTAGAAACTATTTTTTGATTAACACCTGCGAACCTAGCAATCGTTTTATGTAAGCGGCGCGGTTTTTCATTCTTGTTGGGTGGCCATTTTCAAAAAACTAATTTTGCTATTTTAATGAAACAGATGATTAACAAAATCAATGTAACGGTATTTATTTTTTTCAATTATGATAAAAGTTATAAAAAAGCCTTAAAAGTAAGCCGTTTTTTTCCGTGCGCACTCCTTACTTTTACAGTGATGGAATTAAAAAATAAATTAACTTAGGTTTGCTTACAAAACTTTATCCAGATGTGTCTCTGATATAGAAGAACGTTAGTCAATTTTCCAGATTTCATATGAAACTAATCGAATAAACTTTGAGAATCTTAGTAGATTTAGGTTGTATTTTATTTTACATAAAATACTAGACAACTAGATTACTTTTTCATGGCCTTGCATGAAAAGTTAGAACTTCAAAGGAGATATCAGAAAATCTCGTCAATGCGTCGAATCTCAATGGAATACATTGTTCCTTGTGATTTATTTAAATGAAATTTTTTTAAACAATTTTTTTGAGAACCTATCCATCGCGTTCCAAGAGAATTTGGCGCCCCTATTCTGTATTACATATTCTTCTTCTCGCACTACCGATATGGATCTAATAGGACTCTTATTAAGTGAGCTAGAGTAGAGTTATTGTACTACACCTAATAATATAACATGTGCATATAGTTTCTATTTATGTATTGTATACATAACGTACATAAAACAATGCGTGTGTATGTATGTAAATAATTTTGTAAATATTTTCTAATTAACAAAGTGTACAATGTGCTTGCATATATAAATTCTAGGAGTATAGGGTAAATGACAACAGTTTGTCATACAATCGAATGCTAGTAGAAAGCCATTATTAGAGACTTATTTAAAATGTGAATTTGTTGTACTGTATGTATGTATATGTATACTAAACTGCAACTGTATACCACACTTATACACCACACAAGGGGGTTTAGCCTTTGAACCTGCATGTGAGGTAACGTGATGTAAATTACACGTATCCCCTGTTATAAACACTTCTTTAATTATAGATATTCGCCCCTTTAGGTACTCGTTTAATTCTATTATTTTGCAACATTAACCTTGTTGTCATAAACGTCAATCTGTGCCACCTTAATAATGAAATATTAATAAGGCATGTTTCATTTAACCGTCAATTATAAAGCCTTGATGGTAAAATCAAAATAATAAAAATGGAAAAAATATTTGTGATAAGAAACGTATAATTTTGCGATAAGGTGTATAAGTGGTATGCTTACTTAATACTTTTATTCTATGTAGCCTTATTAATATGTAAATAAATTCATTTTTATTTTTTTTTTTCTTTAAATCACAAATCCAGGTGATTATAATAAATGCAATAATAAAAGAAATTAATTTTGGTATTATTAAGCTGAGTATGGATGGAGTGATACTCCTTTAACAACTTACAAACGAATAATTAATATAAAGAACAGCATGAGTTTGAAAATAATTCCGATTGGTTTTAATCCACTACTTAAATGCTGCAGTAACTAAAGGGTGATTTTTTAAAAGCTATAGGAAAAAAAACCAAGAAAATTCAGAGAAAAGCATGAAATCTTTATTTGAATCGATAGTACAGTCCATATAATTTAATGTTTGAAGATTATTTCATGCAAATGTTTACAGCGACTGTGCCTCAAATGGTCCATCCGCTTAATCAAATTTTGGCATACTCTTTCCAACATTTCGGATGGTATCTCACGAATAAATGCTTCAATATTGTCTTCTAATGCGTTAATTGAAGCGGGCTTGTCTTTATAGACATGAGCTTTAACATAGCCCCACAAAAAATAGTCTAAAGGTGTTAAAACGCACGATCTAGGTGGCCAATTGACCGGTCCCGAACGTGAAATAAAATGTTCACCGAACTCGCCTCTCAATAAGTCATTGTTACGCATTACCGTCTTGTTGAAACCGCATGTCGTGCAAGTCAAGCTCTTGCATTTTGCGGTAGCGCTCACCATTTACAGTTATATTACGATTCGCAGCATCTTTGAAGAAGTGCGATCCAAGAAAGCCACCAGTCCATGAACCGCACAAAACTTTTTCTGGATGCATTGGTAGCTTTTGCAATGCTTCTGGCTGATCTTCACGCCAAAATCAACAGTTCTGCTTATTAACGTATCTATTGAGCCAAAAATGAGCTTCGTCGCTGAACACGATTTTTCGACAAAGAAGTGAATCATCAGCCAACTTTCCAAGACCACATTCTGATAATAAAATACAATGATTTGCAAGCGTTGTTCGTTTGTAAGACGATTCAAGGATAAATTATAGACCAAACTGAAGATGTTTGACAGTGAAACAAAACACGAAACATGCGTGAGCTTTTTAAACCAATGTTGCCAAAAAGATAATAGCTAAAAAATCACCCGGTACAACTTTCAACTAAAGTTTTTCACACATCACATATAAAATATTTTGCAACATGAACTTTAAAAGCTGATAACGTTCATTCTAAAGATAGCTACATCTGTCAAATTAATTGTCAATTATTCATTATGTTTTGGAAAACGACCATGGACGGATATAGTATTCAACAAGGCGTGTAAATAATAAAATTATTTCATCGAAAAATCATCTTTAGCATCTAGACGTGCTGTTACGGTTAAAGATAGGAAGTGCTTAAAACAATATCTACCGTACACTATCAACTGTCATTAAAAAGCATACGTTCTTGATCATTACATAAATTGTCATTATGTAAGTCTGTCAGGATTAGAACCTATTTTATCAAACCACTTATGTCTCACAGTTTTTGGCAGAAATCTGCTGAGAGGAAATCGCCGCAGATATGTTTTTAATATTTCATTTCATTCGAAATGTCTGAGCTGGGGTTTGCTACAGCGACTATGGAAAATTGGTGTAAACAATATGTGCTTCAGATATTAAATTAATTATTACTTTTACATGAAGAGTGATATAGGTAGGGTTACCAGCCGGGCTGGATTGTCCAGCTTTTTTGATGCTTGTCCAGTTTTAAGCTACATTTTAAATTGTCCAGCTAAATAGAAATTTTTTAATACACTGCAACACTGATTGTACATTTGTTATACAACTAAGTTATGATTTCCCTCTTCTACCATCACTGGCAACATGTCTCAACACTTGAACAGCTATTACAGCTATATTATTATACAGGATTTATTTTTTTGTACATAAAATTAAAATTAACATTTGCTCAGTATTTTTTTATATTCAGTTTTCTTTGTTTGGCCCAGCTTTTTAAAACCCAATGTTCAGCTTTTTAATAATCGGAATCTGGCAACCCTAGATATAGAGTATCTTACGCTAACCGAATGAAAAATTTTTCTTAATAGAGTTAGAAGTATTGAGAATTACTCAAGGCAGTATTTAGATAATGATTTTGTAATTTTTAATTTTTGGATTAATTTAATTTAAAAACATTTACTGACATGCATATTTGTTTCCAACACTGGACAATAATGCAATTGCACATGAAATCGCAATTCGTAATACTTATACCTATGTACACTAGTTACAAGTGTAAATATAATACTTATCCATAGTTATGACTCCTTTGCGTATAGTTATACATAAATATAAGACCGTCTTTTCTTTTTTTCTTGTTGCCCTGTGTAATTATAGGTATAAAGTATTTGGGCATAGTATACATTCATATTCACATTTCACAATGGTATGCAAAAATGTCTGAGATTGACAAATTGACACTTCTGGTGTTAATTAGATATATTGTGAGCAAATATAAGTTTGGCACTTGTAAATGAAATTAATTTGAAGGTAATTAGATGTTTTGACATCATATTTTCTGTTTACTTCTTTTATTTCTTTCTTTTTTTTATTCTTTTGTGGGTGTAATATTAAGGCGACTACTGAGTTTTATTGTACAATACAAGTCATTGCTAAAATTTTGTAAATTCTATATAATTATGTACTTTTTTCTTTTTATTATATACAGACATATTTACGTAGACAACAAAGCTAAATATATGGTTTCTTTTCTTTTTATACGATGTTTATTCAAAAAATAAATTCATTCAAATCCCTTCGAATTCGTTTTCTTATTTTTAAAGTCTTTTTTTTTTTCTTTGTAATGAAATTATGTGCTTTAAAGTCACCTTGTTATAAGCCTTTTTAATTTTGTAAATAAAAAAGGAAAACTCTGATAAAATTGGTGTCTGATTCATTATAGGCGAGTTAAAAATAATGAATGAACAGCGCATTCGCTTAACCCCTTAAAGCCCCACATAAACCTCACATGAACTTGTATATGTTTAAAATGATTTTTCTATATTTTACGGTATAATTAAAACAATCATGTGTTACATTATTTTTAATTATTTTTGAAAGAAATAAAATCTCCAACAAAATGAATTATGAAAAATATTTCTTCGCCGACTTCCTCCCAGCAGATTTCTGGCAAAAGATCTGGGAATAAATATCATTGCAATGAAAAGTTCACAAAACACTCCCGCTCGGAGTTCGATTTAAACTGTATAAAATTAAAACAAAGAACATAAGTACTGTGAGAAACTAGATCATAATCCTGGCCTATTATGTATGTGGGAACAGGACGTACTACAAGAGGTGGCAACACTTACTAAATACAACACTGACATGATGACAGACGATATTAGACGGTTAGCGTATAAGTTTAAGTTAGAAGACAGACTGGTAGTTTGGACGCCATGAGAGCAACAACTCTCTTTTAGTTATAAATAAATATTAATTGCACTAATAATTGAAAAATGTTTTGTTTATAAAAGGCAAAACTACATGTATGTATCAGAGTTCAGCAATAAATCGTTTCTCCACTTTTGAATATGAGTGATTCAACAGAATTAAAATTTAACTACTCTGATTAATTATAATCATAAGTAGCAATGAGTATGAGTACAACGTTGACATCAAACTCACAACATTCGAAATGTGTTTGATTCATACGCCAACTCATTCTGAGTCATAAATATAGAAAAATACTTATAATACTTATAAGAGAAGCGAGTGATTCAAATCATTCATCAAAATTTACAGCCTTTGTTGTTGTTGCATATACAAACAAAGAAGAAAGGAAATACAAAGATAACAAGTAAAGCAGTGTGCATCAGAGATCAGCAACGACTATTCAAAACGATGAATAAATTCGAATCAGACTTATAATTCCTGATACTTATACGCTTTCATACTTATTTTAAGATGATACTTATACTACTCATACTCAAAGTTGGAGCTACTCGTCATATTCATACTTAACAATACGCAAGATGTTATTGACTACGACATTTACACGAAATAAGTATGATTCGCGTACGAACACTACTATACTTACAGGAAGATTGTGTGTGCTTGTTGTCTCTGTCTTTCCTTTATTCTTTGTTTGTATATGCATCAACAACAAAGGATGTAAATTTTGATGAATGATTTGAATCACTCGAATTTCTTATAAACATTATATGTTTTTTTTCTAAATTTATGAATCAGAATAAGTAGGCGTATGATCAAACACATTTCGACTGTTGTGAGTTTAATGTCAACGTTGTACTCATACTCATTTTAACCTGTATTTATAAATCAATGTTGTAGCGAGTACGTATGAATCAGAGTAGTTGAATTTTAATTCTGTTGATACACTCATACTCAAAATTGCATGAGTGCTTATGAGTAGCCGAAAAACGATTTATTGTTGATCTCTGGTGTGTATGCTTTTTGTGAGTATTGCAGTGCTCGTACGCGAATCATACTTATTTTGTGCTTTGTGTAAATGTTTAGTAGAGACGAGTCAAAGTCAATAACATCATGCGTATTGTTAAGACTACGACGAGTACTTCCAACTTTGAGTATGAATAGTATGAGTACCATATTAAAAAAAATATGAATGCGTATAAGCATCAGTCGCCGTGGTCTAGTAGGTAGTGTGTTGGCTTATTAGACGTAAAAGCCAGGGTTCGAGTCCCAGGCCAGACATCAAAACAAAATACAAAAAGTATTTTTTCGGCGATTTCCCCTCAGCAGATTTCTGGCAAAAACTCTGAGAGTAAATAAAATAGCCATGAAAAGTTTCTCATAAAATCTGTCGTTCGGAGTCGACTCTAAACTGTAGGTTCCGCTACTCATGTATAAAATTAACACACACAACATAAGTGGTGTGAGAAACTATGTATGTATAAGTATCAGAAACTATAAGTATGACTCGAATCAATTCATCGTTTTGAATACTCGTTGCTGATCTCTGGTATGTACAGTTGTCAGCATTCCAATATATTTTTATAAAAAGTCCAGTCACCACAGTCTTAACACTATTGCACAAAGTCCCGATATGACTTCAAGGGAGTATTTGGGAAATCATTCACAAGAACGGCTACTTAATCGCTAAACCTCTTTCTCATGATGCCAACGGAAAACACTAAATAACACTTGTACATTTAATTCCAAATGGGGTTAGATGGAGTGCTTAACCTTAAGAGATATTCTACTAAATATATGGGATAACATTTTCATATATTAGGCCTTTGAGTTTTATATTTACTGAGGATTCTCCTTGGGAAACTTTGGTGACTTCATACTTCATAGTACAATTGACTAATTCCTCAAGTGGCAGAGTTCTTCATGCCTAAACTTTAGTCACTTCAAAGGACAGATTATTATCTTGCGTAAGCAGTATGTATAAAAATAAATTGTATAATATTTTTGATTAAAATATTGTATAATAAGATATTGATAATAAAAATAGTAAAATTGACGGTTGTATTAAACAACATGGGTTTTTCTCTGCATTTAAAGAATTCCCTAAAAACCGACGCCTTCAAATTTCATTTTATAGACACCAATTGCCGCGTCTGCTAATAATTTGCAATTAAAATAGTTTACAATCATTTCATGAGTATATTTCAAAAGGTATTATTATTATTATTCTTATTTTTTTTTTTTTAATTATAACAACTAATTATCAAATTTACATTGATGTGTCACTCATGAATGCATGTGTAATTAAGTGACAATTAAAAGCAAATAGTTTTCCTACACAATATAAATGAAAATTGTTTTGTAAAATATTCGTTAGAAGTGTAATTTAGTTGAGAAAGTACTGTTCAAAACAAAGTGAATATTCTTATCAGACTTACATAGAGTCCGATACAGACAATTGCCATTCAAAAGTTCAACGTAAATTATTTTCCTCAAGTAAGTTAATGACACTCACAATATCACTTTGATGTGTTATCCTCTCGATAACAGAAGGGGTGTACATTGTGGCCTGTAGATAAATATTCGAAAAATATTATTAAGATTTCCATTTTTTACTTCGTAATTTATTGGTTCCCTTGTGATAGATGTCCAACATTTGGTTTTATTAACATCACTCCTCTGATAGTCCAATATCGCCTGATTCCACTAAACCAAATAGGCTAGACAAGGAGGAAAAAAGTCTTCACATGAGCGTCAACTGTTTGAAATTTTTTAATCCCTATTTTGGCAATGAAACAACAGATTTTACAGGCTGGCTGATATATAATGCAACAAAGTAAAGCGTTATATTTTTTTAATTTTTTTTAATTTTTTTTGTTTAAAACAAAAGATGTTGGAAATAACATAAAATTTTAGAATCAGTTTAGATTTGTTCGAATTGGCCACCTTTGGTACGAATTATGGCCCTCAAACGGCCGACAAAGCGTCACAACAGGCTGCGCGAAAGTGGACTCTGTAAGTATGTTTAGCACAAAGTTCCCACGCGAAGCGTCCGTCTTGAGATGATCGACATTTTTGTGTATTTTTTAGTGAGACTTTACTTCTTCAAATGTCCCAGGCGTAAAAGTCCAAAGGATGAGATCCGGAGATTTTGGTGACCGTTGTGCGGTAGAAATGAAGCGAGGAATCTCCTTTTGAAGCCATTCTTGGTTAACGCGTGGTGAGTGCGGTGGTGCGGAGTCCTGTTGGAATGTCAATGGTCTGCGGCCAAAATGTTTGTTTGCCCAGCGCTCGATGAATAAAGGACTGCAAATTTGGACATTGTTTGTGCAAATAAAATGGCTCAAGGTGTTTCCGAAGGCATTTTGCGCACTGAACACGAATCAGTGAGGTTTTCGAGAAAAGGTTTTTCAAAAATTATATAGTTAAACACTAGTGTGCTAGAACCATCGCTATTGTTAGAAAAAAACAATTGATCTTTGCTCTTAAAAATTAGCCCAAAAGCCAAATTGATTGCATGCACACTTAAAGTAGGGGTACAAGAGAAAAGAAACTCATTACGGAGATCCTTAAAAATTAATCAGATTTACTTAAAAATTGTTACTCAGTAGTTTTTGGGGTAGGTGATTACAGATTGCCATGGTCTAGTAGGTAATGCGCTGGCTTATTAGACGTAAAGCCAGGGTTCGAGTCCCAGGCCAGACATCAAAATAAAATATAAAAATCATTTTTTCGGCGATTTTTTCTCAGCAGATTTCTGGCAAAAACTCTGAGAGTAAAAAAAATTGCCATGAAAAGTTTCTCAAAAAATATGTCGTTCGGAGTAGGCTTTAAACTGTAGGTCCCACCACTTATATATAAAACTGACACACACAACTTTAGTAGTGCGGGGAACTAGATCAAAAATCCGGACTGAAGGATTGTAATGACCAATTATGTATGTGTGTATGATTGCAGATCTTTCTTCAGATTAAAAAAATTCACAATGGCGGATCCAATATGGTTGTAATAATTTTCAAGTAAATGCAATTTATTTTTATAAACCTCGACCTGCGACCTCGATTGGTCACAAATGCCGATTTCTGCTAGTGAGACCATCTTTTATAATTTGTTCATAATTTCATTGAATTTTAATGGAAAATATTTTATTTACTTTCCTCTGAAGTGAATGCTAAGCTTTCCAAGGTAATACTTGTTAATATCAAAATAAGTTTATGTTTTTGAAGAAAAAAAAATTACTTTTGCATTCTGTCTTCAATTTTTCTTAAAGTTTTTCATTCATTTTATTGCAGATCCCCAAACCAAAGTGCTCCATATTAAAGCT
Source organism: Sarcophaga peregrina (assembly GCA_014635995.1). Taxonomy (NCBI): domain Eukaryota; kingdom Metazoa; phylum Arthropoda; class Insecta; order Diptera; family Sarcophagidae; genus Sarcophaga; species Sarcophaga peregrina. The sequence goes on from CM025789.1 coordinate 44,353,713, forward strand.
ATAAAAATAACAATATCGCAGTACAAATCATAATCAACGTTGCTATCAATAGCTGTAAGTAAGTGACAGTGACCATTTGCCAATAAACGAAATAAGAAATGATTTTTTCTTTCTTTTTTGAACATTTTCACTCTGTAGATAGAAGACATATAATGAGAGCAATAACACTGGTTTATGGGATTGTTCTTACAGCTACAATCTTTATGGTTGAAACAGCAACGAGTCAAAAAGTTGAACCACGTCGAGATGATACTGTAAGTATGTACTTATAATTTTTATTTTTTGTTGTTTTTTTTATTATAGTGAATATACAAATACCAGTAATAATGCTTTTCAAAGGGGCTTTCAAAATAATGTGTAATTTTTGAAATTAAATTAAAATGATCAGAACATATCGCTCCTTTATTGCCATAGAGTCATATCTTAAAAAATTAAAAATTTGTCGTTACTTAAGCAAAACCGCTCTTTTAGACCTTTTGTACATGTTGAAAAAAAAAATCAGTTTCATATCCCAAACTGAACCGAAGTTATAGCAAAACGTGTTTGCGGCAATTAGATCAGAGGACTTATGTCTTGAAAACTTAAATCGCATTTTGCCAAGTCCAATTTTTTTTGAGATATGACTATGTTGCAATAAAGGAGCCTTCCATCCATGAGTTCCAATTTTGGTATACTTTAATTTCGGCCGGTATCTTGCTTTCTGCTGCCCTACTTCAGAAGTCAGTAGGGTACATACTGGGTGGCTGATATATAATGCAACAAAGTAAGGCACTATATTTTTTTTTTAATCTTTTTTTTTTAATTTTGTTGTTCAAAAGCAAAAAATGTTGTAAATAACATAAAATTTTAGAATCAGTTTAGATTTGTTTGAATTGGCCACTTTTGGTACGAATTGTAGCCTCCAAACGGCCGACAAAGCCATCACAGGCTGCACGAAAGTGGCTCTGCGGTATTCTGGCCCATTCCCGACGAAGTGCCGTCTTGAGATGATAAACATTTTGGTATTTGTTAGTGAGAACCTTACTCTCCCAAATGCCCCAGGCGCAAAAGTCCAACGGATTGACATCCGGAATAAATGAGCGATATGTAGTCTAGTTGGGCAGAGACGGTATATGCTCCAATGCTTGAATATTTTTAAATTTTTTATTCAATAAACAGTGGGTGATCCAATATAACAGTGGGCGGACCAATATATCTGATTGACGAATTTCATACCCTCTGTGCCTAGCAGTGGACGACAGTAAAAAAACCAAGGGACTACTTAAGTTCAACAAGAGAACGGTTCGCACTATAACAAGCAAATCTAACGACACACTGCAATATTGCCAGTTTTGTTGACAAGCATGGTCCGCTCCACCAGGATTCTGCCGACAGGTTGTATAAGAAACACTTTACAACACTTTTTATATAAGAGCCCTGGGTGACAGATCGTTTGATGATCCCGACATGATGGTGAATGTGCTACTGAGGGACCGTTTTCATCCGAAGCTAGGGTTGGTTGAACCCCACCAATAGCAGATCATAACAATAGGGATTACCTTACACTAGTTAACACAATGGGCTATACGGGCCAACGCTTGTGGTTGCTTGTGAAAGGCATGCTTCCTCTTAACATATTGTCTCACACTACGTCACCCCCTGTATTATTTCAAGAAAAAAAGATTGAAAATCTTGTAATTTATATCTTTACTTACGAAATTTATTTATTTCAATACATTCACCCGTTTATAAAAATACCACACAACCAATGTGATACCATTCACATGCATTCTGAATCTGACCACAAAAATATGTATTTTCATAAGAGATACATGAATATCGTCGTATCGACCACGTTGCCATTATAAATTTTAACATTTCATTTTGCAGTTTATTCTCTGTCGTTTGTAGATTCTTCATGTTGTGGCAACTTAACTGCAACTAAATGACACATTGACTCTCATCTCTATAATATTGCACTGGAGGAATGTTAATATTAAATTTAATATCGTATTTAATGAAACCGCCACATTCAAGAAATGCTATAAAAAGAAAATTATTTTCTTCCATTTATTTTTAGTATCCACCTCCTGATTTTCTACAAAAATTGAAGCCAGTTCATGATACCTGTGTTGGTAAAACTGGTGTCACTGAAGGTAAGAATTAATTCAATCAAGTGTAATAAATTTTTATGGGAATTGAGTTTATTGTTGAAGAAAAGCGCAATAGTTTGTATATTTTCATAATTTTTTGAACATGAATTATTTTACATTTTTTTATACATACTTTCTTGACCCTATTCAAGGTTTAATGTCAAGGAAGGCATTGTTTCATTTTCCAGAAATATTAAACTAAATAAAAGATCGTTTAATTATTTAATAATTGGGCACTTTGTGAAAAAAAAAAAACCAAACGTTTACAGATTATAAAGACCGATCAAAACTGTGTGTATTATTCAACTAACTTTATTTCAATGTTCTTTAAATCTAAATTTTTACTCTGTTCCTTATATTTGCCTACTTGATACATATATATATTCACTAGCAGATTGTACCCGGCGTTGCGCGGGTTATAAAAATAACAATAAATGAAAATCCGGTTTCGAAAGTGATTTCTTAAAAATGCAATTTTTCAAATTATTCGAAAACCGGTTTATCAAACTAACCCAGTTTATTGAATACTCTAAGTCCTAAATATAAATGCATTCAATTCGCCCGTTTTTCGTCCCTTTCCCCTTTTTGGACCCCTTTTGGTTTAATTTTATAAACGGAACACCTCCAATAGTTATTTGGGAAACTTAACCAAGCTAAATCGTAAGAAAATACCTTTAAAACAGATGAAATACAGCATTTTTGTTCTTTTTTTCTACCTTTGTCCTATTTTTTCCACTTTGTTTCAAAATTTTGAAAAGATTTATTGCCTATAACCTGTGCCAATAAAAGCTCGATCAATATCTTCAATTTCAAGAAAATTGGTATAGGCGTTCAGGCGTGATTGGCTATGCAATCAATTTACCCGTTTTTGGCCCCTTTCCCCTTTTTTGGTCCAACTTTAGAAACGGAATACCTCCAATAGCTATTTGGGAAACTTAACCAAGCGTAAAAAAACACCTATTACCATTTTTTCTTCCTTTGTCCCATTTTGTCTCCCCTTTTGGTCAAAATTTTGAAGAGATTTGTAGCCTATAACCTCCACCGACAAAAGCTCGATCTATATCCCCAATTTGTACAGAAAGATTTATGACATATATTAGGATTGACCTTAAAATTTAGTTAATATTAGGTGCATCCATCTAGATAAATAATGATAAATAACATACACAATAAGGCAAAACGGCCCAACTGCATAGTCAGTAGTCTTTAATATAGTACAGAAATAGCCGAAGCCTAGAAGGTATTGAGTTGGCTTATTAGACATGAGGACTCGGACTCATATCTATAAGATATCTATAGCTCATAAAACTTCCATGAAAGTTTCTCAAAAATATGTCGCAGAATAGGAATATAAACCGTCCAAGGAGATGCTCACTCTGTGTTATCTATACGGTTTAGTAAGAAAAGCAATTTTTTACAGTAATGTGACCATCGATATATTCGGTATCCCAAAAGAATCTCGAGAAAAGAAGAGTTAATTTTTGGTACAAAAACTAGTCATGCTTAACCATTTCTAGATTCTGTCATAAGTTTGTGTATTTTTAAGTACTTTTATCAGTTTATATAAAAAATAAGGCACATCGACGGAGAAAGCGAATTAAATCACCGTACCTCTCCACATCATTGCAGCGGCTACAGAAATTATAATACGGAAGACTTAGTTTTCTCACATGAGTTCTGATGATGACTTGTAATCACTCTAACTACCATGCGCAAGTTGCGCATGCATCTGAAATCCTGGTCATAGCTAGTTTCCTTTCTAATCTTCCTTACGCTTAATTTCATAGCGCAGACTGCATTTTAGTTTTAAATAAGGCGAAAAGGACACCAATATATTACCAATTTCCGTGACAGGTAATTATTCCCTGCCTTAACTAGTTCATCAATGGCTAGGTTTCATTAGAGTGTTTCTCTATCCATATCTAAGAATCTTAAAACTAATTTGCCAGTTCACAGCACTAGAATTTGATAATTGTTATGAAGAACATTATAACCTATCCCAAGACTAGGCAGTTAATTCTCTTGTCAAAACTATGACAAGAATCTCAAATTTTTGATACTATGTCTAGGATACTACAGGCAAGCCTAATGCGAGATCCATGATCGGCTTTCGACTTTTTATTTCATTCTCTTTAACAATAAAAAAAAACTTTAAAAAAATAAACAAAAATAAAATATTAATTCATTATTTACAATAAAAACAAAATTATTAAAAATATTAAATAAATAATAAACTGAAGTCTGTAATTATGAATGTACCATCAATCATTCTCCATCATTGTGGAATTGGTTCGAAGTCACTTTTATCATTACATACTAGGGATGCCAATCGGGAAATCCCGAATCTCGAAATCCCGGGATTTTCGGGAATCACAAAATCCCGAATCCCTGGCTTTTGAAAAGCTTTTCCCGGAATTTTTCGGGATTTTCGGGATTGTGAATTCATATGTATTTTGACCCTACAATAGGTCCTGAAAAAAAATTCTATATCACTTGACTTTGATCATAGCATCTCAGATGAGGAAAACTCTATTTCCATTGATAAAAAGCTATTTGATGTCATCGAAGAATGCAAAAGCTCTATAAAACGAATTATAAGGGTAACTGATTTAGATACTCAACTGTCCAAAGAAATAGAGAGAAATAGAGTTGAATATTTACAAGCTGAATATAGCTATCTTGGAACTATTTTACCAACAAATGTTGATTGCGAGAAGTGTTTTTCAACGGCAGTGTATGTTGGAATCCAAATAATTTTCTTAACGAAACGAAACACTGTTTCGTTTACATTTTGTGTTGCTGTTTTTACATTTTATTTTTAATGATATATAATT